>CM061352.1:89454877-90087020 GCA_030867105.1 Liasis olivaceus | reverse complement strand
AAGGCAGCATAATAATGCCACACATCCATAACCACAAGAGGTTTCAGAAGGAGAACAGATCAAGGGGCAAACGGGTACTGAATATAAATAGTCATAGGGAATGAAGTAAGGGTTCTCACAGGTTCCAGTTTTTCCTTCTCCAACTGGATGACGTCGTATCCCAGGCTTCAATCCTTAATCTTAAACCAGATGGACAGTAGACACAGGGACCGCTGTCTGGCTCTCAATCTGCTGTCACTAGGATGGTACTCAGAGGAGCCCCAGTCAGAGTATGGGCTGCAGACGCACTGATATAAGGCCAGTGTTTTCCCATTTGTCTTGGCTCCTGGCCTCCCTCAGTGTCAGAGGTCTCCCTGCTTCTTCTTCATCTTTGAGTCCTCTGTAGGGACCCTAAGAACAAGCCTACTACAAGCTTGACAACTGCCAGCTACTCTCCCTGGAAATTAGACTTGACTTCCCCAAATTGGCACCTCTAGCTTCTGGGAATGTGCTTTTAAGCTGGCAGTAGTGAGCTTAATGGGGGAAATGCAAGTTACAGCAATTTTGAGATTGAGTTGTTCGATAGATAAGTAGGTAGGTAAGTAGATGAGATAGACAGACAGACAGACAGATAGATCTACACAGTTTTATGAGAGGGAATGAAAAGCTGTTAAACCCTCTTTCCCCTGATAAAGCCTGCTAAATTTAGGAGTGAAAAACAGGATGTGGAAGGTGTTTCTGCCAATGGACTAACCACAATTTCCAAAGAGCTGCAGCATTTAAAGAAAAGTCTTTTTATCTGGTTGCAGCTGACCCAGAAATAATCAGTTCAACTTTCAAACACAGTTGGTAGCAAGGAATCTCAGTAATCCAGATACAGGTGAAACTCGAAAAATTAGAATATCGTGCAAATGTTCATTTATGTCAGTATGGCAACTCAAAAGGTGAAACCAATATATGAGATAGACGCATTACATGCAAAGCGAGATATGTCAAGCCTTACTTTGGTATAATTGTGATGATTATGGTGTACAGCTTATGAAAACCCCAAATTCACAATCTCAGAAAATTAGAATATTACATGACATCAATAACACAAGGATTGGAAATAGAACAATATCGGACCTCTGCAAAGTATAAGCATGCATATGTACTCAGTACTTAGTTTGGGCCCCTTTTGCAGCAATGACTGCCGCAATGCGGCGTGGTATGGATGCTATCAGCCTGTGGCACTGCTGAGGTGTTATGGAAGACCAGGATGCTTCAATAGCGGCCTTCAGCTCCGCCGCATTGTTCGGTCTCATGTCCCTCATCTTTCTCTTGGCAATGCCCCATAGATTCTCTATGGGGTTCAGGTCAGGCCAGTTTGCTGGCCAATCAAGCACAGTAATCCCATCGTCATTGAACCAGCTTTTGGTACTTTTGGCAGTGTGGGCAGGTGCCAAGTCCTGCTGGAAAATGAAGTCAGCATCCCCATAAAGCTCGTCTGTGGAAGGAAGCATGAAGTGCTCCAAAATCTCCTGGTAGATGGCTGCGTTGACCCTAGACTTAATGAAGCACAGTGGACCAACACCAGCAGATGACATGGCTCCCCAAATCAACACAGACTGTGGAAACTTCACACTGGACTTCAAGCGTCGTGCACTGTGTGCCTCTCCATTCTTCCTCCAGACTCTGGGTCCTTGGTTCCCAAATGAGATGCAAAAGTTGCTCTCATCAGAAAAGAGGACTTTGGACCACTGGGCAACAGACCAGTTCTTTTTTTCTGTAGCCCAGGTAAGACACTTCTGACGTTGTTTGTTGTTCAGGAGCGGCTTGACAAGAGGAATACGACATTTGAAGCGCATGTCCAGGATCCGTCTGTATGTGGTGGCTCTTGATGCACTAACTCCAGCCTCAGTCCACTCCTTGTGAAAGTCCCCAACACTTTTGAATGGCCTTTTCCTGACAATCTTCTCCAGGCTGCGGTCATCCCTGCTGCTTGTGCACCTTTTTCTACCACACTTTTCCCTTCCACATAACCTTCTATTGATATGATGTGCTTTGATACAGCACTTTGGGAACATCCAACTTCTTTTGCAATTATCTTTTGGGGCTTTCCCTCCTTATGGAGGGTGTCAATGATGGTTTTCTGCACAACTGTCAGGTCAGCAGTCTTTCCCATGCTTGTGATTCCTACTGAACCAGCCTGAGAGACCATTGAAAGGCTCAGGAACCCTTTGCAGGTGTTATGGATTCATTAGCTGATTAGAGGGGGACACTTTGAGCCTAGAATATTGAACCTTTTCACACTATTCTAATTTTCTGAGATTGTGAATTTGGGGTTTTCATAAGCTGTACGCCATAATCATCACAATTATAGCAAAGTAAGGCTTGACATATCTCGCTTTGCATGTAATGCGTCTATCTCATATATTGGTTTCACCTTTTGAGTTGCCATACTGACATAAATGAACATTTGCACGATATTCTAATTTTTCAAGTTTCACCTGTATATTTTCAAACCTGCACAATGGTTTCAAGCAGCAGCGCCCTGATATTTAAGAATGTAAGTGTTTACAATGTACATGAATTCTGAACAGGGAACATTGCATTACTATTCAATGGTTTTTGCTAAATTATATCATCATAAATCTGATATTATTTAAAATCCTGGATGCCTATTCTGTAATTTGCTGCTTTGAAAACATAATGGAATCTAATGTTCCAACCCACTAACAATTAACAATTATAATTTTTAAGGGCCTTCAATTGTTGTAACTGAACATAGTTTTCACAGATTACATTAAAAGCTAACTCAGTACTAGATTAACTAAAAATGGCAGGTATGATGGCCATTATATCTGAAGAAGCCTTGGGAACTATGTTAGGCTGCAACCCTATATTCCTGAAACTCCACTAAAATTAGAGATGGGATTCTGCTCAAATGCAAACTTTTGCATTTTTGAACCAACACACAAGCCAAAATTTAGTTATCCTCTTAGAACCTCTGAATCTTTCTAAGCACTTTATCATCCAAACAGTAATAATGCCTACTGTATTAGTAAAATACACAAAATATATATATTCAGAAAAACAATGTACAAAAATTATTCCTATTTGACAAAAATGTACATAAGCAACATTACAGACAATTGCACATATTTTGGAGAGTTGTGCATTAAAGTTAGTATATACTAACCAATAAAGAAATGAGATAAACAAATGGACAAACTGAAAAAAACAGAAGCTAAAAAATGACAGATTTTGAACATAGCAAGACTCATTCAAATTTATTTCAATTGTACACTGAAGGATATACTCTGATTAGTCTGTTCTTAAGTATGGTTACAATGGATTGTCAGATGAAGAAAGCCAGACAGAGGGACAACAGTGTAGCTTGCAGCTGATCGATTTATTGTATTCATAAATGAAAACAGTTGAACTAAGTACATTACACACTATCAAACTGTAGGCTGTGAAGCCATCCAGAAAGTCCTATTATGCAAGATAAGGAAGACAATAACTTCCTCTCTGTGTGGTTTTGTGCTGTTGAGTTGCTAAAGAGAACTAAGCAGGAAACCCTGACAAGTCGAGCAGTCAGCATGGATCAAGACATGGTGGGATACATTGTTCTTCTGGTGATTGTCACTCTCCTAAGTGTTGTCCAAAATGGTAAGGCTTAACATTGTGTACGAACTCAAGAAATTGTATACGAACCCAAGAAAGAAGGATGAATTTTGCTTTGGGGTGGGTGGATTGAATAAGATGCACTTTCATGCACTTGTTTTTGAATATCTTCATGCCTGTTGATATAATTGGAGAATTCCTTTTCTTCAATTCTGGGGGGTGGGAGGTGGATCAAACAGCTTTAATATTATGCTTTTCAGTAATCAGTATGGATTAATAGTATGGACCTTCAAGTAAAATTAATTCAATGAAACTGAAGGAGAAAAAGTTGAATGTGGCAAATTACAAACTGGAATAGAAATTCACTATTCGGCACTATATTTGAATGATGTGAAGTGTTGACCTGGCCTTAATTCCTCAGCTCTCAAATATATGATGTGGCATAAGAGGGGTTTGTTGATGAAGATTCTCAGTCATCCAGGTGGAATTATCTGGAGGTTGAGTCACAGCAACTGGACTTCTTTTCTTTTGGTTTGATACATTTCACTGCTTGTCCAAGCAGCTTCTTCAGTCTAGAAAGTTGGTTAGGGGGGACCCCGTAAATGTCCTCCAGGGTGGCTGCATTTCTCACTAACATGATGGGCTCGTATTGTCCCTTCAAAGAAGGATATGTATTTCTAACAACAGCCATAACTATAACAACCTTCTGCCTTGTACTGATTCAGGCTTGTTGATTCATAGAGCTGAGTATTGGCTAAACTCTACAGCAGTGTTTCTCAACCTTTAAGATGTGTGGACTTCAACTCCCAGAATTTCCCAGCCAGCCTTGCTGGCTAGGGAATTCTAAGAGTTGAAATCCGTATCTCTTGAAGTTGCCAAGGTTGAGAAACACTGCTCTATAGTGACTGGCAGAGGTTCTACAGATGTTTAGAGTGGAAATGCCAGGAATTAAATTTGGAATTTTTGCACGCAAAACATGGACTCTACCACTCAGTTGTAGGTCTGCCTTCCATTCCATTCCCTTGCTCTCTGCTGGGCTGGACGCAATGATAAAAATGTCTGGGGAAGATAATGGGAGTGATAAGAGGAAGAAGGATTAGGCCATTTCCCCACTAGTCATTTACAGCATTTTCTTGAATCATCCAACCATCCTTGTGCTGATATAATAGGCTTTTATACAGCTCAGCTAGTGGGGTAATGGCCTTACAATGCTCTGTTTTTAAGACTTTGATTTCAATGCACAGATGTTCATGCAAGCTTCATATTCAACTCAAATGGTGGGGAAAATTCCAGATGAAGAGGTGAACACACACACACACACACACACACACACAGAGTGAAAGAACCCCATTACAGATGTATTGAAATAACATATGTGTGTTTATGTGTACATGAATAAATCTACACATTCCATATTACTCCATTGTATTCCATTTTATTTGAAATGGATTGGGAGTTAACTTTACTGGTAGCCTTCTATCCTCTCTCTTTACGTTCACTCCTTGAAATAGCAACCTGAGATCAGTGCAAATGTAAGTGGACACTACAGTTGGCACCTAATATGTCCTGGCAACATTTCTTTTCTGTTAAGTCCCATTACATTGCTTTCATCAAGTCCCCAGCCCGTGAGTGAGTACTTAGCTGTACTAGGTTTGGAGTAGTGCTGTCCCCTTTACTCCAACTCCACCCGAGGGCAGCCTCAGTTGTGTAAAATCTCATAGGCTCTATCAACCATTACCAATGCTAGGGAATAAAGGCAACAGAAGCAGAACAGAGATCAGCAAAAAAAAACGTTTTTTGGGAGTTACTGAAAAAAATGAAGTTCTGTTGTATGGATTCAATGATTAGAAATAATATGGATTAATAGAAATAATGGAAGTTGTTTCTTAAACTTAGAGTAAGAGATGAATGCATATTGTTACTTATATCTGTTGTGAGAAGGGTTGGAAGTCAATTCCTTCTTTCTTTTTGTTCTTTCTTTTTTCTTTTTACACTTTTAATCTTTACTATTTTCTCTCTTTTCAACTTTCCTTTTTCTTAACATTAGTTCTTGTTAGTTTGTATTGTTTTTCTCAAAATTTAAGAAAGTTATTATAAAAAAAAAGAATTGGTGGAAAACACTTCAGCTCAGCCGGGGGGAAGGCCAGCCAAGAGGGGTCTTTCTAGGATGATATTTTCCAGGGCCAGCAGGGGTCATTTACTTTACCTGATATTTTTTCTTAAAGAGTTACTGAAGAATCATATTTTCACCCTCTTAGAGGCTGATGTAATATTTTGAGGTTCCCAAATCATTTAACAAGAGCAGAAAAGAAAAGAAAAGAGCATTTTAGAAGTGAAGTATAGAGCAGAGAAAAGAGATACCAGTCTTCCTCTGTTTATTGTTTTTTGTAGGTTTTCTCTCATTCCCCTCTCACTTTCTCACATATCTTCTTCCTTCAGGGTTCAAGAATAATCCATATTTTAAACTAAACGGATGAAATATGGGAAATTATTTCCAGCATTGAAAGGGTGTGTGTGGAAAGAGTTAAATTCCATCACCATAGTTCTTCTCCCCTGAAATGTTCCCCAAAACTCCCTTTAATTTTTAAAAAATGGAATCCAAGCATCATTCATAGGGGCAGATAAGGTCCAGATGAGCTCAGAAGTGCATTCTGCAGGCAGGAGTAGCTGAATTTTCCATTACCTTAGAGGCATGTCAATACACAGGGAGAGTGAGACAAAACTCCATGGCTGCTCTGGTTGTGTGAAGTAATCCGCAGCTGAAGTGGATGTGTAAATATGAGTGCAAAGCATATGCAAAGAAAGTACAACATTTGGAAACAAAGTTGAGGTTTCTTTTCAGGAAGTTGTGATGCAACTATGTAAATGGACATGGTAAATGGACAAAGGAAAAAATAAAAAAATAAAAAGAAGATAGCCACATGGGTCTTTCAGATGATTGCACTGAAGTGCTTTCCAGTAGGCTTTGAGCTGGCAGGAAAGTATGCTCAGCATCAACTATGCTGTCCCCATGGTCATCCCTATTGTGCCACAGAAATAAGGGCAGCAAATGGTGCTTTCTTTACTGTTTTTATCAGGGCCAAGTTAAAGAAAGCAACTGTGGATTCCTCTGGCTTCATTTTTCCACCCACCAAGTGTACAGTCACCAATTACACACTTTAATATGCAATGGTGCTGGTTTGGATGTGTTAAGCCATGTATTTAAGGTGGGGGCAGGGGGGATATGAGGTAAAGTGGAAGGGAGTTTTTCCAGCATTCATGGTCAGGGCAACCTTTCCTCCACACCTATGCCCAGGCAATCAGGGTGTTTCTGAACATGGGCTTAGCACTTTTCTGAAAAAGCACTAAACCTATGTTCAAAAACAGCCTGGATTACAGGTCACAGGTACAGACCAGAATGTGGGGTCAAATAAAAGGCAGCAAGGGAGCTTGGTCTGGTGCTGCAAAGGTCTAGTGCTGCAAAGCAATGTCCATGCTGGAAATGAATGACCAAGGAGTCCAGTTTTGACCTCATGACCAGCAGTGCCTGGAATTAACTGGGAGATGCCCAAGTGTATGTGTAATTGTGATTGACCAAAGCATAATAACAACAGTAATCACAAATGGCATCTTAATACTGTCAAAACCAGAATAGTGTTGAACACCCACCCGCCCACACACACATGCCACAACATAAGTAACTGTGGTGCACTGCAAGAGCAGCCAGGGAAATTGCAGCTGCATGATACTGGTCAGAGTGACAGTTTTAGAACTCATCTCGCTGTGGCCTTGAAGACCCAGCTCTCTGGAAAAGGCTCTAATGCCAGGAAAGGTGGAAGGAAAGGGAAGAAGAGGACGACCAGCAGCAAGGTGGATGGACTCAGTTACAATGGCGATGAGTGCACCATTGAGAGACCTGAAAGAACGGGTTAGGGATAGATTGTCATGGAGAAAATGAAAGAGTCAATAACGACTCGATGGCACATAATCAATCAATCAATCAATCAAAAGAGAAAAAAATTAAAGAACAGCCATGCCAAACTCAGTGTTGGCAGAAGCAGCAGAAAAGCACTTAATGATGACAGAACTAAGAACACACCTCTGGCAAAACCTGGTTCTCTTTCCTAGTTTAAATTCACTTTCTGGGTAGCACAGGACTAGCACCCTCGATTTAAAACAAAGGACTAGTGTTTTGCTAAGCCCATCTTTATATGGAGTCCGAATTAGTCTGACAAGTACTAGCAAGGTGTTACATGGTCAGATGCTTCGGTGGAAGCCACGAGTGCAATCTATCCTACAGCCCCAGCTGAAATGGCCCTGAAAGGCAGATTCTAGCCATTGGAAGGGAACAGGCATGCCAGTGGGAGCTGGACAGAACCCAACCCATGGCTGCATTAGCAACCCCATCATCAGTGAAGCAGGCTAAACATGGCAGGAGAAAAAGGGAAATGCTATTTTAACAATGCAGCTAAGGGTGATTTTAAGCTGCCTCTGCTCTTTGTGCTGGGGGTGAAACTAAGTCTACTTGATGAGGACATGTCAAAGAAAGTGGCTACTGGGGCATTGCCATGCAGCAGTTAAGGGGAAGTGACGAAAATCCCTTAGTAATCATTGCTTTTTCTCAGAAGGATAAAATAGTATCTTTCTTCCCTCTTCTGTTCAGTATGGACCTTTGCATGTAGATGGATATCTAATTGTGAGCTAGCAGTGCTGGTGGTTTTCAAACTTCCTATCTGCAGAAAGTGGCCTAGAAACTTCCCAATATGTTTTAATCATGGTTGTATACCACAAGTGAATGCAGTACAGTAAGAGTGGGCTTCTTTTGACAAGTCCCCAAGGAATGCAAGGATTCTTTTTAGTCAATGCTTTTAACTTCCATAACAGATTTTAGCTGAACTCTTAATGCAATAAGAATAAAACACTAGGGAAAATGATGTACCTGAGTTCCACAATCCTATTTTGATTCTTTCTCTGCCTTTCATAAAAATCACATTCTACTATCTGTATTAACGTACTGAGAATAGAGTACAAACAGAGCCAAGAGCAGTAATTGGCTTGCTAACCTGCTTCACCCAATGCATAATGATAAGCCAACATTGAACAAACCACATTATGGCCTAGTATAGGGATGAACACGCTACAGCCCTTGAACTCCTACTATGTGACTTCTGGAGCCCTTTCTGAAAATGCCTGCTGAAAATTAACAGCACAGCTTCTTGCCATTTTGAGGCAGGGAAATGTGTGGAAATATAGAGTAATCCCTAAACATGCATGACACTTTACAGTACATTCTAGAAAACAAAAGAAGCCCTCAAAACACAAGGAAAATGCTAAATTCAAGCACAATATGGCCTCCATCCATTTTACAACATCATCTATCAGTAAGGTTCTCAGCCCCTCTGAAAAATATACAATGCCATTAAAAGTTTGTCTATCCCTGGCTTAGTGTGCCCTCTGAATCCAGACTTGGAGTGAAGAGACTGAGGTTCCAATTTATTCTAGAAGATCATAGAAAATCACTGGATGATGTTGGGCCAGTCACTGTCTCTCAGCTAAGCCTATTTCACAGGGTTTTTGTGGGAAAAAATAGGAGGGAACATTCAGTTCATCTCCTGATGCTCTTAAATGAAAGGCAGCCTATAAACCTAATAATTAAATATGGGATTCTTCCCTTATTTTATTCATACAATCACAAAGGCACACTGAGTTGAGACAGAGTGATTAAGTCACCCAGCTCTGGAGTCTGTTAGAGGGCTGAACTTGAGTTTCCAAGGCTTCATTTCAACATTTTAATCACTATACAACATTGGCCTTCCATGTCACAGACGATGTGTGATGTCCAGTGGAGGCAATCAGAGAGAAGGGGAAAATAAACCTTTTGGGGCCAGGAGCACATCTGATATTTGACAGTATGTTTTGGACTAATTCACAAAATGGCTGTGATAGTTGATAGTCACAAAGCACTATTTATCAGAAGGTAAACTAATTTGCCAGGATGCTCCCTACCATCCTAAATGGACCCTGTGGGCTAACAGATGTTTCTGTAAATATGACATTTGAGGCTAGTGTTTGTAGTATGCTGGCATCCTATCAAACTTTTTAAAAATTTAATTTTATTTTTTTTAAGTCAGGCTAGAACACTAGAAAGCCTCAAGGAAGATTCCTGGAGGCACATTGCCTACTCCTGCCAAAGAAGATGCCCACTTGAGGCCATTCTTCAGGGAGACTGTCATGTAAGAAAGTCACAATATTTGGCTCAGGAGGAAAAAAAAGTGCTTTGAATTTCCGGATTATAAGTTAGAAATGGAGGAAGAGGTACTTCCCCAGAATAAAAACACAGTGCCTAAACCAGTGTTTCTCAACTTTGGCAACTTGGCAACATGCTGGCTGGGGAATTCTGGGAGTTGAAGTCCACACATCTGCAAGTTGTCAAGACTGAGAAACAATGGCCTAAACTATTTAAGTAGGTTATATTGATGGCATTAGGTTTGAAGGCATTCTAAGGTTATCTTAGTACTGATGCTTTTGATTGAATTATTGATTAGGTGCCATCAAGTTGGTGCTGACTCTTAGCAACCATATAGATTTTTTCCAGGAGAATCTGTCCCCAACCTGGACCTTCAGGTCTTCCAACGGTGTACCCATCACTGCTGTAACTGAGTCCATCACCTTGCTACTGGTCATGCTCTTCTCTTTCCTTCTGTTTTTCCTAGCATTATGGACTTCTCCAGAATTTGCATAATGTGTCCCAAGTAGGACGATTTGCATAATATGTCCCAAGTAGGACAATTTGAGCCTAGACATTTGTGCCTCGAGTGAGAACACTGGGTTGATTTGTTTGATAATCCTTTTTTTTTTTTGGCTGTCCATGGTATTCTCAGGAGCCTTCTCCAATGCCAAAGTTCAAAGTGTTAATACTTTTTTTATCCTGCTTATTTGAAGTCCAAATTTTGCCCTCATAGAGTATCACAGGGAATACCATTGCCTGATTCTGATCTCTGTAGGTATAAACACATCCTGGCATCTCAGTATCTTTTTCAAGGCCTTAACTGTTACTCTATCAAGTGCTAGTCTGATGCATATTTCTTGACTACTAGTTCCTTTACTTTTGATAGTTGATCCTAAAAGGCAGAAGCTAGGACTGGCAGAAGCAAGCACTGGCCTAGGGTTCCAAAACTTAGGGGTAACAACAACGCCCCTGCTTCCAAATCTTTTTAAAAATGCAGATCTTTGCATCAGCTGGAAGTGGTACCATCAGTCAATGTGGCCTAGGGGCACCATATGCCCTTAAGTCAGCACTACACATACTGATTTCTTTTTGCCATTCTTTGGCTTTCTTGATTATTCAGTGTGCATCAGCAGTAATGTCTGGTGTTCCTCAGCCTTTTCTAAAGCCAGCCTGAACATCTGGCATCTCCCTTTCCTTGTAGGGCTCTAATCTGTGATGGATGATCTTAAACATTATTTTGCTAGCATGTAAAATTAAGTGTAATGTGCAATAGTTTGCACACCATGTAAAATCTCCTTTTTTGGTACTGGTATATAGACCAGCCTCTTCCTATCTGTTAGCCACGGCGTTGTTCTCTAGATTTTTTGGCATAACTTGGTTAGAAACTTTATTGATTCTTCTTCTGTTGCTTGCTATATTTCTGTAGATATTCTATCCATTCCAACTTGGTAATGATTGGACTGCTGATCTCACTTCATTTTCTAGTACTAAAAGTTTTTTTAAGTAGGGAATATCATCTAAGCTACCTTGGATGTTGACATCTCTATTGTACAGAATTTCAGTATATTCTTTCCATCTTTCTTTGATCTTCTTTGAATCAGTCACTGTCTATCCATTGGCATCTTTTACAATTTGAGGTTGGAACCTCCTTCCATTCAGAGATCTTTTGGAGGACTTTCCCTCTTTTTCCATGTCTGTTTCCATTTTCAGTGTCTGTACAGATACTGTAACACTGCTTCGTGTCTCTTCTAACAGTTCTCTCACATTCTTTATTATTTTTTGAGAACTTCACATTGTTTGGCTTTGTCTTCTCTTCTCTAGGCAATATCTACGGTTTGTTCTGACATCCAGTTTGCTTTCTTCTGTTTCTTAATCTTTGAGAGTCTGTTTTCACATTCATCTTTAACAACTTCTTTAAGTTCATTCCATATGTCCTTTCATTCCCAGTCAATTAGGTTCAGGACTTCAAAGTGATTCCTGATGTTCTCCTTGGTGATTATATACTCAAGATAATATTGTGGAAACTGGTTGGGTTTCTTCTGCTGCTTTATCTTAACTTGGAACTTGCACATGAACAATTTGTTGTCTGTTCCACAGTCAGCCCCAGGCGACATCAATGCTGTTATAATTGAGCTCCTCCATCTTCTTCTACCAATAATACAGTCAATTTGATTTCTGTGTGCTCCACCTGGTGATGTCCATGTATACAAGCACCATTTTGGTTGTTTGAAGAAAGTAATACCAATGAAGAAATCATTGGATTAGCAGAAACTGATAAGTCATTCTCCTGCTTTGCTTTTGTTTCTTGGCTATACAGTCCTACTACATTTTCTTCTTCCTATTTCAAACTTTAGCATTCCAGTCTCCAGTAACAATCAGCACATCTTGCGTGAATGTTCTGTCAATTTCAGATTGAACTGCACCATAAAACTCATCAACCTCCTCTTCTTCTCTGTCAGTGGTTGCAGCATAAACTTGGATAATCATCAGGTTTGTCCACAAAGTCTAATTTATATTATTTAGTCACTGATTGCATTTTAGCCAAATACTGTTCCTGCTATACCCTTCGTAATTATGAAAGAAATGCCATTTCTTCTTTGTTTTTCATATCCTGAGTAATAAACAATTAGATCTTTTGACTGAAAGTGTCCAGTTCCAGTCCATCTCGATTCTCTGAAGCTGACAATGTGTACTCAATTCATTTCATCTTTTACTGTGTTGAACTTTCTCACATTCAAGGTTTTTATGTTCCATATTCACGCTGTAATTCTGTCTTTCAAGCTTCTGATTTTATTTTCCTGCATGGCAGCCTCGGCAGCTAGATGTCCCAAAGGCTTTAATCTAGCCATGCCATAACCATTTGTTCTCTGAAAGATCTTTGGTTCTTCCTTAGTAGCATGTTAAGTGCTATCCAACCTGAGAGGCCCATCATCAAGCACTATATCATCAATCGTTTTATATTCTCTATCCATGTGGTTTTCTTGGTAAAGTGCAAGAGTGGTTTACCATTTCCTTCTCCCACACAATATGAAATTATGCCTTTGCCATTGTCACTAAAGTGAACATCTGCTTCCTATACCACTACTGCCCAATATAATGCCTGCTTGCTTTAGCTGGGCAGCTGGGATGACCTTCCCACCTTGGGTGAGCCTGCTGAGTACTATAATATATAGTACTATAATATATAGTACTATATACTATATATTATATAAAAGTATATATACTATATACTCTTGGCATATTCTCCTCCAACGAACACCCCACCATCACCACAATGGGGCAGCACAGCAGGAATTTGAGGCGGGGGGGAGAATGCTTTTAATAGGTCTGAATAGATTTGTTATATCTAACCACTACTGTTCTGGACTTTTTTTAGTATCTGTTGGAATGAAATATTTCTGTTTAATACTGACATTTTGCTAGGTAGCTAGCTATTATATTGTCATAGAAATATTTTCGTTTATTTTTAATAGCTTGCTATTTTAATAGAAAAACTAATAATTTTAACTGTTTGCTTAATATGAACGTTTCGCATTGCTGTTTTTGATATTATAATTATATTAATGTATCTTAGCAACTTTGGTGTTCCACAGCAACAAAAAGCAAAACCCAAAATGAAAATTCATTGTATATTTTTTTTAAAATTCACAGCCTTTTTTGCAAGCAAAGTCGAACAGGAAAGCAAAAACAATCCGGGCAAAACAATTCACAGGTGTGGTTCAACTGCCTTTGACCGTGTCTTTACCGCCAAGTGAGTATTCCTTTGCATATTCATGTTAAAAGAGAGAGAAAGAGTTCCATGTATATTATTTATTGTAAGTGTTGCAGTTGTGGATACAAGAATGGCAAAATCTAAAGAGGCATTCTGGAACTTAAATCTGCTAAGGCTGCTAAACGTATCTGTTACAGAGGTGGCTTCCCTGGGAATTATGTGGAGCAAATCTACACAGAATTCTGATTTTAAACATAATTCCTGTCTACCTCACTAGCCCTAGAAAGCTGGCCTTCAGTTATGAACTATTTCTTGGTTGACTCATTGGAGATAATAGGGCATTCCGCTCACATACTTGAGCTGCAAAAATCCGGACAACCTCTAGTGGACAGTAAAGGGTTAATATTTTCTGTTTCTCTTTGCTGTCCTCTAGTGGTCATGCAGATGTTTGCAGTCCAGATCTTATAGCCTCAGCTCACAGTGGTCTCTAATTCAACTACTGTGTGCATACCCAGGAAATGCCCCAATCAAGCATATCATACAAAGCAAAATCAGGGGAGTCCACAGGGTATAGTAAAAAAAATTCAAGATGGTGGCTATGATGGAGCCATCAACTCTTCACTTGGTTTTTATGTTCATCGTGATATAGACACCCTGCAAAGCCTGGTCCAGACAGCCACATCCTCTTCCAGGAAACTCTGAACACCCCCCCCCCACCACCATTTTTGCAGTCTGCCATCAACCTCTGCCTGCAAAGAATGCTCAGCTTACTGTCCAACCTTTGTACATTTGTTGTTGATAGACTTTTTTCCTGATTTTCTCTCTCTTCTTTTGTATTCCCACAACCCTTGAAGTTTGCCCCAACTTGCTAGCTACTTCTTGGACACATTAATGCCCTTTATATGTATAATGTCTGTCACACCAAGACTGTTTTTTCTTCATTATTTGCTAGATTTATATCCTGCTTTTGGAAGCAAAAATGAGCGTACATTTTATGTGATCTCCAGGAGTAAAGACTGACTCAAAACCATAAAAAAATCACACACACACACACAATTAAAACTATCCATCGCTAATAGCCGCATAAGCTGTCATATCAATAAAATAACAACCACAGGTGACAACAAAATTAAATCAGAGCAAGAAAACTTCATACTTTAAAGGCCATATGGAAGAATTCCATTTTGTGTAATGCACAGTAGGAATAAGGTTGAGGAACAGGAGGAAGAGCTGCAACCAAGACACCGTTCAGATAAAAGAAATTTGAGTCTGAGGCAGAAATGTAATTTGAGAAAGCGTCTCAGACTTGACCTTCCCTAGTTCTCACAAAGATAATTGGAGGGAGGGGGAAAATGTATTCATACTTGCAAGATTCTGTTACTGTAACCTTAAATTAAAAGTAGTATTAGCATTCATAACTTTGATTTCCTAGTCTGGTCTACCTTGAAAAGCAGACATTTTGGCATACTTATGAAAAAACAGAGGGTTGGTGACAGCCAGACCTGGAGAGGGTCTCTTCTACAAAGTGGGAGCTTCCACAGAAAAGCAGTGTCTGTTGATCTTCACAGTTATCACTTTCCATGGGAGGTAACACCAACTATCCCCAACAGGAACAAATGCACAGGACAGGACAGAGCTTCTCTGAACAGTTCTGAAGATACAGAGATACTCTCTTCCAATTTTTCCCCACAACACCAACCCAGTCAGGTTGGTTGGGCTGAGAGTGACTAGTCCAAAGCCACCAAATGAGCTTCCTTGGCTGAGGGCGATTTGAACCTGGGCCTTCCCACTCCTAGTCCACTATACCACAATGGCTCTTATTAGTCCTCTAACCAGGTTCCCAACATAAGTTTCTGGGACATATTCCAGAGGCCCATGTTGATCACTGTAACTCTGACTTAGACTAAGTTTGAGCACCATGCTCAGCCAGGGTGTATGAAACTATGGTTTACTGAACAAGCTTCATTCACACAAAAAGTCATTATAGGTAGAATCAGACATAACATTAATCCAAATCTGCAAAGGAATCTAAAATTCAAAGGTATTACATTGTGGCCCAATGCAGTGTTTTACAAGCTTGGCAACATCCATATATGTAGACTTCAGGTCTCAGAATTCCCCAGCAAGTATGGCTATTGCTGAAAACTCCAGGAGTTGAAGTTTACTCATCTGGAAGTGGCCAGGTTCAGGAAACACTGGCCTAGGCTATACAGTCTTTTTTTTTTTTTTTTTTTTGTGCCTTCAAGTCAATGTCGATTCCTGGCAACTGCTTGGATAGGTCCCTCCAGTTTTCTCAGCAAGATTTTTGGAAGTGGCTTGCCATTCCTTCCTAGGGCTGAGAGAGAGTGACTGGCCCAAGGTCACTTAGCTGGCTTTGTGCCTAAGGCAGGACTAGAATTCACAGTGTCCCACCTGGTGCCTTAACTTCTACACCAAACTGGCTCTCTAGACTCAAGCTACCAATGATATAGTATATATTTTACATAATAGAACGAGGCAACAAATTTTTGAAAGGTACCACTTAACAGGATGGTCATTTTTTCAATGAGTACATTTATTAATAATTTTTAAAAAGCTCTTCAAGAAGTATAGCCTGGCATAGGACTCTGATTAGGTATATACATTAACTTTGTATAATCTGACTTTATTAGTGTGCTTCACTAAACCAAACAATCCCATATTTATCTATCTATCTATCTATCTATCTTTATTGGCCGCCCAACTCCGGTGGACTCTGGGTGGCGTACAACACTAGGGAAAACATAAAAACAGCTAAAAACATTAAATCAAACAGACAACCCAGACTAAAATAATCTAAGAGACAGCAAAATCGACAACTCAAAACAGGGGCCATTGAACAAATAATAAACATCAACCCCAGGCCTGGAATCAAAGCCCGGTTTCCAGAGCATTCCGGAATTCTAGGAGAGAGGGCCCTGCCCTTATCTCTGGGGGGACACAGTTCCAAAGGGGGGAATTTATTGTTAATAAATTAATTTATTAATTTATTAATTTATTGTTAAACTTGTGTGTCACCTGATCCTGAACAACTCTTTGGTTTTTCTGTTTCACCTTCTCACAAATACGTCATATTCTGTTTGTTAAATTTGAGAATATTTTTACTTTTAAACATTTTAGTTGAAATTTCACATTGAAAGTTATATATATTTTGATGCATGTTTCTCCAAAACATGCATTTTTGTTTGCAATTTTGTGTCATGTGCATAGTTTTTATAAGTTGCCCTGATATAATGCATTTTATACATTATTTCCTTAATATATGCATATTTGAATAGATTTTTTTCCAGTTTTTAAAAATTCATTTACTTGCTGGCTGTTTCACTACAAAATATAGAGAACTATAAATTGTGAAAACAAGAAATTAGATAAAAGCAAACTAAACAAATGTCTTACTTATCCCTAGCAATGGTCACACAGTCTGGTATTATACAGGCAGTCACCGGGTTAAGAATGCCCAGTTTAAGGATGACCCATAGTTAAGAACAGAGCCTATTTTAGCAAAACTTTGAATTAAATACACAGTGATTTGAGTTAAATACACAATGGTTCGAGTTCATTACACAATACTACTTATAAAGTATTATATAATAATACTGTTCCGGCTTACATACAAATTCAGCATAAGGACAGACCTTGGGAATGGAAATGGTTCTTAAACTGGGGGCCACCTGTATAAAGCAGAGTACTGGGTGAGACCTAAGTTAAATTAAGCTTTGTGTAAATAATATTTATGCTGAACAATTGTACATAAGATTCTTAACATAGTAAAAGGTAAGGCAGGATTGATTTTAGTTCATACACCACTTGTTAGCTACTTTTGAAAATGTCATGGCTATGGATACAATACGTTCTCTTACTCTCAGTATAATGTGCCCTCACTCTTCCTCTTCCTAATTTTTCTCTAGCCAAAATTGCAGAGATGCCTATCCTACGTTTCTTGCTGTCCTTTGGTGTGCCGGCCTGCTGTGCAGCCAAGGTGGGTAATCCATTCTTCGGATCCTGCTCTTCAGCCTGAAAGGCTCCCAGAGACTGTTCATATATGTCATAAAACATAACAAAAGAAAAAAAAATGGGTGGGGAAGGAAAAGAGAAACAATAGACACTAATTCTTATTATTACATGTCAAACCTTATGAAAAAGGGCTCTCAGTTTCTCTCATCTTTTGCCTTACATTTGGGGAGTCAAGGGATGACAAGGAAACTAATGGTCATGAACCTTCACACATTTCTCTCATTTCTGTTATTGTTGAAAGACATTGGGCAGACATCCTGTCTCCTTAAGTGTCCAGGCCATAAAGATATGGGAGGAACTGACCCCAATCTGATAGCCTTCAGAACACCTCATATTAAAATTCATTCCCTCAGTCCCTTTTGTTGTTGTTGAGAATGAACAATAACACTGAATTTTCCTTTTGAAAGATTCTTCCTAGAGATCTCAAGAAAAGTAAGCAAGGTGGCTTCGTTTAAAAACTATGGGAAGAGAACCATTAACACAAATACCACCCTGAGGCAGGCAATTGGATAGATATTTTATAGCATGATATTGACATGAATATAGGCTGACAACCTTTTTCTTGGCAGATTTTTTATGCCTTTAATTATTCTATGGCAAGGAAATATTTGGCAGATAAAGCCTGGAAAGCTTGATTCAAATGACAGTTAATTCTAACTAAAAATAATGGCGACTTCAGGTTCATATGATGCATGGATCCATAAAGGCAAGCTGCTTACCACGGTTAAAGAATGGTGCAGAACCAAGAAGAGGGCAGGGTGTATATTCTGGTTGATCCCCTCTATGGCTGAATGTGTCATGCAAATTTCCTGGGTGTATAGATGGCACCAAGCCATAGCATACTTTGCTTAATTTTGACTTAATGTTTTCAGTAAATTTGGCACTTTTGTGTTAATCATGGTTCATGGCTTAGCACAGTATGTGAAACCAACCAGCTGTGGCCTAGGCAATAAACTATCATGGTCACCTGCAGAGGGGCATGTGACATCATGTGTATGATGACATCATGGTGGCTTCTAATAGATGCCTATGTAAACCATAGCAAATGTGTGAAGCCAGTCCCTGTCTAAAAATTGGTTCCTTCTTTCTTCATTTCAGCTCCTGCTGCCTTTGCTGGGCTGATGTATTTGTTTGTGAGACAAAAGTACTTTGTCGGCTACATGGGGGAAAGGACTCAGAGGTAACTCCACATTTTTTTCTTTTCCAGAGTTGTCAGATGAGCATTTATGAGTTTATTTCTCCTCCTGCCAGCACTACTATTCCTATTCCTAATCCCATATTCTGTCATTCTAACTTGCCTCTCTCCAGATGTCTTAAAGTTCAACTCCCATAATCAGCTGGAATTACAAGAGTTATGGTGCAAAACATCTGGAAAAAGCTAAGCCAGGAAAGACTTTCAGATTCGCCCTCTCAAGTTAATTCTGACAAATAAAAAGTGAGCGAGTCTGCAATTCTAAATGGGATTGGGGGGTAGCCGGGCAGAGGAGGAAATGAACAGGAAGAAGGAAGTAGATCTACCTTGTTTTGTTCTCTGCAGTTTTTTGTACTTTTAAATCCATATGCAAACAACATTCATAAATGCAAGGGTTAAATTAACTGAAAAGTTATAGCACATCCAGATGACCAGCCTTCTCATTCACAAACTCTCCAACACTGTTCCACACTGTTCAGACAATTCCAGATTCTTTCTGACACCAGCATGCTGAAAACACAGTAAATTGGAACTATGCTGAGATCAGTAACTTATTTCTAGTGGCCACCATGTAGATGTTGGTTACTGGGTTTCTTGCAAAGACAGAATGGTGGGATAGAAAGAATGTTTATATTCGAAAACCAAGTCTAAACTCAAAGTCAGTTAACACAGATCAGTTTTATCTTAAGTATTCAGAGATCCTGAGTGTGCACTTTTGCAGAGTGCATATTAAGAACATGTTGTTGGATTACAAGGATGTTAGATTTAAAACACAAAAAAAGACGACAAAAAGGTTGACTAGAACTTCTCTTTCATCCTGTTTGCTTTCCCAATGCCAAGCACTACAGATTTCACAGCCACTGAAGTGTTATGTACAGGCTGCATCAGCTCCCAGCTACAAACCCTGGGGTTGTGGGATAGTCAGCTAAAGCAGAGGCAAGCAATCTTTTCCCAGATTTTAAAAGTGTGTGTTTTTTTTAATCTTTAACGAGTACAAGAGGCAGTGATATCAGCAGAAGGGGTGGTGCTGGAATTTTCAGCCTCCTGTTGGGTGCGGGTGGGTGCCGTTATTTGGATTACTAAAACAGGCATTTTAACAAAACTTTCACATATTTATTCTAGTGATGATTTTTAAAAAATTAAAAATCATGCTGCCAAAAATCATCAATATGCCATCTAAGTGGACATATATTAAGAGGCGTATTAAGTCTAACCCTATGTATTTTAAGATGCATACATTATGTACTTGCATCAAATTTATCTGCTAATCTCATAACTCTGCTGCAGAGACGCGGCCTTGTACAGATTTCACTCCAAAATATCTAAGCTGTACTGTATTCAAATGGATCTTGGCTTTGATAACAGATTGAGAGATTTTGGTCTTTTCTAGTGAACTGATAACCTTCTTCCATTCTTCTTTAAGCACTCCTGGTTACATCTTTGGAAAACGCATCATATTTTTTCTGTTCCTGATGTCTGTGGCTGGAGTCCTCAATTATTATCTGGGTGTCTTCTTTGGAAGTGACTTTCAAATGCATATACAAACTGTAACCAATACTATCTCTCCACTGTTGCTCATTCCTTAAATCTTTGTAGAATTGGAGATGAGAGAGGATAGAGGAGATTTTTGTATAGCCAATCAATATCTAGAAGAAAAAGTTTGAAATGGATGCACAAAGCTCCTTTTAGTTTGCCATAAATCTAATGCTCCTAGAATCATGTAGTTTTGATTGAACACAGCTTTTTTTTATCCTACAAGAAAGTGATTTATTGCACACAACTAGCAGATTTGTGGTTGGAGAAGAATAATTTCCTGCCAATTACAGAACCCACCATGGGTTTAGTCACTGTAGTTTTACATGCAAGGAGGTTTAGTGTTTGTTTTGTTTTTATTTTCTTTACTTTTAATATAAGGTACAAAGAAACAAGTGTCTGATGTTATATCAAAGTGTCCATTAATTTTATATATCTATGATTGTCAATCAAATTCAGATTGTTCTTCAGAGTATAGATTCAATCACTTGGTAGTTATTATCCTCAGCCCATGAGTTTAATATAATAATAAAATAGAAAGTATGCCTTTACCTGGATTGTTTTGTATCTTGCTGGCATTTAAAATAAAGTTGTTCACAAAGATGAAATTAGTCCTTTAGTGCTTGATCCTACATATTTCTTAAAATGCAGTGCCAGATGTAATATTACACACACATACACACACACACACACACACACACACACTAACATAAGCATATGAAGGAAAAACAAACATAAACATGTTCAAAAGAAAACCTGGGGGAAATTGGTTATTTATTTATTAGACTCAGATGGCCACCCTTCTCAGCATGTGACTCTGGGTGACTAACAACAATTTAAATCACCCACAATAACAGGAATAAATAAAACAACCATAACAACCATCAACACAGTTCAAAGGTGTTTAGTTTTAACTCAAAAACTCCCGAGACAAAAATCATATGAACCAGGCCCATTTAACAACTTAGCCCAAGGCTTGGGGAAATAGTCAGATCTTTAAGGCCTTACCGAAGACACACAGAATCAGATCCATCTGGATCTTGGGAGGAACAGTTTTCCATAGGGCAGGCACCACAACACAGAAGTCATGTTTTTCTAGGTGCCATCAGGTGATGCTTTTTCACAGAAGGGACCTGGAGCATACCCATTCTGTTGGATCTGGTGGGATAGGAAGAAACAATTGGACATAGGCAGTCCTGCAGATAACTTGGTCCTATGCTAGGAAGAGCTTTAGGGATGATGACAATCATCTTGAATGGCACCTGGAAGCCCACTGGGAGCCAGTACAGTCTGCATTCTGGACCAGCTGGAGCTTCCAAATACTCTTCAAGGGCAGCTCTATGTAGATTGCAATAATTCAAACAGAAAGTGACTAGGATGTGAGTGGCTTGGCTTAGGAATGGATTCAACTGGTGCACAAGATCCTGTTAGCCATGGTTGTTACCTGCTGTTTAAGCAGAAGATGTGAGTGCAAGAGCACTCCCAAATTATGTATCAACCCCATCTAGGGGAGTTGAACTCTTTTCAGAGTTAAAGATGGAAAACCTCCAGACCCATGAAGTCTAAAAACCCACAGTTACTCAGTCTTCCCAATGTTGAGCCAAAGACTGTTCTATCCCATCCAGACCCCTACAACCTCCAAGCACTGGGAAAGAACCTCGACCACTTGGTCAGTCCAGGGCAGAGATGTATATGATCTCATCCAGCAGTTTCCACGCAGAGGTTGAATAGAAGCAGGGAGAAGACAGAGTCTTGAAGCATACCACAAAGCAGAGCTTTCCCCCCTTCCCCCAACACAGACTAGAACTGGCCCTAAAGAAAGAAGGATAACCATCACAGCACTATGCCTCCCACTGCCAATTCTTGAGCCAGTCCAGAAGGATACCATAGTTGATGGTATTAAAAGCTCCTGAGAGATTAGTAGGAGCCAGAATGGATGCATTAGTTTGTTCTGGTCCTGTTGGAGGACATCAACAACTGCAGCCAACACCATCTCAATGCCATAATCAGGCCTGAAACCCAACCAAAAATGTTCCAGGCAATCCAGTTCCTCTAGAGCCTTCTGGAGCTACATGCCAACCACTTTCTCAACAACCATCCCCCAAAAAGGAAGGTTGAAGACTGGACAGAAGTTGTCCAGGTCCAGAGGATCTGGCAATTGTCTCTTGAGGAAAGGGCAGACTACCACCTCTTTCAAAGCCAGAGGAAGCACCCCCCATTCACTTCCTTGTAGAGGGATTTTAGGTCAGGCAATACCAAATTGATTACTCAAAAATATTTCTTTTTCTAAAGATGCTAAGACTAGATTCGCATATTGTGCTAAGCTATGTTTGCTTAACCATGATCAGCTGAATAAACAGAGGATTCAAAAAACATATCAGATCATAAACTATGACAATCTACTATACATTGGCTGGGTTCACACAAAACACTAAGACAAAAGTAAACCACACAGTGTGTTAGTTTGATACATGAACCATCTTTCAGCCAGAATTCACACACAGTGCCAAGCCATGTTAACCATGGTTTGTTGAATAAGCCCCAATTGGTTAAATCCAAATGTGCTATGCTATAAAACAATGATTTACAAACCACGATGACTGGATTCATACAACATACTAAGCAAAAACTAAACCAAATGCATTAACATTCGCACAGATAACTCTGACAAAATTATTAACACAGACCTTCATAAAGCAGATGTTTACCTAGCTATCTGCATTGCTGCAGCAATGTCCATCATATACAGTCCCTTAGTACAGATATAGCAAGACCTTTTTCCTTCTTTATTTTCTGAAAAGTAACCATTTCACTTGAAAATCAACCTGTAATACAACCCAACAGACTGTTTCCTAAACTAAAACAAAAATAATTACTCTTTGTCTCTGCAATTGTTTGGATTAGGGTCTAGATCTTCCCTATGATGTTTCATTGATTTATTTACTTTATTGCTTACAGAGGTGTTATATTGCTCATTCAAATGACTCTCAGAAGTGTACAAGATAAAACATAGAATCATCCCAGCATAAATTAACCCCAACACCTTAAAATTAACCTGAAAAAGAAACAATAAAATGGCCACCCATCCACTATCAGTTTAGAACTCAAAAGTCCACTTAAACAGCCAAGTCTCCAATGCTTACCAGAAGCCTGGGAAGAAAGATCCAAAGGAACCTCAAGGAATAGTGCACTCCAGAGAGTAATTCTTTCAATGTAAATACTATACAAGATGTGCAGATAAACCTTCTGGAGTGACAAATCACTGGTGGCATTTTGTCTCTCCAATCCTGTGCAGAAAATAGTGTTTTTATAGTAATAATAATAATAATTAATAATAATAATAATAGCAGCAATAAAACTGCATTGGTACTTATGTCTGGACAATATTAGTAATCTTACAATCTTCTGCCTACCTAGTATCACAGGATGGATAAAAATCAGTGATCTTCTGTCATTCAACTCAGAATGCCTTTTCTAGCACAGCAAGGCTGATTGATCAAACTGGATTTGTGGAGCCAGAAGTCTGCTGAAAAGCTTTGAAATAATATAATAATAATAATAACACTTCAGAATTCAAACAGACAAGCACCTGCCGCACAACACTCCAGACTTAACAGTTGTTGGTAAGAAAGACAAAAAAGTCTGGATAGTGGGCATTGCAATACCTGGAGACAGCAGAATAGGAGAGAAAGAACTAGAGAAAATCACAAGATACAAAGACCTGCAAAGAGAAATAGAATAACTGTGGTAAAAGAAAGCAAAGATAGTACCAATAGTAATAGGTGTCTTGGGTGCAATCCCAAAACAACTGGAGCACACTTGAACACCATCGGCATTGACAAAGTCACCATCAGTCAATTGCAAAAGGCAGCTTTACTTGGAACAGCTTATATCCTGCGACGATGCCTTGAACACCATCAAACAACAACATCTGCCTATCCCAGGTCCTTGGGAAGGACTCAATAGGTGGATAAAAATGCCAAATCCAGTCTAAACATCTGGCTGACTGTGCAACCAACCATAATAATAATAATAATAATATGCACTACACCCACGTAATGACATTGATAGGTGATATTTGCCACATAGTGAAGGCAGACGTGGAATGCTGCAAATGTGGCAAATAGCTGAGAACTAAAAAGAGCTCTGGCTGAATACACAGGGTAGCCTAGAAGAGTATTAAATGGCCAAATAAAGGAAGGTGTATTGAAAAGCAACGAAACTAAGGATGTATATAAGAATGTGCAACTCATGATGCCAAGGCAAAACTGGCAAGGGAAGCCATGATATGGCCAGTACTTAACCACATCCAAGGAAAGGTTAATAATGAAAAAACATGGCAATGGCTAAAAAAAGACGCATGAAAGAAGGAAATGGAAGGTCTCATTTTAGTGGCTCAAGAACAGTCATCGGGCCCGTATGTAATGAAAGCTAAATCTGAGAAAAGTCAGCATAAGAGTACATACAGGCTATGCAAAAGGACAGGAGGAGATCGTTGAACATGTGGTATGTGGATGCAGGAAGATTGTGCAGACGAGTATTTGGAATGACACAATAAAATGGCCAAGTGGATTCTTTGGAATCTTAGTAAGAATTAGAATGTACCAGCAACGAACAATTGCTGGAACCACAAAATTGAAAAAGTGGTTGAGAACAAAGAGGTTAAGATCCTGCAGGACTTCCAGATTGATAAACATTTAGCCCACAGTAAGCCAAACATGACTATAGTTTCAAAGAAATAAGTACGGATAATTGACACTACAGTAGCTGGAGGTAGAAGGGTCAATGAGAAAGTACTAGAAAAAATAGGAAATGTAAACACCTTCAAATAGAGATTGAAGGTGGAAAAAGAAAGTAGTAACGATGCCAATATTAGATAGTGTGCTTGCTGGCATACCAAAAAATCCGGAAAAAGCTCTTTTGGTATGGAATAGGAATGGACAGAATCTCAACTCATCAATTACAAAACATTGTACTACTTGGAATAGCACATATATTATGACAATATCTTTAACTATCCTAGGGTTTTGGGAAGGATTGGATAGTCACAAGTACCAGATTCAATCAGAACTATCTGACAGACTGTATGTAATAATAATAATGCAATTTAAGGGAATGCCCTTTAAATAAGAGATATCCTTTCCTTTTAGAAACACACAGCAGCCTTAAACAATCTACAGTATCAAGGTTACCCAACTTTTTTCAGGTGACACGTCTTTGAGTGATATATCAGTGTTGAGATGTAGGACAAGGACCAGAAAGACCAGGGGTCCAATCCCCATTCAACATAAAAAGGTTCTGAGCAAATTTGGGGCAATTGCTGTTTCTCAGTCTAACATACTTCACGTAGTTGTGAAGACAAAATTAAAATGTGGATATGATGGTATTCCTTAAGTCAATCATAATAGTGAAGGGATCTTTGATGACAACTAGCCAGAGTTTACCTGTTTCTGAAAAAATTAAGGAAGGAAACCTAAACACATTAATATGTAAGCTCCACTGAAGTCAAGTGGAATTATTTTTAAGTAGACAGCCATAGGGAAACAGTTTTGCATGAGAAGCAAACCAGAATTCCAACACACTGTAATTCTGCAGGTGATGAAAGAGAACTTGTTCTCAGCAGCTGGAGAAGAAAAGGATGGTAAAATCAAAAAATCAAACCACTGACATTAACATTTTTTTCAAATGCCCTATACTTTGAAATAAATTGATTCCATTATATGTTCCACTATACAAATTGTTCTCACATTTGCATTTCTTTCTGAATATGTCTTTGTATTTGCCTTTTCAGATGTGGTCAGTGTATGAAACAATGATAGTTTCAGAAGGAATCCCTGAAGTGCCAGCTACATAATAAGTTACATTTCCCCCAAGAATCTGTGATTTTGGTTTTTTTTAATTTGAAGCAAGCAAGATCTGCAACAAGTTTTGCAGTGTAGACTACTTTTTCCCCAGGGATTTAGCTAACTGAGCAGCCGTGCTTCTTTCTGGATGTTGGAATACTGTTGTTTACAATTATATCTAAAGTAGCATACAAACTGATGAGAAGCTAGGAAGTTGTAATGAGCAACAGTAATGCCATTTTGCAGGGGAGGGCTAGCTCTGTCATTATGAGTAAATGAGCATGTCACAGGAGTTGTATATGGGGAAGATTAATGGCTTAGGTGTTGTAGTTAACTGAAGCCACTGCCTCTGTAGGCACTGTGGCTAATCTCAGATAAGAGGGGAGGGCACTACATGCAAGGTGTCCATGCTAAGAGAGCATGAACTGGTAAAGGAGAGTATGTGACAGACCAATGCCTTATACCCATATTGTTAATGATTGGCTTAAACTTTGGGATTAGAAATCTATAAGAAAGGTGGTGAGGAATGCTGGATGTGGCCACCTCCCATCTCTGCCTGCTTGCTGATTTGGGCTCTACTATAGTAAAGTTTCCTGATCTTCCATATATGTCTTCCTGTCTTTTATAGTAGTCCAGCTTAGGAACAAACTTTTTAACTCATAACAAGTATGTTTTATTCAATTCAACCTTACTTAAGAGTTTTCCATTCCACACTCTGGCAATGGAATGCTAGCTAAGTGTACATTCTGTGTACTGATTCTGTACTACTTGGGTTCATTAGCATGTACCCAACAAGAAGCAATACGCTTTTGGGGAAAAAACCTGATACATCCATATCAATAAAAGAGAGATTCCACTGCATATACTATCATATACCAGATCTGAGCTGCCAAACACTGGAGGACCATTAAATAGTAGCAAAAAGATACAGAAAACATAGAAAATATAGCCTAAATCTTGTAGCTCTGCGCTAGTATAAAATGCTCTTCTAATTTAGCCTCAGATTTGCAACTGCATATTCAAAATACAATACATACATATTAAAAAATGTATTCCCAGCTTTTGATGGACGATGTTCTCCTTCCAGTGGTAAAATAAGGTTTAGTTGAATGCTCCAACAAAGATTATGAGCAGGGTATTACATCCAACAATATTGGAGCTTCATGGAGGAGCAATTGATAGGATGTGGAAAGAGAGGAAGAAAAGTACAACCTTCTGAGAAGAAAAAAAAAATTCCTTGCAGAGTGTCCACAACTGTGGCTTCAATTTAGCACTGTGATGGAATCAACATACATTCTTTCAAAAATGCAGTTACTAAGCCAAAGTATGGATAAAACAACCACATTACTGCTGTCATATGGTGTGAACACAGTCTTCTGTTGAGCAGTTACTCCTCGTGACCTTTTATTAAGTGAAAGATAGCTGCTGTTTTCCCTTGTTAAGAGTCACAGCTGCAGATAGGATAGGTTCCATTTCTTTTCTAAGAGGAAGATGAGAAAGAATAGTTTGGAACTGCAGATAAAACAAATCTAATTTTAACACTAATGAGACAGTGGAATGAATGAGCAAAGCAAGTTATGACATCCCCCTATGCTGGGAGTTTACACACCAGCACAATGTATCAGTGGCTATAACATAATTAATTCTGCTTCATGGCAGATGACCTTTTTAAAGGTCACCATGGAGATCTGGAGGTCTCTATTAGTGTGAAGATTATGCAGCACTACAGTAAAGCCAAGATATCAGACAAATTTCAAGATTTGTGCAATTCCTTGTTATTCAAAATCATTCCAATCTGGATTAATTCAAGATAAATTGTACTTTCTTTTAGTACATCTATTTATGTAGTTCTATTGCTACTTTAAGAAACTGTTTAAGTATCTTTAGCAATTCAAGCATTAACCTAACTGTATTGTACAGTCATATCAATTTCTCTCAAGATTTATCTTGTGTACAAGCAAACACAATCTGGAAAAGGGAGGTATTACGTTAGCCAATAGTTTGATTTAATTTTAATTAGATATAAATTAAATCAAGTTTGGCTTTTGACTTTGCCTTACCCACTTCTTTGTCCTGGCCTCCCTGTTTTGAAGTGCAACCCCTGATGCTCATCCCCATAAAAGCTGCATGCTTCTGTCCCTCTAAGTACTTGATTATTTTACCTTCAATAATGCTAATGCTCTTCCAGTTTTCCTAGAATAGGTTAACAGTTTGCAATTTTTTTAAATCCTTTCAGAATCCCTCCTTTTTTATCACTGTGTTTCAGTGGGCTGAAATGAATAGGATGGAATTTAACAAAGAGAAATGTGAAGTTCTGCATCTGAAAAGTAAAAAGTGAAAGGCACAGATATAGAATGTGGGAGACCTCACTTGGCATGGTTCATGTGAAAAGGATCTGGGTGCCTTATTGACCAGAAGTTAAACATGAGCTAGCAATGTGATGCATCTCCTAAAAAGGCAATGGCTATCTTGGAATGCATGAACAGCATAAAATCCAGATCATGGAAAGTAATTGTTCTACTCTACCCTACCTTGCTCAAATCCCATTTTTTATACCGGTCCAGTTCTGGACACCATAATTTAAAAAGGACAAGAGGACTAACAAACTGTGTGGTGTCTGGAAACCAAGCCCTATCAGGAGTGATTAAAAGAACTGGGTATGTTTAGGCTGCAGAAGAGGTAACTGAGGGAAGCTATGGTAACAATCTTCAACTAACTCTTAAGTTGTCATATAGAAGAGCAAGTGATCATCATTCCCTGTTGCCCCAAGGGATAGGGCCAAAACCAAACTAAAGGGGAGGAACTTACTGACTATATGAGCTGTCAGTCAGTGGCACAGGCTGCAACATGAAGTGGTTAGTTCTTGAAGACTGGAGGTCTTCAAACAGAGATTGATAGTGATGTTAGAGATGTTCTAGTCCAGTATTTCTCAACCTTGGCAATTTTAAGACATATGGACTTCAACTCCCAAAATTCCCCAGCCAGCATCTTAAAGTTGCCAAGGTTAAGAAACCCTGCTCTAGTCAATCCTTCACTGAGTGGAAAATTGGGCTAGATGACATCTAAGAGCTACGATTCTCTGATTGGCCACTTCTCTGTCCTCCAGCACAGGGTTCCTCAACCTTGGCGACTTGAAGTTGTGTGGACTTCAACTCCCAGAATTCCCCAGCCAGCCAGCTGGGGAATTCTGGGAGTTGAAGTCCACACATCTTCAAGTCGCCAAGGTTGAGGAATCCTGCTCAAGCATATATCTTCTTGTTGGAAAGCCAGGACTTGAATTTGAATTTTTAAAGTATTTATTATCCTTTTTAAACAAAAAACAACCCCCCCCCCCCTGTTTTTCCTCTTTGTGTCAGCTCTTTAGATTCTCTTCTGGAAAATGCCAGTTCAGGTGTATGATTTGCCTAATATTTTCTGCAGTAAGATGCAAATGTTAATTCAGCTTTTCCGCAATCATATTATGTTCCTTTAGCACCTCTTTCAACTCTAATAATCTAAGCACTTTTCAGTTGATCATATGAAGATACATTATGTGTAGGTGTGCACATGGTTGTGGTGGTGGAGAATTCTTACCTTTCTTCCTTCATTGTCTGCCCTGATTGCTTTTGACAAGGTGTGGACCTTCTTGTTCTTTCTTTCAGCAAGAGTTCGGTTCTGTGATGGAAAACTCTTTGCATCTAAAAGCTTCTCTAAGTGGATCCATAAATCATGCTGGGTTTCTTTCAGTGTGGCAGTGGTGGTGGTATCTTTCTCTATCTACAAGATACATTCTAGTTAAACTTCTATTATTGTTGGTTTGAAAACCCCAAGCCAACCTGGAAATATGTGTGCTCAGGACTGAATCCTTAGTTTACTTCTTCTACTGTCTAAAGAAAGTTTGCAGATATTGCCTTTTAACACGACTGTTAATAACTCAGACCCCAAAGTAATTATTTTACCAGAGTTATAAAGTGCCATCTAGAGGGGATCTTTGACATAGTAATTTCCAGACAAACTGATTGGTGTAGCTACTATTCCCATAATACTGACTGTAGTGCTAATTGATTTCAGTAGGATTAAATCTCATCAGAGTGCTTAGAAGGTAGCACAGAGGATGTTTAATGCGCCATAAATGTAGGACTTTAATCTGAATATTCATCTGCAATTCTGCCACATTGAAATTTGTTAACTTACAAAGTGGATCTCAATAGCTCTATTTCACAGAAAAAAACAAATATTTTAACAGTGAGAGTCATGTTTTGCCACTAGAGGGGGAATAAGTAGCAGCAGACCTAACAGTAGAGTTGTTTTCTTTTGCAGTCTGATTGTTTTCAACTTCAGAAAGGAGCTCATTTACTATATTCATGCAGAATCAATACTCAGTGGTCAGCAGCTTTTTACAAGGTCATCAGTTACAAAAATATTTGTCTCCCCCCTCTTTTTATTAGATCTACACATCCTACTCATCCACGGTTTGATCCATTGGGTGTACTAAATAAATCAAAATTTGTTGGGTTTGTACCAGATGCAAAACAAAACCCAACCCAACCACATTATGTCCTAGAATATTGTATGAACTAGGCCTTTTTTGTTCATCTACCAAAGGACATCTAGGACTTGTTTAAATGTAGAAAAATGTTCAACTTTATCAGTTGGCATCTAACTTTGCAGTCTAGTTCCACATTCCAATTGAGAGTGTCACTGATACTGAGATGGCTAAATTGACTTCTTTGATCAGAGAAAAGACAATATCTCTGTTTATTGCTGACTGGAAATCCCATATGGACTTTTTGCACAGAACAGAAAAAATGAATTTATGATTTATGGTTTTGATGATTAGACAGGATACATTATAGAAAGAAGAGAGTTACCTTGTAACCACAGAGTAAGAGGCAAATTTATGATTGTACTTATAACTGCTGTAAAGATCAGCGGCTACTTCTTTGTATCTTTTTTCTTTCTCTTCTATTTTTCTTTTACTTTCCCCACCCCTTTCTTGCACTTTGAGCTTTCTCTTTGATTTATTTTTCTTTTCTTTTTCTTACTTTATATTAGTTTGTATTAGTTTTTATTTTCCTTTTAAAAAATCTTTAATAAAAGTTATATAAAAGAGAGTGTCACTGATAAACTCATGATTTGAGTTTTCCCTCTCCCTTCTGGGTTTTTTCTTTTAGCCATCTTAGCCAATGAAATGTTATTTAAAAGTGTGTATGAAGGCAAAAGGAGAAGAGGATGGCAGAGGATGAGATGGTTAGATAGCATCACTGAAGCAATGAGCATGAAACTGAGCAAACTCAGGGAGGCAGTGAAGGACAGGAAGGCCTGGTGCGATATGGTTCATGGGGTCACGAAGAGTCAGACACGACTTAATGACTGAACAACAACAACAACTCAGTTCTGTAATCTTGAGTTGGCCTAATAAAGATATTACCTCAACGTGGATTTGGGGATAACAGGATAAGTCAACTCAGGCTGTGCTACCTTCTGAGTCTGGATGAAAAATAAGGCATTACTTGTTTAGCCCCTTGAGGGTGACTTTGGCCATTGATTGCTCTACACGGGCAAGCAATATGTGATATGATGGAGTTTGTATACTCATTGCTTACATGCTGCCCATATCCTTGCATATTCCCCTTTTTAATCCTCAGCCAGTAGAGTGGCCAGGAGAAATTGTGAATATATGTCCTGTACATCTTCCTTTTTAAGGTGTTCCACATTTTGGTTTCATGCAAGCATATATCACAGGGAAAAAAACCCATGTATTTACTGGAACAACATAAACTATCATCTATGAGTAGGCAGCCTGAAGGGCATACGTAGAAGTGAATTGTTCCACCCCTTTTTCTCACCTGTCAGACAATCAGGCTGGCCAGCTCTGAGAAGTCAGGGTTCTGTTCTGACAGGCCAGCTGATCCCATTAATCAACTGATTGATGGGAAAGGGTGGCATTGAAAAGGGTCTAGGCTTCTATCAGTCCTCTCATCGAGACTGCTAGTATCCTAAAGGTAAGGCTAACTGGTTTTCTAATGTAGAAGACAGGATGCTGGACCAGATGGACATTAAAAAAGTAACATTCCTTCAGGTTGAACTCAGCTCCAGGTAAGTCTATCAAAATATCTGTGGAAGCAGCAAAAATGTAGTTTTGCCAATGCTCTGTGGTTATTTTTTTCAACTTCCCAGTCTAGCCTGAAGGCTTGGAATAAGTTAGCACAGCCTTGGTTTTGTACTCCATCCAAGAACTAACCAGGCTCAACCCTGTTTAGCTTCTGAGCTCAGACACAGTCAGCCAAGTGCTGATACTTGATGAGGTAGAATTGTTTGATCCAGTTAAGGCATTCTTTATATTATTTCCCTCCAATCCTATTCCCAGTTTGTTAATTTCTCTCACAGATGCAGATCTCCTCAAATAACTTTTCTTCTGCTGCTTTTTTGTTTGGTTGCCAGCAATAGCTTTAACCAGCAGATGGTAGTACTAACAAAAATTTCTCTCCATTTAAAATGTGAAACATCCAGGCTGGGGGATTATTTTCAAATGATACACAAGGGAGACAAGAAGCAAACAACAGCAAGCAGTGCAGCAGGGGAAATGCTAGGCAGGTACAACATGCAAAAAAGACTTCATGAGAATGCCAGGCTGTGTTAGTTCTAGATTGCTATTGTGCAATTGCCAAGCCTAAAGGAACAAAATGTAACTTAAGCTTTCATCTGAAACCAGGAAGCATCAACAGATCAATTTGATCCCTTTGCAGTGTGGTTTAGTGACTGAAGTGTTGCACCAGGAGTAGAGGCCCAGATTCTAGTCTACCATCAGCCACAGAAGCTCAATGGGTGATTTTGGGCCAGTCCTTCTGTCTCTCAGCCAACCTACCTCAAAGAATTGCTGTGGTAGGGAGAAAGGTACAGTACTGTGCAAACGTTTTAGGCAGGTGTGAAAAAATGCTGTAAAGTAAGAATGCTTTCAAAAATATATATTGTAATTGTTTATGCTTATCAATTTACAAAATGCAAAGTGAGCGAACAGAAGAGAAATCCAAATCAAATCAGTATTTGGTGTGACTACCCTTTGGCTTCACACCAACATCAATTCTTACACTTGTACACTTGCACAAAGTCAGGGATCGTGTAGGATTAGAGTCAAGTGTATGATTAACCAATTTAACCAAGCAGGTGCTAATGATCATCAATTTCATATGTAGGTTGAAACACAGTCATTAACTGAAATAGAAACAGCTGTGTAGGAGGCTTAAAACTGGGTGAGGAACAGCCAAACTCTGCTATGAAGGTGAGGTTGTGGAAGACGGTTTCATGTCACAGGTCATACACCATGGCAAGACTGAGCACAGCAACAAGACACAAGGTAGTTATATTGCATCAGCAAGGTCTCTCCTAGGCAAACATTTCAAAGCAGACTGGGGTTTCCGGATGTGCTGTTCAAGCTCTTTTGAAGAAGCACAAAGAAACAGGCAACATTCAGGACCGTAGATGCAGTGGTCGGCCAAGGAAACTTAATGCAGCAGATGAAAGACACATCATGCTTACTTCCCTTCGACACTGGAAGATGTCCAGCAGTGTCATCAGCACAGAACTGGCAGAAACCAGTGGGACCCAGGTACACCCATCTATTGTCCGGAGAAGTCTGGCCAGAAGTGGTTGTCATGGAAGAATTGTGGCCAAAAAGCCATACATCTAACGTGGAAACAAGGCTAAGCAACTCAACTATGCACGAAAACATAGGAACTGGGGTGCAGAAAAATGGCAGCAGGTGCTCTGGGCCGATGAGTCAAAATTTGAGATTTGGCTGTAGCAGGAGACAGTTTGTTCACCAAAGGGCTGGAGAGCGGTACAAGAATGAGTGTCTGCAGGCAACAGTGAAGCATAGTGGAGGTTCCTTGCAAGTTTGGGGCTGCATTTCTGCAAATGGAGTTGGAGATTTGGTCAGGATCAATGGTGTCCTCAATACTGAGAAATACAGGCAGATACTTATCCATCATGCCATAGCATCAGGGAGACACGTGATTGGCCCCAAATTTATTCTGCAGCAGGACAACAACCCCAAACATACAGCCAATGTCATTAAGAACTATCTTCAGTGTAAAGAACAAGGAGTCCTGGAAGTGATGGTTTGGCCCCCGCAGAGCCCTGATCTCAACATCATCGAGTCTGTCTGGGATTACATGAAGAGACAGAAGGATTTGAGGCAGCCTACATCCACAGGAGATCTGTGGTTAGTTCCCCAAGATGTTTGGAACAACCTACCTGCCGAGTTCCTTCCAAAACTGTGTGCAAGTGTACCTAGAAGAATTGATGCTGTTTTGAAGGCAAAGGGTGGTCACACCAAATATTGATTTGATTTGGATTTCTCTTCTATTCGCTCACTTTGCATTTTGCAAATTGATAAATATAAACAATTACAATTATATTTTTGAAAGCATTCTTACTTTATAGCATTTTTTCACACCTGCCTAAAACTTTTGCACAGTACTGTAGGTCTTCCATTATGCTTAGATATAAATGCATACCTAACACAAACGCTACTAATACTACTTTCCAGAGAGATTTACAAACACTGAGGAAAACTGTAAGCTACTCTGAGTCCAGAGGACAGCATGGCATATGCCCCTTGAGGTCAGATTGGCCCGGACCTTGCTGGCCTTCTGGAAGGGGCTGAAAACATGGCTTTGTCACCTGGCCTGGGGATCCAGTAATGTGGGTATGGAATATGTAAGGTGGTTATATTGTTAAAAAACCTGGCTGCGCTCTTCTGCAAATGATATTTTATGTTTTTACTGCTTTTAATGTTTTTAATGCTTTTTGTTTTGTTTTTTTAATTATTTATTGTACTGTTCTTTTATAACTACGTTCACCACCCAGAGTCACATATGCAAGATGGGTGGCTATATAAATCTACCAAATAAAAAAATAATAATAAATACAGCCCAGTGTAAAACCAACAATGCTTAAGTGAGCCTTATTCAACTGGATGCCTCCCTGGAAGGTTGAAGTCATCTCCAATGGCTGTTTGTTGGATGATGGCAGCTCCAGGCCAACAAGCGAAGCTGACTTAAAAGAAAGTGCTTAGTTGACAAAGATGTATTGAGACACATTTGCATCTCTGGGCAGACACAGGTGGAAGATGCAAGGGGAAAATCTGTTGCAGGTCACTCTGCGAAGGCTTCCAATAAGCACAGATTTACAAAACAGATAGGAAAAAATATTATCTTTATTATGGTCAAGGACCAGAATTACAAATAAAAATACATTAAAATGCATTGAAATACATTAAAAATACATTAAATGAAATGAACAGAACATGATAATATATTTACAGGTTGGTGGGATCAACAGTGGGCAGTCAAAATCTGCCTAATTCTGCAGACAATATAACAAAATTTGGCTACATTCAGGGAAATGAAAAAATATTCCTGTCCTCCAAATACTTTAGCTTGAAAATGAGAGATTCATCATAGATTCCTGAGAAAATGGTAATGGGAGGCTTTTCTGTTTAATCTTCTCGGGGAGCAGAGGTCATCTTAAATTCAAGACTGACTTTCTGTCTGGTGTTCTGTGAGGGTTTTCTACATAAGAGTTTAGTTTGGAATGGTGATTTTGCAGAGAGGAAGTTAGGATGTCACAATTAGGATATATGAATTAATAGCCAAATAATAGGCCTTGTTTTTCCAGTTTTTGACTTTGACTTAGGTGTCCAACAAAGTTTAGGATAACGGTAAATATAGTGAAATACAAAAGAGAAAAAAATTGTCTAAGCAGTTTAGCACATAAATTTTAAAAAGGAGCAAAATCTTATTAAAAGACTCTTGGCTACCTCTTTTGGGTAAATGGTGATGTTATGATATAAAATTGCTCTAGTTCTTTTAGACTATTCCCCAAATATCCTCAATTTCTCTTATATCAGAATGTGAATCAGATATATGAGAAATAAGTGAGAGAGCCCTAGGCAGTTTTGGAAACAGCCATTACAAGCTGCATAGTAACTGCATAAGCTGTTATGGTAACTAAGATCACAAAAGTTTAGAGTGCAAAAAGGTTCCATTCCAAGTGAAAAGAAAAATGCATTTTCCCCTTGCAAGAATGAAAGACCAGATTAATAGATGAATGGCTGCAAGTTTATTTCTCTTTCGTGGAGTATTCCTGGGTCTGTAGTGTTTTTTTTAAGAAATTACAAACTTAAGGGTCATACATTTCTGAATTTCTGAAAACACAAACTGGAGAGGACACACAGAAAAGCATATATGTTTTTATTTGGGTAAAAAACAAATCTGATTATAAGTGGCCAGAGTATTATACTAGTCCCTCCACACTATAGAACTGGGGCTGCCTGCTGAATTCAAGAAGCAATGCAAGATGAAATAGTCTTATGGATACACAGGAAGTTATTTAGAAATAAGCAATGTCTCTATTTTGCTAGATCATACCAATCATCCTTCTATCCCAATATGCTATTTCTACTAATATCCAAATGGCAGGATATAAAGTCAACAGTCTGCCTTCCCCAGTTCTTTGCAACTCTGCATACTTGATATTTAGCAGTATACTTCCTGAAATAATGCTTTCAGCTCATACCATAACAAACAGCTTTCTTATAATGTAGCTAGAATGGAATTCAGTGCTCAAAGCCTCAGGGCCAGCCCTACCATTAGATAGAATGAGATGACTCCAAGGGATGTATGGAATAAGGGAGCAAGACAGCTGCCATGATGTCACTATGCTTGACCCTGGTAGTTAGCAGATATGAGCTGTTTATGAGAAAAGTGAGTTGAGGTCAGATATGCCATTACGGAGAAGGACATGAAAGGAAGTTCTGAGTAGGATGAGATAAAAGTGATAAGGAGAAACCCAAGGGATGGGTTAAGGAGGGCTTGATGAAAACACTATATGTGGTCAGGGATTGTTAGAAGTCTGAAATCAGCATAAGTAATGTGCTAACTTTTGGTTACTTTTCTTCACTGTACTACATCTATACAACGTATGATTTCTTTTCTTTTGTCCTCTCTTTGGGAATACCATTTTCTTTGTGCTAAGAAAATACAGTTTTCTGTATTCATTTTGGTCTGGTTCTTTGACTCTTCAGGTCAAACAGGCCCAACTGGCAGATCCAGAGAAGAAGCAAGTGGTCTGGATATCTGTTCAGTCTGTATTTCATAGAATCATAGGGTTAGAAGGGACCTTGGAGGTCTTCTAGTCCAACCTCCTGCCCAAGGGTCCTCATACCACTTTGGACAAATGGTTGTCCAATTGTTTCTTGAAAACCTCCAGCGATGGAGCACCCACAACTGTGGGAGGCAAGCTGTTCCACTGCTTAATAGTTTAATATTTCCAGGTTGGATCTCCCTCTGACGAGCTTCCACCCACTGCTTCTTGTCCTACCCTCAGGTGCTATGGAGAATAAATTGATACCCTCTTCCCTGTGGCAGCCCTTCAAGTACTGGAAGACTGCTATCATGTCTCCCCTCAGTCTCCTCTTGGTTAAGCTAAACATACCCACTGGTGAGATGGGTATATACATTTATATATATATATATATATATATATATATATATATATATATATATATACACACATTTGACAAATAAGCAAACAACACAGGCCAAGAATGGAGCCTTAAGGTATTATTCTTGACCTCCTCCAGATGGGTGGGTGCAACCAAATCTCATCTTGTTTTTATTTTATGTTGTGTTTTTAATTGCTTATCTTATTGTGAGTTGCCCAGAGTCAGTCTGGAGTTGGGTGGTGCCTAAATTGAATGAAATAAATAAATGTGGAGCACTTGTCATACACTTGCTGGGTATGATTGTTCAACCAGCGTTATTTCCATCTAACGATAGCATAGCCCAGGCTACTTTTTAAAAAATAATTTTATTGAAGTTTTAAGTAAACATGGTAAAAATTAACACAAACTAAACTAGAAGAAAAAAGAAAAATAAAAGTTCAGAAGGTACAGAAAAAAGAAAAAGAAAAAAAGAAAAATGTAGAAGAGAAAAGAAAAAGAAATGAAGACAATCATAAAGAAGTGGTTTCCAACCTTCATCACACTGAGCCTAAGCAAATATAGTAACTTTTCACCCTCTTTTAAAGTTACAAATAAAAAAACTCTTCTCCCCATAGCCTAACTTTTATCTATATGCAATCCAGAAATCATCATCTTTTCCATCTTGGTTCAGCAAAAAGTCCATTAGGTGTTACCAGAAATATCAAACAAATAGTTTACCCCAGATGAAGCAGTCCTACTTTATATTCCTTCTTTTTGCTCTTCACAGTCTTGACCTTTAAATCATTCCACTGGCATCGCAGGATCTGATCTTTCATCAATCTTTGCCATTCAAGAGGAGTCTTCAAAGCTTTCACCAGCCTACTTTGTAAATCCCATTAAGAGGCATCATCCAGAATTTCTTGCTGCATCTGTTCCATGTCTAGATCCTTTTCTTGATTTGTCTTTTGTATTCCCATTTTGGTAATATCAATTCAGTTGTTTCCCATGCCTTCAAACTCTATAATGTCTATGTCAGGAAAAAGTTTTTTAAACTTCCTGATTTCTGCCAAACCATGTAATCTTTGCTAAATGTTCAAAAATTGATAGCTTTGTTTTGCCCAGTATTGACATCAAACGGACTATCTGTAGATATTTGGGTCCTCTTTTTTTTATCTTTTTTGAAGACACAAACAGCATTTTCCCTTTCCCAATCCTCTGGTCCTCTACGATATCTCAAAGATCATAGAAAGGGATTTGAGACGACATCCACAATCTCCTTCAAGATTCTTAGATGTAACTCATCTGATTCTGGGGACTTATACTTGTTACAAGTCTGGTAATCAGCTGCTCCTTAAATATCTCCACTTATGCTCCTTCTGGCAACCATTCTGCTTAGAGCCACTTGAACAGAGGTCCTCTTTTGGGAAAAGAAAGTAGAGAGGGAGTTGAGGAGCCCTGCCCTCTTCTTGTCATCTGTTGCTATCCTGTCTTCTCTTACTAGCAGGCCCACCCCTTCTTCTTCTCTTCAGGATGTTGTTTCTTCTTCAAAACCGAAGTAGGAGCCACGGCCAATCTGGCCCTCGCCCATTCCTCTCTGGCAGCAAAACATTTTGGCTTGACTCTGCAAAGCAGAGCTGTTTCTTGGCCTGCTCTAAGAACAACTTGTTTGAAGATGAAGCAAACGCTTACATAATGTTAACATGGCAGCATTCCTTGAGATAACAATCACACTGCTTAAGTTAAGATGGCTGATGTCATCCACTTCTTCATGCAGATGCTTTAATAAGATGCTTTATTAGCTTAATGCAGATTCTAGAGCTCCAATGTTTAGCATTCGTAAGCGAACCACACGATCAACCATCCATCTGCCTGCCTTGCAGCTAGTATGCTACACATTATTTTAGAAGAAAAAAAAAACTAGAAATATAAACCAGTCATCTGTAGCCTTTGAGGGCATGCAACATGTATGGGCACTGAAGTGGCAAGCAACAGGTCCATCCCTGTTCCAGTGCTATCATTAGCTCTGCATGCACAAAAGAGCATTGCATTGATTCAGATGTCTGCTGTTTTAAAAAGACACTTTGTGCAGGTAAGAACAGTAGTTTGAGATCATGGTTGGTCTCTGGAGGTCATACAGACGATCTTCTGAATTGTGGGCCCCAATTTAACCCTGAATTGGTATCCAGCCAGAGCCCTGCCTCTCATGCCCATCTGTACTTTATGTTCCAGTTATTTACTCTGACTTTTTTAAAAATGTGACTATTGCTGTAAGGGGAGCTGCCAAAAACTGGTGAAGAATGCAGAGAAGTTCAGGTGTGAGAGATATTTCTCATATTGTTAAAAGTGTTACCAAAACAAGGACCTGATGCAGACCATGCTTCTGCAAGAGGCAAGTCTTCTCCCCTCTGTGCTGAACAAGTGGGACAGAACAAACAAGAGTTGCTGCCACGGATTGCCTATATACAGCTTCTCATCTGAAAGTAGGGAGCTGTAATCTTAACTTTTTCTGATAAATACTAGTAAGCAGAGCTCTTGGACACTTGCTCTTTGGATTAACTGTTTCTAGCCTAGATTGCAAGTATGGTAGTCTGATACCAAGAGCTAGGTGGTGGTGTTCTTGAACCATCCTGTCCCAAACTCCAACCTTCCTGTTGCAAATCTGCATTCACAGCTATTCTATTTGCACTGCAGCCAAATTGCTAGTTAATCAGTTCAGCTGCCAATATAGGTTACGCTGTGCCCTGGCATCAATTTGGGAAAACCACAAAGTGGCAACTTGGGAGTGCCCATAAAGTATTTCTTTGCTGCCTCTTCCTGAAGGGAGGATAGGATTTGTGTGACAGTGGCAATGGCTGTCCTCCATACAGATCCACCCTACAATCCTGCTCATCAAAGGGTGGGGGACTACAATCAGCCCCAGGACCAGATTCAATTCCTTATTGTTGCTTTGAGTGAATGCATTCCTCATCCCACACAATTGGAAAGTCATGCCTGAACACAGCCTTCACTTGTCCAGTGGCTAAGAAACACAGCTCTGACTAAATGTGGAGGGTGTTTTTCACGTACGGCCGCATACCTTAAGTTGGTAGACTTAATTATGGATCTCCCCATCGTGGGTAGCATGGCCTTGAAAGAGGGAAGGAGTAGCAGTGATCTGGTTGCAAGTTAAGCACCCAGGAGTCTAGGGGTATTCCTTGAGCATAAGATGCAGATTGACTGTTTACTCTTTGCTGCTTTGGGGGACTTTTCTTTTGTAGAGGATTTTAACCAAGGATCAGACTGCCAACTTTTAAAAATGCTGCAATAGAGAATTTTCTTTTATTAGCAGGAGGATGAATTAGAATCTGTGTTTCTCAAGCTCAGCAACTTTAAGACGTATGGACTTCAACTCCCAGAATCTCCCAGCCAGCCATGCTGGGGAATTCTGGGAGTTGAAGTCCATACATCTTAAAAGTTGCTGAGCTTGAAGACCACTGAACTAGATGTTCTCTTTTGGTACTTCAAGCTCTATGATTCTGCAGCTGGATTCACACATCCTGCCAGGCCATGGAGCTGGGAGTGTTTAATTTGTTTTAAAGGTTAAAAATCTTGATTTTACAGCTTAGTGTCACCTGCAGCCCACTCATATGACTCTAACCATGGCTAAAACTAAGGTGAGATCATTGTCCACCTTCACAATTGCACATGTCCTAATGTGGTTTGTTTGGTTTACTTTACCTGGTTTTGTGAATCCAGACTATGGTTGGTAAACTAGAGTTTATGGCCCAACCCAGTGTGAAAAACCTTCTAATGTGTGTGGGTTTTTTAAATATAGGCTCCCTGTCTGAAAGCGTTTCATGAAAGATGGCTGCACAATATTCAGTGTTGTAGAAAAAGGAAACAACAGAAAGAAGAGGCAGCAGAATAATAAACAAGATATTCTAAAACATAAGAGGGCTTTTTTGCTAATTTCTTTGTGATGTTGCAAGTCTGTGAGTCACCCTTGAAGGAAAAAAATAAGTTTCCCTGGTGACTAATTCCTGTGCAGTGAAGAGGGGATTGAGTAAAATCAAGCTATTCTTCCTATCCAACTAGCCTCACCTCTTGCTTTGACAAAGCTGATTTAGAGAACTTCTGAGCAGTTTCTCCACTTTCTCAATCCCTGTGGTTAATTATTCAGTTACAGATAAACTAACTTCCGATGCCAGGATCTCCTCAGACTCCACTCTGGTCAAAAGCCACAAGCAAGGATTTGTTTGGTATGTCTTCCTTTAATAAAAGATCCCCAAATAGGTTAAACCAACATGCACTCTAGCAGACTCACCCTGCTGAAGAATTTATGTGGTGGAAACAGCTATTGTTGTTGCTTTAAACTCTTCTCGGTGAAAAAAAAAAATGTGCTGAAACTCTTTCATGAATTTGACAAACTAAAGCAGAGGAGCAGACAGGATCAAATAGGTTGAAGTATGCCAGACTCTGTGCTGAATTATAAAAAAAGCTTCTAGAATAAGTAGAGTATTGCTTTTGTTTTTATGGTGCATTTGCAGTTTATCAGCTTAACTGGTTTAGATTCTCAGTGAAATGTCAAACTGATCGTTCACACTTCCGATTTAGGATACTGTTAGAGATAGGCAAACAAAATGGTAAGCTACCCCAAACGCATTGTCACAAAAGAGAAAATGCATAAAAAGATTTGGATATGCTCAAGTATAATATACAGTTGATGCAGACTTAAGAAATGACATGGCTGGCTTCACACACACTGCACACTAGACCATAAAGTGATTTGTTTGACCACATTTTGTTAGAGAAGTTGTTCTGGTTTTTAAGCCAAGGTTTATGACTTAGAATGTAATGTGAAGCCAGCCACTTGTTGCTTTAAAAACATGTTTGTAACTAAATGTGGCTTGGTAAATATATAATCCAGTCTTTATTTAAAAAGCAGTTCAATACATCTGACTATAATTGGGAAAACTAGAATTAGGCCCTGCTTTTGGGGTGTTTTTGATGGACGACAAGTCACGGGATATAAATATTTAGGACTTGACAGCCCTTCAAAGAGAACATGGTACCTTCAAAGAAGAGTTTGTCTTTTGCAAGCCCTCCAAATAGAGTGCTGTATTGTCTTTTCTGTGTTATCCATTAGCGCAGTGTTTTTCAACCTCAGCCACTTTAAGACGTGTGGATTTCAACTTCCAGAATTCTGGGAGTTGAAGTCCACACATCTTAATGTAGCTGAGGTTGAAAAACACTGCGTTAGCATTTTGCCATTTTCATTGACATCTGGCATATGGATTTTTCCCCTTTTTATTTGAACATATCTGAAGCCTTTTTGGTTATTCTTAGCATCCTTTGCTAACCTTATCTTCTTCTGAGTTGACCTTTTCTTTTCCTGATATCAGCTTTACAGTTTCTGACTTTCCTTACTCTACTTGTATGACTTAATCCTCTTTCCATTCAGAGTTTTGCAGCCCAGATACAGTAACCCTACTTGGGGAGACAACTTAGCCACTGTGGCTTATTCAACCAAACAAGAGTTTAAAAGTTCCACGGTTCAGTCTCATAAATTACCCCAGTTATGTTTTGCTTCTAACAATGCTGGATTAGAGATAAACAAGACAGATCCATTTGATGATGCTTAAGATAGTGTACCATTAGCCCTTAGCAACCCTTCTCCAGAGTAAAATGTAGTAGCATATACTGATTCCAGGTGCAACTGGACCATTCAGCAGAACACTTGTCTTTTAGTTCAGTGCTTTATACTACTTTCCTGAGTTAAACAGCACAATTCTATTTTAAAGGCATGGATTTATCTTAAAAAAAAAACACGTTTATGCCATTGATCTAAGATTTCATGGGTAATTATAAATTGTGGCTCTGAAATACTTTATCTCAAATGAAAACTTTTAGTTGTCTTCATGCCATAGTCTATCCCATCACACACACACACACTCCCCTTCATTTGTAGAATTTGTTCATATTTGAATATGTTTCACTCATCAATAGAACACAATCAAAAAGAGAACAGTTCAACTATAAAATCATAAGTTAAATAAAAACTGGGGCACATGTTTCTAAAAAAAAAAGCCCCAAATGATTTATTACAATTTAAATAAGCATTCATTTCATTTTCCAATGTATTGTGACTGAAATTTAGCTGAGATCACTCAAAAAATATTTCCTGTTTTTCCTGAAGATAATTTCGCAATAGAATTTATATAAATTGTTCAAAGCAAATCTGCTAATTCTGTAATAAGCGTACATGTTGACAAATCAAATTTGTTACAAATGTTGATTCATGATTATTCTATTTTTATTCCTCCCTTAATCTAAGAAGTTCAGGGCAGCACATATGACTCTCTCAAGAGAAAACTTTAGTAATATTTAGATCAGACTACAGCACTGTGGCTAATGGAGAAACTGAATCTGAGTCTCCTTGATGTGAATTCAACACTCTACTAGGACTGAACAGTGCTTTGCAGTCCAAAGGTTCAAAATTGCATCTCTCTGCAATTTCTTAAATTAAACCCATCTTTTCCCAGGATTGCATGGCAGCTGCAAAAGGCAGCTGTGAGATTCGGGGGGGGGGGGGGAATACTGTTTTAAAGCGATGCAGACAAATACTATGTTTGTACCCCTTTGTGCACTGAAGTATCTTTTTCACACCCTTACACTCTGCTCCTACAGACTGGGTTTCCCTTTAATGTTTTCCCATTAAAGAAAAATATTAAGGAAAAGAAAGCACACTCTATTTTCTCATGAAGTGTATAGGACTAACTAGTTATGGAACAATTCTTTAGAAATTCACCACCTTGAGTACTCATTAAAAAGCTAGGAGTATAATCTGATATAAGAGACGGCTATGGTATAAATATTAATGAGAGTGGGCAATGCTGAACTGGAAGCTACTGAATGGAACTTAATAAATGATGCGCATTGTTGAATGGTATTGGCAATGCTTTGTTAATTTTTTAACTCAAAAATGCTGCCAAGGGTTGAGGCGGCATGGATAACATAGGCACCATGAGACTACTGTACTTTGGCAAACTGTTTTTATGTACTTCGACTATATTTATTGTTATGAATCTTTTACAGAACTAAATATAGCAGTGTTTTTAAAATTATAGTAAATAGAGTGAGCTACACCTATTTTTGCACGGGAAGAGAGTGAATTTCTAAAGAAAAGTAGATTACAATGTTTTGACTAAGTAAATTACTAAATATGATTATCCAGGGGTAAGGGAACTTTTTATCCAGTCCTGCACATTATCTGAGGAAATCTTAACTTCTGAGGCCTATTGCCTGCTAGACACAAAGTTTATGCTAGAGATTGCACGATTCTTACAGACTGTATAAACAGATTATTCCCCACTGTTTTAGCAGAAACCACATTTTTTTCCAGGATTGGCAACTTAACAATGAAGAGATCACTATGCAGTGAGCACATATGACCTTGTTTTTCTCATTAAAGTACAATATCTTTCTCTGGAATGGTGACACCATCTACAGAAACTAGTTGGACAGTTATTTTAAGAACCTTTGGATAGGCCTGGTTTTGACAAACATTATTCAATTAAACACCACACCCCATTTCTTTCCTGTTGGTACTGCCACAAGGTTTGCATCAGCCCCTATGTAACATGACCAATGGCAAGATACTGTGGCAGTTGTAAATTAAAGCCTATGGAGGTTGCCTACAGTTGCTCTATTGGCCATTACTGTGTGCAAATTAATATGAAAAGCCAAGGGTGAGTCTACTGTGCATTTCAGACCCAGGACAGTGAGCTGTTTGGCAATGCAAACCACACGCCACTGGAATCCCCTAGTCGTGCAATAAGAGTGATCCATGCATTCCATTCAGATCCCCTAATCCCAAAGCAAACAATGAATGGCTCATGTCTTTACGCATGCCATCCATCCCTTTCTTGACTGCCACACATCAGATGAAAGTCATGCTTTCTGAGGAAAATGACCCTAAATATGCATATTTGACTTACATGTTTCTTGATCTGTTTGTTTATGCACACATACCCAGATACCTACCCTGAATCCTCCTCTCCAACAGGCTATAAATCTAGAGAAGTCTAGATGGGTCAGGAATGGAAGAAAAGTGCTAGGACTGCAGAGTAGATCACTAGTATGTTCCAGATAGGCTGGGATTTTATTCTCATAATTGAGTGAAGACATCAGTTCCCATCTAAGATTTCCCAGGATACCATTACAGAACCTAATTTCCTGAGAAGCTGTGTTTGCTGTTGCAGCATCATAACAGGTAACTTCCCATCTCACAGTCAAATCTCAGCAACAGAAGCGCTTGTAGTGTTGAGCATATAGTATATGTAGCCTCTGAATGGGAATGTGTGAAAAATCTGCCCAGCTAATTTCCAAGCTAACCAGTACCATTGCGCAGGGCAGTCACATACTACTTAAAGGCTTTAAGAAGTTAATAAAGCAACAGTCACACAACACAGATGTTAAGCTATATTATTAATCTCTCAACAAATAAACAATTTCCATGTAGTTTAAAGCATAGTGTAATACCACTTTAAATACCAAGTTTTTCATGAATGCCAGCTAAATTTGCACAAGACTGAAGCTTGTAACACAGTTGATCTACTCAGATGTCAATTTGTGAAACATATCAACAACTTGGTTATTATGGGGGCATGGAAGTCTTTTTTCTCTCAAGGGCCACATACTATCAGGAATAGTCTGATACTGGCAGAGGACAAAAGTGAAGCTACTGGTAGGCGTGTCCAAAGCCTGCAGTCATCAGGACTAGTCATTTTCCAGTAATCAATTTTTCTTTTTCCTGACGCTCCATTTTCTCACTTTCCCTCTGCATTCAGCAGGTTGCCAGAGAAGGACACAAGGCTGGAAATTAGGTTACCCACTGCACGTTGTTGCCTAGTCCTTGAGGGCTGCAGACTACATCTTCAAGTTCATCATGCACTTCATGGGTGGAGTTTGTGCCTAACTTTTGGAACAGCACCAGCCAGTCTGAGCAAAATCATTACTCATGGGCCAAATAATGCCAGGTTGTAGAACCCAGCTGTTAATGGGTGAAAAATTCCACTGTGCTTGTTGAAAGAAGCATAAAACCAACTGGGAAATAATTCCATTGGACAGGCTACAGTAACTAGTGTTGTGCAATGAAAGGATTGGTTTCTTATTAAAGTGGATATGCATCTCAAACAAGACACACACCAGGAAAACTATTCAATAAATATTTTTAAATATTTTTAAAGCTTTTAAATAAAATAAAAGCTTTTAAATAAGGTAGGTTTACCACTGCATGGCTGCAACACCACATAATGGTTGACACGGGGCTCAGAAAATAGTGTGTGACCAACAGCAATACGGTAGACTTGGACCTACAGGAAATACAAATGGGGAACCATCAGAACTTGACAAGAGGATAGCCAAGGGTTTTCCCCCCAAAATGCCATCAACAAATAATTGTTCATATTCCCTCCAAACATTCTATGTTTAACTTCCAAGAGTAATCAAGTTTGCCAGCACAAGATTTTATTTTTATTGCTCAATACTGCTAGCATTAACAGCAGACTCTGAGGGAGTTTTGCAATAATGGCGGGGTTCAGTTAGCAGCGCCCCCGCTGCAATTGACTGCATAGGGAAGTTACAGGCTGTTTTTTTTTTTTTTTTTTTTACAGCTCTGCTCCTCGGTTACATATTCCGCAGCTACGTGATAGGATCCTTGATGCATAACAATACAGGTATGTGAGGCTTTTCTACCTGGGGGTGGGGGGGGGGGGGGAATTCCTTCCTGAAACTTGACTCTCTCTCACACGGAAAAACCCCTTCAGGTGGCTGGCAAGTGCACATTTAGAAAAGGGGAGGGCCGGATCTCTAAACGGGGTTTATAATTCTGTAGCGCAACTTCATAGGCCCATGAAACACTTCTTGTAGCCGTTTAACACGCGATTAGGTTTGAGCACGAGCCAGTTCCCCGCTTTTGCCTATAACACCCTGTTCTCAAGTTGTTCTAACCCCTAGGCTATCCTCCTCAAGCAGTCGTCCTCCAGCTGGCCAAGGGAAAGGAGAGGAGGGGGCGCACGTATGAACGAACCTGTTCTTCGCGAATACGCTTAAACGCGCGGTAAGGCTGAGAAGCCAGCCCGGGAGGCAGGGGCAGGCTGGGGGAGGAGGAAGCCAACCCTCTGAGGGCTCCTTCTGAAGGTCAGCGCCGTCGCCACGCCGCTTTGGCTAGCCCAGCGGACTTCTCCGCCCAGCAGCTGCGTCTCCCGCGGGGCTGCGCAGGGTGACAAACCAGGGCGAGCAGTCAACGCTGCGCTGCTGCTCCTCCGCCCTCCGCTCTTACTCCCCGGCCGTTCAGAGGCGGGGCTATAATGTCTCGGTGCTTTTTATTTCTTCCCGAGGCCGGCAGCCAATTTGTAGCACTGCCTTCGGTCCTGGCGCGCCAGCTGTGGTTGCTGCTGGCTTCCCCCGCATCTCTCTCTCCCTCCGCTGCTCCGTGCACGGAACCGCCATGGCTGTCTGGAGCGGGTCCGGTTCCGTCTCGACAACCTCGGTCAGGCCCAGCTTGACCTCCGTCTCCTCGGGAGAGCTGCAGAGCCTTCGGACGTGCAACTGCGAGATGGCGGTGCTGCCGCTGCGGCAGCTGTTATCCCTACAGCCGGACGCCTTCCAGCTGCAAGGGGACGCTCTGGCGGTGCTGAGTCCGCTCAGCCGCCGGCCCGGGGGCGGCTTCACGGTGATAAGCGACGGGTTTCTCCAGCTGGATGGGCGGCACCACTGCAAGCTCACCGGCTATTTCAAGAGGTAAGCGGGCGCGTTTCCTCTTCCCTTCCCCGCGCTCGCCTCGATCCAGGGGTTGCCTTCTTAAAACACCCGCTCGGGGGATGCGAATTGCCTCCTTCAGGGCTGCGGGAAGAGGGGGTCTGGTACTCGTAGATGTTTTAATTTTGGGGAAAAAAAGTCTGCCTGCTGAACTGCTGCCTGCCAGGTGGCCAGTAAAAGGCATTGGAGCTACAAGGTAATTCGTAAAACGGTCCCTTATTTATGGGCCTCAATCCCAACCACTAATCATGGTCTACAAACCGAATTGGTATTTCTCTCTCTCTCTTTATTTGCAGGCTACGAAATGGTAGGGTGGGTGAGTAGGTTACTGTTTCTTGACTCAGGAAGATGGAGAGGCTTTATCAGGGAAGGTAGGCTTGGAGGAGAAAAGCTGGTGCAGCTTTTTCCTTCTCAAAAAATAAGTTTAATGGCAGAAGAACACCCCACTCACCATAGTCCTAAGCTAGGAGCCAGACTGACCAGATGAACAGGATCTAGCGGGAGACCAGATGTATTGCTAAAAACAATGCTTAACAACAATGGCTAAAATAGCCATTTCCTGGTTAATAAGAACTGGGCATAGGATTGCCTGGTAACTTGGCTTGTTTGATACTCATTAAATGTAAAACACCCCATATTCTGCATATATTTAAGAACCAAAAGTAATCCAGGGTTGATGCAGCCAAGAAGGTTGGAGCATTCTGAGGGACCTTCAGCCAACCTTCTCAGATGGGGAGTACTTATTTACCATGATTTAAATCTGCCAAGCTTGCATTTCACCATGTAGTTGCTGTATAAGAGACCTGACAGAACAAGGACCATGTAGATAGAGGGAATGTTGCGAATCAGCTCTGTACATAGCAATCATCTCCTGATGCAATAATTCTCGAGCTTTTGTATCTCCAGTTCCACCGATCAAGGCTCCCACTGAGATAGAAACAAAAAGATTACTTTTCCAAAGAAGGATATTTATAACCTGTGCTCAGAGACTACTAGTCCCACCTGGACTAGTTCTTAGTCTTATCTGTGTTGTGCATACCACTCATTCACAACTACTGATTTAGTGGAATAATTGCTTCAGGGCCTGCTTTGAAGGGAGGAATCAGATAGCAAGTAGACCCAGCTGAGGAGGAGGAAGCCTTGCTAGTCTCATCTGCCTTGATAGAGAGGTCTTGTCTCATCCAGATAGTGCAGTCAGGAGAAATGGCCACCGATAGAAGACACAAAGGGTGATAGTTTGAATGGGGCAGGCATTGGGTGAGTGGGTAGATGGGAATTCCAATCCAGGTTTTTTCCCGCTTGGATGACACCATGCTGAGAAAAAACCAACCCTGCACTACCAAAAATAATCCAAAGATGCTGCTATATACCATCAGGTCTTTGGTTTATGTTGCTCAATAATGCGGTTCTCCAAGGTTGGCTAGATTTTCCTGGAACTGTTGTGGATTGGATTTGTTCATCCATATGAAATGAGCGGTACCAATTAAACTACGCTTTTATTAATAAACTACCTCCCCTCCCACCAGTAACAAGTGTGCAGTGATCAAGGCAATGAGGTTTTATTACTGTATAGCCGCCTCTAAGACATTCTAAAATAATTTCTACCTATGGGTTTGAAAATCAAGCAAGTAGCCTGTGGCTTCTTTGCTAATTAAACTTGATGTGTTTGACAGAATTGTAGAGCTTATAACAGCTTATTCTTGCATACTTTTGTTTTCTTTTGTGTTGCCTGATAAGGCTTACAGTATAAAAGCTTGGCCTTTCAAAGATCAGTAAACAGATGTGACTTTTCCTTTGCTTCGTGAAGGATTCTGTAAAGTACATTATTATGGCACGTATTTTATGTAGTCTTTGGAAATCTTCTGTAGAGGCAGCTTTTGAAATGTGCCTTCTTTACGAAAGCAAATAAGAGTCATTGGTTCTCCTCCAGGAGTGCAAAGGAGTAACACCCTTCAACTTATTCTTGGCATGCACCTACCAGTTAGCTAGGAAGAACTCTTTCTTCACAAGGCAAAGCACATCATGTAATTTAAGATTATTACTATGATCATTCTTTTTTTATTAATAGTTCAAGAGCAAACCAACAAACATTAAAACATATATAACCATTAAAATGCATACATTATTATGCAAAAATTACATGAAAGTCAAAACTGAAGAAGACAGTTGATTTCTGTAAGTGAAATCAACAGATTTCACCACTGCTGGAGTTATGACTTCTGATTACCACTAAATACATTGTAGACCCTTTAATAGAATGTGAGATACGGATTCAACCTCTGTATTTGAATGTATGCAGGTATGACTTTCATATGGGAAGTTGAATATGATAAATAGTTTGGGCCAATATTTGGGGAGAAAAAGTACTGGATGTATTTGGAATGTGATCTAAAGAGGGTTTGTTACCCTATATTCCCAAATATTGCAAAATGGGGGTACGTTTTCCATATTTTGGAGGTGAGAAAGATGGGAAAGCTATATTATAAGCCCTAAAGTTAATTTTTTTGTTTTGTTTTTGACCAAAGAAAGACTTGCTTTTGGCAATCTGATGCAAGCATGTAAGTTGCAGCATTGTTGTATGATGATATCGTCACACTCATGTTGTCAGTTGCTTCCATGCAGAGACGCATGAGATGAAGTTACTATGAACAGGGGCTTGTCACAGCAGCACTTCTGTTGGAACCTAACATTGTAGGCTATTAAACAGGCTTATGTATTCCAGATGTTAAAAAAAATGGAACTAATTAATAACTAATAAATAACATTTATTAAATAATATTTGAAATATTGGTATACAGGGAAATCAAATAATAAACAGTAGAACATTTATGGATAAAGCAACATAGAGAATATCCAAGACTAACATACATAGGAATCAAATAAGCAGTTAACTGATTTTAATACATTCAGTTCAGTAAAAGAAAGACAAGGGGTTCAGATAATATCTTCAGCCAATGGGGAAAAAAGCAAGGGATTCAGAAAGTAGCAGACAGAATAGGGAACGTTTCAAGAGGTGATTCACTTATGCAATGTTCGGTCATAGGAGAAGGTAGAAAGAGAAAAATAGAGACTCTTGCCACAATGAAGAAAGTCAGAAAGAGGAACGTTTACAGGATGGAGCATTTCTTCTCATTCCTTCTCTCCCTCTCTCTCTCTCTCTCTCACACACACACACACACACACACATGCTAAGAATGAATCATCTTTTTATACAGTCGCCATGTTGCTTGGGAATGGAGAATAAAATTGAGTATTTCTGAAGAGAGAGGCAGGCAGAGAGAAAAAAGCAATTGTCTTTCCTTTGCAATTTGTAGAGGGCCATGGTCCTATTGCGGCCGGGGACTCAGACAAATTCAGGGGGTGGGTTTTAGTATCCTGCTCTTTTGTCTGATTCTGGATCCAACTGAGGAAGTTGGCTGACTCTTCCATCTGTGAAACCCAACTCAGCAGGGCTGCTTCAGGGAAGGAAGACAGTGCTTCCAAAGTCTATGACGGCAACATACTGGAAAGATTTAGTTCAGCTCCTGTAAGCACATGACTAGTGAAAGGAATGGCTGGGGAAGAGTTCACAACATTACCTAATACAGATACCCTTTTGCTACATCTGTCACTGTTTTACCAAAACCCAGAAAACAGCAATGCAGATGGGAAGAGTTGAGGGGGATGTTTGCCCTTTGGAGAGATCATCCTTGGGTCCTTTTAATAACACTGGATTCCTTGTTACTAAAATCGTGGTAGGAGATCATGGGCTGTTCCCTAATTAGACATGTCTGCTGGGCACCTAGCACATCAGGATATCAGTTCTATGGAGAAGATGGTGTTCAATGGAGAAGGTGTAATCAACGTTTTTAACCTGTTGGCTTGACCATAATGTTAAACCAGATAGAGGTACAATTTAGGTGTGGGGGAAACAAACCAGGTAACATGGCTATAAGAATATGCATATTACAGAAGCGAACATGGGAGGAAGGGCATTCATTAACATAAAACAATAATAAAAGCATCTATCTGGCTTTTGCCACCATTGTCTCCCCCCCCCCAGTTCTGAGAAATTGGAACTTTTAATTTTGATCCTGTCTTTCCGTTTTTCAAAAGCAAATGGTGATCTAAGTTTTCCACTGCCTTTTCCGTTTAAAAAGCTGTGCCATCTTAACTTGTACCTCACACTTTATACCCTGCAAATGAATCACTTTCAGTGGATAACCAGCATGTCTGGCTTAGCTGACTCATGGGTGCATGTATGTTCATTTCTTCTAGCTCCTTTCCAAATTTTCTTAGGTCTAGCTGGTGGCTTGCAGTACTTTATTCTGTAATACTCATTAGCCATGGTAGGAATATGAACCATTCAGTTTTGCTGCAATATGCTTACAAAATAACTAGTTCTAGTTTTAAATAATAGAATTATCCATAACTAAATGGTTTCTGAAGAGGAGAAAATATATAGTCTTGTCAACCATTACATGGAAAATGTTAGTCAAGCTAGATGAACACATACTGTAGTATGAAATTAATAAATACAAACCAATTGGTTCCTGGAGCAAACAAAAGTATTTGGTTAGTCCCATAGAACTGTCCACAATTGCTACATAAGTAAGATCTGGATCTCCCTGTTAAAACATACCTAATTAATTAGGAAGCTTTTGAAGTCCTGTATTATGAGCTATTCACATTTCATTTTTCTGCCTCTTTGGCCTAGGTGTGGCATTCTGTACTGATTATCTGAATCTGTTTAAACTGAAAACCAAACAGAGTTAAGGAGGGCTTAAGTGTTGATAGGACCACGTGCTTTATTTTTCTGCATTATCTTGACTACAGCTTTTAAGAGTATCAGTGAATCTGAGCCATGGTTTATATGAAAAGGAACTGCATCAGATCTATTAAATTTGAACCAGAGCTTTTGAATTTTAGGCTACTCTGGGTATCTTATACAGGACTAAGATTTTTCTTTTAAAATGAAGTGTGTTTATTTCATTCAAGTATTTCTATCCAGTTCACGAACAAGTATTTCATCCATTCAGCCAAATAGCCTGGCTTAACAGCTGTACTGCAAATCCAACTATAGCTTGGTTCATTAATTGGGTAGATGCTCAGAATTTCATTTTTGCTTAGAATTTTGGACTCTGAAATTAAGGAATAGATTTGCATCTGCTTAACATATAGAAACTGGTTTAAATTATTAAGAACTATCTATTTCTTCAACTGGTATTTAGGTGCTTCATTTCACTGTGCCTATCCCAGATAAATTCGTTTGTCAGATTAATCAAAATATAATATTTGAACTCTCAATAAAATATGAAGTCTAAAATTCTAGAAGACACGCATATTTAAGTGAGAAAAGGTGACACATCCTTAACTACTTTTTAAAAAGATGCTGTTTTCAAAACAGGTGTGGTTATTTCTGTGTAATTATGTGGTATGAGCTATACTTCAAAAATAATAGTTTTCTAAACCAAGATTCTTTCTATTGATGATAAACATTCAAAAGCCAAATTCAATTTAGAGGATGCAAAACAAGGAGAATAATAAAATTATTAGTAAACATCTTAGTTTTATATAAATACACATATTCTATTAGAATTCATGTATTTGTATATATTGTGTATTTAGAATTTCATTTTTGTTTTCTACATTCTATAAAACTTTATTTACTTATTTATTAAATTTATGTGCTGCCCATCTTCCCCAGACGGGACTCATTAATTGCACTTTTAACCTCTTTGCTGGAAAGAAATACAGAAAACATATTTTTTTATTCATGCCATAAACTATATCATGGTTTATTTACTTAATACAGTTTATATGTCACTCAGTCCAACAAGGCTTAAAGAAAACAAAGAAATACAACATTAAAATGAAAACCATTATAAACTGAACAGAAACAAACCAACAGTGTCCTAAGCAGTAGTCATAAGGAAAAATATGGGGTCAAAAGTTTTGTCTTATCAGCTAAAAGTATGAAACTTGGCTCATCCTTTAGAACAGTTTTCTCAACCTTGGCAACTTTAAGATGTGTGGACTGCAACTCTCAGAATACCCCAGCTGGGGAATTCTGGGAGTTATAGTCCACACATCCTAAAGTTGCCAACATTGAAACACTGCTTTAGAAGACCAGTTTCCATTAGCAAGAGTTACAGGTTTTTTTGTTTTGGTAATTATTATATATATTTCTCATATATTATTTATATCTATCTTGAAACCTACAAAAATCCCACTCTTTTGTAAGTAGGCTGTGTATCAGTAGCAAGTGTAAGTACCAAACCATGTATGTAGATGTATGACAGGACAAAGATAAGACGGCATGATTTCTGGGCACAGTTGGGCATTATGCTAAATTAGGTTAACAGCTCTGTTTGAAATGTTCTACTAACACACTGTTCTCTCCGCCTCCAAACTGGAGAAGCTTGGAAATAGTTGTTGCTAGTAAGTTTAGGATAAGGATGGAAAACCTCTAGATGTTAAACTATGGCTTCCAGCATCCTTCAACATCAGTCAGACTGGGACTGATAAAGTTGTAGGTCGGCAGTATTCTCTCCCTTGTTTTGAGTCTAGTGCAGTGTTGTCCAAACTTGGCCACTCCCCATGCTGGCTGGGGAATTCTGGGAGTTGAAGTCCACTCATCTTAAAGTGGCCAAGTTTGGACAACACTGGTCTAGTGTCATCTGAACCTGAGTTGCATGCATCTTCTGTCTTTGAATAACCAAAGGAATAATCAGTGATTTTCAGCTGTAATTTATGCCTACATTTTCCAGTTAGGTGTGGACAGAATCAGTGTACATCCTGTTTTGATATGTTAAGCTATAAATTAGCCAAAAAATGGCATTTCCAAGCCACACTGGTTGGAGTGGGGCAGAGACTGTGATTTCCTGTGGGTGTGTTCCACATTAGATTGATTTAATATATCCACCACAGCTATTCAGGGTTTTATTTGCTTAGGGTTTTATTCCAAAAAAGTACTTTGGAGACATCAGAGTGCAGATGTTGCACTTGCATACAAGTCCTTAAAGCAACTGTATCTTTTTCTGAGATCATGCAGCTTTCACAGTCCTAGGAAAAGGTAGTTGCTTTAATTAGTTGCATGCAGGTGCTAAATTTGCATGCTGATGTGTTCCAGATCAGTTTTTAGACTGAATCTGAAGCTATGCACAAACCTTAAATTCTGTATGGTAGTGAGTCTGCATTAATGCCATTTCCCCTTTTTCCAGTTATTTTTCTGGAGAAAGAGGAAGATTTGTGGTCAGGACTAATGTCATCACAGTTCTGGCTGAAAGCTACTGCTTCTCCTGGTTGTCCTACAACCCTCCATAAATTATCTTATCCACTTCCTGCTCCTCCTGTAATTTCAACACATTTATTAACCCCTTCTTTTCCCACATATGATGGGCCATAAAAATCTATGGTGGGTACATTTGAGAGAAACTCGATGAATGGTCTTACTGCTTTCAGTGTTCCTTCAAGAAATTATCTTGAGTTCACATAAAATTACATTTTTAAATTCTGCCATTTCACTGATGGCCTGAATATTTACACAACTTTATTCTCTTGAACAGGCACGTAGAGTTGAATACCCATTATGATTACAAAAACTACAGAGAGACGATACTGGGTCGACCACTGGTGTTTTTCATTAATGTTAGAAAAAAATATAATTCTTCAAAAGGTATGTATCTGTAAAGTTATTGTAAAATGAACAAACTGATCACCTAGCTTATAAAAAAGATAACTGGAACCTTAAAGTGGCATGATTGAATTTGGATGAAAGTGCAGCTTGTGATGTCTCTGTTAAACTGGCAAGATTAGATTGCAAGTATATAAAAATATTTTAATTTTATAACAACATGGCTCTTGCTGTAATAAAACGAACTTCAGTTTCTGTCAACTTCCTAAGCTGCATGTTGCTTAGATGAAAATGTTTCTCCATATATTGGGGTCCACATGGGTAAGTAGGTTACTTAACCTGAATACAAATAGGTCTGCTTTTTTGTAAGAGATCCTGTGTAGAAGTAGCACTTTCAACTGGATCCAAGCCTTTCTGCCAGCCAGCTGCAGCAAAATGGAGCAGTTTGTGTAACTTTCAGCAGTTGAACTTGTTATACCGACAAAGATCTGCTATTCATAAGATTTCCTAAAGTGAAACAGGATGATGAAATTGTCATTGTATCTTAGAAAGTCAGAGAAGAGTTCTGTTAGACTGAGTGGTTACGATTAAACTCTAGATCAGAAATATGTAGCATGGAAGCAATGAAGTAAAGTATATAGACTTTAAATAAGAACTCTCTGATGTGGCTTGCTTATTTATTTTGAATATTTATATTTTGGCTCTCCTAAGATTAAAATTGCTTACAGTAGAAGGCAATAAAACAATTTAAATGACCAAGAACTTTGAAACATCAATAGTGGACCTATCAATAATTAAGCAAAAAAAAAAAAAGTAACAGATTTATTTATAAAATTTATATTCCACGTTCTCATTTTTAATAACAATCTTAAGGCAGGGATACAGTTAAAATGTTTTTAAAATATTTACAATTAGTAACCATTTAAAACAATTATAATTAAAAATTTATAACTGAAATGTTTATTAACAACCCTATTTATTTATTTATCAAATTAGTGTATTTCTGATGCAACAGACCCAATTTTCATCAAGATGCACCCCAAATAACAGACAGATTGATTAATCTCAAGCAGTCCAGTTGTAATGACATAAATTGAGATATATGATGAGATTTGCATCATTTGCATTATGATATCATTGCTCTAATGACCCAAATCACAATGACTTACTTTCATGTGTACCATATAGTTAAGAATAATGGACATCCCCTACCCCTAGGAATCTGTTAAAAATGGTTTTACTATAACTCAGTATGAACTCCTAAAGTGAAACAGATAAAAGCACAAATTTCTTGAAAAGTTGTGAAAAGAAGGTATTTCCATCCTGCTCAAATGCAGTTATGCCAATTAACCAAAAGTTTTGGAGAACTGAAATATCATAAGCTGTCTTGGCGCCAACATAGCCGAATGGAGGGAATTCAATAATCATACTTGCCTGCACTGTATTAAATTGCTTTCTAAACAACATTCAATAAAAGTATTTTAGAGAGCCATAAGGAAGTTTGAGGACGGCTGCACCCATGAGAATGCCTTCTTGGGAATATACAGGTTCAGAAAAGGTACACAACAATATGCTTGTTTTGTAGTGAATACAACCACCCAGGGGCAAAACTACATTGTGTATAAGTAACAGTATTTGAGATCTGCAAATGTCTATTATTACTTTCTACATTACCAATGTCATATCCCATTAGAAAAAACATACGCTTTGCTTGTGAATACTCGACACCCAAAGATGAGAAGACAGATAGAGAATAGCATGAACAACATAATATCTTCTGTGATTGGGGAAAGCTATAAACTTCAGGTGAGTCAGGCACATTTCTTGTTTGACCTAAGTTTGTTATCTTCAAGTTGGTATTTTGGATGAATTTTAAGGAGCAAAGGACATTGTTCTTTAGATAAATTAGAAAAAGAAGCCTTTCCCCTACATCTACATTCATACAGCCATAAATGCACCCAAATACAGCGAAAATGGGAATATGAATTTGAGTTTTCTAACACTTTGCTATTTGGCAGCTCAAACTTACTGCCCAATAGTTGTTAAAACCATCTTGTTCCTGCAGCTAGGACTCAAACTTGCTCCAAAATGAGCTCTAGGATGCTTTAGGGATAGAAAATGTCCACATATATGTTGTTTATGCAAAAAACGTAGTTGATGGCAACATTTCTAATAGTCTGTGTGGAATATGGTGGAGATACTGTGCTTTACCTCCCCCCCTTCCCTCATTTTGTAAAATACAGTACACCAAGCAGGAGTTATTGTACTCTCTGGTGACCATTTTAAATGATGGCAACAGACAAATTGCATTTCTATAATATTTCCAGCAACTGGAATCTGTCCTTAATACTACTGTCACCCCCATACTGCTAAGCCCACCCAAAATTCTGGAAGACTATATAATATTTGAGAAGACTGTACATAGAGTAAGAGATAGGGAAGAAACAGAACAGTTCAAGAATGAGTTCAGGTGTTGTTGTAGCCATGAGGTCTGTTGTTTAAAATCAGATCTCAGGATGAAAAATGCAGGCTGATTGCATTAGTCACCTGTTCATGTTGCTGGCATCAGATTGTATCTACCATTCTGGAACAAAAATGTAAAAGCAAATCCTCAGCTCTAAAGACAGAGGCTACCTGAACCTCAACAGTTTAAGGCAGTGGGATTTAATACTACTGTCTTCCATGTTAAACACCCCAAAACAATGTTTGTTTATTTATATGGGTGATCAATGAGGGGGGCTCATTTAGGTTTTTGGAGAAATGAGAGGTACCATGTCATGGATAGATATTGCCAGAATGTTTAAAGTTCTTTTCAAGGTTTTCAGAAGCATTTTTGTTTGTTTGTTTTAATTAAGTGTAAAGCTACATTTTGAAAGCATTTCCTATTTCAAAATGGGAGGAAACCATGAAGTTCATTCACAGAAATGGCAGCTATAAGGGGCTGCCCCCCAAAAAAAAACTGGCTTTAAGGGCTGCATCCATTCCTGGACTATTGGATCAATCAATCAATAACAATCATTTTTCTTCTCTGTAGTTTGATTTCCAGGATGTTGTGAAGAAGTTTTTTCCTTCAGAAACCCATCTTGTTAATGAAGAAAGCTTGAGTTTCTCCTATGAGTTCAAAACTGATGCCTTATTTGATTTCTTTTATTGGTTTGGGATCAGCAAAAGCACTGTTTCAGTGAATGGGAAAGTTCTTAACTTATCAAGTACCAATCCAGAGAAGAAAGAAATTATAACTAAGTTTCTGGATAAAATGAGTGAAGCAAATTTACGCTCAAACAACTTTTCAGACAGGAAGTTCAGTGTTACTTCTAGAGGTGAGTTGGTGATCTATTATGACGTTTTAAACATTACATTGTTCATAAGTAGAATAGCTTTATTCCGTGATTAAGTTCACATACTGCAGTAAGGCATTGTTGTTTAGCCTTGGTATGTTGCATAAGCCACAACTGACTGGGTTTCTACAGTATGGTAAAACATAAACTATAGTTTACAAACTACTAGGTTTGCACATTTTTTTTTCTTTTCAGTCCTTTAAATACGTTCAAGTCTAATATTTGAGTTAGTTCAGCCATTGACTACATTGTCTGAAAATCAGGACTATTGTAGACCAATACATTTGGTCAGGGTGGGGAAGATTACTATTTCTTTAGATATACATATGTATTTGTATTACCTTGCAGTTTCAATAGATGACGTGTTTAATGGCAACTTGACATCACAGTCAACTTGGATGGAACCTCCTTTAGCACTCTGGACAATTTCAGGGTCCCAGGAGCTTGGAGACAGGTCAAGCACTGAAATCTGATTTTCTTAACATCAAGAAAGATGTATTGAAGAAAGAAGGAAGATAACCACATTGGAATTATCCTTATCGCAGGATGCAAGGAATTCCCAAAAGGGAGGGGGGTTTTTTGCCTTTTGTTGCAAATAATAGGATGTATCTGCATTCTATATTGCTTTCATTGATTCAGGATCCTGATTACTGAAGTGATACTTGCAGAGCATTCAACATTAAAGGCTGCTGAAGCCTAGAGTTTTTGATATTGCAGTTATCCTTAAGCATATAGCTAGAATGATTTTAAATCCTGAATTATTTCAGCAGTTTCTAAATAACTACCAGGTTTTTAGAGTCAGGGGAAAATATATTATTTTTACAATTGCTCCAACATTTATCACACCCTGGCAAATTAATAATTACAAACAGCTTTGAATTATGAGTAGCTAGGACGGATAGTACTATGAATGATTTTTTTTGTAAAATGGATCATGGTAAAGAACTGGCGGAGGGAATATTCAAATCCAAGTCTTTTGATCCAAGAAGTCAGCTGCTGTCAGAGTTTGGCTCTGTTCTGGCTTGGAAAATTTTGCTATGTGGCCTAACTTTCATTTATTGGGCATTATTGTCACAAGGGCTGTGCAGTGCTTCAGCTTTAATCCAAAAAATGACTCAGAATGTTCAAACATAGCATCCATCCAGTTCTTTAAAGCAGCTGCATCTTTTCCCAGGATTGTGTGGCTGCAACTGTTGCACTGTCCTAGGAAAAGACAGACTGCTTTAAGTAGCAGCAGACAGGTGCTACATTGTGCATTCCATAATATTTTTTTGGAATTGGATCCAAAATGCTGTGCAGTCCTATTTTGCATACACTGTACCTCGCAAAATATAGGATAAACATTTGTTGTTTTCAGATACTACTGGAATACGTAAACATAATACATTAAAGAAGATGCTTTGAATCAGAGGTTAATATCTTGGAAGGTTAAAGAAAATGTCAGTGATAAGTATTCCCACAGTAAATGGGAGGGGCAGGGACTGAAATGGTTGTAACTTGAGGAGTCACTTTAGGGCTGCCTGATGAATATTTTACTTTATGCCATAACATTAAAACATTATTTTCATAGCTGAAGTATAATCTTTTCATCATGGAAATCCTGACCTTGTTATATACGAATTGCATGGTATAATTTGGGCTTGTAGCAGCCTTTCCCAACGGATGCCTCCCAGATGCCTTCTAGGACTGCAACTCCTAGAATTCCCACCTGAATGGCCTTCTGGCTGTAGGCCCACCACATCTGGAGAGCGCCAGCAGGTTTAAAGAATGACTGGAATGAATGTGCCATAAAATTATCTTTTTTTTTCCTGGCAGGCTTTTTTTTTTATTATCGTGTTAAATGTCTACATCTTAAGGAATGTTGGAAGCAATATTCAGTCTGTCTATATAAACAATTGCCTAATCAGTGCCTTCTATAAGTCTTTGTTTTACAATAAACAGAGGTTACATGGATCTCTTTTTCTTTTCTCAAGTTAGCTTTACACATTACACATAATGTCAAAACCAGATTCATTCATAAACAATTAAGCCAGATTACACAGCAGGGATTTGAATAAGGGTTGGAAGGAGGTAGAAAAAAATTTAATGATTTCCAGCAGATAAGTAAGTACTTCTTGACTGCAAACTGTTTTAACAATAAAACAGCTTTTTTAAAAGGGTGTCAAAATTTTCATTTATAGTAACTCAGATGTGTTCTTTTAAATTTACAGACTTACAGTAAAAATTCTCCACAGTAGGGGTGAGCCACTTGTGCCTTCCATATGTTGCAAATTAAGGATGGTTCTTGCTTAACAGCTGTTCATTTAGCGACTGAAGTTACAACGGTGCTAAAAAAAGTGACAGCCAGTGTCTGATGGTATGACCATCACAGCGCCCCCACAGTCACATGATCACAATCTGGGTTCTTGGCAACCAACTCACACTTAACGATGGTTGCAGCGTCCTAGGGTCATGCAATCACCATTTGTGACCTTCCCAGCCAGCTTCTGGCAAGCAAAATCAATGGGGAACTGTGTGATTCACTTAATGACTGTGATTTGCTTAATGACCACTGCAAAAGGGTCATAAAATGTGGTCCAGTCACCACATTGCTTAGTGACCTAAATTCTGGTCCCAACTGTGGTTGTTAAGCGAGGACTACCTGTATAACATTCATAAGCCCTTGCCATTACAGGTTGTCCTCACTTAACAACCACAATTGGGACCGGAATTTAGATTGCTAAGCAATGTGGTCATTAAGTGAATCGTGCCTGCTTTGCTTAGTGACCTCAACCCCAGCACATTCTGCTGCCATTAAGCAAGAATCACAGGTCGCTAAGCAGACGTAGGCCCAAGAAAGGAGCACAGGGGTACCTCGGGGGTGGGGGAGGCCTGGTGCAGGCCATACACGAGTTGGGGAGGGATTCTGCAGTGCAGCACAAAGCCGCAGCTGCCCCAGCCCAGCCCAGCCCAGCCCAGCATTGCTTATGTCTGCAGCGGTGCTGCAACTCCCCCCACCTGCCTATCTCCCCCACATCTATTCCCTTTTGGCCGCCCTGCACAGCAGCACTCAGCAGTGCCAGGGCTGGGGCTGAAGTAGAGGTGCAAGGCTTTCAGCAGTCTCAGCCAGCTGCCACTGCCCCCAGGCCTTGACTTCAATTCCAAGCCGCGCCTCATTCCTTTCCCAAGCTGGTGTCCTGTTCCTTCCCCAAGCTGGCACCTCTCATTCCTTCTGTAAGCTGGCGTCTCATTCTCGCGATCCTTCGGAAACCTTCATGATTTGGAGAAGAAATGGGACACATCCCATTCTCACAAGACCTGGGGAATGGAATGTTCCATACAACTTTGGAAATATCCGACTCTTCCAGCAGATCATATCAAACCTTTTCCGGGTCACACACTTCAAACTGCTTCCAGCTTGGAGGATTTATTTCTAGAAATGGTACACTACCCCAGAAGAGCATGATCTGGTGTGGGAATGGAATATTCTAGATATTCCAGAATGTTCTCATCCCAGATTGGTGCATTTTGGACATCCCTATCTGATTATTTGCATGAACAAAAAGGTGGGGTACAAATTCAGTAATAAATAAAAGGAAGACAAACCTAAATGTAAGAGAATCCCTCCAGAAATGGGAATACACAGGAAAGAATTACAAACATACAAATTTTGTGCAATGCAGTTTCCCTAACCATAGCTGAAACCAGTCCAAAGAGAGAGAGAGAGGTGTCTGCCAGAAGTCAGATTCCAAAAACGAACAGAACCAGTAACTACTGATAGCAGTAATAATACCAGTAATAATATTGTCTACATAATAAGATATCTCATTTAGAAACTATTTGGTCTCATCTGCAGATATGAAGCCACTCAGAAACCACTCTTACACCCTATACCAGTGTTTCTCAACCTCAGCAACTTTAAGACATGTGAACTTCAACTCCCAGAATTCCCCAGCCAGCCAGGCTGTCCACATGTCCTATAGTTTCTCCCTATACACAGACATGTATGTGTTCTCCCCTCCCACCCCCTCCCAGCAGAAACGAGAAGAAGAAAACAGCTAGGCTGGAGATAAGAGCAAGAGAAGAAAAAACTGGACAGAGGTGAGAAGTAACTGGACAGGGAAGGGAAGAAGAGCATATAAAAAAGATACTCTCTAAACAGCAAAATTCATCAAGCACAAAACCCCTCACAAAAAACAAAAACAGCTAATATCCAGACTAACCTTCAAAATCCAAGTTTTGCAGCATGAGTCTACCACCACTTGACCTTCTTGGTCTTCCCTTTGTTTTGAACGTCTACTTCCCCCAGCAAATTCCCCAAATTCACAGAAGGAATTAACATTCCTATTGGGTGAAGCTAGTAATGCAGTGGAATCTCTTAATATTTTTTAACAAATGCATTTTAGAATACAAATGTGCCATGCAAGTAGTTATTATGCCATGTTCCTGTTTGCTGTTCCAGCTAGCCATACTGTTTCAATGGTACTCCATTCCAAGTGAGTGCACTCTATTTTTTTCATTTTTTTCTTCCAAGCAGAAGCATGCTGTGGCTACTAAGTATGCTGTTGTTTGGTTTTTTGTTTTTGTGTTTTTTTGACATATTTTGGAAACAGTCCATGTACATTTTTAATTTTTTTTTTTTTTTTGTATTTCAGCCAGCTTTAAGGTTTCCTTAAGCATGCTGATAACTCTTTATTTCTCAATGCCCCCATTGGGGTTAAAAAAATTAAGTTCTTATCTAAATTTATTATTAGGAATAGTTCCTAATAATCTCCCCCCTCATAATCTAATAATAAAGAGTTCCTAATAATCTCCCCCCTCATACCAATTTTCCATTATGAATTTCCAGCTATTCCTGCTCCTCTATTTAAAAAGTCCTCAGATGAAGAACAATCTAGGACTGGGCACCCAGCCAACATCTGCTGTCAATTCCGACAAGTAAAATCTTGAAGGCGTGAACTCATATGATACAGTAAATCTGAAAACAATTTGGCAGGATAAAAGGTTTGTATGAATATTAATAGTTTTGAGTTCAGCTCAACAGATCTTGCAACTAAAAAGCTACTTAAATGTTTGTATGCTGCATGCCCTTTTTAGCATATGAATAACTGAAAACAGATTTTAATTACAAATTTATTTCCTAATCAGACTTGTGTTCCTAATTTTAAAAAATTCAGTTTTCAGTTCAAACCTAACTACAGGCCATTTTTCAAGAGTTCCAGACAGAGTAATGGACGCAAACACAAAGGACTGCCAGTTAGAGGCCTTGAAATAAAACAGCACAAATTGTTTATGACTGATGGTTAGTCATACTATAAATTTGGGATCTATCACTGCACTAGAGATCGTTTGCAGCAGAGAATTTCAATGTGCTTCCTAGTATCAATGTAAACCCTCCCACACCACTTTCCATACAAAAATATCTCCAAGCAATTTACAAAACAGAAAGTGGACGATAAAACCATAAATTAAAAAAATAACCTAAACCTAAACAATAAAAGAGATGGGGATAAAAAAAAGTCATCCACACGGAAAGCTTGGTTGTAGGTCTTTAACGGGCATCTACAAATATCACAAAATTCAGGAAGAACGCTTTCCTGACTCCTCAGAGGAGACCCGCCCGTGACCAACCACAAGGCGGCAGTCTAGACTGGATGCAGGAAACAGAAAAAGGAATGCAGTTATCCTCTGCATCTTACAATGCAGACCTTTCTCTAACACCTAGATTGGGCCTGTAAATGCTGGTGGCTGCCACAGCTAGAGAAGCTACAGTAGTGACTAGGCAGCCAACTTAGAAAGAGGGCAGCCAGAGGAGCATTACAACCCATTGCCTTTCCCAACACACTGCCTGCGCACTGAAACATTTGCTTTGACACAGCAGACCGCTAAAAAAGCCTGCACAAATAAACAGTCCACTGGAAAGCTGATGTCACAGCATTAAAGAGAGCTTGCAAAATTTAAAATTAGGATCTTGATGGCTGAGTAAGACAAAATATTCCTTATGTGTACCGACTACTCCCTCTGCTACTAAGAAATTTCACATAGTCCACTTGAGGGGGAGTTGCAAACCATGATACATGCAGTGACTGAAGGTGCATAATAAACACTTGTGAACATGTATTAGACTTCATCTAATGTGAAGATTTTAAAGTGTCTATTAAGTGCCCCCCCCCCCGTGAAGTGATCCATTTATATCTTCTGATGCATCAGATGAAGTGAGGTGCAGCTCATGAAAGTTTATACCTTTTAATAAAATTTGTTAGTTGGAAAAGATGCTACCAGAATCCTAATTTTTTGCCACCACAGACCAACACGGCCCTCAGCCTACAAGTTATATCTTCAATCTGTCCTAAGTCAGAAGCATGTACATCCAGTTCATTGCCACAAAGGCCTGCACTGCTAAGAGATGCCTTTGTAAGTTCAAGCTTCTACTTCTAGTTCATTCCTGTTTCCACACTTCCCCAAAGCCTTTAATCAGCAACATAAACCTTTAACATTCATTAGGTGAAATTTTCTATTACTGCGTTTTCATGCCAAGAAAAGCTGCATTACCTTTTTTTCCCCGAAAGTGTAGCTATCAAAAGAATAAGAATCCTACCTTTAAAAAGGTGACAACCTTAGCTTGCCAACCATATTACTATCAGATTCAAAGAAGGTCTAAATTCCTAAAATAATTATTTTCTTAGAGGAAGAGGAATTTTGGCAGACCCTTGCGCTTCCATTCTAAATTCCTTCACTCCAGCCATCTGAAGGCTCAAATTCCAGAAAAGTCAGCATGTTCTTCTCTTAAAATATCAGGGAACAATTACAAAAGAAGCAAAAAAGGAACCTGGTGAGATCTTAAATAACTAAGGCATTGCAAACTTAAAACATTCCCCATCTAAATTGCTCCTCCTTGCCCATTTCCACGGTTAAATAATACTCTTTTCCCAGACAACACTTCATTCTACTTTAAGGTGCCACAAGACTGTTCGTACTTTTATCGGATTGCTCAGAATAGGCCGGATTATGTTTGGGCACTTCTGTTGTGGGGTCTGTATAAAGAAAATCTCTAAACAGAGCTGAGCGGATTATAGAAATGGACAGCTTGCATTCACCACCCATCCTTTATTGTGGTCCTTGAAGTCAGTCCCTCTAACTATAGTGCCTGAAAACTTGGAAGCGGAGTTTCTTGCCACATTCACTGGGCAGACGGTGAAAACTAGAGTATAATACTGAAATAGGAAAATGCCAGCACACATCTGAGCTACAAAAATCCAGACGCCGCTGGACAGCAAGAGAAAGCAGAAAATTCTTTGCAGTCGCCTAATGGTCGTCCGGATATCGCAGCATATAAATAGCAGCCGCTCACCACAGAAAAGGAAAAAAGAACCCCATGTTGCCCCCAAACCCATGTGTGATGGGGTTTCCCCCACTTTGCTCCCCCAATGTTAAAGGAGACCCTTTGTCACTAAAAGTTTGCCCATCTTTCAAGAATCCAAGTATTAGTGTCTAGTGCAGCATTTCTCAACCTTGTCGACTTTAAGCTGTGTGGACTTCAGCTCCCAGAATTCCCCAGCCAGCAAGCTGGCTGGGGAATTCTGGAAGTTGAAGTCCACACAGCTTAAAGTCGACAAGGTTGAGAAACACCGGTCTAGTGCGTTTACTTATAACCCATCTTTCTTTCAGCAACTCAAGGCGGCAGACATCCCACTCCTCTGCTTCCCCCCCCTCCCCCCGGCCACAACCTCCCTGTGGAGCCGGCCTGGTGGCTGACCCAAATATCAGGCAGGGAGCTCACGCGCCCGGGGAAGAAGCTGTCTGCCCCCACACCCCGTAATCCTTGTTGGTCTGAATCCAGGAAAAGCATCCGGGCCCCCTTGGTTTAAAGAACATGCTGGCCTAAAACGGTGGCTGACGAGCGCCCGTCTTGCTCTGCCTCCGCCATCCCCACCTCGGCGCAATCCCCAGCGGAGGTGCAGCCTGCTCGCTCCCTGGGTCATAATCGCCAAGGGTGGTGCCGGGGCAACCGAGCGGCGTTTATTGCGTCTCCCGCTTCCCCGTGGCTCGGTTTCTCTTCTCTCCCCTGCCCCGGAGCGATCGCTTTGCAGTCCCGCAGGGAGACACCGGGGTCGGGCGCTGAGTCGGACTAGCCCACCCGCATGCAGCTCCCGGAGCGCGAGAAGAGTCCTCTCCTTCCCCCGATTAATGGGGCCGCGCCAGCGCCTCCCGCGTCCCTCCCCGCCGCGCCACCACGGAGACCCAGGTCAGCTCGAACGGCGCCGCCGCCGCCGCCGCCGCCACCTGCTGCTGCCGCCGGTGAGAAACCCTCTCGGGCTGCCTTGGAGGGAGGGAAGAAGCGGGGCCTGCGGAGACCCGAGCGCCGCCACCTGGAAGCGCGTGCAGGGATGGGTTTGCGCCTCGCGGCGCTGGAAGGTGCGCGTTGACGCCCTTGAGGCGAGGAACCGTGGCAAACGCGGAGAAGGCGGGAGGGCAGGGTCAGGAAGGGGCGGACTGAAACGAGACCAAGCCGAAAACCCACCGGGTTTGCTTCTGTTCTGCCGAGGTGTAGCCTTTTGGAGCACAATTAGAGCGCTTGGACTTTTTTTTAACAAAAAGAAACCCTAAATCCACAAGCTGCTAATGATCTTGGGGGTACAGAGAGCCCTGCTGTATCTCCTAGCGCAGCGTTTCTCCAACTTGGCAACTTTAAGATGTGTGGACTTCAACTCCCAGAATTCCCCAGCCAGCCAAGGAATTCTGGGAGTTGAAGTCCACACATCTTAAAGTTGCCAAGTTGGAGAAACGCTGCCTAGTGAAAGCAAAATGATGCCACCCAGTGGCTTGTTTCATGACATGTTGTGACTAGTGGGATTTTGGATGATTATGTTGCCTCTATCAAGCTAATTAGGATTTCATTCAATAAATCATGGTTAAACCAAGGCCTAGAACAATGTGTGACACCCCTCAGTGTGGCTCTAACAGGCAAGAACTAGGTTCAAAGTTCCCCAACTCCGCTGTGAAGTTCACCAGGTGACTTTGAGGCTGCTGTTTCTCAGAGAAGTCTGATCAATAGAAATAAAACAGTGCAGGGAATGCCTCTACAAGCTCCTTTGAAAGGAAAGGTGGGATAAAAAAATTCTCCGTCATTTTAAAACAGACATTTGCACATTTAACTAAAACGTTTGTAAATGGCACTCTGCTGATGCCAAAGTCATATATCCTAATTCTGACGTTTAAGATACAAAGACTGATCAGCAAGGACCTCATTTTACTTGCCTACCTTAGATGGTGAATGATCAGCAAGGACCTCATTTTACTTGCCTACCTTAGATGGTGTTTGCTTATTACACCCATAATTAAATAGGATTTCTCATTTAACCCAATTCCTGGATTCAAATGATTAATTGAATTATAAACTAACACCAGTAGGCTAAAAGGTGGTTGACTAGTTTGTGGTTCAATATTCAAGCAAGCACACCTTAGTTTTGCTGTTTAATTTTGTAATGGTGGCTAGCAGTGAGGACTTTCAGAGAGTCCCTAAGCCCTACAGCAGTGTTGTCCAAACTTGGCCACTTTAAGATGAGTGGACTTCAACTCCCAGAATTCTCCAGCCAGCATGGCTAGCTGGAGAATTCTGGGAGTTGAAGTCCACTCATCTTAAAGTGGCCAAGTTTGGACAACACTGCCCTAAGGGGACCTAAAAGCAGTTTGAGTGGTGGGTGGGAGTCAGCTGTTCAGAGGTCCAAATCAAACAAATAGGAGAGGGTGGTGTTTATATTAGTCTCCCATTGGAGACTGCAATCTAGGCCAGGGTTATTCAAACTACATTCCACAGAACCTATCATTTTGCTAGAACTTGAAGGTTTCCATTAGAGACTAAGGCCAAAAAAGGAAAAGTTCACTTGAACACAACCAGTTTTCCATCACTTGAGTTTTATCTCTTGATCAGGGGTTGTAGGATTTTTTTTTTTTTAACTAGCAGGTTCCACTGCCTGAAAATTTTTGAAAACCTCTAGTCTTGGTGGTATTCAAAACAGCAACAAAAAGCTGCACGTTGCCTTGCATGATTGAAGAGAAAACCCAGATGTCTTTTAACAGAAGATCCTTTTTAAAAATATAAAGCTCAGGAAATGGGTATAAGTGGTTGTATTTATTGCAACATACTTCGAAGGAGCAACTGTGTAGGTCTTCTTCAATTCCTCCTGTGGGAAATGAATACAGATCTGGACAGCTCCTTCAGTAGCTGATCATTTTGTGTATTCTTGTTCCTGTCTGAACAAGCCAGATGCAGAAACCAGCTTTGTTCTCGTCTTATAACAGGGGAAAGCCAAAGATCCTGGTTTGCAAGTTGTATTAAACAAACAAGACTAAACCATCTTGTTCCCTCAGTCAGAATAAGTACTATATAAGATTAGTAGTCCCACACAACAGGCACTAGCATGTTTTTTTTTCTTTTTTAATAATAAATTTATTGATTTTCTTGAATAAAACAAAACAGAAAAACCAAATTTGCAAATGCCATTCAAAAAATTCTGACTAAGCTTTGTATTTAAAAGCTAAATAATATAAGCTAAGAACTAACAATAATACAAAGAATAGAATAAAATATAGGAAAAAAGGGGGGAAATTACATTAATAATAAGATTTACCTATTTTACTATAATACAAAAATACCAACTTATGCAAAATACCACAGCTCAGTTTTTAAATCTATTGTTTGATCTTTCCTTCCTGTCAATACAGAAACAATTCCAAGGCTGAGAGTTGCTCCAATTATGTACACAAAAGTGCCTTCAAATTTATTATATCTACCAAAGATTGTGTGTAAATATAATAAGCCTTTGTAACCTTCCAATCAGTTGTTTTTCAATGCACTGTTGTGGAATTCTTTACTCTTTTTTTAAAACTGTTAATGGCAAGTCAGGAAACATTAATTTCTCTCACGCCTATTCCAGAGAAGTTGCTTTCCTGCATAGCTGCAGAATATAAGCACATTCACATCCCAAACCAACTCTACCACCACAGCATTTGCGCTGTATTGTTGTTCAAACAGGTGTATCTATAAAATTCTCCTACTGCTGTTGAAACAACTCCTGAAAACATTTCTCAATGGCCTCTGCCGGGAACTGCTGATCGTCAAGATCAGGAAAATTCAGAACGCTTCAGCATGCTTGACCTTGGATCTGATCCAGTTCACCTTGCCGATTGTTTTTCCCTTATGATGCATTGCTTTTCTAGGCTCTTTTTTTTTTCCATTCGGTTTAGCAACAATTATTTGCCCTTTAACTTTTTTTCTGTATATCAGTACATTTCCTTTCTAAAATATCCACGTTGGCTGTGTATTCTGAAAACTTTCTGCCAATAGCCTACATCACAACTAAAAGCTCCACATTTGTGTTATCTCTTGCTGCAATAACAGGAGGCAGTTCTGGAATCAAAATAGCTGTGTGTCAATTTCCTAACTGGCATTCCTTAATGGAATTTCAACAAATGCTGCTGCCTTAGAAGGAGGAGTAACTTTCTCCCCTGAAGCCTCCCTTCCTAGATCTACTTCATCAGAAGACAGTTCACTAAAATCTAAAGAGGGATTATCATTCATATAAATTAAACTGTAATGCCCTTTATAGACAGAGTTCATATATCACATTAATAGTTTGTTGAATAACAATTGCCTGAGTTTGCTCAACATGCTAAGCCATAAATCATGGTTCAAATTACAATGGCTGGGTTCACACAACATATTTCTTTGAAAACAAACAAATCAAGATGGGCAAAGCCAGCCAAAGTCTATGGTTCGAATGAAATAGCCAATATATCTTGCAGCCAGCTATCTATATTTAGCCTTTGGGATTATCACCAGATTTTTTATGCCTATGATAGATACAGCTCAACATTTGCTCTGTTGCACTGACTGGATTCACACATTGGACTAAGCTAGTAGTGTTCAAGTTTTTCCAGAACATGGATCACATTTGTCCTTCAGAAGCATGCTGAGTAGTGTGTGGAGCCAAGAAAAAAATCAATTTCATTTAATTTCATTTAAAATTAAGTATTAATATGATTGCTCATCTGTCATGTTTTTAATAATGTTCCCCTTCTGCCTCATGAACACTTACAATTTTCTAACAACTGTTAAGGGTCTTTGGGCACTATTTTCAAGGCTTTGAGGATTTAGATGTAGCTCCAGAACTTCAGATTGTGCACCTTTGTATAAAGCCATAATATGGTTTGTTTGGTTTGAACTTAGCTTATTGGGTGAATTCACCCAAGCACTGTAGTGTCCAAAACTTGTTGCTGGTTTAGAATATAATTAAATTCTAACCATGTATGGCTCCACAAACCATGGCATAGTGCAATATTTGAACCAAAATATGTTTTCTTGCAGTGGAGTTGACATAGTCAGCTATGAGGCCTGCATTCTAACAAGAACCTCTTGGCCCCATTTAATGCTTACAGTGGAGAAAAGGTGCAAAATCTCATTTGCCTTGTGTTTTCCTTTGGCCTGCAGTGCAGGGGAAGAGAATAAGCCACATAGAACAGAAAGAGCATACTCTGAGTGGGAATCACAAGAGATCACAAGAGTGGGGATCACTGGAACTGGAGAGGCTACTGTCTCTGTGCTCAGAAAAATAACATCTTTTTTTTCCAGCTTTCCACTTCCCTTTGTAAAATTTGATAAAAATGAAAGAGTAGTATTACAGTTTATTAACCTGTATGTTTGATAACAGGTTTGTCCAGGACTTTTAAATACAGTTTATTCAGAGAATGAAAATTTTAAAGTGTGTTGGAATGCTTTAAATTTTGTGTTCGTGATGTGTTTGGTTTGCAAGTGCTGGAATTCTCAACCCAAGGAAGTTTGGTCACTGCAATCCCATCACATCTAGAAGATGCCAGGTTAGAGAAGGAACTTAAGAGGTATATCTGTTTTAGACTACTGTTACAAAGGCAACAATGATATGTGTGGCATTTTAAAGAGGAACACATTTATTGTGGTGTCCCTTGAGCTATTTTCATAGCTTTCCCCCACTGCCCACCCCCATTACTGAATTGTGATGGGTATAGTTCAGTGGTGGGAATTATATGAATGGGTTTCTGTCGCTTTGATAAAAAAGAAGAAAACCTCTTTGATGCTGTTTCTTTAAAGCAAGTCAGAACAGAAGCCTGAATGTTGTGTGGCAAAGGTTCTATAATTGCCAGTTGGCTATGAAAAACAGAAAAAGAAATGCAGAACAGAGAGTTTCGTCAATTCGCTAAATTGTAAGAGTGTTTTCTTTATCTTCAGTGGTGATAGATAACTTCCTTATGATGTAAGAAGTTGTTGAATTATTAGTAGTAGTATGATGAAGTAAATAGTACTTTTGAGTGGGAGAAGAAGGATCTGGATGAAAGTTATAATGTAAAGAGAGATACTGTACCTTTAGACTGATCCAGATTCCCCCACCCAATCTGTTATTTACTTTGGGAGGTAATATCCCATTGATGCCAAGACTCTTGGAAAGTTCTGTTGCCTGACCATCATTTTGTTCATTCTTGGTTAGTAAGACAAGAAAAGCCTAGGAAGTATGTAAAATGTCTAGCACTTAACAGGTACTGTTTTTAGTAGGTAGACTAAAGTGGGATCCCTATGAATCGACAATGAAACATGATTTTGTCTTTAAATCTACATCAGAGGCTGAAGCAGATTGGTAAGATTATGCTGATTTAACTGATTTAAACTTTTTAATCATATCTGGTTTATTGATTTCTTAAAACATTTTCATTTTCTTTTATTCATCTATTTCTTAAAACTTTATCCTATGTACCTCCAGTGCTACATCATGCGTATATGGAAAAGGAGGCTAGCTTTAAGATTGGTTGGTTATGTTTTATGTATGCTGGAGACTATTTAGCTTGAGAACAATTCTACTGTCGTTTATCTTATCTATATTTTTCCACCAAGCTAGTGTGTAATTGCAATTTCCCCCATCTTAGACTTTTAAAGTAGGATAAATTAATGTTTTCAGAATGATTTCTAAATTCAACCACTCATGTTTTTTTAAAAAGTGGGTTTAAACGACATCTATTCTGAAGAAAAATCTGCCACGTGAATTCCTAGTCTAGAACTGGTTTCTGAGCAGTATCCGATTGCAAGGCCCATTCCTTGCTAAAAATTATGCTCTCAACGACTGCTGTTTCTCATGATAGGTATGGTTTACTCCAACCAGAACACCACATAAAAGAATTTTTTCCCCTGTAAATTCAGGGTATGGGTCCTTTCCAAATTTGAAGAATATTTTCAATTAGAGTTAATTTTTTGGAATAGAAATAGCTATCTTAAGCATGTAAATTACAGTGTGGAAGGAATATCAAAAACTCATAATGCTCTCCTAGATTCTTATGCCCTGGATATGATTGGAAATGGAATCCTTACTCCTTAGTGGGACATGCTTTGTTTAGGGTTGACAATTTTTTGGTCAGGAATGTTGCTTCTAAGCTTCCTCTTGTGACAGAAACATTCTCATTTTATGAATTTTTCCATGATACACACTTCCAGTGGACCATATTATTTTCATGCAATATGCCATTGAAAATAGCATCAGCTAGATTTTTAACATTCAGCCCAACAATCTTTGATTACTGTGAATCAGTATTCAATATCTATAGTATTTTCATATAATTTATTGCATACATATACAGGGCATAAGAAACATTCTAATATGTCATACACACTTGCCAATATATTCACATGTTTACCAATTTTCCAAATGGTCAAAAGTTCAAAGTATGTGCTACCTAGATTTACTTCCTTTGGAAAAGAGAAATATTTAGACATATAAATAGAGCATAAATAAATCAAGTAGCATAACCAAGCAGTCCTAAATCAGTTTTCTAGAAGATACACATCCCACCAAAATATGATTTTAGCCTTCAACTATTTCTCTTCCTGTTTGAAGATTCTGTCACTACAGTACATATCCAGGGTTGTTGATAGAAAGCCTGAAAGCCAGACAGAAGGATAGTTTATTACCAACCTTTTGGCCTCATAGTTGAGGTTAGAAGGATATGTCAGCTTCCTCATATCCTAATGGCTATTCACACCCCAGAGAGTACTGTTTCAATAAATTATCTGCTATCAAAAAGAAACCATAGAATAAATCTACTGCTGGCCATTCTCAGCCTTTAAGAAATTCACAAGACATAATCCATTGTTGTAATAAGTTCTTCCTACTAAAACTCTGTATCAACAAAATTACAGTTGTCATACAGCCTTTTAATTTCAAGGCTGGGTAGAAAAAGTTAATATCATGGCTACATTTACATATATAACTAAACCAAGTTTTTCTAAAGTTTGCTGAACAAGACTAGTTCAACATTATGCTGAGTTAGATGGAAACAACCTGTATAATGGCTTAGCATTATGTACAGTCCAGGTATTATGTATCCTTATCCTTAAGAGTCCCCTATTGTAGGGGAGATGGGCAGGAGAGAAATCTAATAAATAAAATAAATAAATCCTTTGATTGTAGATCTTGGGATATTATGCTGTGTTGGGACTGCTATGGAAGAGAAAGAAAGAAGAGAATGGTTCAGTAGTGGCATTATTGGCCAATTACTTGTTTCCCTAAAGAATATATCAAGAGATCTCTGAATCAGGCCAGAGGTTCATTTAATCCAGCACTGTGTTCCATACAATGGCTAGATGCATTCAGGAGTACTGCAGACATGGACAGGATGGCAGTATCCCTTTTCCACTAAAGGAACATTTAAGGAATGCTACCAGATTATTCAGAAGGTAGCAAATAGCCATTAGGACTAGTTGCCATTGAGAGTCCAACTCTCCATGAAGTTGTCTGTTTCTAAATTGTTTAATTTGGGGGCTAATGCACATGTGATAGAATGAATTCCAAAGTTTAACTTTGCATTGTATAAATAGTTTCTTTTATCAGTCCTGAATATTATTGCATTTAGTTTAATGGGTAAGAGGAAGAAAATCCTCTGTTTATCCTCTTTTTCTACTACATATAATTTTATGGACTACAATTTCCTTATTTGCCCTTAATCCAAGTTAAAAAGCCCCAGTCATTGTCATCCTTTTGTATGTGGGAACTACTCTAAGTCCATCATCATTTGGGGACTTTGCACCTTTTCCCTTCTTTTCAGTTGGATAGTCTTTAATTAATTGTAAGGATAAGGAAAAAGAAAACAAATACAGTATTCTCCTCACTTTATAACTAGTCCTATCAAATAATACCCTGATAAGATTTGCATTCCATGTGGGGACTGGCTAAGATAGGAGCAGTAACTATTGCCTATATAGCTATCGTTCATTGCTTAGGTTTCAGTTTTAGAGTGCTCTTGAATATATCACTGCCACTTGTTCATTGGGACTATAAATCACATAATTCTCAGACAACATGAGTTATGGAAGTTGTAATCCTGACATCCCTGGATAGTGCCAGGTTGGAGAAACCTGTTCCCAGTTCTCCATTTCTGTCTATCAGTTCAATTTGTGATTGTTTGATACTACATCTGATTTTGCAGCAGCTTGCTATCTGAGCTAAAATCCTTTATTCTGTGGTTTCTTATCACCAGCTAAACTTACTTGTGGCAATATTAGTTTTCACTGGGGTAACATCACAGACAATAGGGAGAAGTTACTGGGTAAAACTTATTTATCTAGTCTAGTATATGTCTGTTCTGAGTGCAGGTCCCAAGGCTACAAGACACATGCCTTTCTATTTATCTGTATTTTAACTGGAGATTCCAAGAATTGAAACAGAGACCACTGTTTGCAATCATATTCACTCCACTAGAGACTCCCTTCATCGTTCCCTCATCTTTTATTTATCATCTTCCCTACCTTTTGGACAATGAAGTTGTCTGCAAAGCATATCAGGAATATGTTGGATTCACAATTGCCACAGAACTTGATTCCCAGTTGATGTCAGGGTAGTTGAAATCCCACATTATCACAGTGTTGTATTTCCTGGATCATGGTCATCTGGTCTGCAAATATTTCATCCCTTAGCCAACTTGCCTGTGGCCATACTGAGTGGAAAATTCTGGGAGCTGCAATCCCAACACACCAGGAGGGTTAGGTTGGGGAGGGCTAATGAAGAAAAAATTGAATTATATAAACTTATTGTATCACTCAGTTTCTTATGGGCCTATTTGTTTAATAAAAGCTCATATGTTATATATATACACTTTATTGAAAGGAGAAGTTGAGTAGGCTTAGAGATAGCTGCAGGTTCAGATAGTTCAGAGATGATAGATATGATTTCATTGCCATTGTCTTGTTTCTTGCAGTGCCAGAGCAGGGACAGGACACATCATTCCCTTTCAAGTAGATGAACCGACTGAAAAGAGCATCTACAGAGATCAGTTCTGCTGGAAGCCATATTCCAAGGCAGAGCCTATAAGGAATGGGTCTGAGACAATAAGGGACAGGAACAATCCTCAACCTGGACAGGTAGGGTCAAAGTTATTGTTATTTCAATAACATATTTTACTTATGCTTCATACTTTAATTTTTGATGATTTTGGATGTATTGTAATTTGGTTTTGAAACCCCTGTTCAGAGATGATATCATGGGAAAGGAAAGGCTTAGTTATAAGAAATATTTAATAGACTTGTGAAAAGCATTTGAATATGTAGAAGCATCTCTTTGGAGTGTTAAAAAAACTGTGTCTGCTCACAGGCCAGGCACAGCTGCTTCAGAGGCTCTCCTTGGTTTTCTGCACTTAAATTTGCACCTACAACAACACTTCCATTGAACTGCCAGTAGAGTGAAGTGGCTGCATACACTTATCCATGCACATACAGAGATGTGAACAATGCACAAAGCAGCCATGTGAGCCTTCCAAAGGATGCAGCTGTTTTTGACAGCATGCTTCATTCTTGCTATTATGCTTTGCATAGAATTTCTTTCTGTTGCTTTGCAGGGCCTTAATATGTTGTCCAAATTTGTATGTATTTATTTATCACTGAGTTTCATGGAGTCTAATGATATTTCCAACAAGTATGAAGCCTTCAGTCCTGATCAGAATTACACTCAGGGAAAAAAGTTAAAAGCCTTTCTCCACTCAAATTTTGGGTGGCCCAGAAACTGCTTTTTATCAAAAATTGTGTGTATAGAGCCAAGTAAGTGTTTAGCATCACTTGGGTCAAGTCTATGTAAACCAGTCAGAGAATGCTTTGCTGGATATATCTATCCAGACCCATGGCCTGAAGCATCAAACACTGCACCCTCTAGAAGGCTTAGCGTGGCAGATTCAAGGGCTTCTCCATATTGTCTGAGCCTGCATCCATGTGCATAAAAGACACTTCCATTGTGCTTGTTAGAAGTGCCTTTTATGTGCGCGCATGTGTTCTCACATTGTGTAGGAAAGCCTTCAAGAGGACAGCACTTCAACAATTGAAGTTGCAGGTTTGGATGGACCTCTCCAAATGGTTTGCACAGCCTTAATACCCAGTAGAACTTGAACAGAAAGCATGCATATTATGTACTCAGGCTTTTCAGAGATTACACCTCCAGACGTCAGCAGGATTAAGGTAAAGAAGTGGGTGGAACTAGAGCAAAAACTCAGTCTAATTAAATACAGTTATTATGAATGCTCCCAGTTTGTTTAACAATACCCTTCTTCAGCCACTTTTGAAGGATTCTAGAACTCCAGAATAACAATTTAGGATTGTTCCAATTAGCATCCTTATTACAGTTTCTAACGTGGCTTCCAACAATAATGCTGTCAGTGCTTTTCCTGCATGCTTCACAATGGGATTGTTGCCCTTTGTTAAACAACAAACAACTATAATGCTGAATAAGACCCCAGGCAATTGTTCGCCAATTATGTTACTGGTGTACAAAATGGTATTTGTGGTTTCATGGTACGCAGGTATACATAGTGTATGAAAATTTCTCCAAAGGAGGTAGGGGCAGTTGTAGAGTTTAAGTAGGGCGGGAAAGAAGCTAGGATAATTTAAGTTGGAAATAACACTTTCTGTCAAAAGAAAAAATGTGTCAGTGGCTAGACATTTCTGTTCCGATATATCTGTGCAAAATTAGGGATAAAAGTTTAAAACAAGCAGTTCATAGGTATGGAAAACATAAATAATACTTATGATCACTGGCATTTTTAGAAACATAAAAAATAAATTGCTTTAAAAAGACGTATTAAAATTGAAAGCAAATTTGGATGGATTCTTTAAGAAAAAAACAGGATTTTTGTTCTTTGTCATTTTCTTCTTTCCATTTTTTAGCGTTTCCTGATATGGCAACTGCCTCGAGAAGAAACACCATTACCTACAGATAGTTTTTCACCATGGACAAAACCTGTTAGTAAACAAGAGTTGGAGGAGGTACTAAAGAAGCAGTACAAAACAGTATACACAAGAGATTATTTAGGAATACAACCAGGTAAAAATTGTGGTTTTCCTCCCTTCTCTTGAAATACTGTAATGAAGAACATGTTGAAAGTTATGACTCAAAAGCTGAAAACACCCCCAGAAAATGTTCTGACTTGTTAGTAGGTGGTTACAAGAGGCAACCACACACAGAACTCCAGCCAGAGTTGTAACCTTGGAGAACTTGAAAAGCAGAGTTCTTTGGATGAAGTCATGCAGTAAATGTTTACATGGTGAATTTGAGGTGAACTACATGTGGGGTATTTGATAAAGCACCATCCCTCAACTTGAGCCCTGGTAAGGTCAATAGGATTTACTTTTAAGTAGGTGTACTTAGGACTGCAACTGAAATAGTTTCCTGTTACTTGCTTTTCACTTGCTATCCCCCCAGCCCTTTCTCAATAATACTATTATTAAATCTTTTCAGGCGCTCCAAGGGATGATGTTACTCTCCCTCCAGACTGGAAAACATTACTCCCAAGACCTCCAGATACTGAATTCAGGCGCCATTATCAGCCACAAGTCCGTGCACCTGAATTAATGGACTTCTCTTGGAAATATGGGTGTAATGCAAAACGTAAAATTCCAGTCAAAGGTGCTGGTAAGCAGTGTTTAACTGAACTATATAGTTCCATAAATTAACTATACAGGTCTCTTTTCTTCCATTTTTAGATTTTTCTTTCCAACTTCCAAGGATCACAGATGGTGTGGACAGTGATGCACCATCTTCACCAGAATGGACAGGGCTTAGTTTTTTAGGCTAATTTTCGGGTATCTGTAACCGAAGGTGCGAAATGGCTGTGTATTAAATTTCATGGACACTACATGAGCCATTTTGACCCTTATTTTAGCAAAAAGAAAGAAACAGAGAAATGAGGTTATAATCAGATTTGTCACCAAATTTCAGTAGATACAGAATAAGTGCTGGGGGCAGGCATATGTGGTCTGTCTCTGAGCTAAAGAATGCTAGTCACCATCATGGTGCAAATATTTCTACTCCCCTGGCAGAAGATCACCAATCCACCATGTTGCTCCTTATGCTACCAGGCATCTTTTCCTTGGATTACTCTAAGGCCATCAATCTTAAGGGGTCTAAAGTGGCACTCTGCTCAATTTTACAATTGACTAATGCTGTTTTAGATTCCCCCAGATTCAAAGTCTGTAATTGTAAGAGAGTAGAGAGCCTCATATGGGCAACAACATGCCATTTCTTATGAAGGAGAGGCATCAGGCTAAGTGGCATGGAGAGACAGAAAGATTTAAAAATGTAGGCAGTACTTAGTTTTGTTTTATTGTATTCTAGTTTGACATGACTCTTAATTGCTTTGCCTGGACAGTGCCTTCAATGACAATTGCTCAGATCTGGAATCACGAACATAGCAAACATATGTCCACCTATCAAAGGGATTTTGGAAAAGATTATCTGGATATCCTAACAGTTCTGAATTCTGTAGATCCAGAAGAAATTAAAGAATATGTGGAAAGAGCTCCTAAACCAGGTAGATGATAGAGGGGAAAAAAAGAAGTTTGTATAGGATTTCATAATGCTAAATATGGTAAGACTTTGCATTTGTCCTTTCTATATGCATGGTAAGTTTTTATATTGTTCATTCATTCATTCATTCATTCATTCATTCATTCATTTGAATTTCTGTAGCTGCCCTTCTCAGCCAAGTGACTCTGGGCGGTGAACAATTATAACAATTATGTTTGCAAAATTTACCTCAAGCCCTCCATCTTTTACCTACCTAAATGAACCTAAAACATATAACATAAGGTAGGAGTCAACAATCTTTTCATATGGCAGACACCATCACCCAACAATAAATATTAAGAATAATAAAAAGGCAGAGTGTTTACATTACAAACTGTTCACCATTTTCACATAAGTTCATGTGGGACGTCAGAATTAAGATCTTGGAAGTTTGGGCCATTGATTTTAAAATAATGTTTGAGTTTGGGTTTTGTGGATGCCATTTGGGATGTTTGGGGATGCTTAGTCATCTTCAGGTACTAGATTATTGACCCCTGGTATACTTAAGCAACAAATATGACTATATAATTATTCATATTAACCCATCTCTAAGATCATGCAACAAGATCTTTGGGGAATGAAAAACAATATTAGCATCTGGATCACTTGATACATATGGGTCAGTGGGTTCATCTGAAAGGAGGCCTTGATTTCCAAGTGAATAGGTAACAACAGCTAGGAGAAGCAATAGTAGAGGCAGAAAGGGGTTGATAGTAGATCTCGTTTGGAAGCATGGGAGTCTGCATGCCTGACAATCTTAATCAGAAGCCCTTCAATATATAGGCCAGAAAAGTTTGTATTAATGTGAGAAGTACTTGTTACAGCTCTCCACTGGGCCCTGTTGAGACTTAAGGGTTTTAGACAGATTTTGGGCAGCTATTGTGTGTTGCGGGGGGGGGGGGGAGTAATAATGGGCACTGTAGTAGGTGTGGGAATATAATTGTAACCTTTTCCTTCTATGATTTAAATGAAAACTGTCCTGAAATAATTTGCATTGGATAAAAATCTTGCATTGTGAAAAATACCATAATTAGAGGAACAATTTTCATAAGCACTACAGCAAGAGAGGAAAATGTTAACCCCTTCCTAATTATTAGTCCTTGTCAACTCCTCTTGCATTAAAAAAAATATGTATTAAATACAGAGAGTTATTTTAATATGACATCTAAGCAAGGCTCTTTGATGACCCATCCATAATCTGAATAAGAAATAATTAATGGAATTTATTTTGTCTGATTATTCAGACAAATTTGAATTTGTAATTATAAATTATAAGTGATTTAGCGATAACCTTCTTTCCATTGTTTCTGCAGAAAAAATAATCCTTCAGAACTTCCTTGATAGGGTCAGTGGAGACAAAATATTCCAAAGACCTTCCTCATCAAAGAAGTCAGAAGAAAATCCAATCAAATGCATCTGATACTTTACAGAAGAAAATTCATCAATATTGCGGGGTGGCTGTTTCAAAGTTCAATATCCTTATAATCTGTCTTAATAGTAAACAATTTGAAGACTACATTTACTTTTCTTATAATTGAGAGTTTCTTTAGAAATCTTAAAAGACTGCAGTGGCACTACCAATTCCCTAGCATTGACGAAGTAATATGAATTGAGAAGGTTTTCTGTTATTACCTAAGATGTGGCATGCTTGATATATTACAGATCAAATCCATTACTCCATTCCAGTTGCATTGGAGATTTGATTTTCAACCTTGTTATGAGAACATTATATTAACTTGTCAAAACCTTTCCTTTAATGTTGCTACAATTCTGAGAAATTTTTAAATAAAGAGATTCAACAGGTACATACCTGTAGATACATAGAGAGAGAACAAAGCATTTATTTTTACTTAATTTTCCTGACATAATGATCAGATATTTTAATTGGGACTCTGGCCTTACAGATTTAATAACTGGATTAATTTTAGTTGGTAAAATATATATATATATATATATATATATATATATATATATATATATATATATATATTTGCAACCTGATGCCTTCCAATTTTGTTGGGGTTGCAGCTCCCAGAAAACCCAGCCAAAATACTGATTCCAAAACAGCTGGAAATCTCCAAAAGACAAAATTAAACAATTGCAAAGGCACAATTAAACAAATTTGTACAGGTAAAAGTAGGAGGTGTCATCTTAAAAGAAGCATCTCAGAGTGTGAAAAAGGCTGAATGCCATAAGAGTGTTTGCCATTGCAAAACTGTTTGTAACTGTATTAGAAAGAATACATTTTTTCTTTAAAAATTTCTGTGGTTAAGCATGACAACTTTTGGCCAATCAAAGGCTTTGTTTTAATTAACCAATCACCTATTGTTGCACAGCTTTTCATTCTTCGATGAACTCCTTTATTTCTTTGAAGCCACATTTTCACATGTTGCTGGATAAAGATCTGTATTTTCATATATTAATTATGTTCATTGCTTTGTAAATTAATCTGTTCAGAAACAAAACAACCCAAAACAACCTTATTAAAGAATATTTCTCTTGTATGTTTAAGTTTTACAACTTTTAATCAATTACTCAGCTACACTGAAATCCATAAGTGTATCCAAGATCATGGAGAAAAGTAAGATTGGGAAATTAAGGCCCAAAATCCTCTGCACACTTATTTGGAAGTAAGCCTGCTGATTGTGCTATTAGAAATCTAAGAATCTTGACATTATGATAGTATGTATAATATTCCTGCTGTGCTTCATAACAGCCTAATCAAAACCTATGCAAATTAGGAGAACATTTATGAACATTTTTGATTTTTCAGATACAACCGAGTATGTGTATGAGGGTAGAGAAGGATAAAAATAGAAAGCTCTCCTCATCAGTGAAATCAATTAAATACAAGTGCAAGGAATTAAATATACGGATAAAGCTAATACAGCTGCTTTGCTGCAGTGCAAGTGGGACGTTACCCAGCTGCTTTAATACCTCTAGGAAAGTTGTTTTGCACGGCCCTGCAAGATGCTGCTAGGAATCAGTTACCCAATTAGCACAACCCTAGCATAATGTAGCCTGTCTGATTTTGACATTAGATTGTGAGAACCAGATGGGTTGATTTGCTAAACTGTGGTTTATGGTTTAGTGTTTTGTGTAGATCCAGTTTGGCTTCCACAACTAAGTCTAAAAATCCTAGATTAGAGTTATGTGTGAACACAGCTAGTGGTGTCTGCAACAAACTGTCAAGACATCTAACAGAAGGACATAAGTTGTGGCATTTTGTGTGATGCCAGCAAAATGTCAAGACATCTGATACAAGTATATAAGTTGTGGCCTGTGTGTGATGCCATCATCATGCACTTATGTACTTGTGTCAAATGTCTTGACAGTTTGTTGCAGACATCACTGGCTGTGTTCAAACACACCCTTAGCCTGTACCCATGCAGACACCCAGGACGTAGCAGTCAAAAACCTCCAGAGCTATTTGGTCAGCAAAGAAGATGCCTGGAAGATTCCTGAACTTGACTTACTCTGTAATAAATGTATTCTGTAAATTAAAGCCCTGTAGATTTGTATTTGTATTTGCACCTATCTTTCACACCATGGATAATTAAATATATAATATTTTATATGTATGCAATACTGGAGAAACATCTAGTAAACCGTCAACGTTAGAAATCACAGAAAATCATTTTTCAGAGTATTTTTAGAGCAAATGCCTTTCAGCTCAACTGTGGACTGCATTTTTGGCTGCAATTCTTGCACAGATTTCAAAATTATTAAACATTTTAAACATGTATCACAATCAAAATAATTGTGTCTGTTTTCTTACATTTCTGAAATGGTCTGTCTAAAATACTTTTATGAATCATTTTGGAATTTCTCTTAATATTTTTGCTTAATCGGAAATACGGGAAATAATTCTTGAGGGAAAGGCTTCAGACCCAAATTCCAATGCCTTGTGTAACACAAAAGAGAAAAGGTCATTCTGGAGTCATTTAAAGCTGTTTTCACATTTGTTTTCCAGTTAAAAGCATCTGTGTGGTGGTGTTTATCAGGCTCAGAAATGTACATGTGATTTGTGGCTTTTTTTTAAGTAAAAGAAAAATAAATAGGACGCCGTCAAAGAAAAGGCATTTTTTCACTAGTATTTTTCATTGGCATAAAATATTAAATGTTTCCCTTTATCCAGGGGGGTCCAAAAAGTCAAGACATGCGATTGAAGCCCTGCCCTTTTTTACACAGGTCACAACAGGTATAAAAAGGAGCTGGGCTTCGATCATATCCTTGTGGGCACCATCTTGATGTTTTTGACCCCTCCCTGTGGACACCCCTTTCTTCATCTCTCTTTTTTGCTATAGGTATTTGCATTAACCACAATCTTCACTTTGGATCCCACTTTGTCAGTTGATCACTCTGATTAAGAGTAGAATCTACTCTGGCTTGTGTCCAGGTAACCTCATTTTAGAAAATCCCAAACCACCTCATTATTTGGAAACCTACAATTACAATGTATGTGCTTTCTGACAGAAAGCCTAAGGGGATGAATAACACCAGCTTTCAATTCAATGGCAGCTGTTCTTTTTTGTCCTGTAAGCCTTAGATTATAGCGCACTGTTTTTCAACGTTGGCAGCTTGAAGATGTGTGGACTTCAACTCCCATAATTCCCTAGCCAGCCATGCTGGCTGGGGAATTCTGGGAGTTGAAGTCCACACATCTTCAAGCTGCCAATGTTGAGAAACACTTTTTAGTGTGTCTTCTTTAAAAAAGAACTCTGATCAGTATTGGTATTCCTTGGCAGAATTAAACAAAAATTTCAAGATGAGTATACATGGTTCAGTTGGGAGAAGGACTTGAAATCCAGAAAAATATGTATATTCCCAAATGTTGCCACCCTAAACTAAAAGATCATCCTTTAGAGGACACATTTCTGGCCAGCTACTATTCAGAGATATCATGGATGGCTGCCTAAATCGTTTCTGTGGTTTCTCCCAACTTTTGAATGATTTACACAGTGAGGCAGCCTAGTGTCTGCTTGGCTATCTTTGTAGAGCAGGCAAAGACTTTTCAGTTTACTCAGTTGTTTTATTTCTTTTAGAAATACTTAATAACTTCCTCATTGCAATGGGAACTTTTACCCAATTTTCTTTCTGCTGTCCATGCTTCTGTAATTAAAGTATCTCCATGGTAATATTAAGTAACAGCTCAGTCTTCAAACCTAGTGGCAAAAATACAGGAGACAAAAGTTGAAACCTGAAGGTACAGGTCCCCATTCTGAGAAAAACAGAGTGACGAGGTTGACACATCATGTTAAGTCATGATTTGTTTTATAGTCATGTACTGAGTAGGCCACAATTGGTTGGATTTACTGCACCTAAGCCATAGCTTAGAGACCCAGTTTGGTGTAGTGGTTAAGGCACCACGCTAGAAACCTGGAGACTGTGAGTTCTAGTCCTGCCTTAGGCACAAAGTGAGCTTGGGCCAGTCATTCTCTCTCAGCCCTAGGAAGGAGGCAATGGCAAGCCATTTCTGAAATCTTGCCAAGAAAACTGCAGGGATTAGTCTAAGCAATAGCCAGGAGTCAAAAACTGACTTGAATGCATACAGACAAGCCATAGCTTGGCAGCTAAGTAGTTGGATTCATACAAGATGCTAAATTAAAACCCCCAAACCATAGTACTTTGCAGTTGTTTTAAAGAGATCCAGAACACTCAGGTTCTTTAGATGTCTCATGGCTAAGTGGAATGATTTTAAGATGCTTGGGCTGTCCCAAATTATCTCTCAGAATCTTCTAATGAATATGCATCTAATACTTTAAAGTATTCTATTTTGGGCCAATTAAAAAAAAACCCTGAATTTAAATCTAAATCTGTTTCTCATGTAAAAACAAGGAAGTAGATAATGGTAGCTCATTTTCTACAGGTTTTGATCTATTTTGGGATGCTGCTCAGCTTGAAGAGACCATATAGGCTGTCAGGATGATAAATACTCCCTATTTTATATTTCATATTTTATATATATTTTAGGGATTTGAAGATCAAAATTAGGCAGGTCTGGTTCATAATACTTCACTCCTTGAGTTAAAGCACATGATAATACTTTTCCCTTCCACATGAAGAGGCTGTGGCACTTCCAGTGCTACAGCTGGAAGAGATCATTTCAACGATCAGATCCAGTCCTCTGCTGAATATTAAATCCAGTGTTAAACATTCAGAGCTAGTGATGGAGAGCTTATTTATTTATTTTTTAAATTAATTTTTAAGGTCACTCACTTCTCAACAACAACTGAGGCTCACAGACTGTTCAAACAATTTTTCAAAAATCATTAAATAGCAACCAGGCTGGGAGGGTCAAATCAGATGGTTTACATCATTGCTGGTGCTGACTGGGAATCTAATTCAGAGCCTGCAGGAAGAGCCAGGCCTGAAGGCCAGCAGGTAGGGAGACTAATCCATAGGGCAGGTACAGCCATAGAGAAAGCACACTTCCTGGTTCCTATTTGGTGGCATGGTTTAATTAATGGGACCTGGAGCATGCAAACTTGTCAGATTCAATCAGAGAGGCAGAAACAATTGGAGAGAGGTAGTCCCACATGTATCCACGCCCCAGGCTATGAAGGACTTTATAGATGACCACTAGCACTTTGAATTGCACCCAGAAGCATACTGGTAATGTTTACAGTTCATGAACTAGCGGCATTACATGGGTGTACCAAGGTATGCCCATTACTGCATGCATTGTGGCATTCTGGACCAATTGCTCAGATTAGGTCTAAAGTTCAACCCCTGCCATCTCCAGCTAATAGAGGGATATGCAGTAAGACACAACAAACTGTTCCACATCTGGATCAAGATGGCCATCTGATCCACACTGAGTACAGTGGGACATCTGAGGAAAGATGTAAAAAGTGGTACGAACATACAGTATCTGAATATTTGCTGTAGTTCTTGAAACTCGTCATAACTTTAAGAAATATCTGTTCTGACATACACCATGGTGATATGTGGCAACTCCACCAGATCCCCAGTAGTGCCAGTGCATTAATTCCATTGTGCCACATTCCTTGGGACCGCTTTGGAGAAGCTGCCTGCTAGGACTATTCCCAGGCTTCGCCTCCTTTGATGTTTGGGGACTTAAGGGAGGTACAAAGATTTCCGTAACCTGAGCCATTGCAGACAGACCTACCAGCAGGTTCCAGGCTCCTGAATGAAAGAAAGCACAAGCTGTTGCCTTATGAACGAGAAACAAATCCAAGATTTCAGCCATTGAATTAGGGAGACAAGTATTCTGGTTCCATAATGCCTCTGAGGAAAAAAGTGCGACCAAGTTCTGCTTCTGGGAAGTTAGAAACCGTCATACTGACCAGGTAAGGGGCAAATAGTGGAAAGGAAGATGTTATGTCTCTGTACATTAAACAGAAACACATTGCTGCCTTTATTTATTTTTTTTTCTTTTCACATGAAACAAGATTTAGCTGCGGCTGCCAAAGGCAGGCATATTTGGAAAGCTTTTGCTGTTGTCAAGGAACCTCAGCTGTCAAGAGTTTTTTGTTTGTTTTTCTCTTTGTGTAGGAATTATAATTGTCTATGCCTGGCACTGTGGTTCCTTTGCTTAGCAATGATCCCTCCACATTTCTATCTTGTCAGGAGTTCAGCGTGCACAGTCGACCTGTGAATTCAGCTTCAGTGAAAAGTGTGAACGTTTCTTTGGCAGGAGGGTCTGCTAACTCTTTTCTTGGGAAGATGCAGCGCGTTATAATTACCTTCAGCCCCCTGAGGACTTTCTGATGGCAAAACATAAGGCTTACTGTTACAGGAGAAATTTAAGAATAAAGCCATTGTGTTCCTGCAAAGAAAGTGTTAGATTTCTGACATGTTGGGGATTAGATTCACAGAGGAGAGGGAATACTTTTAATATCATTTAACATAAACTTTTGCAGGATTCCTGGTAACAGTACACATCTCAGCAAAAGCACTTTTTATAGGGAGGAAAATCTTGTTTCCCTGCACTCTTTATCTCAGCCAGGAGTGACATTCTCACTCAGGAAGCAGCTGAGTCCTTTCAGGATGTCAGCTGCCACTCACCATCCTGAAAGGACTTTGCTAGGACAATGTGACATAAGAAAAAAACTGAACTATGGACAGAGCCAGTTATTCAGTCACACAATCTTATGCGCAAGCTACACATCAACTTATAATATGTGCAACGTGCTGCCTAATGTTATTTATTCTTACTTGAAAGGTCTCAGGCTGTCACAAAATTATACAGAAAATGGGCACATTTAATGGCTATGTTTTAGGCTGTGAACATTTACCATTTCATTGAAGGAGAAGATCAGTAATTTTCTAAAACTCTGTTTTTTAATTAACACAAATAAGGGCTAAATAAACACTCCATGACATTTGGATAATCCTCTGCCTTTCAAAAAGGGCAAGCATTTGTCCTTCAAAAACCACCCTGATATGAAATGTTAAGTTCCTAATATAATATTACCTAGCCTTTGTCTAATAGTGGTGTGGATTACTTAATTGCAATAGTTAGCTCACTTTACATAGAACTTGGTTAAGTCACCAGTCGTGATATACACGTCTTAACAGTTGGACCCATACAACATGCTTAATCCCAAGATTAGTGTTTTTATCTGTCCTTTTGAAGGTAAATAAATTACACATTCCTCTTTTCACAGTATTGCACACACCATGGTTTGTTCAATAAGCTATTCTCAGCCAGGGATGCTCTACTACATTAGGTCCAAATGTCCAATGGAATTCATTGGATGACTTTGGGCCAGTCATAACTCACAAGGCTGCTTTGGTGGACATAAAATGAGACAATTGTCTCCCCATCCCCACCCCACCCCAGTTAACCACCTGCAAGAGTAAACAAAACTATATAAAATGATTATGTCACATATATGTGAATCACACCCCAGGTTTTCATATTCTTGCTACTGCTGTGTCCAAGATGTGCTTTAGTTAACCACAGGGAGTGAGAACTCTTATTATATGGGCCTTTTTTCCCAAAAAAGTAAATGGCAAAACCCTTTGATAGTATTAATAAGAAAAATACACAAATCTGTCCATGACATCACCAGGAATCTATTTTAACTCAAAGGAGATTTTGCTTTTTTTAATCATTGCTGTATGGTCTGGTTTATTCTCCAGTATAGTTGAATAATTAATCTCCGGTAGGAAAATACCGTGGAGATGTTTACACCAAAGACTGTCTTGAGTTTTTCAATTAGTTTAAGTGTAACCAAGCAACGCTGAAGAGTAAACAAAACATGAGAACAGGGTTTAACACTATCATTCACCACAAAGCTGTAGAGTGTGTTTATTTTTGGTATGACTCTCAGCCAGGTAACTTGCTTGTGCATTTAAAAGGATCACCTAAGGAAACATGGTCAGAATTGCAGAGAGGTCATACCACTCCTCCATGCATCATGTTATTTGTTGTCATATATTTAGCATTAAGAAACACACATGATCAGGAAAGCCAAGAAACGTGTGCTCTGTCCATTGTGCTTCACTGTCTTCCAGTGGAGGTGGATGTTCTGAAGAAAGTTAATGTAGGCTTCCCAAGTCATTTGGGATGCAATCTGTAGCTCTCCAAAGACTTTGAGGCAATACTAACAGCCCATCTAAAAATTACTAGCAAATTATAATTTTCAATTGTAATAGAAGGGAAAAATTATTAAATTCCTGGGAAGTAGGTATTCTGGCATCCAATGGCCAGGTGGATACCAGTAGGTTTATTTAGGATTCAATATAATAAACACACTTGTAGAGCAAAGAGCCCAGAAGTTTATTAAAGTAATATAAATTACAGGAGAATATATACTTAAGCATCCTTTCTGCAGATAGGAACTTTGAAAAAGAACTGCAGACAGACCCCTTTGCAGGCCAGCTGGAATATAGCACCTTCCCAGTCAGGTCTATGCTGAAGTTCCCATCTCACTCTTACTTCTCTTGGCTTAAATACTTTTTCATAAGTGAAGAAGGGTGATCTGATTTAGCTCCTGAAGATGCCTGCTCAGAACACTCCACGGGAGATGTCTTTTCCTGGAATCTAGCAACTCATCTTCTCTTCTGGAAAGCTACTCATCTATTCAATAGAGTGATAAGGTTGAGATAAATAGCATAAGCTTAGGACAGCAGGTGCATATACATCTAGGTCAGTACAAGATAAGTTTTTTTAGAAAGTAAAAAGAAATACAGCATGCAGAAGCAAGCAAGTAATACAATACTGGGTGATAAAGGATAATGTGGAGTTTATATAAACCAGGTGAAAAATGGATTGAGTCATTTATGTCTCCTCACCATTTCTTCTGCATGAACACTACAGTAGGCCTATTAACTCTATATAATTAATTCATTTTTATTTTATTTAAATCTCCATTGTTCCATTTTCTGGTTGTGTTCATGTTTGGAAACATAACTCTCAGAACACCATTCAAAGTTCAAGTATGACCCTTGACATAAAACTATTTCTATTTACCGCTCTACCCTGCATTTAGAATGGTGCCCTTGCAAGCTGAAGATCTTTTTGTATGCAAGCAGAAGACTTCAGCATCAGAAAAGCCATTACAGAATGGACAAATCCCTCTGATCTAAATAGCACAAGTTTCTGGAGGAGTTTTCATGTTAATCTTGCAACAAAAGCAAGCAAGAGTCTTGAAGTACCATAAAGATTAAGAAATGTATAACTGCATAAGCTTGCCTTGTTATTTTAACTTAGAATGAAAGAATGATAGAGTTGAAAGGGAGAGTTTAGGTCGCCAAGTCCAATCCCTGTCAATAGGTCCAAGTGGTTGAGAGTAGGTGGGCAAATGCATTTCAGCGGGGATGAGTTGGGGGATACAGCAGAAGGACTTGGGTCAGCCATTTCAGGGAAAGGAAATACTCAGGGCTTTGCATCTACCTCCTTCAGATAGAATTGGCCATCTGATTCAATCTTAGGTTAGGGGGTTAACACTACATCCACCCACCCACCATGCTCTGCTCTGCAAGATCAGGGATATGGATGGAAGAACATGGTGTTTTTGGTATGTACTCATCCCTATGAAATACCCTACCTTCAGAGTATTCACCTCCTCCCCCCTGTTGAAGCTCAGATAGTCAGACAAAATGAAGCTCTTCTTTAGAGCCTTTAATGTACAATCTTATGGTTTTTGAGGGTTGTGTTAATGTTGCATATTGGGATGCTGTGTTAGTTCTTACGTTATGGGTTTAATTTCATTTTTAAGTGTATTCTTGTAAACCACTGAGAATCCATGCAGAGTAAGTGATTTCCAAAACTATATAAATAAATAAATAAACAGCAACTCTTAGTATAGTCTGACATAGAAAATGTCTATAATAGAGCACTTTTCTTCCTTCCTCTTCTTCCTCCCTCCTTCTTTCTTGCTTTCTTGCCTGCACTTCTATTCCAAATTTTAGCAAGTCACTTCACCTTATTTATTAATAGAATAATTGTAGAATGAGAAATCTGTGGATGGAAAAGTCTGCACCATTGTGTCATAGAGAATTAGCTTTTAGCCCAGTCTGGAACTTTACTTCTTTTGTTACCATTATTCCCAAAACTGGTTAATAATTAATGAACAATAATAGCATTTCCCACATGGTCACCTTCTGTTTTTGTGCTTGGACAGCATTCTGAATGAGCTAACAGAGCCGACATCTACAAAAGACTCTCTGTTTGGACGGGCGCAGACTTCATTAGGAGGCCCCAGGTTGCAAACTGCCTCTCCAGTTTCTGTTGGCAGCTTCTCAGGAGGCCAAAAGAAGATTCCCCGACTTCCAGAATGGCTCGTGAAGGAGTTGCTGAAACGGCAGCAAAGGAGTCACTCCATTGGACTCATGGAAAACATCTCAGACAGTGAAAGCATCCATCACCGCACCAGTTCCTCCAGAAGTCACTGGGAAGGCAAGGTATAACAAATTCTCTTGTTGACTTTTAGTAAGGATTTTCCAAAGTTAAAGGCTATGAGGAGTTGTATAAAAGATGATTCAAATGTCATATATAGAGAGAGCATTGGCTTAGAAGTTGCTTATAAGTCAGGTGAAAACTGAGGCACCTATTTTGTGTTATGTCAGAAACCTGTACCAGGTTATTTAGGACTATAGCACACATTTCAGTCTCCATGGAGATGCCACAGAATTGCCACCGCAGACTGTTCAGAATCACCCACTACAACATAAAGCAAAGATATGGAGGCTCATATCTACTTGACTACTTAAAAATATTATCAGCTGGGGGGAGGCTGTACCTACCGTTCAAGGGTATGAGATATGTCTTGTTACAGACAAATACCATGTTGCTCTGATACATGCTGATCTGCATATCTCTAACTAAAGGCGTATAAATAAATCTGTTATAATTAAGGAACATTTAATTCATTCTCTACTATATCATTTTCTCATATTCTACCTTCATCCCAGATACATTCCACATGAATGGTGTTATATGTTTCTCTGAAATATCTGAAATCTTAGCTCAGAGGGGCCTAGTTGAACATTTGGGGGTTTATCCATTAAGGTTTTGCATTTATATACTGTTTTCATGTATTACTTCTATTTTGTTGCTTGCCTTCTAAGGATGTATGTTCTGATGCTGTAAGAGAGGATTGAACATATTTGTGGCAGATATTAGGTATTAACTCAAGGCATCAAAATGGAAGTTCCCCTCCCAAATCTAGTTGTGTACTATACAATGCTCGCATTAATCCATTTTGCTTTTTGTCTTGGCAAGATTGAACAGCAGATTACTGTTGATCAGCTTCAGAAACTATATGCAGACTTTCAGGTACAGTCATCCTATTAAATGATTGGTATCAGAGTATGCAATAATCTTTGTCCAGGTGGAAATTTTTCATGTTGCATTACCAACACATCTGGGAGGATCTAAGTTGGAAAAGGTTTGTAGATGGTATTCCATTGGAAAATATAACTTAAAGGCATCTATTGATCAGGGAAAAAAAAGTTTGTCTAATATTGAATATTTATGCCTTGGAACTGCTTTGATTTTAGTGTAAGGTGATCTTGAAAAAAGTATTCACTGTTGAAAGGGTCATTATCAAGAGATGTATGTCAACAAAAGAGTAAGATAATCCCTACAGTTTATGTTCGTCTATACTGGCCAGTGTTTTATTGGCACAATATGATGAATGATTATTAAATATTGCTATTTTATTGTTTTAACCTTTGTTACAGATGGAGTATACTTAGCTTAGGTTTGTTGAGACTGAAGTGATTTATAAGCCTGAGTACTCAAGAAATTAGCATCTTTGTTCTCAGCTTCATTCCCACTCAACTTTTTCTTTTTTCTTTTTTTGCTCTTGTGTATTGGTTGAGAATCCAGACAAGGATGAACACTGACTCCACCTAATAATATCTCCATGCCAGACCTAGTCTCTGTATTGATGGCAATTCCTTATAGGAAAAAAAAAATGATCTCCTGGTCCCATCTGTCCAACTACTGTAGGTGTGTTGAGACATGAGAAGCAAGGGTCAAGGAAACATGTGTTTGACCAAACTTTACTGAACAGATTGTCCACATTATCAGGCTTTAAAAATTAAAACACATTCAAAACCTCCAATCAATAAGGCCCTGAATATTCCTAAAAGTTGAACTGCCAGAACTGTAGAGTCTAAGACATGACCAATTTGATAAATTTTGCTCTCAGTCTTGCCAAGATATCACAGTGGACTATTGAGGTAGTTCTTTGATCTTTAGCTAAATCAAATCTCAAAAGGACGTGAACTACTCAAGAAAGCCTAAGTGGGTGACACAGAGAGGATACATTGATGGAGGAGAAAAATTGCTTTTCCCCTTCCTTTACCACAAAATAGGCTCAAAATGTTCAATCAAATTTAGGACACCTTTTCCTTTATTTGCACTCTGTTCACCTCCCAACTTGCTTCACTGCCCTTGGTTGAGATTTATTTTTTATCTTATTTGTTTATATGGCTGCCCATCTCACAACAGTGACTCAGCATAGCATGACTGAATGAGCTCTGCATCATGGGGGAGGATGTTCAGGAGTTAACATGTCAACTGCCCCAACCATCTCCATATTCAACAGAATTGCTAAATCTTCAGCAGGAAGACCACCATACAAGCCAGAAATTTCCCTGAGCCTTCTGGAATCTAGTGGAATCCATCAGCCTCATGGGGCAAATCATTCTAATAGGTCTCCCTCTGCTACATAGAGGAAATATGATCAATAAATGAACAAATAAATAAATGTCTGAGTTTCAGCAGGAAGTGGTATGATTATAATAAGGGAACCGATGTAAAATCCATCACTTTCAGATCACCATTCTCTAGACCAGGTAGGGAGACTGCTGGATAGTGGGTTGATGGTACACTAGCAGAATAGCCCAAGCGCCCAGCACAAGATACAAGATTGGTGTGAATGGAGATGAAGCCTGGAGACAGCAAGAATTCCTACAATTGCAGCAATTCTTCTCCCTGATCCCCTAATTTTTTTCTGTACTGAATATCCAAGAGAGCTGAACTAGGAGAGGCTACAACCCCAGCTCCCTGACCCAGGTCTTGGAAATACATGCCAGGTCAGCATTCGTATTCACAATCAAATCATGGATGAGAGAAATCTTATTAGTCATTTACATAACAGCTAGCAACAGAGTTAGCCATTCAGAATGGCTACCGCAGTCCATTTAGCTGAGAGATGGACACAGAATTTCTTACTTCTCTTCTTACCTGACATGTAAATCCCCCAATACCATGTTTCCCTTCTTCCAGAAGTGTCCTATGTTAGAGCATCTTCATCTATCTTCACAATATTATTAAATGATTCCCTAAAACATGTATAATAAAAAAGCAGAGCAAAATACAATATAGCCATTACTCCATCACTGAAGTCTTTCTCTCTACTTTGGTGTTGGCTACAGAGGGGCCATTATTTACCATGGGCCTGGGAAAAATGCTCCACCTACTTTTTGAAGGCCTCTACAGCCAGGTGGAAAGAAGGTCCAGGTGGGTGGGTGTCTTTTTACCCAGGACCAGAAGCAATGAAGGATCACTAGAGTTAGAGCAAGAGCTGCTTCTCATCAGTTGGCATGATTCGTTGACTGAGCTGTTGAGGTAGGTAAAAGTGACATTAGAGACAGAAGCAAAAATATGTAACTTTGGTAGTGAAACAGAGTCATCGTACTATAGGGAAGCAGATCAGAATCCCTCTTGAATTCCTGGGGACTGCTGTATCTGATTTTTATGAAGAAGACAATATTTACGTTATGGTACTTTAGTTTTACATTTCACATTGCTCATGTGTTCGAACTATTCAGAAAGAAAGAAGTGACAGAACAATGAAACTATGATTTGAAAACCTAAGCTAATATCTTGCCATGTCTACCACTTTATACTAGTGCTTAATAATATTCTGTTGCTTTATTTGCCAGGAATTAGAAAAAAATGGACATAAATCTTTGGATGTAGAAAACTTCAAGCACATATTAAAGACATGTATGGGATCACATAATGCAGTAAGCAAACAATTTAAAATTACTTGGGATAGTTGTAACTTGTAGCTAAAGGAAGAGGGGGATGAGAAATTACACGCCTTCTTTCCTGCCCTGTTTTTAGGTGTTGCATCAAATTGAGGGGAGTGGAATAGTGAGCTCCAACAAAATGTGTCTCATGAAATTTCAATCTTTTGTTAAGGTAAAGATCTTTTGCACATCTTTTCTCTTTACAGAGTGATGAAGAAGTGGAGAAACTGTTCATGAAAATAGACTATTTGGCAACTGGCAAAATTCAGTGGGTACGTATCTGTCTTGGACTTAATGGAAAAAGCAGATAGACATAGTCAAGCATTTGGCTGCAGCAAAGCAAGAAATAAAGAAGAATCTATTATATTATAAAGCTCGCTATTAATTTGAAATGATTGCATGTGCACACACACAAACATGAGAGGGTTCCCTCTGACTTAGAGCTATTCTTTATCTCCTACAATTTCTCCCTGGGAGGAAAAAGAAAAGGGATGGTGTTTTTTTATACTCCCAAGGGGAAAAAAAAACTGGAGAAAACGGAAATTTGAGGATCTGGGAAAGGGCAAAAATCCTTTTTTTTTTTCTCTGTTCTTTCTCAGTTGTGCCTGAAGTCACCCACAGTTTATCTAATGGATGGCTGGTACTTAGAGAGAAATCATTATTGAATTACACCTCCTTTTTTTCAAATAATTTTATTAAAGAGTATAATTACAATAGTACAAACTAAAAGAAAGATAGAAAAATAGAAAGAATAAAAGGTGTAAAGGAAGAAAAAGGAAAGATGTATAGAATAGAAAGAAAAAAGAAAAGAAAGGTAAGAATATAGTAAAGAAAAATAAAAGAAATAGATAAAGAAGTTACTTCCAACCTTCATCACAACAACTATAAACAATTTTAGTAACTTATCACCTTCTCTTAAAATACAACAAATGATCTCTTCTTCCCATATCCCATCACTTATCTATAAACAAATCCATAAAGCCTCATCATTTCAGCCCTGGTGTCAGCAAAAGTCTATTAAGTGTTACCAGAAAAAACAACATATTTATTTTAACCTTGATCAAATAAACCAACTTTACATTCCTTCATTTTACTTCTAACAATCTTAATCTTTAGTCCATTCAAATAATGTTATAGCACTTTTTAATTAATTTATTTTTTATTATTAAGAAGGAAAAAAACACATAGAAAGTGCTTTAACAAAAAAGTGAAAGAAATGCAACAAAGAAAAACAAAACATGTTAATATATTATTATAACAGTAAACAATTGTAATACTACATACACTTATCTAATGCAAATATTATTCAAGTATGTATTTATTGCTAATACATTTATATGACTATCATTTTTTTAACCTACTGTATTTTGTACAAATGAGTCCCATATTTCATTATACTTGTCCATACAAAGTCTACATCTATAGGCAATCTGCTCATAAGTAGCAAGTGCAATCAGGTCTTCAATCCATTGAATAAATGGGGCCACACATTTATCTTTCCAATGCTACAATGTCAGTCTTTTGGCCATAGTAAGAGCACAGAGAATCCATTTATGTTGTCTGGTTGTCAAGTTCCATGTGCTAGGTATATAGTTCAAAAGAATATTATCTTCTGAAAATTTTAGGTTTTGTCTCACAATCATATTTATATAGTCCACTACTTTCTCCCAAAACTTGGTAAATATAGGACACTGCAGAAGCATATGTTTTAAAGATAATGTTGTAGAACTTGATTTCTTTTCATTGTCCCTTTTCATGAGATTCTTCAAAGCTTTAACAAGTCTCTTTTTTAAGTCCAATATAGAAAAATTATCCAGGTCATTCTTTTGGTTTATTGTTTGTATGTCCCTTTTAATTATTAAAACATCAGCTGGTTTCTTTCGTATGTGTAGTGTAACATCTTTTCCCATGTCATTCTTGTAGCCTGTCATTTGTAAATCCACTTTCAACTCAGTCTCTGTCTTGTCTGATAAAACTTGTTCCTTTTCCATAATATATTTTAGACACAGTCTATCCATAGAGGCAGATATCACTGTTGACATTGTTAATATTAACTTCTGACTCCATTTTACAAAAGTGTCCTTCAATATTTCCAGTTTTAGAATATTTTACACCATTCTGTAACTGTTAGTCAAGTTTATGTGTTCCTCTCCTTTAACTGAAATCCTTAGTTCCCTATAGTGGCCAATTTTTAAAATCTTACCTTATTATGTTTTTAAAAAATTCAAAACAAAAGGATTCTTTATAATTAATTCCAAAATCTTATTTCAAATTTATCTGGACCCTTAGTCCATTTGTAGCTTTCTAAAATCAAAGTTTTAATCAACCTTTTGCTGTTTTTTTTTTTTTTTTTAATTCTTAAGCTTGTAGTTAAAACTTTCTTTTGTTAAAGATTCAAGGCAAACTCACCTGGTGCTTTCAAACTTGTTGATCCAAAGGTCTCTAATAGCTGAAAAGTAGTTAACAAGCAATTTCTGAAAATGATTAGAAAAGGAAGTATGCAAACTTAGTGTCTTTTCAAAGCCACCAACCATGGTTTGAGCAAGATGACTATTCCCTTGTCTTCCAGTGCTCAAAACCCACCGGAGACCACTGTCTTGCAGTCTCCTAGCAAGGAGCAACTGTCTGGAGCACTTGCAGGTGATCTTCCATCCTCTCTTGTCTGGAGACCCAGTCTACTTGTCAGCTCTTAGTTCTCCGCTGCAGTCGTTGGCTCTGCTTTTTGCAGAGCCATCTTCAGTCCACCATTTCTTCCTCTGGAAGTCACCTACTATATTCTCTTAGACATGGCAACTCAGAAATAAGCCACACTAAGTGGGCTTATTTCCAGGCAAATGTATTGCAGTGTGCATGTGACACACTCAGGTAATGTGAGGGAACGTATCTACGAAGGGGAGGGTGATGTAGTGGATAGCAACAGAGAGGAAGGCTATCAGGAAGGAGGTGGTGCATTCCAAGAAGAGAAAGGAGACAAAAGACAACACAGTCTGCAGGGGGAGAGTGGGAAGCAAAACAGGTTCAGGATAGCCAATCCCTAGAATCTCCCAGGGTATATCCACTTGTTGCAGTAGTATAGATTTAGTCGGGCAAGATTCTATCTATAAGGTGTAAGCAAATAAAGGAACTTTACTTGACTGGACTGCTTCACCTTTGTTCTTGGGCTGGGCCTGACAAGTAGCAAGCAAATATATTCCACCATCTTCCCCTAACCCAAAACTGTGTTTAACCACAGCATGTGGCTTATATGTCACCTCAACCTGAAAAGATTAGCATTTTGCATTTGCTCAGACCAAAGAGTTACCAGTTCAGCTTGCGTAAATACAAAAACCTCCTTGCTGGTCTTTCAAAAGCTTTTGTTTCTGAGACCCTTCTGCTTTGCTTTTGCTTTAATGTTAACATCTTTTTCTTCTCTTTGTATTGTTCTAGTACCACGATGTTTTTATTTTGCATTTTATATCATTTTTTAAAATGTGAATTGCCAGGAGTAGCTCTGATTGTTGCAGCATTAGAAAAGTCTTAAAAAAATAAATAAACAAACCCAAATGGCAGAACTTTCAGGTTTGGACGACACAATAGACCTCAACGCCTGATTAAAAGTGTTGGAAGTAAATGGGGCTGTCTGTGGAGGTACTGAAATTGGTACGAAGAAAAAGGTTTTGGTTCCTTTTATAAATCTGTAGAGCACCCTGCACCATAAGATGCTAACATGACTTGTCAAATGTTACTATCCTTTACTTGGCACGCTTGTATGATGGAGCAAATAATTTTGGCTGAACATTGACTTGGGAATAAGCCTACTGGGCACTGTAGGATTCAGTTCTGGGTAAGCTTACGTGCCACTTGCATGCACCAACACAAGGATAACAACTGACTCTTTTTCTTGACGCAGCATGATTTCTGCACATACTTGCAGATGGAATATGCTGAACAGGACAGCTCATCCACCCGTCTGAAAGAGGTCACCTTCTCCCTTCCTGCTACAATGCAAGAGGTCTCGCATGGAGAGCCTGTGTTGCGCATTTACTCCCTGGTGGACAGCACATTAATAACAGCACGAGAAGATGGGCATATTTCCTTCTGGTCACCAGAGCTCAAGCTCAAACGAAGCAAGATGGTGTTTGTAAGTCGCGCAGTTTTGTTTTGTAGGTTTTAGGAATATAGTTCTGTTTATTTCAGTTTGTACTACATTCTATCCCGAGGTTCAGACGAGGTTACATTTTAAAAGATCTTCCTGCTTCAGTGGAATCCCCAGTTGTTCAAATCTACCTCTCTTGGCCCTTAATCCAGCCTTTTCCAATATGACCTTCCATACTGCTGTTGCCGAAGGAAACTGCACTGCATGACGTGGGATATTCACTGGATTAGGAGGGACTATCTTCTCACCTCTTTGAAATAGTTTTTACGTGCCTTTTGCACCACACCTTTGGCTGCTTGATTCTCAAGCAAGTCTCTTCATACCTGTGGCTGGAAATGAAGCTGGCTTAAGAAATATCTTTCTGGATGCTAGACCCTTTCTCCACTTTAGCCTCAGTGACAACAGTGACAGTTACCTCCACCACCAGCAATGGATTCCCCTTCTTTACTTCTCCCACCAGCTCTGGGAAAGCAAACACCAATTGCTTTCTTTTCCTTGGATATTTAAAATCACCAGTGTTACAGCTATTTTTGTCTCTTTGGCTTCTAGGGAAAATTGACAGAACTTTGCCATTTTCATCCAGAATACATATACATATCTATACCCATTTTATTTATCCTTCACCATTGCCTATGGTAACTGGACAACTGGGAATTGTAGTTCAGCAATATTTGGAGAGACATAAGTTCCCCACTCCACTCCAGTTGCATTCCTTAGACCAGTGTTTCTCCACTTTAGCAACTTTAAGACGTGAGGACTTCAGCTCCCAGAATTCCCCAGCCAAGGCTGAGAAACACTGCCTTAGACAATCCAAATACTAAAGAAATCTCTTTTCCTATATTAGTGTACTGGTAAGAATTTCCTCTTAAGATAAAAAAACTATTCCCCTTATTGTCCTCTCTGTACAGACATGTGCTCTCCGCTTTTTCTTGTACCCAAGTTATTTTTTTTAATTCATTTTGATTTTGAAAGGGCAGTTGCCTAATTAATGATTCAGAAATGCCAGCTAATTTTTAACTGTCCCCCCCCCCCTTTTTTTAGGAGAAAATTCACAGAAAATCTAAGTGGCTGATGGATTTTACTGTCATGACACCGTACAATAAATTAATTCTGGGAACTGGGTAAGTATCTTATATATACACCCACTAATCCTATTCATCAGGATTTTCTTTTGCTGAACAGCCTTGGGACAGAAAGTTAGTGGTACTCAGGGACGCTGCAGGGTATGGTAAAAAAAGTCAAGATGGCCACAAGGTTGTGATCAAAGCTCGCACCGTCATGTTTTTAATGTCAGTCAACGGATGCTACAAAAGGAAAGGAAAAATTAAAAAATGGCAGCGCATGAATAACCAGAATATTGTACATGCCAGCTGGAGGAAGCTCCTCTTGAGGTGGCTGTTGCTGGGTTGGGCTGGAATTTCAGCCAAGGGAACCAACAATCACAGCTCTTTGAGTGTTGAACAGAAACACACCATAGACCCTGGGTATGCAGTACAACCTGCTTGTTGAGGCAACAACATTTGGGACAGCATGATTTCTTGCTGCTCAGGGACAAGGAAGGAGCAGGCAAAACAGCTATGTGGATATGGCCCGTGCGCCATTTCCTAAATGGATGCAACTCTTGTCACACTGCTGCTTCTGGTCCTGTAAAGGAAATGCTGACATTTAGGCTTTGCAGTTTGTTTGTTTGTTTGTTTATTAAATTTGTCACCCGCCCATCTCCCCCCAATGGGGGAACTCTGGGCAAGTTACACCGAACATTAAAAACATAAATATATATAAATGCATAAAACTTCAGTTTAAAAGCATTTCTAAAAAAAGGGGAAGGAGAGTCCAAGAAAATGAAACATCTAAGGCTGAAGACAGAAGGCCTCTATGGGGCTAGCTATCCCCATGCTTGAGGTATTCCCTCCCCACCCTCAGTAGCCCAAACCAAGGAGCAGTGGTGAAATTGACAAGAGTTTTGTCAGTTTCTTTTTCTCTTAGCAGAGTCTGGAAAGAGATAGGGTATCTTTCCCTTCTTTTCTTTTCAAATGGAGTGGAGGTGAGAGATTCTTATAGCTGCAGAGATTTTTGCTTCTCTTTTTCAGCATTTTGGAGTTGGCAGAAACCCAAACAATCATGCATAATTGTCCAACATCTCCTGAGTGCAGGGAGTGGGAGTGGTGATGTGGGGACACTAAGTTTTAATTCACAGTATAACTAAATGAATCAATAAATTTTATAATTATATAACCCATCTATTTCCATTTAAGGAAATATCAGATAGTGTGCAATCCAGAATAAGTGGGTATACATAACACTAAACCAAAATGAAACAAGCCATATAATAGGTTGGTGTCTATTTAATCCCCTTTCAAAGTTGAGTTCTGAAGCTTCGGAAGAGGGTAGAAAAATATCCACTCAATAACCACAACATCCATAATTTTACAAAAATCACATCATGTCATATCTTACACTGTTTTTAAGTTAAACCACATACATTTTTCTCATTGGAGAATTGGTATCAGAGCATCTGTAAAGAGCTCGCAGTGCCATCAAAATGACAATATGTGCTCCCTAACATCATTGCACAAATATCATGGCCTCTGATGCAAGTACCTAAATTGCATCATTTGCATGATTACATGATGACACAAATGTCAGAATACCTCCATGTAAACATAAATAGAACCATATACTATATTCCAAATTGAGTAAACTCAGGGAGGCAGTGAAAGATAGGAAGGCCTGGCGCAATATGGTTCTTGGGGTCACGAAGAGTCGGACACGACTTAACGACTGAACAACAACTATATTCCAATTATACTGTCACAAATATCTGTATACCAACATTACAAAATTGGTGGTTTTATTTCCAATCCATTTTGAAATGAACCCTAATGAATCCTTATCTATAGCTATTATTTACCGCTATTTGTCTTACTTATAGGAAAAGTATGTCTATAAAGCCTGTGATGTTAACATCTGATCATATTTTAACTTGTGGTAGGGATCGTGAACTTCAGTTTTATGAAAGCTCCAACTTTGAACCCTACCTTCAGATTAGTGGTTTGGAAGCTATACCTCTAAATGTAGATTACTGGTAAGCCAATCCAGATCCATATCACGTACATTTATCATCACATAATGATTCCATATTATTGTATATCACACTATATCTACTATTATGCTCTGACTGTTTCGGTACTTGGTACTCTTATGTAGTTGTGGAAGGCCAATGGCTCAGTATGTCTCCCTGGCTACGGTTCTTTCTTTTGCCTTCCTTGAATTGGTCAGCAACCATCAGAAGACATTCTTTTAATTTTCCCACAGTGTCCCCAAATGGTGCTATATCAACTGCTTGGGTGCATAGGAGGCCCAAGGAAAATGCCCAAGAGTCATGAAGGTGTGCAAAAAGAGATGTCCTCTGGGTGTTGCTGGTATTCTGGCCACACTGACTAGCATTGATGGAAATGATAGTTCAACAGTATCCAGAGAGCCATAGGTTCCCCACCTATGAGACAAAATATGATTATAGCATTAGTTCTTACTATCCTTCCATAATTAGGTTTCAGAAAATTATGGGAACCTGAAACCATGTGAACCTAGTGCTTTATAACAGGTCAAGACCTTAGAATGTCAAAATGTAGATATTACAAAAGTCCTGTTCAAAATCTCTGTGCATAAGAGTTGTGCACGTTTAGAAAATGATTCGGAAGAAGTCCCTTGAATTTTTCATAAGTGCAGCAGCTCTCTGCTATTTATTAAATCAACCTATCTTTTCTCAGGCTTCTGGTCAAGCTGGAAAAAAGATGGTCATTACTTTAAGAATAGTTTTAATGAGCCAGTTCCTAAAGCAGTTACAGTTTTTTAAGCTTGTACAGAAGCCTAAAGAAAAATAGGTCACCTTAATAAATAGTAGAGGGGTGCTAAACTTCCATGAAGTTCAAAGCACTCATTCTGAATCATTTTCAAAGCACGCACAGCCTTACTCTGCATTGAGGAAAGCTGGAAATGTACATTGTTGCCTCATTCTCATTCATCTCTGACTTTCTTATGTTGGCAGGAAGATATGCAAGCAAGGGAATTCTGTTCAGCTGAATGCAGTTAAAGTGATTTGTAGAACTGAGAGCCTTGATTGCACAGTGCTCCCCTTTGTGCAAAACACGTTCAGATGAAACTGATTACAATTTGTCTACAGATCTTCCTGGTGTAGGGATGTCATAGGCATCAGAGCTGATATATGCATTCCAGGCTCCTCTCTATGCCTACATATTTTGAAGGTTTGAAGAATGCAATCTCATTTAGATTTCATTTATAAGTTTGTAGGATTCAGATTTGCTTGAAAAATTGTATGACATTTATTTGTGAGGGACAAGTAATTCTTCATTTTCTCCTATACTTCATTTTCAGCTACACAGATCATGATGAATGCATGATTCTTTATGGTGATGACCAGGTATGTATTCTAAAACACTTGCTCAGGGAAAAGAAAAAAAACAGAAATGTGATATTTGCTTCTTAGGGTATAATCATAAAATTATAGAGTGTGAAGGGGGCAGTTAAAACAAGTCCAAGGTGCTGCTCAATGCATGAATTTAAATTAAAGAATCCTGAATAGATGGTTGTCTAGACCAGTGTTTCTTAACCTTGGCAACTCTAAGGTGTGTGGACTTCGACTCCCAGAATTCCCCAGCTAGCCATGCTGGCTGGGGAATTCTAGGAGTCGAAGTCCACACACTTTAGAGTTGCTAAGGTTGAGAAACACTGGTCTAGACTGTACCTAAATACATCCAATGAAAAGAAGCCCATCTTTGATAGGAAGTTTTTTCTAACATTCAATGGGACTCTTTCTCTTCCTATAACTTAAATATATTATTCTGCATTCTGGAACAAAAGAGAAAAGGTTTTTACTTTCTTCCATCCTTCCAGGTACTTGAAAAAGAGTATCATGTCTCTGCTGATTTGGTTTTTTTTTTTTAAGGTTAAATATACCTAACTCTTTCAATCTCTTTTCATATGGCTTAGTTTTTAATCCCTTGTTCATCTTTGTTGCCCTTCTCTGAACACTACTCCAAGTTCCCTGAAGTGTGATGCCCAGAACTGAATATAGTATTCAAGGTGGGGTCTAACCAAAACAGAATAAAGAGGAATGATTACTTCTTGTGATTTGGAAATTATACTTCAGCTGATACAGTTTAAAATGGCATAAGGCGGTGTTTCTCAACCTTGGCAACTTTAAGATGGGTGGACCTCAACTCTCAGAATTACCCAGCCAGCCATGGTTGCCAAAGGTTGAGAAACACCGGCCTAAGGTATAACCAAAATGTTCTTTATATATCCTGTATGTTCATTATCTTCCTAGGTACCAAGCAGGAAGAATTAAAATAGAATTCCAAGTCCACAGTATTTACCTGTGTGGTTAATACAGTTGTTGCAATGCCATTATTTGCTGAACTTTCAGTGGTTCATAGGAAGAACCACTGGAACTTCTGGAAGCACTGGAACGTCTGACATAGAAACCAATTATCAATATGATTCCATCTAATAACTAGAGTTCTGGTGGAATTCAAAGTGACGAAAACACAGAAGTAGTAAAATAAGAAAAACAAAACAGTGGAAATAGCAGAGTACTTTAAAAAGGTGTACAGGAGAAATATATGAATATATATTTAAAATCAGAGCTAATTCTAAAAATGCCTGCTTAGTTTGGTCTTAGTTTGGCACCAAAAAATAATAATAATAATATGGGTGCAAGGCATACCTACCTAGGAAGTGTGCTTCCCATATGGAATTCTCCTCACTTGTAGCCACCAGCTCCATTGCAACTGACAAGAAGATCTCTAAGGAAGGCCTGAATAATCCACAAGTTATATATGGAAAGAAGCATTCCTCCTTGAAATGCTCTGGCCCCAAATCTTTAGAGCTTTAAAATCACCTTCAAAACTTTGAATTACAAATGCCTCTCATCCTAAAGATGCATAGTTGTGACCTTTCTTGCAATTTGTTTTCAGCGCCTGACCAGAATCTGATAACTTAGTCCTACATGTTTTGAATGTATCTTCCCCGCCCCCACTTTTTTTCTTGCTTTGTTGTAGGGATGTGTCAATATCTTGCAGTTATGCTCTGTGGGTGAGATCCTGAGGTAAGCGCTTACAAAAGTAAAAATATAAATCGAAAATAAAAGGAAGCATTCAGTTAACAATTTGTAATTCCTCTCCGGTAGAGAGATGATATCAGCTCTTTCAGATGACAATTTTCATAATGCAATAGGAGAATGAACCTGGAAATGAAATAGAGAATAATTAATAGAAAAGGCACCTATTACCACAGAAAGAGAATTACTATCACCATTTTTATTTTATGTTTACTGCTCACCCTGCGCTGATCTTACTAATAAACATGGTGATAACTGTGAGGTGCGTCTTCTGGTTCTCAGTGACTCAAACAGGAAGTACATTATTCTAGTCTACTCTATTAGACACCAATCTAAAAAAACATATAGATTGCAGTTCTGTATGTAGTTACCAGGAAATTATTCCCATGTAACTGATTGGACTTATGGTTATATAAAATCACTTAGGACTGCATTATTAATTTGCTAATCCAAAAGATATTTACTCAGTGGAAGTTATTTCCAAAATTGTTTCTAATTAATTTGCATTAGGTTGCTGACAAAATTTACACTAAATATATAGTGCTTTAAGTACTGTATTCTGTTATACTTTCTACGATGTATACATGTTTGTTTGTTTTTGTGCCTTCACATCAGTTTTTGACTCCTGGCGACTTCTTGGACTAGTCCCTGCAGTTTTCTTAGCGAGGTTTTTCGGAAGTGGTTTGCCATTGCCTCCTTCCTAGGCCTGAGCGAGAGTGACTGGCCCAAGGTCAGCCAACTGCTTTTGTGCCTAAGGTGGGACTAGAACTTTTGGTCTCCCGGTTTCTAATCTGGTGCCTTAACCATTACACCAAAGGGCAACTATACAGTATTCTAAAAAGTCTGTCTGTTTATCTGTCCATCCATCTATTCCAATCCAGCCATTTAGTATACATATAAAACATTTAAAATATTTGAAACGGATATTGATTCCAGGTTGTACCAGAACAGCTGAACCAGCAGAGTAGAAGGTTGGTTTTCTCAAACTGCCTGCTCCTCCTGGCCCCATCTACGGCTTTGGGGAAGCAGCTTGGTAGTTCTACCACCTGCCTTGTCTGACATCTCTGTGTATGAGAGAAAGAAGGCCCTCACCCCCTGTGCTGCCTTTCTGGCAATTAAAAAGTCAACAGTTTTAAAAAGGGAATTACTTTCTGGTACGCAGTCTCCAGGAATGCTTAGAAATGATTCCTTCACAGGTGCTAAATGTGTCTATATTCAGTCTGAGTGTGTATGGTATGGAAGCTACATCAACTACATAAGTGTGCAATTCTTCTCACTAAAGTGTCACAGATACAGAAAAATGAAGCTAAACCATGGTTTGCTTTAACCATGGTTTGTGGCATCAGCTATTTTAGCTATGTTCACACATAACATTAAGCCATTGTTTACAAACTATAATGACTGGATTTAGACATCGCACTAACTAAACTAAAGAAACTACATTATAGCTTGGCCCAATGTACATTTAACCCCAATTGTCTACGTTCAAATATTGTGCTAAACCATGTTCTAAAGAGCAAAGTGGTTAAATTCACACTATATACTAAGCCAGTATCAAACCAACCAACTGGAGTTCAGCATGCTAGTAAGCCCTGCCACTGTCTATTTAAATAAAGAACCTAATTTGTCAGTTCTTGCCAACTTTGGGGACTCAAAATCATCGTGATCTGGTACTGTGACAGCACTGCTAGTGCATATGGTGCCTTAATGTCTCAGATTATCAACTGGTTTGTAAGGAGTTATTTTGAATCTAGAGTAAACTTGGACTTGCACATATTTGGGGTGAAGTGTAATATCTTCAGATGTGAGATTAACATTCTTGCCTTTTCAACTTTCTAAACACAGGTCACATGTTTTCTATAGAAATAATAACATGAATAATCAGATAGCATGAATACAATGATTTTTCAAGTATATAATTATCTTTTCTTTATGTGTTTCAGAACATGGAAGAAGCTACCCAAACTGGAAAATCTCCCTAATATAAGGCTTGAGAGTGCTATACTTTCTCCAAATGTCACTTATATCCGTTGGAAAGTTCATGGAGACTGGGTGACTCAGGTAAAAAGAGAAATCTTCTACCTACTGATCTAGAGGGAATAAAGGTTTCTATTCAGCTTGTTTACATTCAAGTCACGTGTAAGCTTCTTACAGCAATCCAAAAACACTCATAATTTTTTTCCTGAAAGGCAGGAAGAGTTCAATGATAAGAAACAGCTAAACTTGGCTCTGGTTCTCATAATATCTTTTTGGTCATCTAAACTTAGTGAGAATTGATGGATGTATTTTTCCAGGATTCTATAATGATTAGACAGCTAAGTTTTCTTCTCTTTCTTTGTGAGTGAATCTGTTCGTTAAGACAAAAAAGGATTAACATAAGAATAGCATTCTCCTCTCACCAGTATTTGGCTGGATAATATTATTTTTTTCTGTCTTTTTAGCTGAATTACTATGATTCTATTAAAGCAGTAATTTCTGCATCAAGCCATGAGCCTACAGCCTTAGTAATAGGTAATTATGTAATGTGCTTATTTATTTATTTGTTAGTTTATTAAATCACATTTATATGACTGCCCATCTCACAAGAAGCAACCCTGTACAACAATCAATAAAAACAACAAATATATAAAAAAACTATTATCATTAAATATAAAAATCATTATAAAAATGGAAAAAACACTATAAAAAATTTAAAATATACAAACCACACATGTTGTTTGTAAAGTCTCCCCTTAAACTGAACTCAGTACTTGATGAATTCAAGATTGATTGATTATGTGTCATAAAGATGGTGTCTTCTCTTAGCGACCACATAGATAGATTTCCTCCATGATGATCTGTCCCTAACCTGGTCCTTCAAGTCTTCCAATAGTGCACCCATCACCACTGTATCTGAGTCCATATACCTCGCTGCTGGTCATCCTCTTTTTCTCTTTCCTTTCACCTTTCCCATCATTACAGCCTCCTCTAGAGAGCTAGGTCTTTGAATAATGTGTTAGAAGTAGAATAATTTGAGCCTGGTCATTAATGCCTCGAGTGAGAACTCTGAGTTGATTTGTTCAATGATCCATTTGTTTGTTTTCTTGGTGGTCCATGGCATTTTCAGGAGTCTTCTCTAACACCAAAGTTCAAAAGTGTCAATACTCTTTCTATCCTGTTTCTTTGAAGTCTAACTTCCACTTCCATAGAGTGTCAGAGGGAGTATCGTTTGCATTATTCTGATCTTTGTAGGTACAGTATAGACACATCATGACATCTATACTTTTCTAGACAACCATATGGAAATTATTTGCTATTGTCTTCCTCAATATTTGTTTAGTCTGTCACCCTGACATTTCTTGGTGGTCTCTCTCGAGGTGCTATGTATATTTGATCCATCTTAGTTTTCAAAATGAACCAAGGTTGGCTAAGTACTGATAGCTGCCCCATGGTGTGTTTGCCATTCTTTAATTTTCTTTCTTATATTGCAGAGGGTCTGTTCACACACTGTGATAAACCATCACATGGTTAGTGCATTGATTTGGCTTAGCAGGTTCTGTGAACCTAGGCAATGTGGTTGTAAACAGTGCTCATGGCTTAACCTTATGTGTGAACCCAGCCATTCTGCCTTATTCTATATTCACTATTATTTTAAATCCCATTCATTGTGCTGGAACTCCTTTCAACACCCTTCCAGAGCAATTTTTAATTTCCATTAAAATTGCCCTGCATTTTCTCTTTATTCTTTGCTCTCTTTGACTAAATTCTTTGTAATATATTTTTTCTATATACATGTTATACAATATTATTTTCTCATTATTTTTCAGCTTTCTCTTATATGCACTTTTTCAGCTAGACCCTCTTCCATATCATCATTCCACCAAGCATCTCTTTTCATACTTTCCATTAATATAATCAGCATACTTCTCTGAGACTCTGTAACGCAATTCTTTTTACTCTATTCCAAGTAGCTTCTATATCCCTCTTTCCTTTCATTTTCCATTCACTCTGTTGGGAGATTTATTCATACAAGAATAATAGTTTATATTATTATATAATATAAGTATATATAATTATATTATATAATAATTGTATTATATATTATATAGTTTCTTCCTGCAGTCTTATTTCTCATTTTTGTTCCTCAGTTTTGTTTTCATTAGCATTTCATTTATTTCTTTCCTTTTTTTTCCTTGTCTTCCCCCCCCCCCCAAGTTTCACTCTTGATGCTCCCTGATTTAGAACCTCTTATCCCACATGTATCCTTTACCAATTCTCTCAGTCTTTCATCATAAACAGTCAAATTAACAATGCTTTTAATTTCTATTCATTTCTTTCCCATGTGTATGTGTATGGATTATGTGTATGTATATTATAGATCCATGTTTTAACCCTATACTCAAAACAGACCTTTTTCTCAACAGATATCCACCAGATAATCACCATTCTCATTCCTTCTTGATCTCCAAATGGCTAAACACTTCATCTGTAATCTCTCATCTTGTTCCACCTATCCATTCATGTCAGCTAGCAAAATACCTTTTCCCTTAGATGACATTCATTCAGTATATTGCATAATTTTTCTCAGAACTCGTTTCTGGTTCTTCCATTTTCACCATTAACTGGAGTATAATATCAACCTTATTTGATATACACATACAGCAATGTAAGTGAACCCAATTTAATGTTTCTGACATACATTTTACCCCTTTCATTCCTAATGCAACCTACTCCTTCCCTATATGTATTCCTCAACTTCATAAGATCAGACTCCCTGCATTCAGATCTATTAAATTCTTCTCCTTTCTCATAGTTTCGTAAGCACACAATATAATTATTTTCTTTTCTTTTATTTCATTCATTAATTCATCTCTTTACCATTTACACTCTCATATATTCCAAGTTGCAATCTTCAATTTGCCATGGTCATTACCAGATGGGCCATAAATATTGACCCTTTTCTCTCAACTTGGCTTTGGTCAAGCAAGGCCTTTACATAACACTTATTCATAAGATGGAGAAGGGGTAGACTAAGTTGCCAGTCTTAGCCAGTATACTGACACATATTCAGGTTCCTATTTTCTTTGTTTAATTCAAAGAAATCACTCTATATAAGAATGTTGGAGCCTAAATTCTGTATAGGAATCTTTTACTGAACACTCATATCCTTCTACAGGTTGCATTGTGGGAGCTACCAATGTTGAGCAACAAATGAGAGAAATAAAAGAAAATAAAAAAGATTCAAAGACAAGGAAAGCACAGGAGATGCTAGGAACTCCTTCCCAGAGAGCTGAAGGGGATCAGATTATTTTTCGAGTTCATAAAGGAGTCAAAACATTTGCACTCAGTAAAAAGAACAATGCCATAGTAACCGGTGGGATGGATCGAATTATTCGGATATGGAACCCATACATGCCTGGGTAAGACATTGCAACTATTCTTACACAGTTCGATTATATTCCTTAGCCAACTATTAGTTATTTAAAATGCACAAGGTGCTATTTTGATTTAGAATACGTGCACATGAATTAGTATGATTTTTAAAGAAAAATGTAGAACAGATGAATGTATAATTCCCAGTTAATTTAATACCCCTTTACAAGATCCCTATTATTGTTATGGAAAGAGGGATACTATTTTTCTTGTCATCAGTGGTGAATAATAAATCAGGTTTATTATTTATTCATTAGATCTTTATTTCTTGTCAACTCAAGACAACAGTTCTCCACAGCAACAACTCTCTGGAATGGGTTGAGCTGAGAGAGAGAGTGACTGGTCCAAAGTCACCAAGCTAGTTTTCATGCAAAAGGGAGGACTAGAATTCACAGACTCCCAGTTTCTAGCCCAGCACCTTAGCCACTATCAGAGGCTAAGCCATGTTTAACATTTTTTGGAATGCTGTCAGCCACAGTGGAAGGTCTGATGGTAGAAAGAGAGCAGGGCTGTATCACACCATGGCTGCAGTGAGTCTTTTGGAAGTTTTTTTGCTAGGGGGTTTTTGGAAGAGAGAGCTTATTTTAGGACTTCCACTACAAACTTTGTCTATGGTCCCTTCATTTTTCTACATACACACACACACACACACACAAAACCCTGGGTGTTAAGTTGGGCTGAGAGAGAGACTGATCCAAAGTCATCCAGTGAGCTTCTGTGACTGAAAGTAGATTTGAACCTGCATCCTTTTGGGGCCAGTACAACAACATCTTAACCATTATACCACACTGGCTCTCGTTTTGTTACTTTGTGTGCTTCCTACCACAAAATAGTGGAAAAGAGTGCCAACAGTTTCAGCACTCTGTTTGGAGGAGACTTCAGGGGCTTCAGGAAAGGCTTTCAGAGGCTGCATGCAAACTTGGGATCTCAAATTACCCACCCATGCCTTATACCCTGCCAGACTATTTTTCCATCTGACCTTATATTTTCCACTTTGCCAGGCAGAGATTCTCCAAGATCTTAGGGAGAGTCTTTTTCATCACCTACTACCTGGTCTTTTCAACTAGGGATGGTAGAGCAAAACACAGGGTGTACCAGTGATTCTCTAAAACTTCTTTGATGCAAAAATTTTATGATTCCCTGCTCCCAGCTCGTACGTATGAGCATCTATTTCCTGAAGTCACAGGAATGCCATTATTTTCCAAGGGGTTACAGGTAGTCCTTGGGTTATGATGGCAATTGGGACCAGAATTTCCATCGCTAAGCGATGCAGTTGTAAAGCACTACATCATGTGACCACATAGCTTAGCAACAGCAATCCCAGCAGTCCGTATTGCTGTCATTAAGCGAGGACGTCCCATGACCACGACATGGGAAGAGGCACTGAAACCATGCCCCAGGCAAGCAGGCTGGTGGGTGAGAGCTACAGGTGGGTGCCATGGGCCAGTGCTAGGAGTACAGGTGGGTGAGCAGATGCTGCAGGAGGTACTATGGAGTGTGGGTGGGCAGGCGCTATGGAGTACAAGATCCCTATGCTGCCTGGGGGCTCTTTGGGAGAAAAAGTGGCAGGAGTGACTGGCAGGATCGACTTGTGCCTCCTGCCGGCTTCCCCATTAACTTTGCTTGTGGGAAGCCGGCAGGGAAGATCACAAATGGTGATCATGTGACCACAGGATACTGCAACCATCGTAATTGTGAGCCGGTTGCCAAGCACCCAAATTGTGATCATATAAACATGGGGACACTGCGATGATCACAACTTCAAGGACTGGTTGTAAGTCCCCCTCATTCAGTGCCATCATAACTTTGAACAGTTGCTGAACACACACACATACATAAACTGAGCATGAGATTTCACACAACAGGATTCCAACACATCCTGTTCCTCATAAGATTTCTAAAGGAGCCCACAACACAATAGGATTTGTGGTAGGGAGCAAATTCAGCTATCCGTTACCTTTTCCAGTCTCATTCATCATATTCTCCTGCTAAGCATTTACTTAGCTTCACTTTCCCCTCCCTTGACTGAGGAGAATAGAAAGACATGCCACCATCATCTGTCTTTTGGGACCATTGAAATATAGCTGCCCCTTCATGAAATCTTAAAAAGCATTACCTTAAGGCACTTTTCCTGGTAATAAATTTCACAGAACTCTTGGTTTTTGAAGAATGGCTGCTTTGCATTGTCCCAACCAGCCCACAAATTAATAATACTTTTGGAGATATAATAATTCAAAACTGAGTCAGAGCAAAATTATTTTTGTTTATATATATTTGTGATCCTATATTTATGGCCATGGACAACCAAAGAAATATACTTTAAATTGTGCAGATTTCAGTAGATAAAGAAGTCTTTCAATTGAAAGTATGACCTATGCTTTGATAGCATTATTTGTAGAGATTATTTAGGCAATTCTGGTCAATTCAGTTTTCTTTGTGTGTGCTTTTTACTTAAAATACTGTAAAGGTAGGCTAGAAACCAGGAGTTCTAGTCCCGTTTTAGGCACAAAGCCAGCTGGGTGAGCTCTGTCTCAGCCCTAGGAAGGAGGCAATGGCAAACCACTTCCAAAATATTGCCAAAAAAACTGAAGAAACTTGTTCAGGCAGTCACCAGGAGTCAACAGTGACTTGAAGCAAACAAACTTCCACTATTACAATTCATTTTAATATATAGTTCATTCTGTGTTTGAAGTTGGTCAGTATTTAATGTTTTATCAAATTTTAGAAGACCTACAGGCATGCTCAGAAGTCACATGGCCCCCATTTTCTACGTCCATATATCCGAGGAGGATAAAATATTTTCTGTATCAACAGACAACACAGTTAAGGTTTGTCTTTTGCATATTCCAAATTATATTTCCTACATGCTAGTTCTTTCTATTTAGTATATCACAATTCTTTCCTTGCAGATATGGGATATTGAGGATCAGACTTGCTTATTCACTGCTTGTTCAAAAAACAGTGGAATTAAAGGAGAGATTAGTGCTTGCCACTACATATCGGGTACTCGGTCACTCTGTGTTGCCACAGATACACTGGCCATTCTTCATCTAAGATTACGGTAAAATAAAAAATCAACATAATCAGAACTCCTGGTGTTTAGACAGACATCTAAGAACTGCATTTATGAAAAATCCAAAATGTAGGAAATTGCTGAAGAAATTCAAGGGTTTATGGAAATAGTGTGATTATTATTTTGGGACTAGAATGCAGCAACAAGGGAATACTTGAAATACTGTAGCATTTATTAAGATTGCAATGCTTAAGGAAACTATTTACAAGGGTATGACATTTTGTAAAATCTAAGATGAACATATCATTTCAAATAATTATTAATGTTGCTTTTGAATTAGTTTGGTGGGATCTTTTAAACCCATTGTTTATAACTTAAGGCTTTGCTGATTAATGCTTGGAAAGTATTAGTTCTCCAAATATACAAGCATTAACTGAAGTAGAAGTACTTTCCAATATTTATCAACTTTCTAATGAACTTCAAAGCATCATATAAAATCCTGAGACACTAGCATTTTCATTATTAGAGTATGTGATTGTGGTGTTACCTTCTCTTTCTAGGACATGTGATCCCTAAATTTCCAATATTGTATTACGTTGCTAATCAGGCCTAGAGGAACTGACATTCATCACCTTTAATTAACATATGTACACATATTAAACTAAAGCTATCAGGAGGGTTTAACCACAGAGGAAAAGTTCTGCCAAATGTATGCAGGCACTTTTGGGGGTACCAAAATGTTTATCTAATGTAGTTTTATATTTAGATGCAGGAGTGACATTAATTAAACCTGAAATATGGCTTTTAGTTATTAATTTCTGGTTAAGAAGACTTTGTTTAAACCCAAAAGATTGTATTTCTTTTATAATTTCAGATTCATTCGGAGAAAAAAGTGATTTCAGTTTATGCGCCTTGAAATACTGTATGGAGAATTAGTTTTAACTAATGAAATTAAACTACAACAAGACTAAAAGAGAACACATTCAAATTTGTGTTATTATAGTCTTGAATTGAAATACAACCAAAGATGCAAACAGTAAAAATGAGTAAAACCAGTCATAATTAATTCAGCCCTATTGTATAGTCCATCCTGGAACTAATGTTTGATGGATCCTTGTTGCCAAATAATAGAATTTTGTGGCTATAAATGTCAGTTTAGGGGTTCTGTTTGTCAGTGAATAGTTTATGTCAGAATAAAACTTACGATGTAAGACAACATGTTCAGTCAACTTGATCTCCCCTGTTTCACACAGGGATAACCTTTGGGGGAGCTGGAGTGTTATTCTATGTACTCTAAAATGGTCAATGGGATGGCATTGAAAGGAGCATTGGTGAATGCCCAGTGACATCTGGAATGAATGAGTTTAGATAGTCTGCAGGGGACTGTCATCGTTTGACAGAAATAATGTTAAATTTCTATATCCTCAACTCACTACTTAATAATACCTTTGGTTATTAATAGCATTTTTTACTTACTGATAATTTGATTTTGTTGTTGTTGTTGTCTCTAAAACAGATCAGCTCCAGATCTTTATATGGTTACTTCCCATAAAAAACCAGTTTTGTGCTGCAAATTCAATAAAGTATTCAGGCATATTGTGAGCTGCTCTGAAGATTCTGTAAGTGAAATGATATTATAGAATTCTCCATGCATTCTTCAGTTTTGACCATAGTTATATTATCAATATATTGATCATCCTTGGAAACTCTGAGTTTCTTTGCTCTTAGATATGAAGTGGGTTGTGATTCAAGATTGAGCCTTCTCAAAGCTGTTTTACAGGATGGAATTCCCTGCCAAAAGACATGATAAAAATGGCTTTTAAAAAAGGTTTTATATATTAATGGAGAATACAGCTATCTGTGGTTACCCTTAGTGTCTCTATATGCCTTTCAGTATCAGTACCTTAAAAATAAGTACCTTAAATAGGTATCTTAAAAGTAAAAACAAGATGTCATACTTATGCTCCCAAAAGCATTTGCCTATGCTGTGCAATAGGGTGCTATGCTATACTGGCTTCATTTAGCTCTGGATCAGTGTTTCTCAACCTCAGCAACTTTAAGAGTCACTTTTTGTGAGATGAGCAGCCATATGAATGTGACAAACAAACAAACAGGGTGGAGTTTAACTCCCAGAATTCCCCAGCCAGTATGCTGAAGTCCAGACTTCTTAAAGATGCTGAGGTTGAGAAGCACTCCTCTCGTGGTCTCTCTGTTATTAGGAAATGGCCTCCCACAAAACAAGACTTCCTGTGTATTAGTTTTAGATTGCAGAGTTTTATAGCCAATCATATGTGCTTCTTCATTTGCTTGTTGTTCTTCCTCCTCCATCATCATCAATAAGGCTTACTCTCAGATAAGCTACCATACACTAGGCTGCTGCTTTTATTTTATTTATTTCTTTGTATATCAAATTTGTCACTGCCCATCTCATTAAAAAGCAACTGTGGGCGGTTTACAGAACCTCTGCCTGTCTGCTCTTCTTGAGGTCAATAAGACTTAATCACCAATAAATTGGTTCCGGATCACAGTCTCAACAAACTTGTTACCAGTATATTTTGAAAGCTGCTCTGTCCACTCTAATTTCTGAATGAAGTTTCCATGCTGCCTGCTACATCTCTTCTGCTATGTTGTAAAACAGAGAGAAAACAATTAGGTTGCATTTGCACGTGTGTTGTAAATGAGGGAGAGGAATGCCTGACAAAAGCAAGTGATGAAGTAGAAACCTCATAGCCATGGCCTGTAATGCTCATAAACACAAGATGCTGAAGCAAAGAAAGATAATGTTACTCTAGGGAAGAACAGCTGCTTCATGTACAGAGGGTCTCAATGTCAATATCCACCAGTTCCAGGCTAGGAAATAAGACTTCTCTGTAGCCCTGGAGAGTCACTGATGTCAACCATATTGGCCTAATGGGCCATCAACGGTATGACTTGTATAAGGCAACTATATGTGTTTTTACATACACTTGGCTTTGGTCATTGCCAAAAGAAGGATCTGTTTGGTGGAGTTGTGCAGGCTTCAAACATAATTCAGAAGAAGATTGTGACCAAGCAGAAGTATTCTGTTCCTCTGCTCTTCATTCAAGTAGCTCTACCTTTTTTCCAGCTTCCTTGCAAATGCTGCTGTTTTAAGGAATCAGTTTGCTAAAGTTGATGGGACTCTTAAAGCAATTGGACCTTTTTTTTCATGCTCACATGAAAGCCTGAAGAAAGCTTGCACTATGTAAATAATTAGCAGAAAAGTACTATCCTTGCGCTCACATAAGGTCTGAAGTATTTCTTCCAAATCATTTCTGAACTGGGCACAGCTATATTGCTTAGGGGCCCTGTATATGCCACCACCTCCAATTTCCTAGAGATAGTAAGAAACATAAATAGTATTCATAATGGGCTAAAGTGTCAGAATCTGCTTGTAGGAGAAGCCTGCTACTGGAAGGAACATTTTGTTTTCCTCTCTGCACACTTATCCTTAATGTATTCTTATCTAAAGATCTCCTGTTACATATGTAAGTTCTTATACATGTGCAATTTTCCATGGCTTTGACACCACTGTCATGCTGACTTGGCTGAATTGTGAGTATTTGCTCATCTGTTCATAGAATTGGGCTATCTATCTATCTATCTATCTATCTATCTATCTATCTATAAAATTTATAGGCTGCCCCAATCTATTAAACTCTGGGCAGCTCACAAAATGCAACAATAAAATACCATAAAATACAAATATCATCAGAAGTCTAGAAAAAATAATTTTTAAAATTAGAACCCCATGAAAGGAAAACCACACTAACCCAGGGCCTGGGGATAAAGCCAGGTCTTTAGGGCTCATGTAAATAGGACCAAATAGGTGGGGGAGGGAGTGCTGTATGAATTGGACAGGGAATGGTATTCCAGAGGGCAGGCACCATGACAAAGAAAGCACATTTCCTGGGTCCTACAAGATGGCACTGTTTAATTGGTGGGACTTGGAGCATGCCAACTCTGTCAGACTGTGTGGGATTGGAAGAAAACATGAGGGATAGCTGATTCCTCAGATGACCAGGCCCTATGCCATGAGGCGTTTTATAGTGATAACCAGTACCTTGAATTGCACCCAGAAGCCTACTGGCAGTGCAGTTGTAGAACAGATTTCTCTGTAAGATACAGATTTTAGGATCATAGCGATAGTGTTTCTGTATATCTATGTCCTTTTCTTCTTCTTCTTCTTCTTTTAAGGTGGTCAAGGTATGGGATTTTGAAAGTGGAAAGCCTGTGTTTGAATTTGGTAATGCTCATGGTGATTCTGCAATCACGTGCCTCACATTTGATTTCAGTGGAAGAAGGTACATTTTGAGAGTTTCAATGTATGAGAAGGGCTGTAATATTTTTTACATATTGCTAAATAAATAGTCATTGCAATCATGTTCTAGACTAATTACTGGAGGAAAAGATGGCTGCTTGAAGATATGGAATTATAATAATGGGCAGTGTCTTCACATTTTGAAAAAGGGTAAGCAGAATGCTGGCAAATTATCCAAAATTTCATTTCAAGAAGGGAAAAAATTACACGTTCGGTATTGTGGGCTTTTTCTTCCACAGAAGACAGATGTGATGAAGTCCGTGACTGTGCTTATGTGGAGGTCAACAAAAATGAGTAAGTTATCCACATTTGTCATAATAGGTGACATTTTAGTGTAGGAAAGGCTAATGAAATCCATGTGGTTTTTAGTGGGGTGAGGTCATACAAACAGGCCCTTTCCTGAGGAAATAAGCTTCAACAGTCCATCAGATTGTTTTGGCAGACGAGACAGGAAAGATCTCACACGCTTCCTCCATGTTAGGGATCAGTCTGAGTCTTCAGGTTCAGAAGCTGAAGAGTTTGACCTGTCTAAGCCCCAAACTGCTTAGGAAATAAAAGAAAAGTGTGCACCTGAGGAGACCCAGGTGCAGGCTGGCAGATATCCAGTGTCCATGCTCTGCAAAATCCTGAGCCTAGCATCATGCTACGAATTCAACAGAGAAGAACAAAAGAAATCAAGCCATCTATTTGAAAGAAAGAAGCATATCTCGGCAAATTAGTCAAGCTGATTACAAGGGCTGTACGAAAGAGATAGCTTTTATGACTGGCTCTTTGTGGCAAACATGGTTCAAATTTTCTTCCTGTGACTCTGTCTGCTGTTGTTGTATTACCTGGAACCTTAGACTGGAAATGGGTTGTTCTTAGATCTTCCTGAAATTGACATAAGATTCTCTGGCCTTCTTTGCTAAAGTAAGATTTTGTGTAATTAATATGTTGCATTTCTTATCAGAAGCTGGCTATATGCAAATAGCAGTAGAGAATACCTCCCTACTTGATATCAGTGGGTACATAGGGATCAACATGTGTTCCTTTAGCAACATAAACCTCCTGTGTGAGTTCATCATTTTGCCTTGGAGTGAAGAAACGATGCCTTCCAGAATTGGAATTTATGGAAGGCCCAACCAGTGGTAGGGAATGCTAGAGCTGTCTAGCAACATGTGGAGGACCACTGGTTATTCATTTCTGCTTTACCTAACAGTAGGGCTAGCCACATCACTAATGGCTTGTTAGAAGTTTATTCTGTTACCTTTTACAGTTCCAACCCATTGCTTCATTCTGTATCATTCTTCATGATGATAGTTCTGAGCACTAGGGAAGTAATTGTGTTTTTTTCTGCATTTCTGTTACTTCAACTGCTTTTTTCATTCAGATGCCAGGGATTAAACATAAAAACTTCAGCATGCAATCTTATGCTCTACCACTGAGTTATGGAGATTCCCATTAATTGCTGAGACATTTTATTACATATATGCATATACAATAGTGCTGGAGAGGGGAATAAACAGCTTGGCTTGCTCTTTTGCCTTTAGCAGTTAAATATGCAGAAATAAGCAAGTAAAACTTAATGGCATGAAGGTACTATTTGCTGCATACATAATCATGTTAAAAGAATTAACTCCAGTGGTCATTCAGAAGCTGACGTATTATAGACAGGCCCCCTCACTCCAGGCCTTTCGGAGGGATTTGAAGACCTGGCTCTGCCATCTGGCCTGGGGCAGGGAGGGAGGATACCAGAAATGGGGTTGGCTGGCCCCTTAGCGGCCTGGTGTGGCCTCTATTGGCCTCTTGGATCTTTTAGCCTCTTTATTTTTATCCTTATTTCTGTAAATTCTGGTTTTTATAACTTTTATAACTTTTAAACTCTTTATAATTTTAATTATGTATTTTTGATTTTAGTTGTTGTAAGCCGCCCAGAGTCCCCCATTGTGGGGAGATGGGCGGGGACAAGTTAAATAAATAAATAAAATAAATAAATATATTAAAGAGAAAGCTGCAGAATTAGATGAAGAATACATGGTTTTTTAAACTTGAAAAATCCTAATAAATGAAACCTTTTACAAGAATGAAGCAAATTTTTGAGAGTGTACAGTTTATAATGCAAATTCCACTCTTTGGAATGTGACAACTACTGTCTGAATTGGGGGAAAACCCCTTTCAGCTCAGTTCAGCTGAAAGTGAAGTTCATGAACTCCTTGAATAATTATGGAGGATCACAGATTTTTTTTTTTCAGAAATCTAAATCTAGAAGATGAACACCTGGATAATAAGACCTGTTAAAAAAACTTAACAGATGTTTAAAAGCCCTACTTTCCATTTTATGTAGGCATAAAGTAATGCAAAATAAGGTCCAAATTTTAAATTCACAAAAACCTTTACTACTTGTATTGAAGTCTGGTCCTTGTTTAACAACCATGGATGAAAAAAGGCATTTATATTTAAACAAAAAGAAAACAATTCATATTTATTGGCTTGCATTCAACAGATGTTTTATTTGTGAATATAGTAGCAATATCCAATATGATACACAGAGCAGCTATACTGTTAAGTGTTGCTGCATAGCAGAAAGACTATAGAGAATCATTCAAATTTTGGTAAATATTTATTAATTCCTTTTGCAGGTATATCATAGGTGTGGGATGGGACAGAAGAATAAACTTGTTTTATGTAAGTAGCAAATTTGTATACAAAAAGTGGTATCACTGTTAATTGCTGAAACTGTTCTGCCAAAGTTGTGCCAGAGACATAAATAATGGCTTTGTGGTGAGACACTTTCCATTTTTCCAAGAGACCTATCTCTTTTGGCCCATGACTAAACAGCCAAAATTGCATTACTTAGTTAATTATGGTCCCCACAAGCTGGTATTCTGCTTTCACTGTAGTGCCTCTACACTGCCAGTAGCAAAGTCAAGAATAGATCAGCAACAAAATCTAGGAACATAGCAAAATCTAGGAATACAGCAACTCCCTGAATGCATGGGCAAATACCACTTATTATTCATATTAGTCAATCCACATACAGCAATGAGAAGGCACTTTCACTTTCATAATATCAATCTATCCCACTTCGAACACAAGATGCAACCGGATGGTTGGATGGATGGATATCACAGTATCCTCTAGGTAACGTTAGTGTTTCCCATAATTTGAGCTTGACTCCAGGTGAGTATGTGGGCATATCAATGAGGTTTTCTTGGCAGCAGTATGTCACTGCTTTCTTTTGGACTGTGTTTTCTGTGTTAACAATTACAATGGTATATCCTGCTAAAACCTGGTTTCCAGAACAATAAAGATTCAAGAGTCCATTAATAAGCAGTTGCAAACTTCCTCTTTATCAGTAAAGAGACTCACTTTTTCTCCACTTCATTGGAGGCCTGTGAGAAAGAGAATCAGAAAGCTTCCACTATAATGCACAGAAATATATATTGACTCTAAATTGAAAATAATCACTTTAAATTCAGGTAGCTGCCAAACAGCCTGACATTTACCTGCAAACAGATTTCAAACTCCCTTAACAGCTGTTAACAACTATCACTTGAGTCAGGGCTCTGTTAATGGCAAGAGAATCCCAGACTAGCTGGACAGAAGTGTATGAATGCAGAGAATGTAAGGATGGACTGCCTTCAACAGATGGAATTTGGAGGCATGAAAAGATGAAAGCCAAGACTTTTCTCTATATGTGGAGGAGCAAGAAATAAGGATTGAAATAGGACTGCATATAAATTCTATACTGGTTTCTTCCGCCCACTCAGAGATTGTTCTGTTATGGCTACTGTTCTAAAACTACAATAAAGATTTACTTCTAGCCGCGTTTATCCAAGTCTCTGGGGCTTTGTAGCCTAATTTGTAACTGTATTGGGAAACCTTTGAATGACTGACATACAGTACACTCAGTTTAATGTCAGAATTGGTTAACCCCTTAGGAAGAAAATGTAAAATAAATATGGTCGCATTTGTAAGACAGTCAAGTTCCAGTGGAAGGATGGGTTGCAGGGCAAGCAACAATAAAATCTACTCATAGGAACAAATGCTGGTAACTCACTGAATGCACTACTTAGATGAGAAATAGGCAAATCAGATCTGGGTGGCTTCAAGGGAATAATTAGAGACAGACATACTGTATGTCTGGAGATGCAATATTCATGTTGGAGATAAAAACTGATTAACTGTCTTGGATATCACTTTATTTGGATATTTTCTGTTGTAGGATTCCACAGATGACTTCCATCATTTTAAGAAGCCTCAGGCCCACTGGCAGGATGACATAGTGAGATACGTTTGGCATATAAAGTGTTATATAGGTCTAGGATGGGCAATTTGATTAGGTTTGGGGAGCTGGATAATGTAAGAGTGGAGCTTAATCTCTGACATCCAATCCATCATAGTGGATTGTCCCTTCTGAATAAACTTGAAGGAGCTACATTACATGGCACTTTCCCTAGGGAGAGATCACATGGGCTAGCTCCAGATAAACGTTTCATTCACATCCCACCTTTCTGCCTAAAAGAAGGACAAGGCATAAATAAATCAGAGACAGGGAGGGAATGGGTCTCATTCATACCTTGTGGGCTGGAAGCGTTATTCTGGTGAATCAGATGAGGCCTACAAGTTGAAGTTTTCCATCTTTCAAAATCCTGCTGAAGCATGTTTAACCCAACAAGTAAATCAGTAAATGTAATTGATCAATGTGACAGTAATTCAATTATTTACATATGATCTTTCACCAAAAATATATTAGCAGCTTTTCAAAAGTACTCATCATGGAAATCTTTGAATGATGTGCCATATCATGTTGCCCAGGTTTTGGGTCTGTCTTTTGAAAAGCAGAGACCCAGGCTTTATTTGATGCATAGATGAATTTGTTTGTATATAGCATCTGTATATTAGATTCCATGTATGCAGTGTGGTTTTCAAGCTGACATTTAAGATTGTAAGGTACACCAAATGAATGCTGTTAAAGGAGAATTGCTTAAAATTCTAAGACAGAGGGCAATAGTAATATGATACATCGTAGTTTATTATTTTTATTGTGGATTGTGCATGAGCTACTGAATTCTGTAGAAATCTTCAGACATAATTAATTTTATTATTTGATAATTGATTAATTGATTGTTACACTTTTAGACCATTCAGAATCTATCAGAATAGTATATACAGGCCACCTTCCCTTGAGGTCTCAGAGCAGAGAGATACAGATGTTACATTATGTCATGTCCACATGTAGGGGGTTTTATATGACTTCCACCCATCCTCTTGGGTTCAGGGAATTTCTCTGTGTTTACCCAGTGTATATCCTGTGTGGTGTTTTCAATTACACTGACAACCAGGAAGCACCACATGATCAATTTTGTCCTCCTAGGCTCATCAGAGGTGGGTAATCAGATGTTATTCCATAGGGTTCAAACCCTCTTTCTCTGATGAGTTACAAGAGGACAAAATTAGTCATGTGGTGCTTCCTGGTGGTCACTGTAACTGAGACCATCCATAATTGAATGCACTTGGCAATGTCCAAAAGTATATTCTTACGTTTTTTGAATAAAAGTCAGCCTATTAACTTTGTTTTTGTGGTGGAATGGAATTATGGAGACCAGAGTCGGGGAGTGAAGAATCCTCTTTTGTCTCCTGAAGCGTGGGGAAGAGATAAGAGGATGAGACTGGCACCTCCCTGAGGAATGCAGGCGGTGTTTACTGACTGACCCTGGGAACTGGTTCCAGTCTGGGAAGATTCTTGGTAGAGGTTGTAGCTAATAAACCCTGCTGGATTGAATCTGCATGGTCTCCTGGAGTTCCCTGGGCTAAACCCGACATCAATCTTCCCAGACTGGAACCAGTTCCCAGGGTCAGTCAGTAAACACCGCCTGCATTCCTCAGGGAGGTGCCAGTCTCATCCTCTTATCTCTTCCCCACGCTTCAGGAGACGAAAGAGGATTCTTCACTCCCCGACTCTGGCCTCCATAATTCCATTCCACCACATCAAGAGGATTCTTCACTCCCCGACTCTGGCCTCCATAATTCCATTCCACCACAGTTTTATATTGTAGATCTATATTCAAGGAATGTCTGTCTATCTGCCATGCTGAAAGTTGTAGCTTTGCAGCTTATCACAGCTCATACTTAAACTCATGAAGTTATGCTGAATTGCATAACCATCTACCTGTTGATTTGCACATTGTGTAAAATACAACAAAAACCAAAGCAAAACAAAACCCAAATAAGCAGCTTTGCTCGCTTCTTCTTTTTCTTACCCAGAACTGGGGACACAAAGAAGACATTCTCTGTATTGCTCAGTGTCCCCCTAATCTCCTTGCAACATCCAGTTATGATGGTGAAATTATTGTTTGGAATATGGTCTCAGGTCACATAGACCATAGATTCTGCATTCCAATGGCCACAGCTGCCTCTGTTCATTCTCAGAGTAAGTTCACTAATCAAAAAAATACTGCAGAGTGTAATTCTTACATTACCATGAATAATTCTTTATGAACCATTGCATGTGGAATTGCACAGAAATGGAAAATAAGGGGAAAGGTCAGACTTGAAGCCTAGCCCATGTTGACTAGCCTTGGGATAGTTAAAACACCTAAGTTTTTACCACACCAAGAAGAGCCCAATAATTTTGCTGGTGATAGATAGATAGATAGATAGATAGATAGATAGATAGATAGATATGTATGTATGTATGTATGTATGTATGTATGTATGTTACCACCCAATTTCCAGGTTGGGGGGAGCAGGAAATGATCTTCCATTTGGCATAAAGCCTAAAACTCTTTAAGTATCCCAGTCAGTTGTTCAACACAGCTCTTCTGACTAATATTAGAAGCAGATTTCTGCTGGAACTTGGTTTACAGCTCACTTGTTTGAAATAAGAACTTGAAAATAAGATCTCTACCCCTTTATTGTCATTCTGATGCTGTTTCAGCTGTTGTAGCCCAATCTTTGGGCATGGTTTACACAATAAGATATAATTTAAGAAGGATAGTAGGCAAATCAAATGATAAACAAATAATAAAATAGGCAATAGATTAAGGGGGGGGGGTGAGGCTAAAACTTAGCAATTACAGTGATGAACTTCACTAAATAGTTTGATCCAAAGAAAGTCTTCCCCAATATGCAATTCAGATAAATCTAAGTATATTTATACCAGATATATACATTTACAATTTTAGTCTTAAAAGGCATAAAACATTCATAGAGCAGCGGGCCTCTTATTTACTTATGGGAAAAGTGGTTGGGAATTTAGTGATAGAAATTAAATTTTAACTTTGAAAAAATTAATGATACGGGTATTTGACTGCATTCATACATTGTTCCAAGCCTGGTTAGTTTAACTATGGCTTAATCAGCAAACTACAAATGTCTGGATGCAAAGTCAAGCCAAACAAATTGCATAAGGATGTTTTAGGATGAATGCACTTGGGCTATGCCTTTTCTACAGTGCACTGAAAATCTCAGTTACATTTCCTTGCAGTGAATTATATTTTTTCCTTCCCCACCAGTTGATGTGACACGGATAATCTTTCTAAAGACTCGTGCTGTGAAATTTGATTCAGCTACAGCATCCCTGGTTTCCAATGGGCCACAAGGTAGGATTAATGAAGCATGGATGATGTAACTAGTTAAAGAAACAACCATGATGATAACTGAATTAATTGATGACACCAATATGGAGATAATTTCTATTTCAATTAATTTGTGCTTATGCTATTGCAGACTAGATAAGGAAATGATACTTTGGTGTTAGGGACCTTGTTTCCAGTTATTGCAGCTAACAGAGTTGTTAGTCATGCTAAAAACATGAGGGAAAGATGAAGTCATGAGATTAGAAATTGTAGAGTGGGACCTGGCAATCTGCAGCTTTATTTAGTCAAGCCCACACTCGCTGTGGTTATGTAAATCTGCCTTCAGGTCATTCAATTTTGGTTAGTACAAAAGTATGCTTGTTTAAATGCTACCAAATATTTCATCTCATGTCATTATACTTTTTTTCCAGGTTATCTGCATTTCTGGAACCTGTTTTTGGAGGATCCACTGATAACAAGTTTTCAACCAGTAAGTTTAATAGGTAAAATTAGTAGCTGTGAGAGTTAGAAAAGAGAGTCAGTTTGGTGTAGTGATTAAAAGCACCATGCTAGAAACAGGGAGATCATGAGTTCTAGTCCCACCTTAGGCACGAAGCCAGCTGGGTGACTTGGGCCAGTCATTCTCTCTTAGCCCTAGGAAGAAGGCAAAGGCAATCCATTTCTGAAAATCTTGCTGAGAAAACTGCAGGGACTCATCCATACAGTTGCTAGGAGTCAAGACTGACTTAAAGGTGGTGGTGGTGAGGATGATGATGATGGCAAAAGAAAGCAAGGATAGTACCAATAGTTAGAGGTGCCTTAGATGCAATCCCAACACATCTGGAGCACCATTTGAACACCATTGGTATTGACAAAATTGCCATCTGTTAATTGCAGAAGGCAGCTTAGAACAGCTTACATCCTGCGACGATACCTTTAACACCATCAAACAACATCTGCCTACCTAGGTCCTTGGGAAAGACTGAATAGGTGGATAAAAATGCCAAAGCTAGTCTAAACATCTTGTTGATTGTGCGACCAACCATAATAATAATAAACAATGCTACCCAGTTCTTCAGCATGAATGCTGGTAAAATCTGGAATATAGTAAAAACCTACATTCTCTAATTTGCAGTCCTCTGTTTCACTGATTGCAGCTTGAGAACACCATCACATTAAGTACTCATGCTTTATACTGCATTCTGTTAAACCATTATGAGTTCAAGGCTTTAGGTTGCCTTGTGGTATAAACCAGGGATGGCCAACTGGAGGACTACAATCTGGATTCTGTTGGGGTTGCTTAAGGAATTCAGTCTCTGAAATTTAATATCAGCAGGCGATAGCTAATCTGCAAGTTCCTGGACTAATATACAAATCAGAATCTCATTACTCTTTGGAATTTATACCTCTCCTTATACTGTATAAGTGATGCAATTTTCAAAATAGTGTGTAAACAGTATTTTACAGTGTATCACTGTATACTCCAGTCTAGGGGAAAATCCCTGATCAGCAGCATTGCTGTGACTGCAGATGATTCATATATATATGCAGCTGATGAAGATGGTTATGTATATATCCATGACATCCAAAATTATGCCCTTCAGGATCCAAAAGAAGAAACACCAAAATGTATGTGCATGTGTACGTTACATCTTTGTATCTAGAACAGGATAAAATAATTTTGAAAAATAAATATAGAGCGCCTTATTTTAAAAAGGTGAATTGGCTTAGACACCACTCAGACAGGGGAGTTCCTACACTGTATGACGTAGTATTTGAAACAACGTTCTTCATTCAGGCTGGTAAAATAACTGCTTAAAATGTAATATAAAGAATTATTTTGGTTATTTTTCAACATACAGTAGTCCCACTTATTGATTTCAATGGACAAGATGCAACAGTGTAAATATAAAGTTTATAAAGGTCATAAGAGGCAACTTTGGGTGGGAGTGTTTAAATGACCATTCTGCCTTGCAGCCTCTCTTTTAAAAACTGGGGCCCCCATATTACTCAGACTCTGCATGCCACCCTCCTATAATTATTACTCACCTCACTTGTTTCTTATAGGGCATATGTTGCTCAAGTCATGCTTTGTGTAAATTATGGAAGTTCCCATAGAAAAGACACCCAGTCTTTTATTTTAGAAGATAGAAAGAAGACACTCCTACCTGTGTTTTGGAGAGATCTGAATTTGGAACCTCTCTGGGAGCTAAAACATAGAAGAGAGGCTCTGTTTATTTTCTTTCACTCCTTGTTATGAAATGATTTTTATGTCAGCTCCAAGCCTGAAGTAAACTCTGTATGGTGTGTGTTTATGGGGGCAGGGAAAAATGGGTGTCATATAGACAGGAAGAATATCGGAGCCCACAAAGTTTCCATTGATCCCCCTCCCCCCTTCTGGATGCTAGAGTGGTATAGACTATGGAAGTTTTAACAGGAGCAGAAGGAGGTGTTCCAACATCACATTTCCCCCTTAACTTCAGAGCTTTCATTTCAATCCTGGATGGGGGAATCTAATTCTGAGGCATCCTCAGAGGCTACAATCCTATGGTCTCAAGAATGTTATGTTTAGATACAAGATCTTAACATATACTATAGTGTTTTTCTCTATTAGTATAACTCTGAATGGTCCATGCATAAACTGAGACTTTTCTTTTTCATTGCTTCAGATGTGAACCATTGGCGAGCTCATTTAGGTCTGGTTTTAACGTAAGTATGGTCTTAACTGTAACAAAAGAATAATTTGTGCTTGTATAATAGGTCTGATTATCTTCTTTCAATCCACAGATTAGAAGTTATAGATGAAGATAGCATCCTTTTGTCCTGTTCTATTGATTGTACAGTTCGTTTATGGAGCCTGAATGGAGAGTACATTGGTAAATTGATACACTTGTAAAACATGAGGATAAAGAGACGCTTTAAATGCTAGTAACATTCAGCAGAGGGGAAATCGGATAGTTGTAGTAACAGAGTTGACTTAAACATACCTAACTATGGCCTCCACTTATGGAATACCATGACACAGTTTTACTGCCTGACTTTGTGGCACTTTAAATAAACCATTAAGTAAGTGTTCTATCAGATAAATGAGGTAGATTCACAGTGTAAGGTAAAATATTTAATATGATTTAATATAAGATGTAGTAGAGATTTTTTTGCAGTATCAGAATAACCCTGGTTCTTCTCCTTTTTAATGTGCACACAGAAGTTTGCACTTTTTATCATCCTCCCTTTTTTTCCTTTGTATGATCCCTTTGGGGAGGGAGAGAGGAAGGAAAGAGAGAGAAAAAGCTAAAGCCTATCAGGAATAAGGATTTGGAAACTACCGTATTTTTCTGTCAATAAGAGGCCCCTGTGTACAAGACGACCCCCACTTTTCCAACCCCAAATTAAGAAATCAATGTTTTAAAGATATTGCAGAACACATTTTTATTTAGTAATTAGTTAACATTTACCTGATACACTCGGTGGGAGGAGGTTCAAACCGTCTCTCTGCAGCTCTATTTCCAGGCTCTTTTGCATAACTGATTACATTCAATCACGAGTGAAACTGCCGATAGCTTGTCTCTGCAAACAGACTTCCTCTAATTGGTTTGTTCAGCATCAGCTGACGTCAGTTACATCAGGCTCGTGATTGGAGGAAGTCTGTTTGCAGAGTCAAGCTATTTCACTCATGATTGGGAGCTAGCAATAGGAGGAAGCCTCTTTGCAGAGACAAAGTATGGGCAGTTTTGCAACCGTGTGGTTCTCTCCTCGGCTGACTTCCTTGAATAAGACGCCCTTCAGTTTTTAGGGTAACAATTTTAGAAAAAGTATCATCTTATAGTCGGAAAAATACGGTATTTTCTTGCAACTTAGTGTGATGAATTATTTGATTGTGAACCCACTGAAATGCCTGTTGTTTTCTATATATTTTTATCAGTGGATTTAGTATAGTGGGCTTGATCCAGACTAATTTAGTTGTACTAATATGTCATTGCTCACAATGAAACAAGTTAACCAGCTGAGTCTCAGGTCCCATTAATGTCAGTGAGAACTACATGCAATTAGCCTTGAATTTTTGCTCTGTGAAAAAAAAATCCTTCTGCAAGAAAAACTTTCTTTCTTAGGGCATAATTCTTTCTATTAAAGATAAAATCTTATTTAGATCTATCAGATCTGGGCTGCAAAACTCTGGCCATTAATGGCAGCAAAAAGTTACAGTTCTCTGTATCTCTTTGCTGCCATCTAATGGTTATCTGGATTTTGGCACTCCAGCTATGGTAGTTCTAACATTATTCAGTTTAATGTTAGCCCATTTGTAGTACCTTCCATGCATATTTTCACTGTAATCCTATACATGCCTTGTCAATCCTAAATCCACTAAGGTATACTGCCATGTGAGTAGCCTTACATGAATCCTTAAAGCACTATTACTCAAACTCTAATAGGCTCAGTGTAAAAGAAAAATCTATGTATACCCAGGTGCACTGATGATGTTACCCAGTTGGGTAATGAAACATCTGCAAGCAGATAACCAAGCTCAAAGAACGCCAAGGACTCCACAGGTCAACCCTGAGCTACAGATATTCTCATCTATTGGATTCTATGTACTCATCAAGTTTGCACATGTTAATTATAGCCGTACTTCAGCAGCCTCACAGCAATAATAGTTATGCACATACTGAATATAATTGGGGGCATCCGATCTACATCTAAGTTTGACTGGGCTCACACATCTTGTGTCATTGTTTAATCATGGCTTATTGACTAAACAAATAGCTGGGTTTGCATATTACAAACAGCGGTTAGGTTCATAAAACACATTAAGTCAAAATCATACAAACCACAAATTGAACACAATCATTGCCACGCTTAGAACTAACCAATGAAAATCAATGGGAATTAGTGCTATTGTTTGTAATGCCTTTACTCTGAGTATGACTAAGTTCAGATCCAGCCTATTATTGTTAAGAATGGCTTTGTAATTTAAGCTTTCTTCTCTGTGTGTGTAATGAAAGAGTGGGCTACCAGAGACGCGTTGTATATTAACAGTATTTCCAGCCCTTTTTTCTATTTGAGCAATACGTTTGTTCTTCTTCAAAGCTATTTCCACAGAATGCTCCTCCTTCAATAAGTCTGTTTGGGGATTTCTGTCACTGCTTTGCCTTGGGCATAGCAATACATCATTCTCTAAGAATGCAAATGTATACTCTTGAGCTTAGCAGCAGAAGTGAAGCTAAGATTAAGTTTTTGCAGATGTGAAAGAAGTGTTTATAATGACAAAGGTCAGTTACTGCAAAATCTAGGAATTTAGCCATATTTGTATGTCAGCTCCAGGATTTTTTACCCTGTATCTCTTTCTCCCACTGATGAGATAATTAACTTTTTTTGGTCCCCTTTTCAGCATTGAATTTTGAAGGCACCTAGCCTGTGTTTTACTAAGTCTTGTCTGGTCTCAGATTCTTCATATTTGCTAACTTCAGCATTACAGTTTCCTTTTTCCCCTTCATAGGAACCTTTGGCCAGGAAGAACCTTGGGAAATTTTTAACCCATCCTCTTGGAAGCATCCCATGGTCCCTTATGAAATTTTGATAGATCCACAGAGTATGCCCATACATCCTATGCTGGAAGATAATTCCTCTGACATGCAGATCATCAATCAAGATGAGAATCAAAATGCTTCTACTTCTAAGGTTGTATTATGTCAACTACAAGCCTATTCAGATTCTGCTATGATGCAGCTTGCAGGAGAAGTTTATACTATACTGGGGTGGAATACAGTGGCTTCAGTTGGTAGAATTCATTGTGGGCAGACTTCCTATCACAGAGTAACCAGATCAGTTTGTGATTTACTTGGTTCTCCGATTTACTCCTTTGTATCCTTCCTAACACTATCCCTCTTACTCTAGTGCCTACATCACACTTACGGGGACGGGATACCATTATTTCTCCCTCAGTACGAAACCTACTTGTTTAGGTAGACTCATAGGCTTGTATAATCAGATTGAGCTTCATCTTCCGAAAAAAAAACAATGGATGGATGGACAGTAACTGAGGAATGTTTATTTTATAATAACAGAGACATCAAGCTAAGAGTAGAGGTACAAAAACCTGTATTCATTTCAGCAGTCATGGAACAAACATGCATGCGGGCTAGGAAGTATACCTATAATTAATATGACAGTTCTTTTTTGGACTCTTGTGTGTTTCTTACTCTACTTCAAAGAGATTTATGATAGAATAATCTCTAGTAATTCTTTACACATTGAAAGAAGCCACTTCTGGAGTAACAGCATGCCTCTTCCAGTTCTTAATAAGATAAGTGATTAACAAAGTCATAGGTTATAAATAATTGAAAACCAATAATAGACCCAAAGACATATACAACCTGAACCATCTGTATTCAATATACCAGTGTTTCTCAACCTTGGCAACTTTAAGATGTGTGGACTTCAGCTCCCAGAAGTCCACACATCTTAAAGTTGCCAAGGTTGAGAATCACCGCAGTAGATGTTAAATGTAACCTTCCAGCAGCATATGAGAAATAATTTGCAAATTCTGCTTGCAAGAAACCAATCCTGATAATAAGATAACACATGTATCCTGCTTAACAACTACCTGTTAAAGATTCTTACACCAACTAAGCATATAAATAGAACCTAGAAATCAGTATAACTACATAGCAATTAGGAAATCAGAATGTCTTCTGTTCTTGTATTAGTCTTTTGCCATCTGACATACTGTAGATAATTTGCTTAACAGCGTCTCAGACTTCTATAGTGCAGGCTACGATAGCAGCAATTCTGTTTGCTGTGAAGATGCTAACAACAGCTGTCTTCCTACTTTCATCAGAAGGGTACCTATAATCCACACTCCTCACAACTTACTGTTACGGATGAGGATATTGAAGAAGAAATTAACAAGAGGCTTTACCCACAAACTTCAAGCGGGCGGTAAGAAGAAGCTGAGGTTGACAAATGAACGGATGCATTTTCAGAAAGTGTTGTTTTTCTACCTGCAATTTCCTTTTTCTTTTTAGGATGAAGTATGAGAGATCCAAGCTTTCAAACAGATGGATTAAACACAGGGGACCAAGCATTTATCATGCCATCAACTATTATGAAATTGACAATTTCCCAGGAAACTGTGAGAAACCTGATCTGTCTGTCCTTGGTGTAGACATATTCAGTCCTAATTATCAAGGAGTAGCAGAGCAGTAATATACTAAAACCCATCAGTAACTTTTTAATCTCATAACTGACATGTACAGTGGTACCTCAAGATACGAATTTAATCCGTTCCATGACTCTGATTGCAATTGAATTGGTCGCATCCTGAAGCACGTTTTCCCATAGGGTTCAATGTAAATATGGTTAATCCGTTCCACCCTCTGAATTTGGTCGCATCCTGAAGCAAATTTCCCCATAAGGTTCAATGTAAATACAGCTAATCCGCCCTCCGAATTTGGTCGCATCCTGAAGCACATGTCCCCATAAGGTTCAATGTGTCAGCCGGTGTTGCACGGCCAGGAAATTCCCCAGGCGTGCTTTAGTGAGCCCTAGCGCAGAAAAAGGAAGTGCTAATGAAATCTGAGAAAGGCTCCCGCGCGCACAGCTGGGAGCGGGAGCTTCCCCCCCACCCCCCGTGCTGATTCCTCTTAATTCTGCACTCTTTCCTTTGTGCATAGCCCTTGGCGCGCGTGACAAAAGCACAGTGAAAGCAATGGGGGGGAAGGCTTATGTAGCGCGCACAGCGGAGTGGGAGCTTCCCCCCCCAATGATTCCTCCGCGCTGTTTCCTTTCTCCATAGTGACAAAAGCACAGTGAAAGCAATATCAGCGCGCTGGGGGGAAAGGCTTATGTCGCGCGCGTGCACAGCCGGGAGCGGGAGCTCCCCCCCCCCGCGCACTCAGATTTCATTAGCACTTCCTCTTTCTGCATTGCTTTCCTTGGGCTTTTGTCCTCGTGCTCAGATTTCATTAGCACTTCCTCTTGGAAGCCGCGACCACGTGGCAGCAGGGCAAATGGCCGTGGATCCGGTTCGTAGCTTGAGGCGGAGTTTGCATGTTGAGGTAAATTTTTGTGGCCGGAGCTGGTCGCATCTCAAAATTTTCGTAAGGTGGGGCGTTCGTATCTTGAGGTACCACTGTACTTGATGAATGGAAAATTTTCTCCCTGCTAACCTAATAATTGATATTATGTTGCAGGCTTACGCTAAGCCATGGTGTGCTTCATGTTTTACTGAATGAGGCACAGTTGGCTGGGTTCACACTTAATGAAAGATAACCATGTTTTTCCAATCCAGTACCACAGGTTGTAACATACTAGGCTAGAGTGTGGTTGGCTTATTTGTGCTTCCATGTTATGCAAGCATAGCTGCAGAGACTAAAACTAAGCAACTTTTATGTGAGAATACTTGGCTGCAAGGGATGGGAGGACAACACAAAGTGAGAGTGCCAATATGTCTTTCTTTGGGGGATAAGATTTTTAAAAGCTGTGTTAAGCCTATTCCAAGTCTACACTGTGGCATTTGGGTTGCTCATCCCAAAATGATGGCAACTGAAATTCAGCAGTGGGACAGCAAAATAAGGTTTTAGGGGGCTGCATATAATCCAGAGACCAAGCTCCCCACTGACTATAAATCATGGCTTATAGACAATACTGACCAGATTATCAGAAACCAAAATAAGACAAACTATATTAGGGTTTAACTGGCAGTGTGAAGCCATAGGTGCCCATTCTCTCTACAAAATATTTTAACTGCAAGAGTGAAGAACCATGACTTTCCAGATGCTGTGGGACTCCAGAATTCTTGTCAACCTCAGTAGGTTGATAATTGTTAGAAACGGTGGCCATTGTCCAATATCATCTCTTTAATATTATATGATCGCTTGGATGCAGGAGATTGCCAATGCTTCTTTATGGGAGACTGAGCTGCCAACAGCCTTGAAGGAAGCTGTGGTGTGCTCCCTTCTGAAGAGGCTATCTCTGGATCTACAGGTCTTAAATAACTACCATCCTGTCTACACATCCTTTTGGGTGGGTGGGTGCGTGGGAAATGGGTGAGATAGTAGTGGTTGACAGCTTTGCAGCATCCTAGACAAAGATTATCTAGATCCTTTTCAATCCCAGTTCAGGCCTGGGCGTGGAACAGAGATAGCATTGGTCATCTCTAGGATAACCTGTGTCAGGATCTGGATGTGGGGAGTGCATCTCTCCTGGCCTTGTTGGACTTCTTGGTGGTTTTTGATACCATTGATCATGATATCTTCCTGGACCGCCTACATTGGTTGGGAATTGGAGGCATTGTTTTACAATGGCTCCATTCCTTCCTCAATTACCGTATTTTTCCGACAATAAGATGCCCCCATGTACAAGACGACCCCCATTTTTCCAACCCCAAATTAAGAAATCAATATTTTAAAGATAGTGCAGAACACATTTTTATTTAGTAATTAGTTAACATTTACCTGATACACTCGGTGGGAGGAGGTCCGAACCGTGTCTCTGCAGCTCTATTTCCAGGCTCTTTTGCATAACTGATTACATTCAAGCACGAGTGAAACTGCCGATAGCTTCTCTCTGCAAAAGCCTTCCTCTAACTGGTTTGTTCAGCATCAGCTGACATCAGTTACATAAGGCTCGTGATTGGAGGAAGTCTGTTTGGGAGACAAGCTATTTCACTCGTGATTGGAGGCTAGCAATAGGAGGAAGCCTGCCTGCAGAGACAAAGTATGGGCAGTTTTGCCTCGGCTGACTTCCTTAAATAAGACGCCCTTCAATTTTTAGGGTAAGGATTTTAGAAAAAAGTATCGTCTTATAGTCGGAAAAATACGGTAGTAATTTCAGACTGTGATGTGGGGGAGGAAAGATCAGCTCAGCAGCCCCTGATACGTGGGATGCAGGGGTTGATTCCTTCCCTCATTTTTTAAATGTAAGAAATGTCTAGCTGAGGCCATGTGACAGTTCAGGATATCTTGTTACTTGTAGGCTGATGATATTCAATTATACATCACTATCTTGGGCTATAAGGGAGATACTGTCAATGTCCCTTCCCAGTGCCTGGAGTCTTTAAGGGTCTGGGTGGGAGAGAACAGGCTGAAGTTGGAAGCCTAGTAAAATACAGTTGCTGTTTCGACATCAAGCTCCTCCATTGCCACCAGTTCTTGATGGGCAGGCACTACTCATGAAAGAGCATGTCTGCAATATGGAGGTCCTTCTGGATACCCAGCTCCTGCTTGAACAACAGGTAGAAACTGTGGCCAAGGGGAACTATGCCCAGCTTTGGAACTATGCACCAGTTGTAGCTATATACTACTTGGGGTAGGAGGACCTGGCTAAGATAACTCATTCCCTCATTACCATCTGGATAGACTAATACAATGCGCTTTACATGGGCCTTAAAGATGACTTGGAAACTGCAACTGGTCCAGAATGCTTACTTGCTCTCGCTGCTGGGAGCTTGTAACACCAGTTCCGCAGGCCATACATTGGCTACCAATTAGTTTCTAGGTACAATTTATGGTGTTTTTGACCTATAAAGCCACGATGTCTTGGCTCCTAGATACCTCCAGTACCATCTACTGCAATCAGCATCACCATGTTTTAGAACATCCAGGAAGAAATGGCATGCCACAATTTTTAGAAGTTTGGGGGGCGGGAGGTTGAGTCTAGAAAACGCTGCTGTTCTGTAGCAGCGCCAATGCTTTAGAACAGCCTCCTGATGGAGATCACGCTGACCCTCTCTTAGCTGACTTTTCACAAGTTAAAAACTGAATTATTTTGGAGGACTGTTAAATTTACACTTAATGCTATCTTGTTTTTGTTTTATTTTTCTATTGTGATTTTTTAATGGTTTTGTACTGAGGTCTTATGTGGTTATTGAGATTGGTTTTAACCTGACCGTGGGTGTTTTAAGTCTTGTTTTCTATATACTGTAAGCCCCCAAGAATCACTTTGATTGTGGCAGGGTAGAGCTTTGTTAAAAAAATACTATATTAGCGTCATACAAATAAAATGAAGAAATTAAAAAAAACTGTGCTTATGTGGATGCTTGAAGACCACTTTCACAACTCTGCATCATAATTTGGCATTGGCTCTTGTTCCAGTGGTTGCATTTTTCTTTAACTAGAAAAACCAATCTTTATCAGTGAAAATGTTACATGGAAATGTTATGAATCAAACAATTCTGTATAAAATTATCATCTGAACTGTCCACAAACTGTGGAACTCCACCTTAGTTTTGGTTTATCTCTACTTCACTTCCCATTGTCACTTTTTTTTTGCATTGTGCTTACTGTACAATATTCAAACACATCTTTACTCTATCTCCCTGATTCAAACTGCAGTCCTTGTCTATCTACTCAGCTTCTTGTTCTTCATTCTTTTTTTCCTCAAACCACCATAGTAAATACTTAACAGACCTTTAACAGATTTAGCAGACTTTGGATGCAGCAGACAAAATTTGTGTGCTTTTGCACATAGATACAATCCTACTCACAATTTTACCATGTATAAAATGCATAAAAAGTTATGTGCAAAATCCCAAATTTAAGACATTGCTTTAATGGACACCCTATTCCCCACTAGTCCATTAAAATAAGGGTCTTGGGTATTGTCATTGCCACATAATTTTCTTTTCTATTGGTACATAATTTTAATCCAATTCTTTATTACTGACCCTGCTAACACCATCAATTCTAGCACTCTCTGTTGTGTTTTCATAAAGGACCACGAAGTAACCCTTTATATTACCTCTCAAAATCTCGCAATTTGTTTCTAAGCTTTCATCTGCTTGCATTTTTTTGTCCACCGTTTACTACTGTTGAAATTTGGAGACTGGCAAGCTCATTTAAGAATAGAGTTGTATGAGATGACGATACACTCTTGAAGAGTATCTCTCTTTGCTCTGGTCAATTCATAGGTGTAGAGTTTTCCTTTCACACTGCCCTCTAAACTGGTGATGCTGTTAGTTTGACTTGGCTATGCCTGTTTCAGCACAGCATGAGCACAGAGTGGAAAAACAAGATGGGGACTACCTGTGATCCATAGGGATTCATATCCATCTTATCAAGAACCTTGTCTGCCCTGGTAGGAGAATCTAAGGGTTTGCATCTGGGCATTGCTTCATAAGAACAGAATGGGTGCTGCTTGTATACTTCCCATCTCACTATACACAAACTCTCTATGTGAAATGATAAGGACAGTCTTGGATGTAGTGCTGGACAATCCCAAGATTGTGGACCCTGGAGACCAAAGCCCAAGCTGGAGTTTGTTTTATGCCTATCGATGGAATCAGCTGGGCAAAAATGCTCACTTTTAACAGAATTCTAAGTGAGATTCATAAAAATACTGTATCCTACTAACTGTTGGCTTCCAAGACAAAGATAGGAAACTGACTAGCACAAACAAGCAAAGCCGGTATTTTAAGAATCATAACCATTTCAATGAACTTTATTAAAGCTCACTAAAGGCATCACAGGAACCAACAACAAAATCCATGTATTACCTTCATCTGGTTTTCCACACACAAAAGTGAAATGTAAGCAATTCTGCATGCTGCTTCACATACTTGTTCTCATCTTCTAGCAAATATTTTGGACAATGATACAAATAACTTTTTAAAGCTTGGCCTTCATTTTGCTTTTGACTGAATGCCTTTTCAATGGAAGAAACAACAAAAATGGAGACAAAAGAAAAACTACCTTGGCATCTACAAAAGCTCTAGGTGCACTCTTTTAAAAGGAGCAGTGCCTTTTGCAACAATTTCAAGATACTTTAGCCTTAATTAATACAAAAGGTTAAATTCCTGCACAGAAGATTTTAGTCAGTGTTTACAATTCCACAGGAATCTGAAAGTTACCAAGGCAATTTTCCTTTTAGAATGATCATGATTTCAACTTCTAGCTTGTCAATATATTCATTCCCACATAATACAACAGAATTCCAAAATATAAATAGCTCCCCAAACATATCTTCCCTAATATCACATAATACATTTTCCCACAATGAAATTGCTCATTGAAATGAAATAGTCTAGTCCAAGTCCATGCTAACTGGGCTCTCATTCATATGGCAGTCACCATTTTGTTGTGTTGTCTCAATGTTTTTGATTTCATCTTCTAAATCTTCAGTTTTGTTAATGAAAGGTGTATCTGGTGGCTCTTCCTGTTTAGGAGAATGTACTTGTGGCTTTGGTTGAGTTACAATGGGCTCACATACACTGTGTAGTTCCTAGAAGAGAGAAACATTACAAGAGTAACACAATGCATCTCCCTCTGTGAGCTTGTACACAAAAGTTAGCCTGCCAGTCCAAAAACCAAATATTTTGCTTTTATTTAGGCTAGAATTAGATATGACTCTGAAAGTAAGGCCCAAACTACAGTGGTACCTCGGTTCACGAACGCATCTGTTCACGAACAATTCGGTTCACGAACAGCTCCAGCCACAAAAATTTGCCTCCGTTTGCGAACGCCGGATTGGGTGATGAACAGGATCCGCGGCCATTTTCCCTCCCGTGACACGTGGTTGCGGCTTCCTGTAGGGAGGGGGACTCTCCCTCCAAGCAGTAACCGCGGCCATTTTCCCTCCCGTGACACGTGGTCGCAGCTTCCTGTAGGGAGGGGGACTCTCCCTCCAAGCAGTAACCGTGGTCATTTTCCCTCCCGTGACATGTGGTCGCGGCTTCCTGTAGGGAGGGGGACTCTCCCTCCAAGCAGTAACCGCCTCCCCACCCGCCTTCCTGTCCTTGACGCCGGGAGTCGCGTCGAGCAAGGTTAGCTTTCTCTCTCTTCGTACTGTACTTTGTGTCATATTTTTGCGGTTTTTTAAAAAAAAACATATGGTTCAGAACGGATTAACTGTATTTACATTGAACCTTACGGGGAAATTTGACTCGGGTCGTGACCAGAAATCGGTTGGCGACCAAATTTGGGGTCAGAACGGATTAACCGTATTTACATTGAACCTTATGGGAAAATTTGATTCGGTTCACGACCATTTCGGGTCGCGAACAGAGTCGCGGAACGAATTAAGTTCGTGAACCGAGGTACCACTGTAATTACAGCACAAGTATTTTTACTGAGAAATGAAGCCACCCTGTACTTCTCAATAATACAAAAGGCATTACTGATGTTGTCTTGCTCAAGTTTTTTCTCATTTTGGCATGCAATAGTCAAATAAGAAACGAAGAGGGAAAGAGGAACTATTTAATTCTGTACTAGTATTATTAGATTTGTTATCCTCCATCCTTCTTTTTATTCAGACCTGATTTAAATTTTTCTTTGATATTTAGATCTGCATGCTAGTAAGACTTACCTTCAGCTTTCTTTTGATTTCATTTACACGGACAACAGGATCCTGATCAAGACACTGCTTAGCTTGGATGTTCAGAATGTTGTTTAGCCATTCTGTTGTGTCACTGATGCACTTCTCTACTTTATTCATTTCAGTTTCATCAATATGAATATATTTCTCATCCTGAAACAGAAATGCAGTGTATTTGTCATTACTATAAGAATTTTTTCAAGGCTAGCTCATACTTAAAAGCTTAAGTATCAGCACTAGTACTCTTGCTCACCAATTAAGGGCTATTATATTTGACAATAAAAAATAAGTTAATAATGCACATTTTTCCTCTTCATTCCACTCAGTCTCAGCAAAGCCATTTATTACAAGGCCACACTTCCAATACTTCCAATTTTCTGACTTTTCATGTAAGAAACAAGATTGCCAGTTGTGTTGGCTCGCTGCTTATGCTTTAATACAAATGACTTATTATTGGCTATCTATAAAAATATATAAACTGTCATGCTGAAATTTTTACCTTAAGTAAACATCTTGGAAGCAAAGCAATCAGTAAGCAGTGTTTTTTTTAAAGACTGAGGCCTACTGACTCATTAGATTGCTATACTTCAGATTAGAAATAAGATTTATAAAGTTCACATAAAATTACATCCTCCAGTATGACACTATGAGCTTTAAAATATCCTCCTCATGTTCCTTGCCAGAAAAAGTCTGTTTCCCCCCAAAAAATCTTATCAATTTTCTCATATACTAAAAATAACTTGTAGTTCATCAGGATTTCAATTTGTGATAACAGCAATTTTATACAGATTAATGCATTATAAGTGAAAATGGGTGTTTACACAGATCCAAGGATACTGGAAAATGTAAATAAAAATAGTTCTAAAGCCTGACAAATGGTTGCAATGACCAAAAAGTGTTATGTAAAATATTGCATTCTATGCTTGGCTGGCAGCTCATGCTACAAGTGCTTTTTAGGGATATGCAAAATAGTTTATGCATGGAATAGCCAGGTTTAAGTAATTTGTACACAGACCAAAACATACAGATTTGGTCTGGGCAACAAATGTTTCTTAGCAGGAGACTGTGGGGAAAAGACCACAGGCAGGACACAACCAAGGGACAATAAGGGGAGAAGCACACTCGGAGGTTTGGGGAGAAGGAATAGCTGGACTGGCTGGTTCTGCTGCATTTGAATTCAAGTTTGGTTGCTGGGAAGATCAGTGGGCAGTGTGAGAGCACTTTCTCACATAGTCACAAACAGCCTGACACCAGATCAGTCCATTGCGAAACAAGGGCAAGTGAAAACCATAGCTCCTGCATAAAACAGAGTGGAAATGAGCAACAACCCTACTTGACTCAGAAGACCCTTCTGAAATTTGTCTTGGACAAACCTGAAACAACCAAAAAGTTCCAGCTTTCAGTTTAGGCGAATTGTGATCCAGCTAAACAGTTCAGCCAAATTAATAAAACGTAATTTTCTATTTTGTGTGTACCTCTTCCACTATTTATGAAAAACTCCACTGTCTCGTACCAGAATGATAATCATGAGATTTAATGATGATCCTCTAAAATCTGGGATTTCTTACAACTTTATTGTTTGATAGTGGTGGGGTCTATATAATGGAAGGCTGGTAAAGAATTTATCAACGGTTAGCTAATGTCATGCACCACTGACCTATAATCCATTTCACAAAGAGAATTCAGTGCAGTTCACTCTTTTAATTGTGTATTTTAACTACGATTACATACTTTGTTTTTATATTCTTCTGTAACCCCAACATAGGTTTGAAGCTTATGCCCCAGCTCCTCCAGCAGCTTTGGCCGCTCCTCTGCTTCTTGATATCTGATTTCAATGGGAGTCCCAAATTTCTAAAAGAGATCAGAATCACAACAGGCCATTTCAGCGATTAATAGCACTTTTAAAATCCAACATATAAAATGAAAGTTAGCTATACCTTTAACTCAGTCAGTTTGTCCATATACACTTGTTTAGCTTGGTCTTCTCCTTCTTCATATAACCAGTCTTCTACTTCTGACAGTAGTATAGAAAAATTCTGGCGATCCTAAGCAAGGTTTAATAACAAGTTTATTTTTTAACAGCACTGCCTACCAGCTGATAGTTGGATTAGTTGCATTCAAAATGCAAAATTGCTCTTAAGCATATACAAAACAAAATCACTATTAATGCATTTTTAGGAAGAAAACAAGCATAAACAAACAGAAAGGAAGTAAATATGCTAAATAGAATTGAACAATGGAATCTTAAATACTATTGTAGAATTAAGAATTTGCCACTGAAAGTTGTGACGACAGTCAGCAATTTGAATAGCTTTAAATGGGGATTAAATGAACTACTCTTCTTCAATCTGCTACCTATAGATATGTTGGACTTCCACCAGCAGAATCCCTAGCCAGCACATGCCATGGTCATGCTAGCACTGAGAGTTTATAATATTTAGTCTATGCACTGTAAATATCCTAAACTGGCATTCTGCATGAAAGATCTAAAAATATTTTAAATAAATAAAACAACTACCTGCTCACACACAAATTTTTCATAGGGTCCAGACAGCTTGTCTCTAAAATCATAAACATATTCTTCAACTGCATTCTTTGCTTCATTTCTTTCCTTTTCCAATTTGTCCTGCATGATCATTTTGCCCTGTTAACAAAAAACAGTAATCAGAACAGTCTTAAGTACTTAAGACGTTGAACAGTACAGCATTGCCTCTTTCCAATTAAATCTCTTCAAAGGCTTGGCTTACAATTCAGTAAATGATTAGCAAAATGCATTCTATATTATAAAGCTATGGTTTTCTTTTTAAACACTGCTGCATTATTATCTATCAAAGTTAAGTCAGACAGCACTGTATTCACTGAATTGATTCAACTAATTCAACTGCCAGTCATCGAGGGACAAGAAATTAAACTACACTTAATCTATAATGCCTAATCAGCCAGGTTGCAAAGTAGTAATTTCCCACTGGTGTCAAGGTCAACAACCCTAAGCATGAGTAAAACAGTATCAACAATAATTATATATAAGAAATATGGGAATGACTCAATCATCCATATAAAAATCAACACATTCTCATCTTCAACAGTTTTACTGATCAGTGAAATGTCCATTCTCAATCTTTTTTTTCAGCTAATAAGGAATTAACTTCAATATGCTCCCAAGAGCCAAAGATGCAACTAAGAGGAAAAAAAATAGAATAAAATATGGATACTGAAGGTCATTTAACACACCTCTGTTTCAATGTACATATTCAGCAGATCCTTCCCAAGCTGCCATACTAAATTAGCTTCAATAGGCAACTCTACATTTTTCACTTTTATTTTCGGTTTCTTAGCTTCTGGAGGCTGATCACTTTTCTTTTCATTTCCCTAGAGTAGGTAATACAGGATACGATTACATCATGGACTGATAGAAAAAAAACTGCAACAGAACTCAGTATGTCCCAATACTTTTTTCTTCATACAATTTCAATACTGCATTTCCACATGATCTGGCCAATGCAGGTTTGGCAGAACACCAGGTAGATTATCTCATTTTTATATGAGATTACTTCTATATAGAGTTACATTAATTTTTTTCTCCAACAGAACACATTTAAAAGACACTCACTTTTTCGCCACTGGGGATTTTATTTTCTTCAGAGGGAGCCTCAGGAGAAGGGGGAGACTGTGATGTTTGCTGACCATCTGTTTGTGCCTGGGACTGAGCTCCAGCCTCAGTGTTGCCTTGCTGGATATTTTTCTGAAATGGAAGCCCAGGCACAAAAGATGTGAAAATATAATAACAAAAAACCATTAAGGAGGTACAATATAGTTAACATTTGATACATCTAAGATATAAAAATTTCTGTACATACAACCGTCATAAAATGGATATACATTCATCTCTAGAGAGCAGAGCACCATTAAGTATCTCTCCAATGTTCCTAGATAGATGAATCACTAATACGGAGCAAATTATATAATATATCACAATCTCTAACTCTCCTCTTGAGGCTGAAGAATTACCTCTCTTCCCAGCTTTGAGCTGGAAATGTCTTCTTTTAAATGAGTAAACTATTTTGTATCCAAACACTTTTGAAGTATTTCAAAACAGGCACAGAAAAATTTGGCACCCAGTATGAGCTACTCTGATCAGTAGCAACTCTTCAAAATTTCATTTTTCCCATTACCTGCTACCTGAGACTTGTAACTGAAGGGACTCAGGACCATGCACTTTGAACCCATAACATACAGAACCTCTAGTCTATCAATAAGCTGTGGGATTTTTGCTACAGAAAAGTTAGGCAATCTTGTGCTCTCAGATATTATGGATTAAAGTTTCAAAATCCCTTATCAACAACCATGTTAGTTGAGGAAAATAAAAACTGCAGTCTGAAACAACTGGAGGGCTCCAGTAGCTGTTCCTGTTGATAGTTTACAAACATTTCTTTGGGTTGTTTGGCTAGAACAAACCCCAATCAGGGTTAAATTCAGTTTTAAACAGTTTCTTGCATTTGATACCTTCATCCAGCTGTAGCATATTCTAGAATTTGAAAGAGTTCAAGGAGACGGAAATACTCTTACTGACCCACCCTTAAAACCTAACACAATTCTGATTATTCTGTTCTGAAATGCTACATAGCTAGTTTTGATAAAGAAGATTCTAAATTTTCCATATGAGGAGACCAACTTACATTACAGCTCTCAGGTTTTTGATTCTGGGGTTCTATTTCAGCCTCAATACTGGGACTTTCATTCTCTTCCGTTTTCATTTGCTCCACCATTGATGCAGTAGAGACACTAAAAATGCCATGAGTATTGATGCGAACTTTCACTTTCACTTTAGTTTTCTCTCCATCATTCTGAGCTGCAATATTCTGGATAATATATTTGCCTGCATGCAGGAAAACAACCCCAAATATGGAACAGAAGCTTAGATTTCCAAAAGCATGAAGATTTTAGAGTGTCCTAAAACAATTTGTTTTTTAAGAGAGAGAAAATCCACACTGCCCATGATTTGTTATATAATCTTGTTATTTATTGTTGTATGCTACAAAGTGGCAGATTACCAGGACATATTTTATACTCATTGAGGGAATGTTCCAAATGAATTTCTGTTCTGATCGTGAGTGCTAAAATGGGTTAAACATAAATATGCTAAGTAATAAGAATGGAGTTTAGATTACTTAAAACAGATGAAAATTCATACTACTACTAATACATTGATTAGCAGCAAATCAATTTTATCACAGGGATCCTGGTATATCAATCTATGAAAAAAAGCTATTTCTACTTTTTAAAAAGGTCCTATACATCAAAAGTTTAGCAGCCACCACTTGACTGTCTTATTTCTTTTAAATATTCCATTTGTACAACACAACCCTTTAAGCAGCATCAGTGACTACAGTAACATCATATGGCAAAATGGTTTTCATTTACAATATTACAAGCTTTTGGGAGCTTTTATAAATAGTTGTTTTACAAATAAAAATTATAACTTTTGTGGTGCCTGGAGGCTGTGGGGGTCTGGATGGGGAACAACAGGCTTCAGCTGAACCCTGGTAAGACGGAGTGGCTGTGGGTTGGGGGCTCCTCTGTATCCAGAAGTTTACCATCTTTGGTTCTGGATGGGGTCGCACTACCCCAGACAGACCCGGTGTGTAACCTGGGGGTCCTCCTGGACTCATGACTCCTGCTTGAAGAGCAGGTGGCAGTCATGGCCAGGGGCCTTTGCTCAACTATGTGTTGTGCACCAGTTACGCCCTTTTCTGGATCGGGAGTCCCTTCAGTCAGTCACTCGTGCCCTAGTCATCTCCCGTATAGACTTTTGCAATGTGTTCTACATGGGGCTACCCTTAAAGAGTATCCAGAAGCTTCAGCTGGTTCAAAATGCAGCTGCGCAGGCAATTTTAGGTTCCCCAAGGATGGCACATGTTACACCGTTGCTACGTGAGCTGCATTGGGTCCCTGTCTGCTTCCGGGTCCAATTCAAGGTGTTGGTTATCACCTTTAAAGCCCTACATGGCATGGGATCAGGTTACCTGAGGGACTGTCTCACCCCCATTATATCTACCCGTCCCACCTGGTCAGGCAGGGAGGGTATGCTGCAGATCCCGTTGATGAAAGAATGTTGACTGGCGGGGTCCAGAAAGAGAGCCTTCTCTGCTGTGGCCCCCGCCCTATGGAATACTCTCCCCCCAGAGATAAGGCAGGCCCCAACTCTCTTGTCCTTCCAGAAAGCAGTCAAGACCTGGCTCTGCCAACTGGCATGGGGCGCAAAAAAGGGCAACCAACCCTGGGGGTGGCTAGCACCTTGAAGATGCTCCCATATGTTAACATCTTACTGACCATCAACATCTTGGAAGATATTACTTATGTATGTGTTTGGTTTTATTCTATTTTTACTGTATTTTATATTGGTTCATTGCATTTTAATATTTATGGCTGTTTTATTGTGAACCGACCAGAGTCACTTTTTATGAGATGGGCGGTATCTAAATTTGAAATATAAATAAATATAAATAACTCTGTTGTTCCATTATTCAGAATTCATTTAGCTACATAAACAAAACAGTAAAATAAATACATACTGTCCTATGAATGCAGTTAAACTCCTTTCCTACAGAGGGGTTTTTTTTTTTTTTTTTGGTTAATTGATTCAGCTGCTATACATTAGGGATATGCAAAATTCCCTGATTTGGGAACAGATCATTCCTGGGAACTCCAGAATATTCTGTTTCCTCTTGTGGACCATGCCATTCCAGGTGATTGGCAGGTTCTGGAAGTAAGTAAATCTGAATATGCCAAATTGCTTTCAGATCAGGGAATTTACTTTCACAAACAAATCATCCCTGACATGGCATGGTCTACAGCAGGGACAGAACAGTCTATTCCTGAATTGTCAAATGCTGCATATTTCTCCCATACCCAATAATATAAAAAACTTTCAGAGATTCTTACATACACAACCACTTACCTATCTTTTTTTCAGGGTAGGGGACACTACTGAGATCAGAATAAAATGCCTGGAGTTCAAATGGTCCTTTTCTGTAAAATGTCAAGACTTTGGAAAAAGGAGCTGCATGATGCCTGCTGAAAACTTCATGAATGCTACAGGAAGATAAAGGAGGAAAATGAGCTGGCGGTATCTATATGAAAGCAGCTTTATCATTGTATTATTATTGCTCTATCACATCCTGTTATTTATTTATGTATTTATTCATGAATCTTTTACGACTATCCTTCTTAATCAAATAACTCTGGGCTACAATTTAAAAACAAAAATACAATTAAAAACATGAATAATAAATATAAAATACAAACGCTAATGCATATCACACATTATCCTCAATCTCAAATTCACCTTAGGCTCTGGGATGATACTGGGTTGTACTGTACTCAGGTCTTTAATCAATAAAAGTTCTGTTTTTTGTTTTGTTTTGTGCCTTTGAGTCAGTTTTTTTTACTTCTGATGACTGTCTGGACTAGTCCCTGCAGTTTTCTTGGCAAGATTTCAGAAGTGGTTTGCCATTGCCTCCTTCCTAGGGCTGGGAGAAAGTGACTGGCCCAAGGTCACCCAGATGGCTTTGTGCCTAAGGCAGGACTAGAACTTGATGCCTTAACTACTATACCAAACTAGCTCTCATTACAAGTTCTGTACAGGCTTTTAAAATAGTTACAGGACTTAATCCAGCCAGAACATATCATCTATTCCCAAAAGAATCTGAAGCATATCTTCCTCTCTATCAGTGTGGGTAGGCTATCTTTTACCTTGCCAATTGTTATTATGAGCATACAGTGTTCAAAATGGAACTACATATGCAAAATCTAATACACACAGTTTTCTCAAATAAATACAACAATTATCTTGATTAGTTCAGTGTGTGTGTGTGTGTGTGTGTGTGTGTATAGACCTACTGGGTGGTCAAAAGAGAGAATACACTTCTCTACCATGTACACTGGCTAGATGTAATGAGCGAATAATCTAACATTTTAATTCCTGTGCCTAACTACAATATTTCAGTATAGTCCTGTTCCCTAACTGTTCAATAATTTTGGAAACAAAAGGAACTTGGTATTAGGAAGTTCTACTGCCAAACATGAACCAAATGGGAAGTTTATTAAGAGCTTCATCATTATCTCAACATAGTTCCCATTCATTTCAACAGCCCTTGCAACGAGAGCTCCCTGTTGTAAATACTGTATATGTTCCAGAACATCCAATGCAAATGAGCTGAAGCCTCAGGCAATAAGATAATTAAGGTTTAAACCTGGCAATTTATTCACACCTGCCAATTTATTCTCATATGATAGATTTAGTATAATTGCAACATACAATTGACAAATGTATATGATCCAAAAGGTTGAACGTTAAAATTATGACAAATGAGTTTGAATACATTTTGAAAAACTTGTGAGTTAAGCATGAACAAAACTGTTTCAGAGCACATGTGACTACTCCAACTGCTGTTTATTTTATTCATTTATTACAAGGCCTTATTATGCAGCTTCAATCAAAAAACAAAACAAAACAAAGTGACTTGCAGGTGATACAAGAAGATTCATCTCTTTTTTCTATATTGTTTAAATGTTGTATTATTGTAATTGTTTTTATTTTCTTTTAATTTTGTTCGCCACCCAGAGTCACTTGGTGATATGGGAGGCTGTATAAATTGAATGAATGAATGAATGAATGAATGAATACAAAAACTATGACGGGAGATCAAGAGATTTGTGAATCTGTCTTCACCTCAAGAGGCAACCACTGAACTGGGATCATAAACTATTCAATAATATACTGCTATTTATAATTTAATTTCTTTGGTTGGCTCTTCTGTGTGAATTCAGTCAAATGTGATAGTTCCAATTTAAGCTGCATATTTACATTACAGGGCAATTGCACAGAAACATGAAATCTGAAGTTATGACTCACCCATCACCCTCTTCAGACTCTGTGCTCCACATCAATGATATTGGGAATGTAACTGCATCTGTGATGGAGATTTCTCTAACTTTAAAAGCTGGAGACAGAATTGCACACTGGAAGACGAAAATGCAATACAAGGCAACAGTTGTTATTGCCTTTCCAACAGGTCAGATTAAAATAACTTATAAAAGGAAGAAAGAACTGGTACTTTTATTGGTTTGAAAAAAGGGTTCTGGCCAACTATTTATTACAAAGCCTAATCTCACAAAGGAGATTTGTAGAAAATATTTTTCATTTCAACACAGTTTTACCATAGAAACAAGTTATATATTCTGCAATAAAAACTATTACTTAATTTTTCTGATTTTTTTTTAAATTTAACCTTACTATTTATTATCCACAAAGCAAAACTTTCCAGATAATCTCATTAGCTTGAAACAACAGCTATGAAAGGTTTTTTGTGAAACCTTAAAGAGACAAAAATGTTTTAAAATTGGGTAAGATGACATGGATGCACAAACTGTTAAACTGGTATCTGAAATCCAGTTAAGGAAGGAACTAAATGTTAGTAAGGTTTTATGGGTCAAAAGAATCTTGTTTATTTTTATTTTTCTGCTTATTTTTAAAACAAAGCCATTTTAAGGAAATAAAATACAGAACAGAGAAGTGGTTCAGAATAGGAAGTTCATTTTTTTTAAACCATCATTAGTAGAGGAGACTTTTTTCCTGTGGGATTCCAGGTGTTTCTTTATTAAGTCCCTGTCTTTAACGGGTGGTGACAAGGAGCACAGAATTGATGAGGGAGATTAGGACATAACAATTATTTAAGCACCATCATTGTTAGTCATGCCTAATTCTACATTGTTCCTTTCAAAACCTGTTCTTTTAAAAACTGTCTACTTCATGAAAAGAAGTCAGCACAGATTAAGCTTTCTTACTGCTTCAGCCTGACTTTAAACACACTGCTTTTCCGCAAGCAATTGTTCAGTACCCAAACAAGGTCCACAAATAGCTGAGTGATATTTAAATATACACCTTCAAATAAGCAATAAACAACAAGGTTAATTTATCTTTGTTTAAACCAGTTCATGTCATCTGCTTTCTGCTTAAGTTTGCATTAAAAAAAGCCACACAAAGATTTGGATGAATTTGGGAACTGAAAATTTTGTAGCACTAAAATGAGAACCATACATATTTATCTAGCCTCACTCTGATTTAAAAATTGCTTTCCTGAGAATACCTGCAATGCACAGCCTCTTGCAACAGCTTCATCTGCATTCAGTGTTGTGCTGACATCTTTGCCAAAAAACTTCCCTATCTTTTCTTTAACAGCTGGAATACGTGTGGCTCCACCTACAATTTCAACAGCATTCACATCCTCCACTTTGAGTTGGATTTGCTCCATCAAGGAACGAAGGGGAATCTCTATTCTTTGTAGAAGATCACCACACAACTCTTCAAATTGGGATCTAAAATAAAAACATTAAAAAGATATGAAAAATGTGCCAGACTTTCTGACTCAAGAATGGGTGATTCCAACCTCAAAACAGTCATCTGAAGTGCTCCAGAAGTAGTCCAAACTGAAACTGACATGTTCTAAAATAAGACTAAACTATTTTTGAAAACTGAGTAACGTGCCCATTTGCTTCCTGCATTTTGTGAGAAAGCTCACAACAAATGCTCAGCATTCCAAATATACTTTTTTAAAAAAATTCATTCAATTGTGTCTGATTCTCGGAGACTGCCCAGACAAGTTCCTGCAGTTTTCTTGGCAAGGTTTCTAAGAAGTGGTTTGCCACTGCCTCCTTCCTAGGGTTGAGAGAGAGTGACTGGCCCAAGGGACCTAGCTGGCTTCATGCCTAGGCAGGACTAGAACTCATGGTCTCCTGGTTTCTAGCCTAATGCCTTAATCACTACACCAAACTCGTTTTCTCCAAATATACTAGTTAGCAAAGATCTACAGCTTTATGTAAATAGTGAGAAGGCACAAAGAACAATGTATACTAAGATACATATTGGGAAGACTAAGGAATATGGTAGCTTCTGTCATTAGTGTTCTGAATGTAGACTACCTGGCAGTTTTATGTATGCTACAGACAACCATGTTAGTGTGTGAACGAAGGAATGAGGAGTACGTTTCTGAATGGCTGGAACAAAGGCATCTTCTCAGGAAAACCCTGAAAAGCAGTTGAGAATACGGGGAGTCCCTGGGTTAAGAACGCCCAGGTTACAGACAACCCAGTTAAGAATGGAGCCTACAGGTGAAACTCGAAAAATTAGAATATCGTGCAAATGTTCATTTATGTCAGTATGGCAACTCAAAAGGTGAAACCAATATATGAGATAGACGCATCACATGCAGAGCGAGATATGTCAAGCCTTACTTTGGTATAATTGTGATGATTATGGCGTACAGCTTATGAAACCCCAAATTCACAATCTCAGAAAATTAGAATATTACATGACATCAGTAACACAAGGATTGGAAATAGAACAATATCAGACCTCTGCAAAGTATAAGCATGCAGATGTACTCAGTACTTGGTTTGGGCCCCTTTTGCAGCAATGACTGCCGCAATGCGGCATGGCATGGATGCTATCAGCCTGTGGCACTGCTGAGGTGTTATGGAAGACCAGGATGCTTCAATAGTGGCCTTCAGCTCCGCTGCATTGTTCGGTCTCATGTCCCTCATCTTTCTCTTGGCAATGCCCCATAGATTCTCTATGGGGTTCAGTCAGGCGAGTTTGCTGGCCAATCAAGCACAGTAATCCCATGGTCACTGAACCAGGTTTTGGTACTTTTGGCAGTGTGGGCAGGTGCCAAGTCCTGCTGGAAAATGAAGTCAGCATCCCCATAAAGCTCGTCTGCAGAAGGAAGCATAAAGTGCTCCAAAATCTCCTGGTAGACGGCTGCGTTGACCCTGGACTTATTGAAGCACAGTGGACCAACACCAGCAGATGACATGGCTCCCCAAATCAACACAGACTGTGGAAACTTCACACTGGACTTCAAGCATCGTGCATTGTGTGCCTCTCCATTCTTCCTCCAGACTCTGGGTCCTTGGTTCCCAAATGAGATGCAAAAGTTGCTCTCATCAGAAAAGAGGACTTTGGACCACTGGGCAACAGACCAGTTCTTTTTTTCTGTAGCCCAGGTAAGACGCTTCTGATGTTGTTTGTTGTTCAGGAGCGGCTTGACAAGAGGAATACGACATTTGAAGCCCATGTCCAGGATCCGTCTGTGTGTGGTGGCTCTTGATGCACTAACTCCAGCCTCAGTCCACTCCTTGTGAAAGTCCCCAACACTTTTGAATGGCCTTTTCCTGACAATCCTCTCCAGGCTGCGGTCATCCCTGCTGCGTGTGCACCTTTTTCTACCACACTTTTCCCTTCCACATAACCTTCTATTGATGTGCTTTGATACAGCACTTTGGGAACATCCAACTTCTTTTGCAATTACCTTTTGGGGCTTTCCCTCCTTATGGAGGGGGTCAATGATGGTTTTCTGCCCAACTGTCAGGTCAGCAGTCTTTCCCATGCTTGTGATTCCTACTGAACCAGCCTGAGAGACCATTGAAAGGCTCAGGAACCCTTTGCAGGTGTTATGGATTCATTAGCTGATTAGAGGGGGACACTTTGAGCCTAGAATATTGAACCTTTTCACACTATTCTAATTTTCTGAGATTGTGAATTTGGGGTTTTCATAAGCTGTACGCCATAATCATCACAATTATACCAAAGTAAGGCTTGACATATCTCACTTTGCATGTAATGCGTCTATCTCATATATTGGTTTCACCTTTTGAGTTGCCATACTGACATAAATGAACATTTGCACAATATTCTAATTTTTCGAGTTTCACCTGTATTGTAGCAAAATTCAAGTTAAATACACAATGATTTGAGTTCATTACACAATACTACTTATTCAGTATTATACAATAATGCTGTTCCGGCTTATATACAAATTGGACTTAAGGACAGGCCTTGGGAACGCAACTCATTCTTAAACTGGGGACTACCTGTAATAAAATCCATCGCAGCAATGACTGATAAAACAGGACACCCATAACCAAGAGACAAGTGTTCTCAAATCAAACATCATCTACATTTACATCGACATTAGATTTTTATAAATCGGATGAGCTCCTGGAATAGAAAGGGAACCAGTCTCAAGTATCAGGGCCTGCATGGATGCAGCATGACCTATCTGGAATCCAGTTAATGATATCTTCCCAACCAGAATTTATATACGAGACAGTCTCCACATTTATGAGCTGAACGATAATTTGTGAGCAAGAGAAGGAGGGTTCTATTGCATTCAGTGTTCTTCTGGTTGGCCACTGTGGGAAAAAAACTAGAATAGCTAGGCTACAGTCTGAACCAGCAAAATGGTTAAAAAATGACTCAATCACTTACCTATTCATCTTTGAAGAGATATCTGTATCATTCATAAAACATTCAATATTAAGTGGAATATCTGTGCTGTTTGAGCTCATTAGCTTTTTCAGCTTCTCACATTCTTGATATAAACGAAGGAGGGCTCGTATTTTTGATTTTGGGTCTAGTTTGTACTTGGATTTTATTTCAGCACAGAAGTAATCTACTAGTTTTTCATCAAAGTTTTTTCCTCCCAGAAAGGGATCAAAAGCTGTGCCAAGAACCTAATTTGAAGAAAAAGGATAGAATGTGAATTGCCCAATCTGTTATCATTCATATATGAAATATTTTCAGTACACATGTAAAGCCAAAGAGATGTTGCTGCCAGCTAAAATTCTTTAAGAATAATGTCAGTGCTTAAGTATGGATTTATACAGTGTTTCCAAGGTATGGCAAACAGTACTTCCAGGAATCAAAAGTTTCCACTGCTATCAAGTTATCTAGTTCTAACACAAAGACTATAAACAAATCTGGCAGGTATTAATTGCAGGGTAATGTTTTGCAAGTATGCATAGAATTCTTTTATATTTCCATTTTTCTTACTCTAGAATGCTTTGGCAGATTATACATTTTAAAGTCATTTTTACTTCATCACAGAGATGTTTTTCTCCACCTATCTATGTCTGCTGTCAGTTATTTGCTTTCTCTTCTAAGTGCAAAGAATAACCTAGGAGAATATATAGCACTCTTTTCACCTTTATTTTGATCCTTTTTTATTTATTATTGTATTTATGTTCTGCTTTTTCTCTTGAGAGCTGAAGTCAGGATATGTTGGACTTTTCCCTCATTATATCCTAATAAAAAACCATGCGAGGTAGGTGAGGCTGAGAAAGAATGATGGGCTCAAAGTCACCTATTAAACTCTGTGGTTGAATGGGGACTTGAATCTACATTTCTCCAGATCTATACCAACATCTTCACAACCACCCTTCACTGAATCATCTATAAAACTGGATTTCATATAAAGGCAGCCTTGTACTGCTTCTTAGATTCTGTCTACCTTGAGTTTTCCCTTGTTAAAAGCACAGGCTGATACTTGAAATGCGGAATGGCCCATATCTATGAACACCACTAATCGTGGCTTCTCTTCTGCAGCTGGAAGGTCCTGCTTGTAAATCCCATAGTTCAGTGCCACTGTAAAAGAAATAAAAATAAAAATAATTGAATGTTAATTTACTTCTGTCCAGTAGCATGCACATGAGGGATGATGCAGCTGTAATCTAACATATGCGAAGAACATCAGGATGGAGAACGCTGTATTAAGTTATTTACAGCCAGAATTATTATATCAATTACATTAGCACAGGGGAGAAACAATGGAGAATTTTAATGTACTGTGGCAGCTAGGTAATATTGTAATACATAGCAATGCATAAGCCAGTAGTATGGTAACTACTGTTGCTGCTACTACTTCTACTATTATTTAGTTAAACACCAAAACCAATACAATGTAATCATATAAAACCAACATAAGAAATTAGTATAAGAGCCAAACAATCCATAGAACTGTATCCAGACAGGAATAAGTCAACCAGTAAACATTACCAGTGCTAAACCCAAAGCCCTCTCATGGCAATTACAGTTAAAGAAAATTCAGCAACCCTCCTAAATATTTCTGAAGGCTGATCCACTAGTAAGAAGAAAGTGTTGACCATTTCAAGCTGATCTAAACAGTCAGGTAACAAACATAATATTATGAATGCCAGGCTTGATACAGAGGATAGCACAGGAATACATCCAACATGTACATAAATGATCTTGCAATGGAAGATTCTATTCAGCCTTCCCTCCAGAACCATGGATGGTGGGACACTGTCTAGCCAATGAGAATGTTCTCCTATGCAAGATAGAGAGAATGTTAATGAGGTAGTTAAGTAGATGTAAAAGTTCCACCTCAAAAGCCACCGTCACAATAATGAACAGCTGTACTCCTATCTCTCTATAAATCCAGGTCAAAGATTCACTGCTTTGTCTCTAAAGTGGCTCTCTCAAATTCCATTATCATCAAATACAGGGATGAAAGGACACAATAATTTAAATCCAGAGCTGTGACTTCCCTCCAGGAAACAACAAACCTATTCACTAAGATGAACTGGGACATTAAACTTAATTTTAACCAGTTCTAACCAGTAAGATCTCATACAAGCCTCTACACAATGACGGCCAGACTCAAAAAGGAGAAGAGCATTTGACACACTTGGGGGGGGGGGGGAGAAGAGGGGATGTATAACATAGGTCTTAAGGATCTGGAATTACCTCCAAGGCTCTTAATTCTTAAGTATAAAAACGTGCTCAGCATTTTAGTCCTCAGTAATTTTACTGCAGCTGCAGCAAAATTATTCCCACTCTGGGTAGGTGAAGTATTAAAGTTGGGGCTTGGACTATTACATATTTTGTTTCTTCCAGATTTAGTGGACAGGAATAAAACACCTCTATATATGAAGTCCCTGACTTGTTCAATATGGATTCCATTTATATGACAAATTAACATACCAGCTGGACTGCTGCAATGCACTCTACTTGGGGCTGCCTTTGAAGACCACCTAAGAGCTGCAACTGGTACAAAATGCAGCTGCCTACTGACTAGCAGTGAAGAGTTGCTACAGCCACATAATACTTGCACTACAGGCTCTGCATTGGTTGCCCATAGATTTCCAAGTACAATTCAACCTGCTGTTTTTAATCTATAAAGGCCTCTACGGTTTGGCTCCTAGGTGCCTCCATGACCACCTTCCTCACGTGGAAACAACTCATCCAGTTCATGTTCCCAGACAAAATCTGTAAACAGTTCCACTTTACCAAGAGCTTAAACTTTACTTGGAGCTGCAGAGAATGCCTTTTTCTTGTGGCCCTATGCCACCAAAATCAGTTCAATGCCCATCATAAAGGCCTTCTGGAAACTAATAAAGTCGATGAGTGTTACTGTAATGGATTTTTATTCTACCATTGTCTTGGTTTCAACACTGTTTTATTATTGAAAACCATTAGGTGTCCATGCATATTATGCCAGTGCATAAATGACATAAATAAATAAATACATAAATAAATAAATAAATAAATAAGAAGCAAGCTTGTATTGCTCACCTGCTGTCATATCATTCATTAATCTGAGACAATTTAGCCCAACAACCTGAGCTGCATCAAGCAGCGATCTTCTTTCAGCATCAGTGAAAAATGATGGCACCTGAAGAAAGCAATTATACGCATGAAAATCAGATATCCATGAGGAAAATATTTGTTTTCAACACAAAAGCCATTTTGTTCTAAAACTCAATTCCTCTGAGATTTATTTATTAGATAAATGTCACATGATTTTAACTACTTATGAAGTCACCCACAAATACATTCAATTCCAGTATAATCCAAAGGGTGAAATTAGAACAAATAACTTGCCTTTAGGAACATTTTAGCAATGCTTAAAATGGAAATTAAAATAAATGATACCTTTCATTTTGTAAGCAACATTTTGGAAAATAACTTAACCTATTTCAATGAGGCAAACTGACTTCCGGAAGAAAAGGTGAATTAAGTGATTTTTTTTTTTTTTTGAGCCAATGAGAAGAATAATAATTTTGGAGGTATCATTAACGCTACTTCCTTTCTCTTCCAGATCTGACTATGAGAAAACAAGATCTGAGAGCTTATAGTATACCTTCTGACAACTCAAAATTGCCTTATAATGTACCATTTCTAGTTTATTACATCTACATCAAAGAAAGAAAAACAAAATTAATGTCCAAAAGTAACAGAACTCTGAAACAACTTCTGAAATGGATTATATGCAAGGTGAAAATTAAATACATTTTCATATTTAATGCTTCTACACAATAGCAAATCATTTGCTAAGTAGCTGCAAAATATCTGTTCCCATTAACCATCCAGCTGTTACAAAATGAGTCTGGTCATCTTTAAGAGTATGTATTCTGATTTATGTCTTTGTTACTTGGACAAGTACACAATGTACAATTTTTGATATTATTACAAGTTACAAATATAAATTATTACGCATTAATTATTCACTTGTTTTGTATACTTTAATTAGGACTTTTTGTTATCTTCCATTTTAAAGGGTTTGTACCCTACGCTATCACGGGGCGGGGGGCACTATTTCATTCAGATTTCTGATTTGTTTTGTATCTGCTTTCTTTTATCAATAGCACAATAGTAAAACATCCCATATAGTTCTACCCTGCCTTCAGATTCAAGTGATATTCAGAGTTGTTCACATTGTCTGAGAAACTATTAGACAAATAAAAAGCTTCAACTGAACTTAAGATTTAGTTAATTTACTTACTGAAATAACACAATCTGTTACAGGTTTTTTGAGGTTATTTTCAGCTGTCTCCTTCAGCTTAGTCAGCAGCATAGCTGTTATCTGCTCCACACTAAATAAATGTTCTTCATCCATATATGTTACCTGCAGAAATAAGAAATGGGGGAGGGAAGTAATGTAGTATTTCAAACATGTCACTGTTATTTTTAGATACTAGATTTCCAACACTCCTCCCAAACCTTGTTTTGAAATGTAAAGCAGGCCAATGCTTTTGTTCCAGCTCCACAACATTTTCATGACTGGTTTACTTTTTGCTCAGAAAATTGTAAATATAATATTGAAATCTTTACCTTTATTCCAACACTCCCATTTTTCATTGGAACTACACAGTAGCTCACATGCTCTTTTTCCTTCTGAATAAAAGGATCATTATATGTACGACCATGGAACCTCTTGAAATTATATACTGTGTTGTCAGCATGTGTAATTAGCTGCAAAAGAAGAGGGTAGCATCAGTGATTAACAAAATTTCACACTTCATTTCCCATTGCTAGTTAAAAGTGTAATAATAAATTTACAGAAGAAAGGAGAGGGGAGGAAATAAATATTTCTAATTTCTTGCCCTAATTATGCTTTTTTCACACTGAAGCAAAGATGAATCTGATCGAAGTGCTGTCATTATACTATCTCATAGGAACTGGGCAGCTATTTCTTTATATTTACAGAAGGTCCATGGGGATACATTGGGCCACTAATTTTTGTTTTGACCTCGACAATCTCAAATGCCAAGAGCTAAGCTTTGTATATGTATATAAGTTTATGTTACAGTTTGGTTCCCAATCATGACTAAACAGCCTTTCTGATCTACTGCCCTCCATATGAAGGATTATATTGGCAGAATACTGGAAATATAACATATTTGGAGGGCACATTAAGGGTAGCTGTGCTTATGGTATCAAGTCTTGGCTACTGATTTAGTTCCCTGGATTTAGAAAGACAATACAGCAGCACCATGAGTTTACTTTGTGCTTTACCCCAAAAAAGTCACTATGTTGTGTTTATCAATCACATCACTGTCCAATTTGTATACCAAAAATATAAATACCATTTATCTTGCTCCTTTTCAGAAGGCAACTTACTTGATTTTTAGCAGATACTCCAATTGCCCTGTTTTTGGACCCAAATGACACCACTGATCTGAAAAGAGATATGGATACAACTATCATTGGAAAGTTTGTTCATACAACATACAAAGGTATAAAAACACCAAGTTACTATACCTGGTAGTTCCTTGAAAATTCTGAAGAAGTTCACAAATAAGCCAAAAGTACTAATAGCTAAACAAGCACAATTGCTCACAACATTACAAAGAATTATTCTATGCAAAGATGTACATTTTATATGTTAAAATTACTCCAGAATCTTAACAGAAATGCAGCTAAGAACAAATATGAATCTGACAACACTGAGAATTTAAACTGTGTTAAGGACTAGAATTCTCTACATTTGATCCTGATTTAAAGAGAAACAAGTCACAATTCTGTGGGCAATCCCTCAACTGTTCAAACTTTTTAAGAAAAGAAAAGCTGAAATCAAACGACAGCTGAGTTCTATGTATGCAAACAGTCCACTAGATTATTATTATAGAATGAAAGCACCACATTTGGGTTGAGTTTGTCTCCTCTGTAATGCATTGTGCTTCTGCTTATACAGTACTGATAAAACTATGCTCTGCAATCTTCATCTTCACTTGACTGATCATGTGAAATCATTTTTGGAAATAATACACAATGTCATACAGAATAAGAAAAAGAATGTTCTAATACTGTTTTCGAAATAGCTTTGTTAAAATTAAGCCTGGAACAATGAAAACTTATTCTTTACAATCTCTTCTTCAAATTTATTCTAGCTTCAATGAAGGTTTCTTCTTTTTTAAATTACAGTTTCCAATGACATCTGAAACTGGTGGTTTAAGAGTTCCCCAAGGCCACACGTGGTCCTGAAATATGACTTCATTAACCTTATTTTTAATATAAAAACTGGAAATTGTTAAATATGTGTCTGCGGAGTAATTATATTAATTTATGAAATTTATATTAATTTCATTTTGTTAATTAAACAAAATAAAATAACATGTAGTTCTTCTCCCCATCACTATGTTTTGAGAGTGACCCCTACATGCTTCTCAAAGCCAAGTGGGTCCTTTAGCCTGGAAAAAGTTATACATCTCTATGTTATATCCTGGTATTAAGAAGAATCAAGGTATATCATATATTCTGTCTCCAATAAACTATGGTTTATTGGGCTAAGGGTTAAAGCTAAGGTAATTACATTTGAACAATCATATTAATGTTAAAAGCTATTAACAGGGAAATACATCACTAAGATCAAAATTATAAATACAGCATGTTAATTATATACTGAAATTCTACATACAGGGATAACAGCTTGCATATCATAGGTCCTCTGATTCCAAGAGTTATCACCCTGTATAATGGGTATATTTCTCTAAACTAACTTTGTCCAATTGCACCCTCTACAAACCATGACACTTTTTCATCTTATTTATGAACATTACCTGTTCCTCCCCAAAATACAATCCATTAAATTCACAATTTTCTTTTGATTTTATAGTGTTAAACACCTAACAGAAGATCACAATTTTAATTTTAAAGAATTTAGAAAAACACACTTTATCATGCTTGTACAGTATCTTCATGTTTAAGTCAACTCATGTCATATTCTAATTAGTCTTTCTAAAATTGAATTAAAATAAAAACATTAGTTATGAACTATTTATCAGTGATTCTTAAGAACTGTCGTACAAACCCTAACTCTTGAAAGGAAGAATGGAATACAGATATGTTTTCAAATACCAGCATACAGCCACAGACTCAGATCTAATCCAGCATCCACATGTTAGGAATTCAGTCACAGGAAATGGAAATATGTTTGATGTTTAATGTTTAAAAACAATGAAGTTTTGGCACTCTGAAGAATTAAAAATGCATTTGATGCAAGTTTTCTTGGAGCAGGTTCCATTAAGAAATGCAAGATTATAAATTCTGAAACTCTAGGTATTCCTGACAGTGTCAGATCAAGGAATGCACCTCAACAAACTCTGAATATGGAAAGAAGTGGACATCCCAATGTCATGGATATATCAGTCTAACCTTTCTTTCAGAAGACCCTCTAACACCTAGATCTTCTCTCAACTGACCTTGGGCAAAGAAAAATCCAATGTTTCATTTTTTATTTTTTTCCTCTTTTACCTCCTATCTTAATCTGGGGATGGAAAACTCCAGAAGCTTCCAGATCCTAGCCGAAGTTGGACCAATCCTATCAGGGCTCTTCAAAAACCAGCAGGCTCCTCCTCCCACCTCCTTCATCACCCTCCACTCCCACTTCCTTCAGAACATCACAAGTGGAGGCTAATTATCCAGGGAAAATGGTGAAAAGGCACCACAGCAGCATCCCTCCCATTAACTACAGACCAAAGAAAAGACAAAAATCAAAATTTCCCTGCCATACACAGACCCACCAGTCATACACCAACACCCCTCACCGCTGCTTCGGGAGGGCTGGGGTGCCTTTTTTTCCATTTCCCATGCCGGAGCTATGGAAAGGCTTTGACTGATAAGGTGTAAAATAGCCCCGGCGGGCGAATCCATGTGCTTGAAATACGGCGCAGCATCCCTCTAAAGCGGGGAACGGCCTTCTGCCTCTCCGCTCACGGAAGACAGCATTATAGAAGACGAGGAGGAGGATCCTAGGCGCAGCTACTCGAGAGAAAGCTCTACGACGAAACGCAAAGGGATGCCCATCTGAAAAAGCGTCGTTATATATAACTCGGAACAAAAGGCAATGCGACGGGGATCAGGGCTCTTAAAAAAAAAAAAGGCAGCCTGACTGGGAAATCATGAGGAGACCAAAAAAGGCAGCCAGTGCCGCTAGTCCAGCCAGGTCCAATTTCTCGCGAGTAAGCGCCACAGCCACGCCACTGGGGTAAATTTGCAGCGTGACACTCAATCCCCACAGATACGCGCAATGGGTATTTCAGCGTTTCTGAGCTTGACAAGCCCCGCGATTTAGGACGGAGCCCCCCGGCTCGGCAATCTGCCACCCCCTCGTGGCCCCCCCTCCGTATCCGCTCCCAGCTGCCAGTTACGTACGGGGTGCATCGGTCGCTGAACTCGTTGGCCACGGTCTCTATCCCGCCGGCTCTCGCCACCGCGATGTAGCAGCTCTGCGAGCCTAGATCGAAGCCCACCACAGCCATGACTGGGTAGCTGCACCGGCCGCTCCTGGGAGGAAACCCGCCCGCTGCCTTTCACTCCCACTCAGCCCGAGATGCAGCGGGGAAGAAGCCTCTCGTCCGCTGCGGGAAGGCGCCACCCTCTCGCGCACCACCCGCGCGCGGAACCCGCCACCTCCAGCGAAAACACTTCAAAATGACAATGGGCAGAAGTTTCCAGAATCTACGGCGGCTACTCGCCGGCTCCACGTGCGGCTTCCGCTTCCGCCTTCTCGGGCATTCTCGAACCCTCCCGGCCAATGGCAACGTCCGGAACCTGGTGACGTTATCATTGTCAAGGCGACCTCGGACGCCGCGCATCCCCAATATTTCGCCGTTTGACGCAGGTGAGAGGCGTGCCCAACGGAGGTCCTGCGAGGGCATGCGCTGTTTTTGCTTGCGGGAAGGAGTAAAATTGTCCAAGCCTGGTGCATTTTGGTTGTCTTAGGAAAAAGTTCTCTGTGTAATTTGGGGCCTTGGGTTAGAATGTCAGTTAATATGTGCTTGCAATTCCTTGGCTTCATAGGTTTTTATTTTCTTTAGAAAGGTATTTAACTTCATTTCTGTTCAACTTTATTTTGGTTAACACTTGCCCTTAGGTTGGTGAGTCTGTCATGGTTTAAGTTCACTGTTGGGTTTTTGGTTTCTACACCTACTATAGTTGCACCATCATGGCTTAAATGTAGCTTTTGTGTGGTTCACCTTCCACCAACCCTTGCCAGTGTAGCCATCCTGGCTGAGAATGATGTTAAATTGAATCCACCTGATGAGTTGAAAAAAGCCAAATTTAAAAGTGTTTAAAGCTACAATAATTTTGACAATCCTCCTATATATGTTTGTTTGGAAGTAAACCACATTGTTCATCTATTGTGGCCCTTAAAAGTCGACACTGACTTGATGGCACATAATCAGAAAGGCCTATTGTATTCAACAGCATTTATTATTTTTATGTGCGTTATAAAATTTGGGTTTTGATGATGCCTTAGCTGAATACAATTTATTCAGTTAACCCAATTTTCTGCATTTTCACAACATATTGAACTTAAACTAACCACACAGAGTGGACTTTGCACAATATGCTAAAGTAAATGAATGCCACCTTTTTCTGCTGCTGTTTCATTTTCTTAGCACAGTAACTCAACTCTGACCCTATGTTTTTTCTCTTACCCCTCTTTCAATGCAAGAACTTACTTCTGATCCTCAAGACATTTGCTGCTCATACCTGATGGTGCTTCTGTGGTAGGTACCTTTTGTGCCTGCAGGTAATTCAGGTGGTTGACAACATTGGAGGGATTGGGGTCACTTCTTTGCCTTTCAAGCATAAAAATGGATGGAAGGAGGGTCAGCCTGTTGTTTGTGAGCATTTGATGGGTGGCAATAGGAAGGGGAAGCCTCTGAGAAGCAAACTGCGTCTCCTCCCATCTTTAAACGTTCCCCTCAGGAGGTGGAAAAAATGACCCTCCCTCCAAACATGTTAATTTTCAATGGCATGATTTCAGGCTACTTTTCATGTGGTGGGTGTGGGTGGGTAGTTAACTCTTACATTTTGTAAAACAAAATAAATTGCATTGTTGAACATCTGCCATTGCCATCTAACTTCCAGAGCGTGATCTCAGGATGCTGGAAGGCTGTCTGCAGCCTATGGGTTACAAGCAGTCCATCTCTGCATTATTTGCTTATCTCTTTTTCTGCTGGCCTGTTTTTGGGCTAGAATGTAGCAAAAGGGTTGTGGATGTCACACTGGCCATCTTCTGTGCTTCATGGGAGATTTGCTAAAATCCCCTTGTGTCAAAGATCTTGTTCCTGCTGCACTGAAGCTATTGAAACTACACTATACATGCTGCTCTGCTGCTCTTATTATCAGGCAGTCATCAAACTCTCATTTTCTCCCCAGCTACCATGCCATATAGGTCAAAATGAAAGCCTGCTTCTGCATTTTCTCTTGTCTGACAGTTCATCACATACATGGTAGCTAACTTTTGTGTGGAGGCAATTAAAATTTGCAGTCAATGGGCAAACACAATGAAAAACTTTCTTTTATTCAGTATCATAATTACTACTATTTGTTTTAGTCTTGAGATTTAGTCTGTCTTAGTCTTAATAGTCTTAATAATAATCTGTTTTATTGTACTGTATTATATTTATATCATTCTACATCCAAAAGTTCTTTAAGAACTCCCGTAGATCCGGTATTCTCTGCTTGTTTTTTATTGCTTGCCCTCTTTTGTTTTTGTCTGGATTTTTTGTTTTGTTTTGTTTTATGCTGGTCATTGAAGTAAAGGAATTTGATTTGACACTGTTTCGTATAATCTTAAGGCAAAATTGTGTCTAGTGCTCATTGCTGCCACCTTAAGCATCTTGCACGTCCCAAGTATTCTTTCTGCACGATATGTCTAGAGTTTAAAATACCATTGTCCATATTCAGACTCAACATTATTTGAATTCTTCCCTTCTGTTTATTGCTCTCCCCCACGTACCATATGCATCTATAAAGTTACTTGGTGGCAATCATAATATTTTCTTAGCCCCTACCTGGGAAATCAAAGATTATAGGCTCAAAAATTCATTAAAAGTTAAGACAGACATTTATGTAAATATAGTATTGCTTCTTGACCTGATTCTGTAGGTTAAAATTTAATTAGATCAATTTGTCATTTAGTGCCTGCACAACCATTCGCCATTCATTCTCTTAAATTTCTATTTTGAAGAAGTCCTGATAGGCTTTATATTTTATTTCCTTGCAGCATTAACCAGGTCTGGAATTCTTTGTTCTTCATTGCTCTCAAAAACTTTTCAAAAATTAAAAGTGATCCTTTATTATAAAGGATAGTCCTTTATTTTAGAAAGCTGTCCTTTAGATTTATTCATTTTTCAAAAACGCACTTTTGTCCTTTACTTTGGTCATTTAACTTTTACTGTACAAATGGTGCCACTTAACGCATAGTCTTTCACATTCATGTGAAAAATATGTAAATTGAATTATCTTTTTAAAATAAATTTATATACACTGTTTGATTTTAGATATTTTTTATTAGAATATGCATTTTTGTAAAGTTTTTCTTGGTTTTGCTCTTGAATTTTCCTTTGTAAAGCAAGGTTATAAACATAAACAGTTAAAAATTATCCTTATGAACTTCTTTCAGGTTTGTCCTGTATTATTTCCAAGAGAATACGGTCACCGTACCTATAGTCTTTCAAAGCATCCAGTTTCAGGTAGCATTAGGATTCTCCTTCATTATAAATGTTTTTAACAATTGTCTATTTTTCTAAAATTTGAGGGTCCTCCTGGATTGACAGCTGTTGCTCAAAGAGCAGGTGGCAACTGTGGCCAGGAGGGCTTTTGCACAACTACATCTTGTGTACCAATTGCACCTGTTTTTGGATCAGGATGCCCTGTTCACTGTCACTCATGCTATAGTCACTTCCTGGCTGGACTGTAGCAACACGCTGTACATGAAGCTGCCCTTGAAAATCCTCCGGAAGTTACAGTTGGTCCTGGATGTAGCATCTACCTATCCCACATGCTCTAAAATTAGGAACATGCTTCAGGTCCCTTCCTTGAAACCATGCCATCTGGTAGGACATAGGAGGTGTGTCTTTTCTATTGTGGCTCCTGCCTTCAGGGATGATCCCCCAGTTAGCAAATGGTCGGCCTCCATCTTGTTGGCCATTATAAAAGTTCTTAAAACCTGGCTTTTTCCTTGCACGTTGGGATTGGAGTACACAGGGTGATTGGAGTTCCCATCAGTACATGGTAATAAATTATGAGTTCCTGATCATCTATTAAGGATTGTACAGTTATTTTAATTAGAATTCTTTATTCTGTTTTTGTTTGTTTTTTGGTTTATTGTAAGCTACTTGCAGTGTTGGAGTTGGGCCACTATATAAATTCTTCAGATAAATAAATAAATAATCTCTGTACATATCCTTCATAAGTTCTCTCCTGTTCAAGTTACAACTTCTGAATCCTTGACCAAATTCCCTTTTTCTGTCCTTCAATCTACTTGCCAACTTATAGGACTATATCTAATTGGCTACCTAGGCAATCCAACCATAGGATAAAATGTAGGGGATTCAAACCTCGGACTGCTTCAAAAATACATCTGAGAGTGCCTAACACCAACATGGCTGCACTTAACGTTTCTATAACTTGGCAGGTTTTAGTATTTCATAGAAGATGTCCACTGAATGTTTGGAAAATACTGGTTAAAGAATTATGAACCATAAACACTATTGTTGCAGAAAAGACCCTCCACCTATCTTTCTGAAGTTTGATAATCTTACCTTCACCGAAGGGGGAACAATGCTTGTAAAGGTTAATTAATTGTGTCAAAAAAAGCAAAAAATCTTCTCAATGGCATTTTCTTTTTAAAAAAATTAAAGATATTTTACATCAAATAATGCTACAGTTTTTCTTAAATGTTATTAAATGAGTAGGTCTATTATCCATGCAATTTCCATCCATATCTTACTTCTTTCTTTCTTTTTTAAAAAAATAACATCCTTTTATAGACTTGTATAATAAATCAGTGGAACAGAGTTTTCCAGCAGCCTGTGAGTCAAATTGAACAGTTTTCTGAATGTGTTACATCTTTAGTGTTAGTATTCAGTGTCTTTTGGTATATGTTGGTAAACTCATAATAGGTTCATATTAAAGACTCCTGTGGTGGTTATGGCAAAAGTTATAGTATATATCTGATAGCAGAAAGTCTATCTGAGGCTGTATTTCCTCCATTTATATTTATGGTAGTCTTAATGATACATTTTAACAACACTGCAAAAGTTGGCTCCTAACATCCTTTTCCTTTGCAAATTAACTGTGACTTTTTAAATTAACAGTTTTATAGATGCCTTCAAGGAGCTCAGGGTGCAATAGTGTACATATGGTTATCCCTTTTCCCCCAGTAATGCGTGAGGTAGGCTTGGCTGTGACTTAATTACTGATACAAAACCACCTAGAATGCTTCATGGCTGGCAGGAATTTATATTACATTAGCTCTAATCAGTGTTTCTCAATCTTGCAACTTTAAGACCTGTGGACTTCAACTCCCAGAATTCCCCAGCTAATATGCTGGCTGAGGTATTCTGGGGGTTCAAGTCCACAGGTCTTAAAGTTGCAAAGTTTGAGAAACACTGCCCTAAATCCTCCATAGTGTATCTAGTTGACATTCTTGCATATTATATATGGCATTTGAGTAAAAATGTGTAACATTAATTGAGTAAATAATAGAAGATAAGAATTGCACTAACTTGTTTCTTCACTATTTCATATAGACTTGAAAATAAGCTATTTCAACTCATCCTATTTATTTTAATAAGACCTACTTTGAAGTAATATATCCAAATCTTTTAGCATAAGCAGTCCTTTCATTACTTTGACATTTTGGAAACCCGTGTATCTTTTTTTTCCCCATTAAATACAAGCATTTTCATATGAATAAGACTGTTTATCAGTTCTGAAAACAATGTCTTCTGGAAAATAACAAAATAAAAACAGAATCAAGTATTTCAGAAAGTTCTATCAATAAGGAGAGTTGGAGATTATTGACTTACAATTCTGATTAGTGAGCTGTAATAAACATCTTAACAAAATCAACCCCTTTCCCCTTTGTGATCTTTTAGAAAGCAGAACCTTATTGTATAAGTTATTATTTCATATGGTTTTAATAAATGGAGGTTTGTTGTGATAAGTACCGCAGCGTTAAAACAAAGGCACAAAAAATCCTTAAGCCTAATTAGAATACTAGGGGGAGCTCTTGCCACATAGAAGACATTAGCATTCTTCACTTTTTGCTGAAATTCAACGGTATTAAAGTTACTGGAGACTGCCAGTTATTTCTTTAGAATTTTAGGTAACCAGATTTGGTCCCAGGAATGGGTAACAGTGCCTCATTAGCAATAAATAGTAGCACCTGTTTTTAGCCTAAAAGCACAAGACATTATAACGAACGCCATTGAACATGAATACAGCCTTTCTCTGCTATTATATGACTGCTGCAGATGCTTGGATATCCTTATTTTTTAACCTTAAGGAATTTTATATAATGACATAGGTAATCTGAAATATGTTATGACATGTTTTATTGCTATACAGTTATCTGCCAGGTTTGAGAGGACCTGGGGCAAAATGTCCTCCAAAGCATCAAAACATTAGTGTTTTATGTGCCAACAGGCTACTCCAAGCTGGTATCTTGCTTTACCTCCCACATATTCTATTGACATATTCTATTGACAGCTCCCCCCGCCCCCCAGTTTCTTCCTCTTTCTCTTACAATTGTCCTGCTTTCTTTCACTTCCCCATCACATTCAACAGTGGATGTCTTTCAAGGCTTGCACTTTACTTTGCAACCTGACAGCTTCCTGATTATAAATTTAAATTAAAATAATTAAGTAAAATAAAGGTGGGGAGTATGGAATAGCTCTATGAGGTAGTCCAGATAAGAAGCATGACTAGCTCTATCTTTATTGTAAGGTTACATTAACAGAATCTTGAAAGTACCCCTCCTGCCCCTTACTTTTAGTCTCCTGAAAACTAGGGTGGGTTCCTTCTAAGGCATATTCTCCCTCCTTCGGACTTAAATTTCATTTATCAGACTGTTGTCTAGGCTGCGGCTTTTCTTCCTGTCTCCCAAGACCATTCCCACATATCACTATAGTGTGTTATCTAGCCCTTTTTAAAATAGGAAATAAAAAGTGGGAGGAAGTGCTAAGAAAACAGGCAGAAGTTTGGGAAACTTGAATTTAGGGTAGCCTTTCACAATCTTTTTACCCTGGAGGAACCCTTGAAATAATTTTCAGGCCTCAAGGAACCCCTGCATAAAAATTATTATAGCTACAGCTAGTTTTCCGTGGTGCACAAAGGGTTCCATGGAATCCCAGTTGAGAAAGCCAATTTAAGTGCTGGGAAAATTGGAGATTTTAAAGGCAGAAATAGAACTGGAAGAAGCAAGAAAAGTAATAGAAGAGAGCTTAGAAAGTTATAATTACTTAGACACAAAGCAACACAAAGGACATTACTTTTTTTGTAACAGATACAGGAAATTAAATTTAAAAGGCGCTTTTGCTTAGACTCTGATTATACAAAGGAATACAAGAGAAAAGGTTAACTTAATCTTGTGCTAAGCCTTGGTTTAAAGCCACAACTGGTGGAGTCATGCAAAATCACTCAGATTTGCTGACATCTTGATTCCACATAGGTGGGGTCTGAGGAAAGACTGGGGTAGCATTTTGTGTATTGGGGATTCATTTCATCTTTTCCATTGGAAGGAAGTTGATAGGGTTGCTCTCAGTATGAGCCCGATCACTTGTAGGCTGGATCTATGCCTCATCTGTCTGCTTTGGGCTGGATTTGGGAGGCAATCAACACTTCTTTTGGAGGAGGGGACGGTCAGTGGCATGCTGCCACTTGAAGAGACCCACCCTGGGTCTGGCTTATTTAAACAACTACTATCTTCTTTTCAACCTCCCCTTTTGAATTCTTCAGCCCTGGCAATTTTGGTGGGGTTCAATGTTTTTTTTCATTTAGGAAGGAAAGACAGAGCTTTTTCAGAGGGCTTTTAGATTGTTCCTGTTAATGGGCACTGGGTAGTGTTTGGTTTGAGTTTTATTGTTTTAAAAGAAATATTGTAAACTACTGGGGGTCTTGCTGGAATGTGGTGGTCTGTAAGAATGGTTAAATAAATGTGTAAATCATTAATCTATTGACCATTGTTTACAAATCACAATTGCTGGATTCTAGCCATATAGTAAGTCAAAACCAAACAACGCACATTATGCCTTAGATGTGAACCTGGTCAAAGATTCGAAAACTTGGGAAAGAAGGTGAGGGCAGGAACTAAGTAAAAGTTACTCAAATATTTTAAAATATAGCTAAAATGGTTATTCTTCCCATGGGGACTTTTTCAAACTTCCCTGTTGGATCCATCACCCAGCAGCACATGCATATGATGTAGCTTCTTTAACGTCCAACATAGGGAGTCTGCAACATTGCATAGGATACTCAGTTTGGAAATTAATACAAGTGATTGAGAGCTTTGTATTTCAAAGTAGTGTGAAACTCTGGACAAACAAAACAAGTAGAAGGTTTATTAAAAGAAATGGGGTTGGCTGTGAAAATGCAGACAAGGCACCTCAGTAAAACAGGGATAGTGCTAGGAAAGGACTGTGAGGAACAGTCTGAGAAACTGGGTGAATTCTAGGTTAATCGTGAGACAGAGCTAAAACCCGTGAATATGCTGGAAGACCAGAACAACTGATATCCAGATCTAAGTTCCATTACAGACTTCAGAATGAACTCAAAGGATTTGATGGGCTTGGAATGGGGCAGAACAAAAAGATCAGTCCTGCTACTTCACTGAGTTAAAGCCAGCTAACTGAATCAGGATCTGCTTCCTTTTCTGGAATTAAATTGAGTCTTTAGACAAAGCCTTAGAGTGATACCAGTAAAAGTGTAAGACACAAATTATGTGTAGACAGAGAGCCAGAATCTTTGAACTCCTCATTCATAGATGGGTCTTCAAACATTATAGAAAGTACTTGTTAAAGAGTAAACATCCATAGTCTGGCTTTAAAAAACTGAACCATATATGTCACAGCCAGGTAAATAACTTGCTTTATTCCAAACCTAGTTTCAGTGCAGATTGGACTATGATGTATCCTTGGTGTCACCAGGAATAGAACAGACTAATTCTTTGCTAACAAACTTCCTACCCCTCCCTCTCCTGCTCATCTACCTGTTTGCTGCTTTCCTTTCTTCTAATTTATCATCCATCTCTTTGTTGTGGTGAGGGGGCAGAGAAAGGAAGGAGAAATAATTTCTTAGCAGTGCTGGAAATTTGTACTTCCCAGTAGCCCTGGCACTCACTTGCAAGTTGGAGCAGCACATCAGGCATATGTGAGGGGTAAAGTAGATCTCCATTCCCTTGCTCTTCCCTCCACTGCAGAATAAGTTGCAAGGAAAGTGGGGTGGGGATGGCAGAAAGAAGGAAGTGATTTGGAGGCAGATGAAAGATGGAGCTATTGGTATTCCAAGCTGAAAACTGAGCCAGAGATGAACCTTGGAGTGTTGCTTCATATTTAAGGGAAGGTTGTGAGCCACTAAGGTTTACATTTCAAAACCAAGGAAGATGAGATTTGTGGTATTATTTATTACATTATTAACTGAATGTGAAAATGTAAGAATTGGCTTTTCTAATAGTGTTTAATTTAGTAAGCTGTTGTGGTTTTTGTCTAGTTGTTCTGCATACTGTTCTGTAGTATTAACTTTTTAGTCCTAACAGTGTTTATAACATGATTTCCAACTTAACACATTTATGAAAACTCCCCTCACCTAGACCCTCTTTTCCTTGTATTTCATTATTCTAACAATAAAAAATATATTCAATAAATAAATAGAAAACTAAAATAAATAGAAAACTCCCCACATCTCTATTGCCATTTTATTGCAATGGCTGTGTGCAGACACAGTAGCAGTTTTGGTGCCCATAATGTATGTTTTTGTCCTTGCACGTAAGATCAGTCATAGACTGCCAGGGCTGCACTTTGCAGAAAGACCTTCATGTTCCAAAGTAATATATTGCCATTATCTCTTACAGACAGAAGCAAGCACTGAAGGTACTTGAAGCATGAGAGACAGCCTGACGGTTGCAGAAAGCAAGCACAGTGGCACTTCATGCTCAGGGTAGGTATGTGTTTGGCAGGAAAGAGAGTCGGCTTCTGTTGCGTCAGTTTACTTGGGGGAACATGAATTTTAGATAAATCCTGTGTCTATTCCCTAACTGTGTAATGCATTATTGATTTAAAAATAGGGGCATGAGCTATCAGCCATCTGCCAGCCACTATTTATGTTGTAATTATAATTTAGGTAACAAACCTTTGGGCAAAATAGTTAGAAGTCTATCAAAATCTACTCAAGCAGAAAATGCAGTTTTCCTGCTTATAAAAGGTAGTCTTGTTTGAGTATAGCTTGACTTCTGATCACTTCATGGATGTGTCTATGTAGTTTTTGTCATGCAATATCGACATGGTTTGCCATTCCCTTTGTCTGGGTTGTTTTTCAAATTCCTTGTCTAGCCTACAATCCACAGATTTCCTGTTGATTTCCTACCCAAGTACTAAGCAAGTCTAACCCTTCAGTAGGTTTTTGAGATCCTGTTTATAACAGTGTAAAGTATAAAAAGGGTTCTATCGAGCATAATCATGCAAAGTTCAGGTGTATTTTGCTTGAGAAACCAATATTTTATTTTATTTTATTTAAAATTTTTAAAACTGCCCAATAAATGAAACAGTTAGTAATATTAGTCAGATGAGACAAGATTGGATTTGGGTTGGCCCTAGACTTCAGGAAACCTTTGGGTATAGTATACCAGTGGCCTCCCTGCTGTCAAATGTCTTAATCAGCCACCCTATCATTACTACCACCAAATCTGTGCCTCCTCCCACCATATCAAGCTATCTCCAGCTAAAAAAAAAAAGTTATTTCAACCACTCTTGCATCACATGCTGATTAGGAAAACATTCAACTAAGATTACCCCATCAGGTGTGGATGCAGTTTTTGCCTCTAGCAATTTTTTTGCTTGTTGGATACCATATGGTACTCATTCTCATAGTAGCCGTAGAGCACAGCTGAAGAGAATTATTGGCCTTCAGTCTTGAGCAGATTTGTTGGGTGGAAGGAAGGACAGGAAAACTATCTCATTCATTCCAGGAACCCAACACAGATTACTAAATTCCCTGTAGCGGGAAGTGAGCAATCTGTTCCTAGGAGGCCAGCTGTTCACGGTGATTATTTGGCTACAAGAAAAGTGGGCAGAGCTTGTTTGACATTACTGGCTGTGCTTTTGGCTGCCAAAAGTTGCACATGGTCTCTGGGTTGCAGGTTTTCCATCTTAATTTGTGAACCTAAAAGATAAAAGCACCACTGGAGCCAATTTCTTAGCAGAAGTTCAGAACCTGTAGGCTACAGAGCCTTGAGTGCAATTGTTATGAACCCTGTGATTTTCCCCATCCCCTGTCCACCCCAGCAGCAAATGATAAGCAGCAAGGAAAAAAAAAAGGCAAAGATGATTGCTGGGAATGAGAAAAAAGGAGCTTGCAAGAGTAGGATGGGCAACACAGGAGATAGAACATATGGAATTCACCTTGGGGGGTTCCCTCAACCTTGGCAGTGTGACTACTAAAATAATGTTTTATCTATTTCAGGACTATAATACAGAGAAATCCATGGAATCTATAGAAATCAGTGATTCCTTTGTTTTTGAACAAAACAAATTTAATTAAGAAAATTTGCTGGATCTGCTTTTAGCCTCATTGTGTTTCACAGCCAACTTGTAAGTTCAGCTAATTAGCTGTACCTCTAATTGATTTGTAGATGATACAGTGAGAGCAGGGTCAAAAGAGACTAAGAAAAATGCCTGTGCTGAAATCCTGGAAGCAGTTCTGATCATCCATTCTTCTGTGCCATTGTGTTGCCTGTTAATGTATTCTTAAAAAGTGCTCCTTTTGTAACAAGCATTATAATAGAGAGGCATTACCAAGGATTTTAGGATTTAAATGTAAATTACTCTAAAAGTTATAGTTACACTTTACTGACAAAAATAGACATTCCTTAAGATGAAAACAGTAGTGGACACAAAAAAACAATACATCTGGCCCAATATTACCTGCTTCAGTTTTTCCTATCTGACATCCATGCTGGTTGGGAATCCTAGGAGTTGCAGGCCTCATACAACTTAAGGGATCAAATTGGGGAAGTCTAACCTACTATCTGTAGCAACTTCCTTTCCAGCTCTTTTGAAAAAACCTGTTACTGAAAATTGTGTTATTGAAAATACCTGAGAGTAAACTGCAAAATATCTGCTCTAGCCCTGAACAGTGGCCCTTTTCTGAAGCAAATATTCTTCCCTAATTGGACAAATTGTGAGAAACTATAAGGAACGTACAGAATTTAAATGTCTTTTCCTGGTATGTCTTTAACATAAAAATCCATGTTATTATTTGTTGAATGGGAAAGTACACAAATATTTATAAAACGTATCCTGATTTAGTTATTCTTTAAAACAGTCTGAATTTTTTCCGGTTTCCATGGCAGCCTGAAAAGAAAAAACAATAGGCCATTGCTTTAAGAGCTGCATTAGATTGTCATGGAGAAAAACTATCTATGTGGTCTCTAAGAGTCCATACTGACTTGGTGGTAGATAATCAGTCAGTGAATTAGCAATAATTAATTAAAGCATCAGCGTCTCTTTTTTAGATATAAACAGAAGCCTGAAAGAAATTGGGCTGGTTCAATGAATACTGGAGAGATATAGTCAGGTGAGTTCTAAAACATGAGTTCTACAACTTCATTTTTTAAACAAGCACTGTCCTAATATCTAACATTTGTATGGTTGGTTACCTTTGAATGATGACTGCCTGTTAGACCTACTTGTTGTATCATCTGTTCATTACATGGACCATGACCTACACTCCTTTGCTTCGCCTTTTGCATCCTTATTAGGACTTGGACTGGTTTGGCTTTTCAACCAAGTTATTGACTGTAGGTACTGTATCTTCTGGCTATGAGTAATTTGTTTTAGAATTATTTATTTATTTATTTATTAAATTTGTATGCCGCCCATCTCCCCCAATGGGTGACTCTGGGTGGTTCACAATAAAAGTAAAAGCCACAAACAGTTAAAAAATAAATACCTCCATTCATTAATTAAAATTAATTAATTAATTAAAAAATCAAACTAAAGAAACAAGCCCTATACATAAAAACTAAAAAACGTTCAAGATGATGGGGGAGTAACATCAATTACCCCACAAGCCACTTCCACTGGTGTGAGCCCCCATGTGGCCCCCAGGCCATCTGGCATAGCCAGGATTCCACGCCGTTCCTGAAGGCCATGAGAGTTGGGGGACACCGCACCTCAGGAGGTAGGATGTTCCACAGAGCGGGGGCCACGGAAGAAAAGGCCCTCTTCCTAGATCCCACCAGTCGACATGCCTTGACTGGTGGAGTCTGCAACATGCCCCTTCTGCTGGACTGAGTGCGGCGGACTGATATAACATAGGTGAGACGGCTCCTTAGATAACCTGGTCCTGTGCCGTGAAGGGCTTTAAAGGTGATAACCAACACCTTGAATTGGACCTGGAAGCAAACCAGCAACCAATGCAGCTCGCGTAGCAGTGGTGTTATGTGGGCCCCCCAGGGGCATTCAGAACTGTCCACACTGCTGCATTCTGCGCCAGCCGTAGCTTCCGGATACTCTTCAAGGGTAGCCCCATGTAAAGTGCATTGCAGTAATCCAACCGGGAGGTGACCAGGGCATGAGTGACTGTGTGGAGGGCCTCTCGATCGAGGAAGGGGCGTAACTGCCACACAACACGAAGTTGCGCAAAGGCCCTCCTAGCCATGACTGCCACCTGCTCTTCGGACAGGAGTCGTGAGTCCAGGAGGACTCCCAGATTACACACCGGTTCTGTCTGGGGTAGTGCAACCCCATCAAGAACCAAAGGTGATAAACTGCTAGATCCTGAGGCTGCCCCTACCCACAGCCACTCCGTTTTGCCAGGGTTCAGTTGAAGCCTGTTGTCCCCCATCCAGGTCCCTACAGCCTCCAGGCACTGCAAAAGGGTAGCCACAGCATCACTTAGGTCACCCAGGATGGAGATATATAATTGAGTATCATCAGCATACTGATGATACCTCATCCCATGGTGCCGGATGATCTCACCCAACGGTTTCATGTAGATATTAAATAGGAGTGGCGAGCGCACTGAACCCTGAGGCACCCCACAAAGTAGGAGCTGTGGGTTGGACCTCTCACTCCCTATCAACACCGATTGGGTTCAGCTTTGGAGAAAGAAGCTGAACCAGCACAGAACTGTGCCACCCAGCCCCAACTCCTGCAGCCAACCCAAAAGGATACCATGGTCGATGGTATCAAAAGCCGCCGAGAGGTCAAGAAGAGCAGGATGGATGCACTACCCCCACCCCACTTTCGCCAGAGATCATCTAAAAGTGCAACCAATGCTGTTTCTGTCCCATAACCGGGCCTGAAATCTGACTGATAGGGGTCCAGATAATCTGTTTCCTCCAGGATCCTCTGAAGCTGCTGCGCAACCACCTTTTCTTCCACCTTTCCTAAAAAGGGAAGGTGGGAAGCTGGATGAAAATTGTCCAGAAGGGTGGGATCCAATGATGATTTCTTGAGGAGGGGGCGGGCCAAAGCCTCCTTAAAAGGCTTTGGAAACACCCCCTCCCACAAGGATGAATTGACCACCGCCAGTACCCACCTTAAAATCAGCTCCTTGGTGGCTTTGACCAACCAGGAGGGACAAGGATCTAAAATACAGGTAGCTGCGCTAACAGCCCCGAGGACCCTGTCCACTTCCTCAGGGCTAACAGGATCAAACTGTTCCCAGATAACTGGGTAAGACAGCTCCCTGGGCATCTCCACTAGACCCGTCTCATGCTTGACCTCCAACTGAGAACGGATCTGAGCGATTTTATCTATCAGGTGTTCAGCAAATTCCTCTGCATGGCCCTGTAGATAGTCCTCCGAGCCCCCCTCCCCAGGAGGGACTGAATGACCCTGAACAGGGCTGCAGGGCGATACTCTGAGGATGCAATAAGAGCAGAGAAATACTGACGTTTTGCCACCTTTACTGCCATGAGGTAGGCCTTAATAGTGGCTCTAACCCGTGTTTGGTCGGACTTGTCTTTAGTTTTCCGTGAGTGGTGCTCAAGATGTCTCTTGGCCTTTTTCAGCTCCCTTAACTCCTCCGTAAACCACAGGGAGTGCCAGGGGCGATGGGCCGAGAGAGGTCGCATAGGCGCAAGCCTGTATAAGGCCCCAGCTGCCTCATTATTCCAGGCTGCGTCCAGGGCCTCCACTGGACCATGCAGCAAGGCCTCAGGAACAATCCCCAGCTCCCTTTGGAACCTTTGCCGGTCTATCAGTCACTGGGGGCGGACCGTTCAAATAGGTCCTGCCTCCCTGCAGAGGGGGGCAGCATAGGAGAATCTCAAGGCCACCAGGGAGTGGTCTGACCATGACAAAGAGGATAATATCAAATCTCCCACCAGATCATGCTGCCACTGCTCCGACAAGAAAACCATATCTGGAGTGTGACCACTGTCCCAAGTCAGGCCGTGGATGACCTGGGAAAGGCCCATGGCTGCCATGGTAGCCATGAACTCCCAAGCTGCCTCCGAGGTCAACCCCAGGGATGGCAGATTAAAGTCCCCCAAGACCATAAGCCTGGGGAACTCCACTGCCAACCCCAAGATGGCCTCCAGCAGGTCAGGCAGGGAGGTTGCTACAGAACAGGGAGGCTGGTACAGAAGCAACACTCCCAACTGATCCCATGTGCCCAACCTCAGGAACAGGGTCTCACATCCAGCAACTTGTGAAGCAGAGCCCCTGAAGGCCAGCAGAGATTCCTGGATGACCACTGCCACACCCCCTCCCCTGCCCTGGGGTCTCAGCTGGTGCCAAACCCTAAACCCGGCCGGACACAATTCTGAAAGGGCAACCCCCCCCCATTCTGGTGTCAGTCAGGTCTCGGTAATCCATGCCAGGTTGGCCTTCTCCCCAATAAGGTCATGAATAAGGGGGCCTTATTATTGACTGACCTGGCATTCAGCAGGAGCAGCCAAAAGCCTGGGCCTCTGAAGGCCTGCTGACCACGGTCTGGGCTTGAGCCCAGGGCCGAAACACACCACTGGTATAACACATTGGGGATGTCTTCCCCTGGAACAGCCTGCCCTCTGGCTGTATACAGGTGAAACTCAAAAAATTAGAATATCGTGCAAATGTTCATTTATGTCAGTATGGCAACTCAAAAGGTGAAACCAATATATAAGATAGACGCATCACATGCAAAGCGAGATATGTCAAGCCTTACTTTGGTATAATTGTGATGATTATGGCGTACAGCTTATGAAAACCCCAAATTCACAATCTCAGAAAATTAGAATATTACATGACATCAATAACACAAGGATTGGAAATAGAACAAAATCGGACCTCTGCAAAGTATAAGCATGCATATGTACTCAGTACTTGGTTTGGGCCCCTTTTGCATCAATGACTGCCGCAATGCGGTGTGGCATGGATGCTATCAGCCTGTGGCACTGCTGAGGTGTTATGGAAGACCAGGATGTTTCAATAGCGGCCTTCAGCTCCGCTGCATTGTTCGGTCTCATGTCCCTCATCTTTCTCTTGGCAATGCCCCATAGATTCTCTATGGGGTTCAGTCAGGCGAGTTTGCTGGCCAATCAAGCACAGTAATCCCATGGTCATTGAACCAGGTTTTGGTACTTTTGGCAGTGTGGGCAGGTGCCAAGTCCTGCTGGAAAATGAAGTCAGCATCCCCATAAAGCTCGTCTGCGGAAGGAAGCATGAAGTGCTCCAAAATCTCCTGGTAGACGGCTGCGTTGACCCTGGACTTAATGAAGCACAGTGGACCAACACCGGCAGATGACATGGCTCCCCAAATCAACACAGACCGTGGAAACGTCACACTGGACTTCAAGCATCGTGCATTGTGTGCCTCTCCATTCTTCCTCCAGACTCTGGGTCCTTGGTTCCCAAATGAGATGCAAAAGTTGCTCTCATCAGAAAAGAGGACTTTGGACCACTGGGCAACAAACCAGTTCTTTTTTTCTGTAGCCCAGGTAAGACGCTTCTGATGTTGTTTGTTGTTCAGGAGCGGCTTGACAAGAGGAATACGACATTTGAAGCCCATGTCCAGGATCTGTCTGTGTGTGGTGGCTCTTGATGCACTAACTCCAGCCTCAGTCCACTCCTTGTGAAAGTCCCCAACACTTTTGAATGGCCTTTTCCTGACAATCCTCTCCAGGCTGCGGTCATCCCTGCTGCGTGTGCACCTTTTTCTACCACACTTTTCCCTTCCACATAACCTTCTATTGATGTGCTTTGATACAGCACTTTGGGAACATCCAACTTCTTTTGCAATTACCTTTTGGGGCTTTCCCTCCTTATGGAGGGTGTCAATGATGGTTTTCTGCCCAACTGTCAGGTCAGCAGTCTTTCCCATGCTTGTGATTCCTACTGAACCAGCCTGAGAGACCATTGAAAGGCTCAGGAACCCTTTGCAGGTGTTATGGATTCATTAGCTGATTAGAGTGGGACACTTTGAGCCTAGAATATTGAACCTTTTCACACTATTCTAATTTTCTGAGATTGTGAATTTGGGGTTTTCATAAGCTGTACGCCATAATCATCACAATTATACCAAAGTAAGGCTTGACATATCTCGCTTTGCATGTAATGCGTCTATCTCATATATTGGTTTCACCTTTTGAGTTGCCATACTGACATAAATGAACATTTGCACGATATTCTAATTTTTCAAGTTTCACCTGTAACTACTTTTTTGCCTTTCCTAATCTCTGACTGAGGATGAGACATTAGTTAAATGTAGCTGAATGTGGTTACAGCCTAGTGCAGAGGTTCCCAAACTTTCATGGTTCACAGTGTCCTTAATATCTCAGTACTTTTTTCACAGTGATGAAAGTCGTTCCTAAAATGTGATCCATGGTTCCCTGGTATGCTGCAGTGAACTCACTAACAATTTCATTTATTAAGTAGTAAAATATTCTGTGGTGCTCCCCTGAGTTTCTGTAGCACCCTAGGGCACAATGGTCACAGTTTGGGAACCACAGGACTAGTGAATAATTGAGCATCCTGGGAGATTAGTGTTCCCTGTATTAAAGAGGACTTGTTGCAAGAACAACACTCCCTTTACATCCTTTCTGCTTGACATAGGAAGTTTGGGGAAGGAAGGGGCAGGGCTGATTCTTGCATTGAGTAGATTTTGGTACTTTTGAATATGGACTTCTTTACTTCATCATCACTGGCTTTCTCAAACTTGACTTTATTTTTAGCAGTATTGGTCTGCTGCTATGTATTCTAGAGGGGTTTAAATTGTACCTTGTATTCTTTGTCTAGTTTCAAAGAAGACACATGAATAAGTTACAAATGGAAATCTCTGCAATATAATATATAGCTATATAATAGCAGGCACACATTTATTGCTAGTTCCTAAATGTTTATGACAACACCTCATATAGGCAATGCCTTCAGAATTCAAAGTAAAACTGAAAAATGTAACATGCTGCTTCCTAAATTATCTAAGATTAATGATCCTGTACAACAGGTCACTCATAAGAATGTCATTGCTCAGCTGGTAATTGGTTAGGATCGGATGTTTCAACCACAATACCAGGATGTGTTTCATATTATCTCATTTTCTATATTTCTGAACTGTGGAATGTATGTTTCCAAACAAAGCTTTATATGTTCAAAGTAAGTTAATTATTGTATTTTTGTGAAGTACACCATTATTGTCAAGTACATCCCATGCCATTCCAACCATAATTTAATTTTTTGATGATTTATTGGACTTCAAAAAGCCTGGACTAGAGAATGAATCTGTGCAAATCCATGGATATATAGCATATCCATCTATATATAGCTTTCATTAAGAGAAAGATGTTCTTCAGCAATATGGAAAATGCTTTCTGTAGTTGGGTGAAGTAATGTTAAATTATGACATAAAGAGAACATTCAGTATATTTTAAAAATGATATTTTAGCATTATTCTAGCATACAGATGCACCACCAACATAATTCATGATGCCCCTTAGCTTTCCAAAAATGGACAAGCATAATAATATATCAGGTATAGTATGTCATTACTGTCATTATGAGACCCAGTGTTACGTAGTGGTTAAAAGCACTGGACTGGAACCTGGGAGATTGTGAGTTCTAGTCCTACCTTAGCCTTGAAGCCAGCTGGGTAATTTTGGGCCAATCATCTCAGCCCTAAAAGGAAGGCAATGGCAAACTACTTCTGAAAATGTTGCCAGGACAACTGCAGGGACTAGTCCAGGTAGTCATCAGGAGTCAAGATACTTGTCATTATGTTGTGTGTTCTAATACAGGTAATCCTCGCTTAGCAACCACAATTGGGACTGGCAACTCCATCGCTAAGTGCTGCAGTTGTTAAGTGAAATATCATGTGACTGTGACTTGCAATCTTCTGTGTTGTCTATTATGTCTGTCACAAGTGGTTGGGAAACATGCATATGGTGATCATGTGACCACAGGACACTGCAGTGGTCATAAACGCAAGAATGGTTGCAAAGCTGTTTCTTTTATACTGTCATAACTTCGAAACGAGGCAGTGAGTAAGCAAGGAATACCTGTATAAACTTTCTGAAATAAATTAATATATTTTTCCCAACCCTCAATTGCACACTTAAAGTTTGATAGACTTTACTAAGCAACTAAGTATAATCTTACCTTCACCACAATCAGGGCGGTTTAACAGTCTAATCCTTAATGTAATTACTTAAAGAATAAATCCTGTTTCCTCAGTGTATCCACTAGTAAATTTGAAATCTTAGGCTGCAGAAACTTGGATTTGCCTGGATCTTGTCTCTGGGATTGTTCCTTAATGCTTAATTTTATTTTAAGCATTACAAAAAATTGATTATGTGTCATCAAGTCATTTTCGACTCCTAGCAACCACATAGATAGATTTTCTCCATATAGATCTATCCCTAATCGGTTCTTTCAAGCACTCATTGTCACTGTAACTGAGTCCATCCACCTTGCTGCTGTTTGTCTTCTCTTTCCTAGCATCAGAGCCTTTTCCAGAGAGCTGAGTCTTCACATAATGTGTCCAAAGTAGGATAATTTGAGCCTACAGTAGTCATTTGCTATTACAAAAAATACAAAAATATTTGTAAGAAAAAGTTAGAAATGGGCATATCATTAGAACTTGCTGTAAATGCTATTAATTCATTATTTAATCTTGTAAAAATTGTACTGATCAAATCTTTCTAAAGGTGATGTGTTTCTATTGAAACTTATCATATACTTTTTTCTGTTTGTAAACTAGTCCTTGTTAGTCAATGAGATTATCTTAAACCAAGGGAATATCTTTTTGTTGCAGTTAATTGGCCAACCTCAGGAAATAATTCATGTGCAGTCTGTTAGTTAAACCCTGCATGTTTTAGAAAGTGGCCTTAAAACCCCATAAACTTTAGAACACAATCCAGTGTTTATGTACTTAGAAACAAGGGGTCTTGTTCCTTTTTTTTTTTTTTTGTTCACCATTAGTGTTAAAATCTCATGTCCAAAAAGTTTTTGACTTCCACAAACATAATCAGTTGGTGCAAAATCCTTGATATGATTATAGCATGGGTACATAATTTTGCAGAGGTAACTGTCAACCATCAATCAATAAACCTAACCTATTTTGAAGGGGAAAAGTGCGAGATAGCCGAAAGAAGTGGACTTAAATCAATTTTGTGCACAAAGTGTCTGGGCAAAACACTTTTTGGCAGGCAGAAAAGGAACAAGAGCTAAAACAAGTTTGACTAAATTGAATTCAGTGGAATACACTCCCAAATATAGTATATATGTAGTAGCTTGCATTTTTAGAACGCAGTAAGACCTATTATACTCCGTAAGACTTTTTTCCCTCAGACAATTATGTATAGATTATAGTCTTAATTTCATTTCAAATAAATCAGCATTTATACTGCAAGTTTTTTGTAATACGTTGCTTTAAAAAGCAACACAATCTGCTTACTGTACTTTTATTAACCTTTCTGAAATACCTCTCTAAAGTGTCATGGTTCTGTTCAGTTGATAATGTTAAATATAATTGTTTTCTCTTAAATTTTCTGAGCGCTTGGTGATGCATAATAGAACCCGTAAATAATTTTCCCTAGGGCGATGCATTTAAATAACCTGTTTCTTGTTTCCCTTTAACTTGGGGGTGGGGAACTTGTAGCCCCGGATCACTCTTGTGACTTGCTTGTGTTTAAAAAGCATGTATAACGTTTTCATTAACCAAAAATGTTGAATGTTTGAAGGTATACATATACTTTTCTAAGTGAATGGTAAAATAGCCTCCCTTAAAGCTGTGTTTACAAAGACTTCTCAAAAGCCTTCATCAATGTACTTATAATGCAATAAATACCATTGTTATTCACTATAAATCCTAATGATTTTTTCCACAGCCGATGTGTAAATAGTACATTTTCTCATTGTGACTGTCTCAATTAGCAGTGTTTTGCCACTCTGAATCTAATTTTCCTCCCCTTAACTAACATCTACCATTGGAAGACCTGAAGGACCAGGTTATGAACAGATTGTCATGGAGAAAATCTATGTGGTCGCTAAGAATCGACACCAACTTGATAGTACATAATCAGTCAATAACTAACATCTCTTGTTACTGTTATGAGAAACATAAATGTTTTAATAGCTATAGAAGTGAGACATACTCTTCCAAACTATAAATATTTCAAAACTGAATTTTGTTTCATTCTAATAAGACATATTGAAATGTTCTCTTACTATACCATTCAATCATATCAACACATTCATATAGCTGCCCTCACACATAAGTCATATATTAGCTTTCCAGCCTGAAACTCCTATTATACTCTTGTATATTCTGCACATGTCAAGAGTCAGACGACTACCATTCCATTTGCCCAAATCTTCTGATCTTACACTGAAACAAAGCAGGATGTGAGGGAGAGAGATGTTCATACTCTATATATTTGTCAGGATGCAACTGTAACTGACAGGTCTACTGTATTGTGAAACCATAGTGCTTGCAAAGAACTGATGGCCAATCATAATGTGGTCTTCCTAGCCAATAGGTAAGTACAGAGATGGCTCAATCAGTTAATGATTGTCTGATGGCCAGCATGGAATGCCTCATTCCTTCCCTGCCCCCTCTCACCAAACGTAACCATTTCCCTTCTGTAAAAACAAACAAATGAATATTTTCAGGTGTTTTTCATAAAGGCAATCTGCCAAGCCACCTATTCTGCCCTGGATTTGGTACTGATTCCAGTCACAATAGGATGATGGGAGGTGTGTTAATGGACGTTAAAATCATCCAGTGCAGAACAGTAGTGAAATGCTGTTGCTTCTGAGGCAATGTGAACAATTGTTGCAGCCTAAGCCAAAAATCCAGACTATAGTACAGGGTAGCAAAGAGATACAGGAAGACCTTTTTTTTCCTGTCATCCATTTTTCCTAACCTAGCGACGGTAACTGTCTTGGTTCTCCAACCATGGGTCTCTTCTGTTAAAATATATTTATTTCTGCTCAAAATTGATCATGCCAGTTCTAACTCCTATAGCAATGGTTCCCATTCTGTAGAACAGTGGTCCTTCATAAGGGTGCTGAAGGTAGTTGGTGCAACCACCACCATTTTTTTAAATGGCCAAAATCACAAAACTTTGTTGTTCTTGTTCAAAATTGTGCAAATTCAAGCAACACCACCAAAATATCATGGGATATGGTAATCTTTTAAGAACATTAAAAATGGGTGTGGTAGACATCATCTGAGCAGGATACTTGTGCCATGCTGACTGTAGATGCCATGGTGCTATTCTCTGGCTTACATGGTAGTCCTGAGAAGCTTTCAGTGATAACCAACTGTTGAAAAAGACAAAACAGGGAATCTCTATCATATATAACCTGGGATGAGGATGACTGAACATTCATTTGCTAGGAGTGCAGAAAGCTTTTGCTTTGAAGGCAAAACACTGCTTTAGGATCCACAAAATTGTGAATTTAGCACTTTTCTGCAACTCTTTAAACTAAAATCTTTTGCCAGGATTGTGTGGCAGCTGCAGAATGGAGCTGAGCAAATCCAGAAAAAAAATGCAGTTACTATAAAGAGTCGCAGATAGGTGCCACATTCATTCCCACATATTTTGAAGTCTCTTTTTGCCTTCAAATCTGAAGTGCTGCACAGCCCTAGAAAAAGTCTGCTGAGGCTTTGAGATTAGAAGAGGTGCCATCTGAATCCCACCATCATCAGAGTCCTGTTCGGTGGGAATGTGGGCGAAGGCATTTTTGATGGCTTCCTACCTGGCTGTGGAGTCCCTATCCAGAGAGCTCAAGCTAGCTTCCTGTTGTTCTTCCAGTGGAAGCCAGTCCAGAGAACGTTGACTTTTTAAAACTAATTACTATCTCCACTGGGTAGCATTATTAGTATGGAATAGACTCTTAACCATCCTGCCTAGAAATGTGAAAGGATGGTTAAAAGTATTTATTAAATTTACACCATCACAATCCAAGCCAACTATCTGCAGTTTACAACAAGATTAAAAGAGAATAATACAACAGAAACAAATAGGTGGTATCATGCTTCAAAAGCTCACCAGAAGCAGTCCATTCTTCTGAAAGGCAGATAATATGGGAGCTAATTAAACTTCCAATGGAAGGCCATTCTAGAGGACCAGTCCTACCATGGAAAAGCACCACTTCCAGGCTGTAGCTCCTGAAAATGGAGACCAACCAGCTGCTTCTCCTGGCACAATCATATTAGGCTGACTCCAGTGGGGAGATGCGGTCCTGCAAGTAATTTGGGGCCAAGCCATAAAGAGCTTTAGAGGTCAAAACCAGCACTTTAAATTGCACTTGGAAGCTAATAGAAAGCCAGTACAGGGCCTTCAATACAGGTGTAATACGATCCCATGGATATGTATGGGGTAACTAATTCATCCTTAATGAGGACAGATGTATATACCTCAAGGAAGCAGATAGAAAAATAAAGTTGCTACATGATTACAGTTTGTATAGAAAGAATATATTGTTTTTGTGAAAGGTTTATAAATAGTTCAGTGAGTTCGTAGAGACTATACCTTTTGAGTACAAGTTCATAATTAGTTTATTGTTGACTTACTATTATTCTAGAAAGCAGTGCTATAGACACCCTTGACACTAGGTAACTCCATGGGTTTAACTGTGCTATTTTCTGGCAGTAACACAAAATGCTTTGCCATTCAACTTTCTGGTCTAGCCTATATGCTGGAATTCTCTGGTGGTCCCCCTTCAGGGCACTGTACTAAGCAGGCCCAGATAAGGCTTAGTTTATTAGCCCACACAGGGTTTGCAAAGTATGCCCACTTGCTGAAGTACAATGCTGGAAGATGCTGTCATTTCCACAAACCCTGTTCAGTTGCACACTGATATACCCTACTTCTAGCAGATTTGGGGGGGGTGGGGCAAAAGGTCAGGGGGGAACACAGGCATGGGTTCATTTTTAAAGATTTATATTATGAATTCGATCTGGAGCAAGTACACAGTAGGGAGTAGATGTGGGACCTAGGCCAATCTCTGGTTGACCACCTGTTTACCTGTTGCTTAGATAGGTTATTTCAAAGGTTAGGCTAACTGCTAAAAGACACTGTGTCAGCTCTTTTGCTGTATACATTAAAAACAATCTGTGGACCTCAGGGACCCTAGTTCAGAAAAGAAAAAAAAGTGCATTACCAACACTTGTTCTGTGAGATGGGCAGCCATATAAATTTGAGAAAAAGAAGGAAGGAAAAAAAGAAAAAGAAAGTTGTATCTACATCAGGTACTGTTTTTCCCTGACTCAGCCTCAGAGCATCATCATATACTGAGTGACACGCTGAGCAAGGGGGAAAAGGTGTTGCTCCTGTAGTAAAGATTATGAGCGTTGTAGCAGCTGGTGCATAATTATATTGTGCAATACCAACGCAGCAGTACGGTGCAGTCTATCTGTGCTGCTAAGGATTCCAGCGTTTGAAGCAGCCAAAACCGAACCGCAAGGAGCGGGTAGGGAACTAGGAAGCCCTGCCGGTGAAGGAGAGCGGGTCTGGAGGGGGTGTGAAGAGCTAGTCCAGAAGGTTGGGGTTGACCTCTTCTCCGCGCCGACGGCGAGTGACCATTTCTCTCACTAGGTGGCGCCGCCACCTCCAACACGGCTCTTCTTTCTCCCTCTCGCTCCCACAGAGCTGCCCGGCACCGAGGCCACCCCGAGGCCGCTGGAAATCGGCTGCTGCTGCAGCAGGCACGGAGACCAGCGCGGACCGGCGCCGTCCCTCCCTCGGAGCTGCGAACTCGGGGAAAGAGACGCGGCCGCTGCTGTCGCGGCCGCCGCTGGAATGCTGCGCGGGGAGGAGCGCGGCTGGCTCCGGACGCCCTCCGCCGTGGCTGCCCTTTTCCTCTTCTCGTGCTGCGCCCGGGGTGAGTGAGTCGCTGAGCGGGACCGGGGACCCGCAGCAAGAGCAGCTGCCGCCGCCGCCGCCGCTTCCCCGTTTGGGGCGGGAAAGAGAAAGGCGGCAGCAGTCGCGGCACAAGAGCCGCTTTCTCGCCGCCAGCCCTTCCTGCCCGCCCGCGAAGGGAACCGGATGCGGCGGGAGCTTCGCCCTGCCTTGAAGTTTGTTCGCGGGATAGGCTGGCGGAGAACCAAGGGAAGTCGCCTGCCCTTCGTCCCTCCGCGTCGCTCGGGCGGCCGCTGCTTCCTGTCCCTCCTCGGTTTAGCGTCGCAGCCCGTCCGGCGAGGGAAAGAGTCTGGAGCGCAGACCCCAAGCCCTTGTTTTTCTGGGGTTGGGGAAAGAGCTAGCCCCGGAAACGAGTTGAAAACTCCGCAGAGATTGGCAGGGCGCTCCCAACTCCCTCGAAGCGCTCTTCTCCTAGCCCTGGAGCCAGAAAGCTGGCATGGCGTGAAATTTGCTGCCCCTGCCGATGGTCCTTATCCTGCCACAAACGCGCTGACGGGGAACGCGCCGGCCTTATTTGTGGGGTGCGGGACACGTTAAAGGCAGGGATGGGTGGGTTCCCCAGGCGTTGTGTCTCTCCCATTCCGCCAGATCAGTCGGAGGGGAAACGTCTCTCAACCGTTCTCCCTAACGCGGGATGGGGCAAAGGCAAGTTTTGATAGATGGCTAGCAGGGCAGATTTAGCCGTCTGTTAAAATCTCTCTGGTTTTAGTCCCATCGGAGCTCTGTTTTTGTGCACCAGCAGCGGCCTATAGGCAACACCCACCCTGCCTGCTTGAAGAGGCTGCTGTTTTTCTGGGGCGGGATATGTGCTCTTGCAGGGGTTTCGTGATGTTACCGCAACATGTCTTTTCTCATTCAGACAAGTCTTTGAGGGTGGAAAAGCAATGATAGCATAGCTGGCGAAGGCAGACACTGAACAGGTGATGCATAATGCTTAAACATGACAAAGGAAGGAGCAGCAATCATTTGAGTCATGTTGGAAGAATTGGCTTGGAGTTTACACACTGATCATTTATGCATAAAATGTAAAGAAAAAAGCAAATCAGTTTCAGATATGTCAGAAAACAGAGTGTGTTCCCACAATACGTATGTTATTAGCCTACATGTGTCGGCCATGTGATTCAGTAGCCAAGGTTGATAGTTTTCCTGTGCTTATGTCTGATAATGAACCCAGAATACAATGTCATGTCTAGCTAGCATTCACTTGTATTTGAGGCATGTTTTTTCATTAGTTTAAAATTCTAGTTAGAAAGGCAACTGCTGTAAGTTTGGGCAACACAATTAACTATAGAAAAGCCACTGGGGAGCTTCATGTGATGGCAACAAAGAGCTGGTAAATATATTCACCTTGATGAGATGGAGTTGTACAAAGTTTCTGTGACCTATCTGTCATAGGATAGCTATACTGTTAAAGGATTTAAGAGGCCTCAGTATCTACATGAGGAAAACTGAGAGACCTGTATTAAGATGCTCTGGAGCCAGCAGAATATATGCAAATGCTATATTTACAGTATCATAAATTAAATTAATAAGTTTGTTAATTATATGATGGCATCTTATTTGAGAAAAAAGATAAAAATGTTTATTATTGTAGAAAAAAACCTTAATATTTATTTAATTTGTATGTCCCCAGCTTCAACTGACTTCTGGCATTTAGTAGATGGCATTTTCAAACTAGCTTTTTCCTTATTGAATTTTGAAAAGAAATGATCAGTTATCTTTTAGTACCATTTCCTACCCAGGTTTGTACACTGAAACTCTCTTAAGTGTAAAAATGGAGAAACTAGAAAAGTGTAAGCACAAAGTGTTATCAGGCAGTAGGTAAGAATTTGCTAGTTGAATCTCTTCTTTTGATTTTTGTTTCTGTTATCTGGTGACACAGATACCATATACGTTAGCCAAGAAAGCTAAGTTGCAGTATAAATATAAGAAATACTTCCCTTCATCCTGATTTTCTAGAGCAGGTGTTATTATTTTGCACTCATAAACTTGAGAATTTTCCTCTAGGAACAGGCATTTACTTATTCTGTGCAGTGTAATATAGGTAGTCCCCGGGTTAAGAATGCCTGGGTTACATACAGATGACCCATAGTTAAGAACAGAGCCTATTGTAGCAAAATTTGAGTTAAATACACAATTTGAGTTAAACACACAATAGTTCAAGTTCATTATACAATGCTACTTATACAGTATTATACAATAATACTGTTCCGGCTTACATACAAATTCGATTTAAGGACAGACCTTGGGAACGGAACTCGTTCGATAACCAACTAAGACTGTCAGTCTGATAAAATCTATGTTATATCATAGAACTATCAGTGAAAGATAAATAAACTATTCAAATGCCAGTTGATTCAAACAAGAGTAAAACATCTCCGAGGAAAGAAAAAATGAAGGGTAGTCATTAATATTATTTTGGTGTATTCTTCCACAGGCTTTAATGGTAATGGCAGCATTCACAGAGCACCTAAAACTTTCTAACTGCTGTTCAAAGATTAAAATACAAAATAATGCCTATAGACCCACAAAACATAATGCATAAGGGAAAATAATGGGGACAGAAAGGGGAAGCAAATATATTAAGTTCCAGTTTTTGAAGTTATATAATCTCACTTATGCCATTTGGCAAACAGAGAGAAAAAGCAGTTTCTGAGATCTCTCACTGCCTTTTATGTATTTTTCAGTTACATAATAAAACCTAGGAGGGAGCCCGATAAACTTCTGTGATTCATTCTAATGGTGTCCTTTCATTTGTAGAAAAGCTTTTGATCCAACTTAGGCTATTCATAGAGGAGGGGAGGCTGTTGATTCCCCATTTCCCCTGATTCTGCCTGCTGAAAATGTGCTGCCGGCAGCAACGGGGACCCTTCAGATCAGCAAGAAGACAGCGTTAAGGCGCAGGAGGAGAAATTGCTGAAAATCCTCTCCTTGTTACAAGAGGCCTCTGCTAGTTCAAATGGAAGACAGTAACAGTGTAGGCGCTGTTAAAATCATATCACTTAAATGTCAGTGGCCACAAATGTTATCTGAAAACAAATTGTTTCTTCTTTTTCTGATGTTTGGGTTATCTTATTTAATTTAGCCAAATAAGACCACCCAGACATCTACAGGCCTAGGAGAACCCAAGATTTAAATAAATGTTCAAAAATCTGCAGTCCTGTACAGAGTTATCTCTGCGTAAATCCCATCAAACTCAGTGGTGAAACTTCTGAATAATATATAGGCCAACACTCTTAGTTAAATAATTAAAGCATTTTCTCTGGAACTTTCAGTTGTAGAAATCTAAAAGTAAGCTTGTATGTCTGCTGGGCTGAAGCTTCAGTCTCATTATTCATTAAGTGATGATCTGGGAATATGTTTTATTTAGGTAGTATTCACTTTAGATACCTAACTGTACTGTATAATTTACCAAACCAGTAGAGAAAAGGGTTGCTAAAGAGGAAAGGGAAATAAAAATTTGATCCACATGTATACGCAGAAGGGAATTTGCATGCAATGCCCATTTGATTCAACTTTGTGATATGAGCCACTGGAGCAATAAGCAAAAAAATGAGAGACAGCAGTGCTGGCTCAAACCAGAAGGGAAATGTATGTTGGGCAGTGTAAACATGACTAAAGTGAATTTTATATCCACATCTGTGTTAGTGAGTCCTGTTGAACTCAACAGGTCTAATTTGCATAGGGCTACATTATGAAATAGAAGCCAGATTTATTTACAGGGTTTCTTTCATAGTGTTCAGTTTTTAAAGAAACGGTTTATCTGGTTTATCTGTGTAATTCTTAGTTAGATTCATGGTATATTAATTCTGTGTCAGAAATAGGGTTCTGTGCTATTTGAGATATTTAAAAGTTACGGGATGTGTACCCTTAGACTCACCTGCGTTTTAATTCATGTCTAGTTACTTAAATTCTGATCAGCGTGAAAAAACAATAGCAACAACAAACTCCCAAGAAGAATATGTATTTGGAAAAGAATTTAATTTCTCCAATGAAGGGTTTTTTTAATGTTGATCTTGAAACCGTAATTTTGAAGATGACATTGAGTTTGCTTGTGCAAAGTCTGTTTTTCAGAATGTAACTAAAACTCTTGCAACCTGATTTAAAATGTATCTCTTTAAAAGTAAATCCCATTTATTTAGTTATACATGGGATTCTAATTCTTGTTGTTGTTGTTTAGTCGTTAAGTCGTGTCCGACTCTTCGTGACCCCATGAACCATATTGCGCCAGGCCTTCCTATCTTTCACTGCCTCCCTGAGTTTGCTCAATTTCATGCTCAATTCTAATTCTAGAATGTTCTAAAATAATTTATCAGGAATTTACACAGATGGATTTAAGGTATCCAAATGTAAGTAGATGATCACTTGACAGCATATGGAAGCTTACCACATGATTTCATGAGTTTATTGTTATTTTCTCATCATCTGAATATTTTTTTTCTGTATGGCATTTATCACCATAATCTGCATTAACTCCTAGGGGTGTACAATAAAACCCCTTAGGACAGATGGTGCACACTCATCATCTCCCAATAAAATTAAGAATGCAACCAGCGTCCTTGCCTAGGTTTGCTAATAGACTGGATAAAGGAAATCAAGCTGAAATTAAATCTAGACGGTATTGTGGTTCAACAGGAGACAGCACTTGGGGATTCATGTTCAGCATGCTTTGAACAGGATTACCCTCCTCCTGAAAGAGCAGATCCACAGTTTAGGATGTTATTGCTGGACTGAAAGATGGTTGTTGTGTAGAATGCATTTGCTTTTTACTCCTTTATTGCTCTAATATGCAGAAAACAAGGAATACAGAAAAGAGAATATATTTTCTTATAATACAAATAAAAACATCAACATCAGCATTAAACTTTGAACATACAGACACTGGTCGTCAGCCTTTTCAGAATGTGAATAGAAAGCTACTTCATAGGCACAGATTCAAAAACACCTATCTTCAAGACTGCAAACTAGGGGTAATACTGTCTTTCCCTCAAAAGAATAACCTTTTCTGCTATCCCTCATGTTCAGTAAATCCATAATTCTGCCTCTGTGAATTATTGGGGAAGTACAAGGCAGAGCTGGATGAGAAAGAAGAGTAAAAGGAGAAGCAGTAGAAAAGAAAGTGGAAGAACTGGCCTAGTGTGGTGGTCTGGAAGTTCGTAAATGATGGAGATGCTGAAAGCAGCATAGAGGAGAAGTTCTATTCTTGCCACAACACAGCTGGCACTGGTGAGCCCTCAAAGGTGCAGCTGTCATTGTGGAACCATTTGGCAGACTATCAGTGGGGAGAGGAGAGTCTCAGCAGAGTTGTATAAAGCCTGGAACGTCACCAGGCTGCCATGTGGATCTATCAAGAAATGCAAACCTGTGGAACTGGTGATTGCTGTGGCTGTCTGACCAGGCTAATGGAAGGAGGTGGTCAGAGAAGGCTGGCAGCAGGAAGGAATTGGAAGGTCGGGAGTACCTGGAAGCCTACAGGCTATGTGCAACATTTGGCAGTTGCTTCATCTGTCCCCTGTTGTAATTGGTTTACGGAGAAGACTGTTGTCGTGTTTTGTGAGTCATCTTTTTTGAGATGGGCAGATAGCTAGACTTCCACCCATCCCTCTGATTTCCAGAACAACTACTTCTGACTGAAGTGCATTGAAAGGGAGATTTAACTTGAGCAGATAGTTCCAAGGTAATCTGATCCAAGTCATGTAGGACTTGAATTTATTTTATTTATCGTATTTATATAGCTGCCCATCTCACATAAAAGTGACTCTTTTTGTGCTTAGAAACAAAGAGATAGCTGGTGCAGCACCTAAATCAGAGGTGTAATCCTGCTAAAGCAACTCTCATCTATCAGTTGTGCTGCCACATTCTGCTCTGGCTGAAATAGATAAAACAGTTTACTTCTTACTTAGCATATTAAGTTTAAAAGATTTCAGACTTAAAATTGTTAATTCCTAAAAAATATATCCTCCATAAAGGAATTTGTATTTTATGTACAATAGTGCTACTCAAGTGATTCATAAATCATATTATTTGAGATTTGTGTAACAATTTATCAAATATCAAATGCTGTTCTTTAAAACAGCGGTGCAATAACATATACATAAATGATATATAAACAAAATTATAAACTATTCATTTAACTGGGGGGAAAGGGCAGAGAAGAAATCAAGGAAAACCCGTGGCATATAAGTTCATTGTAAGGCAAACCCTTGTTGCCCAGGATACAAGAACAGGCAGCTAAGTGAATATCCAGACTGCAGCCTGGTCAGTTCTCTCACAGTGTTTCTCCAAATAGCCCTAGGTGGAAGCAGTCTGTTCCTTAGATAATTTCAAACTGTTGGAACCAACAGCATATCTTGAAAACAGACGTTACATATATGTGAAAATGAGCTCCTCTGAGTAACCCAGCTGCAGTATTCTGCACTTGCAATTACCTTTGAATCACTCAAGGGCACATTACAGGAATCTGATGTTGAGGTTACCAAGGTATGTACAAGGTTGTCCTTGTTCAGAAAGATAGCCACCATAACAGCTAGTAATAGGGTTATTTAGCACAGTACTGTGTACCTGTTCCTGCAGGGAGAGTGGAACCATACCCAGAGTGCAACTCAGGTGACTCAGTCTTCCACTTCAGCCAATTTGCCTTTATCCAGCCCACCCTTATATCCAAGCATAGGCTTGATTGTACACAACCACACCTGACAGGTGTGGATTTTTGTAGATTGTAAGTTGCTTTATAAATGAAATGTGCTTTTGGTATCCACACAGCATAACTGCCAGTATGTATTTAGGTGAACCATTCTGTAACCAAACTTGAAGATGGTATCAAATTATTCAGGGTAATGGATTTTTAAGCAGAGTAAGAAAAAATGATGAGAGTAAGAATCACAAGAACAAATAAGATTCAGTATAAGCAAATTCAAACTAATGTATATAAAAATAAAACATCTTAAATCATGAAAATATTATGAAAATATCATAATTACTTTGAAAAATGTATTGAGATAGTGATGGACAGTTAATTGGACTAACTCAACTGTATTGGTAAATTCTGTGTTATGTATTATTCCATTACTTATCAAATAAATTTGAACTATTGTAAAACAGTTCTGTTGATCCTATATAAAATTATATATATAAAATGTATAAAAATATGTTGATCATATATAAAAAAGGATATCAAGGCCTTGGAAGAACACACATAGCAAACCAAACCAAAAGAGTACAGAACTCTAGTGTATGTCTTGAATATTGTTGTTTTCTGAAGCTGAGTTCAGTACTACCTTCTTCACACCTCAGATCTAATTTAATGTGGTTATATGGCAAACCTGTTTTCAAAATATGCCAGATAGTGTTGCTTCTGTCCATCTTAGGACTTGGGGACCTTTAACTGCAAACCTTTGGGAAGCATATTAGTGGTGGCTTTGCTGCTGTTCTGATTGTGGCCAGAAGAATGGCAGCTCTCTCCTAGCCTCGCTCTCCTGGCATTGTTTCAGGAAAAATGGAGCGTGAACAATTCCTCCCTCTGAAGGAGTCCCCTCAAATAAATACAGACATTAAGCTGAACCTAAGAGTAAAGGGAATATTGGTATGCATGTACATTATTTAGAAAAGTGAAGTGCTTGTTGACAAAGATGTGTGTATATATGTATGTACTGCATAGGGTTTTTTTTGACTTGATGCTATATAAATTGGCCTCAGATCAATAATTATTAATTCCAGGAAGCATGAGAATAACATTTTCACACTACAGTAAGCAATACTAATTTTAAACATAATTATCTCATGCTTGAATAAGGCTATTACAGAATTCTACACATTTAAGACATATTGTTATCCAAACGGCTTTTTAAATTCTATGTAAACATAATTTGTTGTATTTTAAAAAATGAGATACAAGTTTGAGAGAAAGCTAACTTTGTTCTCCTTTTTTCCAGCTTTAATTCTACATGTTGCTGCTGAAAATGGAAAGGATTGGATTGGACTCCTGACAGAGGTACTAAATTCTTGTCAGAAGACAGCAGGAAGCTTTGAAAAGATTTACCTGTAAAATATGTCAAGTTTTGATATAAATAAGTTTGCTTGAAATGGAAAAGAAGTTTTTCACAGCTCTGATTGTGAACTGCCTTGTAATCTCATATTTTAAAGTTGTTTGCATACCCATCATGCTTACTGTCCATTAAGTCCATTGGAGTTGGGCGGCTTATAAATTCAAATAAAGAAAAAAAAATGCTGTTCATATATGGTTTGATATATGTGGAAAGACACGGCATGTCATAGCAGGTGATAGCATTCAGCCCAGCTTTGTTAGTACTTGGATGGGAGACCACTAGGATATGCCAGGGTTAGTCAGTAGACTGAGAATTCTTTCCTTCATATATTGCATGGTTATTTCCTACTGCCAGTATTACCTTCATGAGTGTGACCCCAATGCATATTGTTGTATATGTTGTATATTAATATATATTGTGTGTATACACAAACACACACACATTTGCTCTTCTTAAGCAACAGATGGTTCTTACATTGCTAGAAATGTTATACGTTAGTCATTCTTCAGTATTTTTCTTATTTCATTGTCTGAAATATTTATGCTACTTGAATTTAAAATTGTATTATATACAGTACTGTGCAAAAGTTTTAGGCAGGTGTGAAAAAACGCTGTAAAGTAAGAATGGTTTCAAAAATATATATTGTAATTGTTTATGTTTATCAATTTGCAAAATGCAAAGTGAGCAAACAGAAGAAAAACACAAATCAATATTTGGTGTGACCACCCTTTGCCGTCAAACCAGCATCAATTCTTACACTTGCACACTTTGTACACTTGCACAGAGTCAGGGATCTTATAGCATTAGAGTCAGGTGTATGATTAATCAATTATACCAAGCAGGTGCTACCTATGATCATCAATTTCATATGTAGGTTGAAACACAGTCATTAACTGAAACAGAAACAGCTGTGTAGGAGGCTTAAAACTGGGTGAGGAACAGCCAAACTCTGCTATGAAGGTGAGGTTGTGGAAGACAGTTTCATGTCACAGGTCATACACCATGACAAGACTGAGCACAGCAACAAAACACAAGGTAGTTATACTGCATCAGCAAGGTCTCTCCCAGGCAAAAATTTCAAAGCAGATTGGGGTTTCAAGATGTGCTGTTCAAGTTCTTTTGAAGAAGCACAAAGAAACGGGCAATGTTGTTGACTGTAGACGCAGTGGTCGGCCAAGGAAACTTAACGCAGCAGATGAAAGACACATCATGCTTGCTTCCCTTCAACATGGGAAGATGTCCAGCAGTGCCATCAGCACAGAACTGGCGGAAACCAGTGGGATCCAGGTACACCCATCTACTGTCTGGAGAAGTCTGGCCAGAAGTGGTCGTCATGGAAGAATTGCTGCCAAAAAGCCATACCTCTGACGTGGAAACAAGGCTAAGTGACTCAACTATGCACAAAAACATAGGAACTGGGGTGCAGAAAAATGGCAGCAGCTCCTCTAGACTGATGAGTCAGAATTTGAAATGTTTGGCTGTAGCAGGAGGCATTTTGTTTGCCAAAGGGCTGGAGAGCAGTACAAGAATGAGTGTCTGCAGGCAACAGTGAAGCATGGTGGAGGTTGCTTGCAAGTTTGGGACTGCATTTCTGCAACTGGAGCTGGAGATTTGGTCAGGATCAATGGTGTCCTCAATGCTGAGAAATACAGGCAGATACTTAACCATCATGCCATAGCATCAGGGAGGCATGTGATTGGCCCCAAATTTATTCTGCAGCAGGACAACAACCCCAAACATACAGCCAATGTCATTAAGAACTATCTTCAGTGTAAAAAAGAACAAGGAGTCCTGGAAGTGATTGTTTGGCTCCCACAGAGCCCTGATCTCAACATCATCAAGTCTGTCTGGGATTACATGAAGAGACAGAAGGATTTGAGGCAGCCTACATCCACAGGAGATCTGTGGTTAATTCCTCTAGATGTTTGGAACAACCTACCTGCCAAGTTCCTTCCAAAACTGTGTGCAAGTGTGCCTAGAAGAATTGATGCTGTTTTGAAGGCAAAGGGCAGTCACACCAAATATTGATTTGATTTGGGTTTTTCTTCTGTTCGCTCACTTTGCATTTTGTAAATTGATAAACATAAACAATTACAATATATATTTTTTGAAAGCATTCTTACTTTACAGCATTTTTTCACACCAAATGTTTGCACGGTACTGTATATTTTATGGAAGATACATTGTACATTAAAAACAGTTTTAAATATGTTAAATATTCAATTCTGCATGCCTCCTGCACAAAATACTCTAAACAACACTGACTGCTTAATCACTGTCCATATTACTTTTATTTTCAGTCCCTCTTAAGTTACCCTAATCTATTTATTACATTAGAGGTACTGAATGATTTCTGTCATTGGCTGTCATAGTTTAATTATTTTACAAACGTTTTGCAAAAAAAAGTCACCAGTTACACAAACCGCCTTTCAAAACAAATAAAAACAAGCTGCCAGAAAGAGCGATAGTAAACAATTTGATGTGCACAATAGATTCTTGCATAATTTTTTAAGGTCTAAAATATGTAACTTCTCAGTAAGAGCTCAATAAAAATCTAATCTCTAAGGGAATTCTACAGAAGGTGTCGTAAAAGCACATAAAATGATACAGAGCAAGGCTTTTCCCAGTGACATTAGTAAGACTAATTCATTATAAAAAAAAAGCTTTTCCCAGATGGTGTGTAGGCATTCAGGGACTTGAAGTGGACTTGGAAGTTAATAAACAGTGTTAATGAACTTTGTTCTACGCTCCAGCCAATAATGAAGTAAAGGCATCCTAAATGTGTTCTGAATTGTAAGGTAATTCTAAATAAAGCACATTATAGACATCTAAGTGAGCTATTAACCAATGCATTGCCTTAAGGAAAAAATTGCATCATTTGATCAGCCAAAATTTGTAACAGACCGTATTAGCCACCAGAGACAACTAAAAAAAAAAATTATATTGGGGACTGTAGAATCAGAGCAAGCTCTGGAGGGATACTACCATCCCAGGCTGTTTACTTGACATTCTTAAAGAAGTATAATAATGTTGAGAATAGATGTCTCACCAGTTTCTTGTGACTATGATGCCAAGTACTACAGGTGAAACTCGAAAAATTAGAATATCGTGCAAATGTTCATTTATGTCAGTATGGCAACTCAAAAGGTGAAACCAATATATGAGATAGACGCATTACATGCAAAGCGAGATATGTCAAGCCTTACTTTGGTATAATTGTGATGATTATGGCGTACAGCTTATGAAAACCCCAAATTCACAATCTCAGAAAATTAGAATAGTGTGAAAAGGTTCAATATTCTAGGCTCAAAGTGTCCCCCTCTAATCAGCTAATGAATCCATAACACCTGCAAAGGGTTCCTGAGCCTTTCAGTGGTCTCTCAGGCTGGTTCAGTAGGAATCACAAGCATGGGAAAGACTGCTGACCTGACAGTTGTGCAGAAAACCATCATTGACACCCTCCATAAGGAGGGAAAGCCCCAAAAGGTAATTGCAAAAGAAGCTGGATGTTCCCAAAGTGCTGTATCAAAGCACATCAATAGAAGGTTATGTGGAAGGGAAAAGTGTGGTAGAAAAAGGTGCACAAGCAGCAGGGATGACCGCAGCCTGGAGAGGATTGTCAGGAAAAGGCCATTCCAAAGTGTTGGGGACTTTCACAAGGAGTGGACTGAGGCTGGAGTTAGTGCATCAAGAGCCACCACACACAGACGGATCCTGGACATGGGCTTCAAATGTCATATTCCTCTTGTCAAGCTGCTCCTGAACAACAAACAACATCAGAAGCGTCTTACCTGGGCTACAGAAAAAAAGAACTGGTCTGTTGCCCAGTGGTCCAAAGTCCTCTTTTCTGATGAGAGCAACTTTTGCATCTCATTTGGGAACCAAGGACCCAGAGTCTGGAGGAAGAATGGAGAGGCACACAATGCACGATGCTTGAAGTCCAGTGTGAAGTTTCCACAGTCTGTGTTGATTTGGGGAGCCATGTCATCTGCTGGTGTTGGTCCACTGTGCTTCATTAAGTCCAGGGTCAACGCAAACGTCTACCAGGAGATTTTGGAGCACTTCATGCTTCCTTCCGCAGACAAGCTTTATGGGGATGCTGACTTCATTTTCCAGCAGGACATGGCACCTGCCCACACTGCCAAAAGTACCAAAACCTGGTTCAATGACCATGGGATTACTGTGCTTGATTGGCCAGCAAACTCGCCTGACCTGAACCCCATAGAGAATCTATGGGGCATTGCCAAGAGAAAGATGAGGGACATGAGACCGAACAATGCAGCGGAGCTGAAGGCCGCTATTGAAGCATCCTGGTCTTCCATAACACCTCAGCAGTGCCACAGGCTGATAGCATCCATGCCACGCCACATTGCGGCAGTCATTGCTGCAAAAGGGGCCCAAACCAAGTACTGAGTACATATGCATGCTTATACTTTGCAGAGGTCCGATATTGTTCTATTTCCAATCCTTGTGTTATTGATGTCATGTAATATTCTAAATTTCTGAGATTGTGAATTTGGGGTTTTCATAAGCTGTACGCCATAATCATCACAATTATACCAAAGTAAGGCTTGACATATCTCGCTTTGCATGTAATGCGTCTATCTCGTATATTGGTTTCACCTTTTGAGTTGCCATACTGACATAAATGAACATTTGCACGATATTCTAATTTTTCGAGTTTCACCTGTATATTACATACTGCAGAGCACTGAAAAATGAAACTCCTCTTGTCCACAAAAAACAGCAGAGAGACAAGAGGCACACATTCAGAAAGGGTTCAGAATATTTATGCATGAGATAGATATGTTGAGAAATCAGACTTTGGAAAAAGGCAGCTTAAAAGAATAGCAGAAGTGGAAGTCCAGGAACTAGGATAATATATTTAGACCCACAATAATGCAATCCAGCTATCACATTAGGAATACAGAAGCAGGCCTATGGAGGTTAAAAAGAGGATGGTTTCTAAAGGGATAGTCTGCAAGGTATGCCAGACTGCCCAGGCTGGCTGATCCCTGGCTTGCCTGGGTGGCCCTCCTTTGGCCACCACTTGGGGAAAACGCTCCTTAGCAGTTTCATGGCACTCACTGAAGAGGGCTTCTTCCAATGTGACCTCTGCAGTAGAAGGCTGAGAGAGGCTATGGAGCAAGGCTAGGCAAGGCATCATTATAGCATCACTTCAGTCCCAGAAGCAAGGGACCACATTGCTTCAGGAAGCAGCTTTGAGGTGATGCCTCATTTGAAGCTTCATCCAAGCCAAACCACAGTCTGAAGGTCTACACAGTCCTGATCTACTATGTATATCTGTGTGTGTGTTCTTACCCTGTAGAACCCACAACTACATACAGTACCTACCTACCTCAGGACAAACATATTCATATTAATTCAGTTAATGGTTAAAATTAATTGCATGTAAAATACTGGTAGTCCTCAGTTAATGGTGGCAGTTGGGACCAGAATTTCCAGCGCATGATTGCACCACTTAGCGACAGCAATTCCATCAATTCCGGTTGCTGTCATTAAGCGAATCCCATACTGTCATTAAGTAAAATGTCACATTTGCAACCTCCTGCCAGCTTCCCCATTGACTTTGCTTGTTGGAAGATGGCAGGGAAGGGTGCAAATGGCAATCACGTGACCGTGGGATGCTGCAGTGTCATAATTATGACCCAGTCACCAAGTGCCCAGATCACGATTACGTGACCATGGCGATGCTGCAATGGCTGGAACTTTGAGGACTGGTCGTACCATTTGTTCAGTGTCATCGTAAGTTCAAACAGTTGCTGAATGAGTAGTTGTTAAGTGAGGACCACCTGTACACCTTTCAAAATAAGTTCTTCCCAAAGCAGCTAGCAAAATGTAATATCCAGAAATGCAAGCAGCTTGCATAAACTAATATCTAGGAATGCAAATATTTCTCTCTGCTTGAACATTTTTAATATTTACACTTTTGAAAGAGGCTCCATGAAATAATACTATGTAAGTTTACATGGAATATCTTTTTGTACTTCCATATGCACCCCATTACTGAGGAAGGTGGGGGTACAGACTCTATAAAGCTGGTGTGGGTAATCTTTTAGTGGCCAAGGGTCACACTTAAAGCATATGCATAATATAATAGAATTTGGGGAAAATTTGAGGGTTGTTTTAGGATTTACAGTGTCATCTTCCTCCATATCCTACTCTCAAAATGTTAGGAAACTACTTCCTACCTCAAAATGGGAACGATCCGTAGTTACGGCCAAAGGCTCTTCTGAATGCCATAAAAGGGACCTTGAGAGTTGTAGACTGCTCATTCCTGATGGAAGGAAGAAAAAGGAAAGGAAAAGCAAAGTGATTACAGGGCTGTAGTCTCTTACAGTAAGCACTACCTTTTGAAGTTAGGTCATAATGAGCAACGATTTGGAATAATAAGCAGCTATACTTCACAGGTTGGTTGAAAAATACATTAGACAAATAATTCCATTGTGCCTGTTATGATGCTGCAGTTCTATAAACATAGATTAGGAAATGGTTCCTCTTGAATAGTGAGATTGTCACACAATCTATAGGCAATTTCAGCCGGTATCTGCTATGTCAGTTGCTTAGTCACTGCTGAATAGTAGTCAGGATATTTTTAGAACTTGGTTTCCTGGGTGATGGTTTGGTGAACTTTTTGCTCCAAACCACAGTGCTAAGTTCTGACATCTGTGTACATAGCACTGAATTATTAGATTTTGTTTTGATCTTTTCAGCTGTATTTAGATTGTAGTATAATTTGGATTTGAGCTTTCCTGGGATATATGTTCTCATAAATATTTGGCTATAGGGGATTACTTGTAAGAGTAATTCCCTTTAGTTATCTGTGTAAGTTCCAATTGATTGTAGCAAACGGTAATTTAAAAGGGTAAATTTGATCATAGTAGCCAATTTTCTATATTACAATTTCTAATAAAGTGGTATAAAATAATGTACTGCTAAGTCCCCTTTAATAAACTCACTTAAGCTGGGGATAGTGCAGTGGGGTAGCTAAGAATGTGAACGGGGAATTAAAATCTTAGCTAGCAACGCATTTGATGGCCTTAGGCAAGGTCCTATTCTCTGCTGGAAGTAATGGAAGTAATAAGATCAGCCTAAGTATGCAGGGCTTTTATAAGAATTACTGAGTTGATAGGTGTGAAGCTCATTAAATACTTGAAACCTGCAATATAGATGCTGCTGCTGCTGCTGCACTAAGATTTTTGTTTAAGCTTGTGAATATTTTTAACCAGTTTTAATTATTTTAAGAGTGATTTTTTTTCCCTATTTGATTACATTGTCAGTGTGGTTTCTGGTTTCTTAATATAGATGCCTGGAAAAAGTGGGAATTCAAGTCAAATAAGCAAAGGTAAGTCAACCTATTTGATATTAAAGTTTATAGTAAATTTAACAGGATGGATAATATGCGTTTTCATTCATTGTCAGATTATCCCTGGTACTATCTTGCTAGGCCTTAATCCTCGTAACTGCTACCATAGTTTTGTGACTGGATCTCTTTTCTTTATCCTCACAAGTACACACTTATAAGAACATAAGAAGACTCCACCAGATCAGACCAAGTGCGTGCTTTATGTAGCAACTGATTTCCCTCAGACGCAGCCAGATACCTTTAAGAAGTCCACGTGAATAACGAAAGAACAGCAGCAGCACTCTGGTTCCTGTTCTACTCTAGTTGATATTAACTGCAGCTGTACTGGGAGGCTGTAAAATACCCTCTGCTCTATGAATTTTAACTTCCCCTTTCAGTAAAAATTTGTTGATTTAACTAGGGCAGATTGTCCGTCTAGCCTAGTAATGTCTGTTAGGTCTATTAAGTAAGAAATGTGGTGCCTTTTTGGGCTGTAGCTTCTGCAGTTCTTTGCCATCAACCATGTTAGCTAATGGGAGCTAAAGTCCAAAATATCAAGGGTGGGGGTGGGACTTGACTACCGGTGGGTCTTCATGGCTATGGACAAAGTTCTTTCCCATCTCCTGCTACTGTAGTGTGATTATTTTATAATTTTAGTGAAGATGCAAGGGAATTATGCATTAACTGCTGAGATATGGACTCTTCCTGTTCTCTCTTTCCTTTTCTATTTTTGATTAAGTAGTTCTGATAAAAGATGCTCCTAAGCTTCATCTTGGCATGGTTATATTAATCTCTGCATTAGGCTTTTATCTGTTTAATATCATTCTTATCTTGTCATGATTGTGTTTATAAATGAGATGGTAAGAAATTATGTTATTGCAAAAAGCATTACAAACTAAGGACTAAACATGGTGATAGTGCAGTTGGGTCTCCATATTATGGGATATGGATTCGTGTTTATTACACTAAAAAAATTGCTACTGCTCCCTGCATTCAGTGAGTGATAAGGAGGCACACGTCTTTAGTCTTGTAGTGAGTGTCATCTGAGTAGGACGGCTTGTGACCTTCGTGTTTTGTGTGTGTCTACGTTAGGCTACCCTGATTTGACTTCAGGCATCTGTGTAAGTGTTTAGGCATACATAGAAAACATCTGGGGCTATTTAAGCGAGAGTACAGATATTCATGGAATTTTACGTTTCCATGGGAAGCATTGACACACACACACACCCTGGGAATATGGACACCTGACTATAGGTAGAGTCAGTTCATTTACTTCTTCAAATACTCATTGACTTGACAGTGCTCACAATTAGCAATCCTTTAGAACCTTTTATAATCTCCATATTATTTCCAGGGGATTTTGGCATATGTGAATTAGTTTATTAGAATGAGTACTAACCTGAATAAAAAAATACAGTAAACATTGCAAATGTGATATTTTCCAAGCATGTTGTAACTACTTCAAACAAATATATTCTAAGAAATCTACTGAATTGCTGGAAAGAAAAAAGACTCTGGAAATTTTCCATTAACTTGTTTATAGGAACTGTCCCAATCAGCACAAAGCAGATAAAACAGGACAACTTTCTCATGTAGATACGTAAAGCCTAGCGAAATATATCAAAGGCAGATTCACCAAAAAAATAAAATAAAATTACTAATAAAAAAGTAGGAAAAAAATTTTTTTTCTTTGTTTCTTTAAGAGTCCACAATAATTCAAACTCCATTACTTTTTGCTTTTTTGAGCAGAAGCAATAAGGAAATAGTTAAAAAGAAATCAATTTTCCCTTGAAATACCTATAATTGCCAAGAGGAAATAGCCCTCTATGCCCAAGAAGAGCCTCTCTTTAATTATAGAAAAGGTGATCTGTAAAAATTAAGAAATGGGATGGTCAAATCTAGTCCATTTGAGTTTGGTTTCGGTGTGGCATGGAACTGGATGGAAATCCCACCTCCCAGCTGCTCACTCACCAGGGGATTGCAAAAACCTCTGCTTCATGATCTCCTTGCCAGGAACAGCCACCTGGAGGACATATGATCAATTTCAGGTGTTCTCCTTAGCTCTGGAGAAATCTTCAGGCTCAAAGGGACCTGCCCAAGCCTTAAAACCTGTGCTATCAGTCCCTTTGAGAAAGAGGCTCTCAAAAGAGACGCGTTCAACCCGCCATACCGCCGGAAGCTCCTTAAGAAAATTAATATACATTTTAAGATATACCGTACATATATTAAAATTACATTATTATAAGATCATTCCATTCACAGGAATGATCCTTGATGGAATTATACTAAGGGGATGCAGACCTGTTTTGGCCCAATGAACCAAGTGGCTCGGGACACATGCATTGGGAGGAACGGTGCATTCAAAGAGCAGTTAGAACCACAGTCCAGATTAGCAGAGATGGTTCCTGATGTGATTTCCTTAGAGCAACACACAAACATTCCTTTCTCACTTCATTATTGTGGGAGGGGATGAATATTTTCAAGGGAAGGTTGCAGGCAGCATTGGAGAAGCAAGGCCTAATCTTTCCCTTCTCTGCACTAGTAACCTCTCTGAAAATCTTTTTGACCAACAGTGAGGTTTTAAAGGTCTCATTGATTAAAATGAAAGGTTTTTTAAAACCTTGATAAGAATATTAATCAGCTGGGTTTAGCAGTAAGAGCCCCTTTCATTTGATCTTGGTAACAGTTGAAACCAGGGACTGGGTATCCGGTATTGCCTGGGAAAGGAATTGGCGGATAAGACAGAGAATTCCCCTGTGCTATCTTTGGACCAGATATTCACCATGCCTGGGTCAAAACCTAGAATACCATAAGTAGCATGGTTGTTGTTGTTCAGTCGTTAAGTCGTGTCCGACTCTTCGTGACCCCATGAACCATATTGCGCCAGGCCTTCCTGTCCTTCACTGCCTCCCTGAGTTTGCTCAGTTTCATGCTCATTGCTTCAGTGATGCTATCTAACCATCTCATCCTCTGCCGTCCTCTTCTCCTTTTGCCTTCAATCTTTCCCAGCATCAGGGTCTTTTCCAAAGAGTCCTCTCTTCGCATTAGGTGACCAAAGTATCTGAGCTTGAGCTTCATTATCAATCCTTCCAATGAGCAATCAGGGTTGATTTCCTTTAAGATTGACTGGTTTGACCTCCTAGCAGTCCAGGGGACTCTTAAGAGTCTTCTCCAGCACCACAGTTCAAAGGCATCAATTCTTCGGCGTTCAGCCTTCTTTATGGTCCAGCTCTCACAGCCATACATTACTACTGGAAAAACCATAGCTTTGACTATGCGGATCTTTGTCGGCAAGGTGACGTCTCTGCTTTTTAATATGCTATCTAGGTTTGCCATAGCTTTCCTCCCAAGGAGCAAGCGTCTCTTAATTTCATGGCTGCAGTCTCCATCTGCGGTGATCTTCGAGCCCAAATAAATGAAGTCTGTTACTGCTTCCATTTCTACCCCTTCTATTTGCCAGGAATTGATGGGCCCAGATGCCATGATCTTAGTTTTTTTAATGTTGAGTTTCAAGCCAGCTTTTGCACTCTCCTCTTTCACCCTTATCAAGAGGCTCTTTAGTTCTTCTTCACTTTCTGCCATTAGGGTGGTATCATCTGCATATCTGAGGTTGTTGATATTTCTCCCTGCAATCTTTATTCCGGCTTTTGATTCTTCCAGCCTGGCATTTCTCATGATGTACTCTGCATATAGGTTAAATAAGCAGGGTGACAGTATACAGCCTTGTCGTACTCCTTTCCCTATTTTGAACCAATCGGTTGTTCCATGACCGGTTCTAACTGTTGCTTCTTGGCCCGCGTACAGATTTCTCAGGAGACAGGTAAGGTGGTCTGGTACCCCCATCTCTTTAAGAATTTGCCACAGTTTGTTGTGATCCACACAATCAAAGGCTTTTGCATAGTCAATGAAAGTAGCATGGACAGTTGGTTTAATGCTATTGTATCTATAGCTATATTGAGATTAAATGGTAAGGCATCAGAGCAACCTGTTGGTGCAATTACAGATAGTCCTCACTTAATAACCACAATAGGGGCCGAAAAATTGGTCGTTAAGCAGGGCAGTTAAGTGGGTCACCATGTGACCGGACCCAATTTTATGACCATTTTTATGATGGTCTTAAAGAGAATCACCGTGGTCATTAAGTGAATCACATGGTTGTTAAGCGAATCCAGTTCCCCCGTGGACTTTTTTGCTGGAATTCCCTTAACCACATGATTCACTTAATGATTGCAATGATTCACTTTATGACCATCATAAAAAGGTCGCAAATTGTGATCGTGACTGCGGGGGCAGTGCAATGGTTTGTGATGGTTGTAAGTATGAGTGCAGGTTGTAAAGCACTCTTTTCAAGGCCGTCGTAACTTAGAACCGTTGTTAAATGAACAGTCGTTAAGCAAGGACTACCTGTAATAGTATGTCAGTACACAGCTCTTCAGTTAGAAGATACTAATGTTTTTTATTCATCATATCTATATTTATCTGAACATCTGATGCTTAACTGGCAGTTGAAACAAGTGAAGAGGTCATTAAAATTTCAATAGATTCTGTTGTATAAGTTTAGGAAATCATCATCTTTGTAAGTACCATGGTATGAACTCTTTTTGTACCTATGAGACAAATTTAGATTTGTTTTTATAGGGGCATGATGCATCTGAGAAAATGAGTAGCATTTAAAACTGTTTACTTTAAATGAAATAGTAATTACTTTAGGCTCAGTGCAGAAACACTTTATGAATTCAGTTTGCTATACAAATTCATGTAAAATTATGTGAGTATTTTTATTGTATCTTATTTTTCACACTATAATTTGTGAATTGGACTTCTGTGGTTAATTTTTTTCATTCTAATTCAATGATATATGATACAGCACTGTTCTTTTATTTAAAATGAAAGCTTTTTTTCCTTGATTTTCTCAACCAGTTTTATTAGAATTCAGGGGATACCCATATTTGTATACATTATTTGAAAACCCGAGATGTTTTTCAGTGTGCTACTTGCAATAATACTGAATTCACTTAACTATTGTTCACCTCATTTGTTTACTATTTATTTCTATTTACAGAGCTAAAGGAAATAGTGTTTGTCATCCAGAGTCAGAGGAATTCTTTTCATTTGAAGAAAGCAGATGATCTTAAACAAAGTATTTTAAAACAGGCTGCCTCTTTAGGAAAGGTATGCTATCTTGTTAAATCTGTTTATCTTCCTGCTTGTCTTACATTTGAAATTTGAATTATAATTCTAGGATACATTGATCTAAAACTGTTCACCTGTACAACTGTGTAACAGTAGATTTCCAGCTTAGTTTATCTTCCAAATATATGCGTTGAATTTCTTTATTTTTTAAAATGATGCTTATGCATCATTATTTGATTTTTCCATTGGTTTGTGTGACTTTTTTCTCCTCATTTAGGCACATCATGCACATTAAAATGTGTACATGAGTTTTCTTTAATTAATGGTCCTAACAAGGTCCTAACATATTAATATGTATATTTGTACATCCTGGTTTGTATTCATATAATAGATGCTAAATTATTAATTTAAAGGCAAATAGAACTTTATTTGCACTGTTTCCTTTTAAATAAAATCAAGACTATTTGGGGTTGAGTAGAGTTAGAGGAGCTAACCACATGTTAACAAGCTGAGCTCTGTCACCTTAATTAGTTGATTACAGGTAGTCCTCACTTAGTGACCACAGTTGGGACCAGCAACTTGGTTGCTAAGTGCCACAGTTGCTAAGCAGAAAATCACCAAATTCAGTGGACTTACAACCTTACTTCCCTTTCAGTTGTATAGTATGTATAGTATGAATAGTATGTAGATGCTGTTAATCTCTATGTGTCTGTTAATTGCTGCCTTGTCTGAATACCAGGCTTCCAAGAATTCTCTTGCATATTTGGATTTAGCTTGGTCTAAAATGCTGACAGTTTCCCAGTTAAAACTATGAACTATTCAAGAGACAAAAGCCAGAAGATCGCCTCACCAGCAATCAATCACCAGCAATCATCACCCAGATAAGCAAAGATCACCACCAGGCACACAATCAAGCAGCAAACATATCCTAATCAAAGAACTACCAGAGGAGCAAAACAGAACCCCCACCCTTACCAGCACTGGCAAGGCAGGCCACAGCACATAAATAGAGAGCAAACCCCATCCCATTTTAGCACTGAAGATGTTACCTAGCCAGGTAATGAAACGTTTGCAAGAAAAGAACCAAGCTCAGAGAACCCCAAGGACTCCACAGTTCAACCCTGAGCTACACATATTCACCTCTATTAAGACATTAATTAATTTCACACTGAAGGCTTTTGTTGTCCTAAATGTTGGCATTGGTCACAGAGTTACTTTTTCATCACCATGGTAATTGCCAATGGTCGCTATCCAAGGCAGTGGCTAAATAAGGACTACCTGTAACCATTCATCCATAGTCAGACATATTTTGAAACTATAAGCTAGAAGGTGGTTGAAAACTAACAGCAGTTTCTATTCTATCAACAAGACAAGGAAAATTAATATTGCAAGCAAGGGAAATTGTCAAAGATAGATATCCCTGGCTATGTAAAATTTTCCAAAAGTGAATACAAGTTTCTGAAAAATCAGGAAAAAATGGTAGTGCTATCTGACATATGATTTTCATATTTATTGATGTGCATTTCAATATATCTTAAATAAAACAAATATTTTGGAAATGGATTTCAGAAAGAGAAATAAAAATATTAAGCTGAAACTTGTAAGGGACAAAGAAAGTGCCAAGGAAATACCAAGTAAGCCTAGGGAAACGAGATACAATAAAAGAACTTAGGATTGGTGTCAGAGGCTTCCTTTCTTAAAACCTTTCTCAGCCCATATCATTGACCCATTGACCTACATCATTTACTGTATGGCAAGTGGATCGACCTCTGTGATGGCTGGGAGCTTCAGCAGAACAAATATGATTATCTTGAATGTCAGCAAATAATTTTGCATTTGTCTTTTTGAGGTTACAGCCACACACATATACATTCTGGGGTCAAATATTACTATAAGCTATAATGTTTTGTTTTGGCTTAACATATTGCATATTTCACTTATTATGGTCTGTAAAACATGGTTTATGGCTTGGTGCAGTGTGTATTCAGCCATTTGTTACTTAAGAAACCAAACAGTGCAAACTGATTTAATGCAATGAATCCCTGGCTCTCTGTTGCAGATGATGGGATACAAGGGAATTAGAAATATCCTTTCTTAAAGGATATGATAAAATGGTATTGGAACATAGTGCTCTTGTTAGGACAGCATACTTTTACCATGGGTTTTGCAACTGGATATGAAACCATTGTGCAGCTGATATTACTTGGCCAAACACAGGCAAAATTGTCTCCTTGAAAATTTTCAATTCTTATGTAGATTGTACCTTCCAAGATACCTCTCTGTGTAAGTCAGGGGTCAAACTCTCTGCTGTTTGACTTTAAGAATGACTGCAGCAATACTGCCAGATCAGGCTCAGAGTTTACATGTTCAGATCAGGAACTATAGACCATGACTGTTCCTTGCTGCTGCTTCCTCAGTATCAGCTCTGTCTTTGGCTTAATCCTTCTTTTTGTTTTCAGTGAAGGTACACATGGAGAGACAAGATGCTAGCTTCCCTTGCACCTTGTTTCTTAAAAAAAAGTGGGGGGAGAGGAATGGGGTTGCAAAAGTAGACCATTCAATTAAGCAGGGGGAAAGTCAGCTTGAGTTTAAAACTGTAGAAAGATTTGGCCATTCCCACAGCTTCCTGCCACCAGATGGTGGACAGGGTTTCACATACCTGAATTCTATGACAGGATCCCTTTCATCACCCTATCAATGTTGGGATAGAAGTACATAGTTCAATAAAATAGGCATTTACAGACAAACTTGGAAATAATTGGCCAGAAAATAGCCATCAAAAATCCCTGGGCTGACATCTTCCAGAAATGGCTCCACATCTATTGTGGAATTGTCTTTACCTTCTACCTTGAGCAGTGGGAGATCCAGTAATGGATCTCCAGCCAGTCTCAGGCAAACTCCACAATCAGCTAATACGACAAGAAAACAAACTTCCCAAAGAATTCTCACTACTGTTTTCACACTGGGTCTCTGTGATCAAGCAGTTTTTACAATAACCTCTTCAAGCTCTTCCTCCTCCGGCATATGGCCGATGATCTGGATAAAGGGCAGAAAGGGATCTATATAATTTAGCAGGTACAAATAGGCCATCATGAGCTGAGGGGAGCTCTTAAGGCATAAAGTATGATTAGCAATTTTTCATGATGCAGTGCTTTAAGGCTTGGTGGCATCTTTGCCCCAGCATCCTCTCATGTTCAAGTTCACAAATGGCCTTTTTGTGGCCACTGTTCTTTACTTGGTAAGGAGCTTCTGTGAATTCTTCATTGGGTAGGGTCAGAAGCAGCCTTCCATTCAGTCTCACGCAAGAACCTCACTTGTAGAGGGAAGTCCAGGAGCTGGGTGTCCCAGCCAGCGAATCACCTCTGCACTCCATTTGGCAAAAGGTGATAATCTTTTGACTTAGGGTACTGCAATTATAGCCCAGCAAAAACATCACAATGCAAGTCAAAGCAGTCAGGACACCAGAGAAAAAGCCCCCATCGTCAAGGATTAATCCACTGGCTGATCCCTGGAGATTAAGCTGTTCTCTTCTGGCAATTGAATGCCCTCTTCTTCCATACCTTCTTGAGTAGCTGACAGAGCTGAGCTCTCACATTCTCGAACACTGCAGTACAGCAATAACTCCTGAGGACCTCCCCCTGAGGTTATCTACCCCTCCCATTAGATTGGATAGGATGGACTCACCCCAGGTCCCCTTTATTAAGTGTTGTCATCTGCTGGGAGCTAGGAAGCCAGCCTTTTCCATAGCTGTGTCTACCCTATGGAACAGCCCCCCCCCCGAAATATGGAGTGCCCCTACCCTCTTTGCCTTCCAGAAAGCCATTAAGACCTAGATAAGCCCAGCATTTTTTGTGTGTTATTTGAGACAGTGCGGTTATCACATTGATGGTGTGTTAGAGTTTTAATCTTGTGTTTTTATTTGTGAGTTTGTTAGCCACCTAGGGTTGTTTTATTTATTATAGGCAGCCATACCAATCATCAAATAAATAAATATATCAATAAATAAATTCTGTGCTTAAGAATGCATCTCACACCCATCTGTTTCTAAGGAAAATGTCACTGTATTGGGATAGCAGTACCCCCCAACTGGCCCACTTAGCCATTCCAGCATTCATTTCCTGTATTATTTCTCTTGAGTTTAAAAAAAAACTCTGGAAGGAGGATTTGTGATTTGAATTCAGTGAATCTCATTGTTGCACTTTCTGGCGTAGATTTCTTTCTAAATCTTTTTCCTCAAGACTACAGAGATTGCCATGAAACATTGCATCACACCAACTTTGAGTTCTTTTTAGGGATTACAGTACAAAACACTGAACCTTTATAAATTGTGTTAGGTTATTGTAACAAATTGGTATATATTACTATCATTGCTAGAGCAATGCCAAATTGATGGAGTTTTAAATAAATTTGGAAAAATCACCAGTGATCTTTGACAGTGAATCTTCCTGTCTGATAACTGTCCATTTTTCTTATGTGTTTAAAATAATGCAACATTGACTCAGTTTTTAGACACTTGGTTTGTTACTGCAAAGCACTGAAAACTGAAATATATTGTTCCCTGGTTCATGCCCCACATGGTTAAACTTCCACTCAAAACAGCTTAGAGAACAGGACACCATAGAAATGAAGTGAATCACTACGGTAAATAGAAAATGATAGCAAAGAAAGTTTTCTTGAAGGGAAATGATTTATACTGTTGTGGAGCAACTAATTTTGTACATGAATATTTACTTTGAATCAGATTTTATTTTCCATTCTAAGGAGATTTCTTATTTCAGTTTATTATGTTTACCAAAAGTATAATTACAGAATTTGTTATATACTTTCTATCTGCCTTGCTAGTGGATTGTTAATTTTTCTGCATTCCTTTTTTACTACAGTATATTTACACTTGTTTACTACAATATATTTACACAAACTAATAAAGGAATAAACAGTTCTAAAACATTTTTCGTACTACATTCATTTAGAAATATTAAGTGTAGTGGTATATGTAGTATAGCTAAGTAGAAGAAAAAATGGGCTGCATTATGAAAAAATTGCTATATTGAAGAGAGACATTTTTTATCTGCATGATAAATAATAATGAATAAAACATAGCAAAATAAATTGGAGTAAGTTATTACTGTCACACTGTGGCTATTATTAGGGCCTTCATATAAAATTTTTATATTCTCCTGGGTTCATTCCATATGGACATTCTCCTACATGAACTCTCTTTCATACACATCAAGTGAACTGAAGAATTTTGTTCCTGACATGAGAGGAATTGTAATTCACTTGTATAACACATCTTTTACATATATAAGATTGCAGCTTCAATCCCTGAAATTAAAAAATAATCAGTAGTAGGTGATGAGAATGCACCCTGCCTAAGACCTCTTGATTAAAATATAGAACATGTTTCCATGTTCTTTCATCCATCTATATTCTATACTATTTGGGTGGGGGCAGGAACTATGAACCCACACATGAACTATTATATACTAATGATAATGTGCAATGCTGAGAATAATATAAAGGTGGGATGAAGATTACCATTTTGCCCTGGATTAATTACATGTTAACATGATGAAATGGACTGAAATGAAAACCTTTGTAATATGCCATCTGTGGTTTGGTCATATTTATTTCATATATAGATATATGCTACTCATAATGTCTTTGTAGAACAACAAATAAAAATACTGTGAGAGAGAAAAATGAATTTTAGCTAAATGCAGACCAGTACCTCTGCAACAATACTGGAGAAAGTGGGCGGGACAAGGGGCAGAGAAGGGCACAAGGCCACAGTGTTTGTCCATACTTGTGATAGAACGTATCTACAAAGGGGAGGGTGATGTGGTAGATAGCAACAGAGAGCAAGGCTATCAGGAAGGAGGGGGTGCATTCCAGGAAGGGAAGGGAGACAAAAGACAACACAGTCTGCAGGGGGAGCGTGGGAAGCATAAGAAGTTCAGGATAGCCACTCCCTAGAATCTCCCAGGGCATATCCGCTAGTTGTAGTAGCATAGATTTAGTCTGGCAAGATTCTGTCTGTATGGTATAAGCAGATAAAGGAACTTAACTCAACTGGATTGTTTCACCATTGTTGGGCTGGGCCTAAGAATACTGCATAATAAAACGTGATTTATGAAGTCATGGATAAATTTTAAAACGTAATCTACAGCATTGTATATTTATTACATTGACCTGCAGGATCTTTTGGTGTATCAATTTGGATTGCTACTGAAGCATGAGTCACAATTTGGGTGTCTTTAACTCACACCTCCAGCCTGATGAGCAGGTAACAGCTAAGCGGACACAGCTCCATCTTGTGCACCAATGACAACCCCTCTTGGATGCTATAGCTGGTCCAGAATGCAATGGTTGTAGAAGTCACAGGCACATCTCAGTTTGCCCATTTCATCCCACTACTTTGACAGCTGCACTGGTTTCCTGTTGGCTTTGGGTTTAGTTCAAGTTGCTGGTTGTCACTTTAAAGTCTTACATGACTCAGGACCTTGTAATCTTTGGGACTGATTATATCTTCCCATCCAGTAAGATTTGGAAGTACAGGCTTTCTTCTAATTCCTTCTGTTAGGGAATGTCACCAACAGGGCTTATAGAAGCAAGCCTTCTCATTCTTGCCCTCTTCTGTGGAATAGCATCCTCCAGAAATCTGAATATTGATAGCCATTTTCTGGCCAGTATTGACTTAGGCCATTAAAACATGCCTATTCCTGAAAGCTTTGAAGCTGAGACATTTTAATGTTGTTCCCTCTTATTTTGGAGTATTTGTCTAATGAAAATGGTCTTCCAAGTATTATATGTGTAGATGTAATTTGATTTTCATATTGTAATTGTGTTATTTTTAATTTTTTTATAATCTTATTTTTTTTAAGAAAACAATCTTTAATCTTAAAGAAAAAATAAAAATTTAAAATTTAAAATTTAAAATGCAAAAACTAAGAGAAAAAAATCTATCTTATATTTTCTACTTCTCAATAGTCACTGGTTTAGCAATGAATTCACTACTATAATATGAATAATACAAAATATTATTGTAAGATATCACAGAATCTCTACCATATTGCAATAATACATATTGCTGCATCCTTTGATTAGTAGAGAATATTGCCTTTTCCAAAACTGATTAATCACACATTCCCAACAACCATAACTTGAGCCCTCAAATGTTTTACATCTCCAGCACAGAAAATTTGATGACCATCCTTTCAGATACATTATTTGGAAAGTCCAGTATACCCTAAATACAATTTTTGATTAATCAACCATAATCTCAGATCTGTAGATACCATTTTAACATTTTAAGAACATGAAGCCATTGATGTGGCTTAATCAGAAATTCAGGTTCTTTAGTCCATGCTTGTAATATCCCAGAAATGTCCACTTTAAAAATATTCTTGAGCTTTTGATAGAGATATGTTATAGGTTTTATTTTTGTCATGGATTCCATCAAGTAAGAAAGCAACTCGGGCGCCTTTGAGGGAGCCAGAGCATCTGGTCCATATTGATCCATTAGAACATGCTTAAGCTGAACGTACCTCCATTGTTGTGAACTGGGAAGACCAAATTTGAACTGAAGTCAGGAAAAACCCTTAAAATAATGATTACATAGTCATTGATTTAAAGTCATGATCCCAGCTTCAAGCTTTCCAATAAAATGATTTACCACTGATTTCAAAGTAGAATTTTTCCAAAGAGTTAAATATTTATGAGTCTCATTAAAGCTCAATTTACATCCCAATGTGGCCCAAAGATTTCTCACCACTCACACATACCCCTAGAAATGAAACACCTTTTCTGCTATATGTTGCTCCAAGTACTTGCCATGATTGCTAAGGACATAAATAACTTTCTAACTTAACTCATAAGGAATAATACTCCATTATATTTTCATTCCACCAGGAGGTGGCTGATAAAATATTAGACCAATGGTATTTTTGCAAATCAGATAAATTAAAGCTATCTTCCTCAAATGATTGTCTCAATTTAGCTAAGGAATATCTTTGTGGTCCAATCAAAAGAAAACATTAATTTGATATTAATATAGGAATACCTCTAAGAACATATATCAAATGAGGGGCAATATTAATTTTAATAACATTAACTCCCTCCCCCCCACACATACACAGTTCAAAGGAATTTTAAGCCATCTAATAACATCCAGTTCAACCCTTTCTAAAAGTTTCAGCATATTTATTTTCATATATTTAGAAATATTTTGGGGTATATAAATCCCCAAATATTTAATACAATTAGTATAAATCACAAAACCCATATCTTTACATAATTGTATTGATATATTAGAGCTCAGAGGAAGTAAGCAAGTTTTATCCCAGTTCATCTTATAAGCAGAATACTTTCCCAAATACTGCACAACCTTTCTAAAGTTAGGCAAAGAAATAGAATACTGATCCAAAATTATCCAAATACCATCAGCATACAGAAATAATTTATACTTACACCCTGCCAATGTAATACCCTTAATATCTAAAGACTGCCTTACCACGGTGGCCAAAGGTTCAAGAATTGTATTATTTTTTAACTTGAGTTACAGATGTTGGGTACATATGCCATTCAGTCATCAGTGATTGGAATGACATATAAGGCAAATAAATATATAAATGACAGAATGTTGATGGTCCAATGTAATGGTATAAGAAAGGCTGTAGTCAGTGTGATGCTGCCAGCTCCATTGCTGTTCCTGCCCTACTGGTCATGGAACAGCTGATTGGTGCAGTTCTGCTCTCAACCAGCTCACAAAATTCCCCCAAATTTAAAAATCAGCTCTCGTGAGCAGGTACAAGCAGGCTCCAATATACCACTGGTTATGGTATTTAAGATGTTCAAATGCTATAGCCTTCTAAGGATATTTTGGTTACACTAGGGAGTAATTCTTTATATTAGAATTCCATTGCCTTGCAATAATGCCATTCTAGTTACGACATAATATGGCACATGATGCAAAATATTCAAATCTGTAATGCTGTAGTGATTATAATTTAGTATTATTTAAAACATACAGTTTATCATACATATTTAAACACTGTGGGTCAGTATTTAGAGATATACATATATAGAGTGCAATTTTTTTCATATTTGCTTTGTCTTGCATTACCCTCAAAGATCAAAATATATTTTAAAAAAGGAAATTTTACATCATGCTAATGGCAATAGGAAGGAACCCGGGCTATTCAGATCATATTTTACAGTGAATCTTTAATTGTTTAAATATTTGTGACTTCAGATATTTCCATTTAATTTCTTTCTGTACAAAACACTTCTAAATTATCACGATAGTAAATGAATAATTGTCTAAGAGATCTGTATGAGTTAGTTGCTCTGGATTTATGAAATTTATTTTAATTCTTAAGGCTTGTAGTAATTCTTTCAAGTTCCTTTGGTATATTCAGGTTTCTTTGGTATTATTATCTTGAAACATAAAATACTGTTCCCCAAAATTATTAATTTATAGTGCTAAATTTCAGGTTGTTTTTCTTTGTTGAGCCACTGTAACTTGGAACTTCTGTTTTGTTTCTCCCTATCTTACTATCTCTTTTTCTTTGCCTGTTACAACTCTCACACCAGCGTAAATAGTTGATGGTGTAACTGCTTGCATTTTAAGCTACCAGGCTATTTGATTAATCTTCAAAAGGATTGTAATTTGGCATTTGTGCCAAATTAGAAATATTATGAACCTGGAAAATAGCAAATTCTGCAGTGTATCTAGAATTGATTTTTCAATCTGAATACCTAGGAATGGTTTTCCATTACAGTCTGTGCTATATTAGAGTCTTCTGACAGATCTCACAAATCAGCTCTTATAAAAATGTATCATAGATTTCTTTCATATCCTTATTTAGAAGTATGTATTTTAAAGAAGAGTGCTCACAAAAATATATATGTAATGGTCAAGTAAATCCTAAAGCTAATTGCTTGAGAGAAAAAACTCTTTTTAAAAAGTATGTATAAAGCTGTAGGAGAAACATATAAAAGTATATATAGTTTTTATATTATATTTATATTATATATAGTTATTATATTATAGTTTTTAGCCATCTCGGTGAGAGCTGTGTTTTTATTGTGAGCCACCCAGAGTCACCCGTTGGGGGAGATGGGCGGCATACAAGATGAATGAATGAATGAATGAATGAATGAATGAATGAATACATTTTTATACAGCCTCCTGCCTTTTTGGAGGGTGGGGCAAATTCATAAACCACTAGAGAAAAAGGCTGAAATAAATTATGAATTGGGTGGAAAGTTGGTAAGAAGATAGGTAAGAATTGGTAAGAATCAGCCATTTGCAATATACTCTCATAGATAATTCTTGGATAACCATGGATGGGGAGGAGCAAGAACAAGAAAAAACAATCCTTGATTTAAAATATGTTCACCCACTTGTCTGTATGCTCTCTACCATACAAATATAAAATAAGCAATAAAGAGATTTTGACTGAAGATAGTAATATACAAGGTGCAATTCTGAAAACACCAGTTTATTTTATTAAAAATAATCATGGCTCTCAGTAATGTATATTTGCATGGGCATACATATAGTTAGACTCGCAAAATAACGTTTATATTACTGGCTTTTATATTATTGCTTTTAAAAAAAAATACACCCAAGACTCAGAAATGGATACTAAAAACCAATCTGTTGATTTTTTTTTTTTTTAAATCAGTGTATTTGAAGTATGATTCTGACTCCCAGTCTCAGATCAAAATTTAACTCCTAGGCTGACTATTGCAATACCCCAATGTCTTTTAGTGGCAGCTGAATGTATTCACATTGCATTAATCAAGCCTGGAGATGCAATTGATACCAAAAAAAATATATGTGCTTTTTCTTCTGCAGCTTCTTGTGGGTAGGCTTTTTAAGCTAAATAAATGTTCTAATGCATTTATAGTGGGATTGGGATACAGATATAGTATCTCTACGTTTAGTCTGTGCAAGACATTAAAATACAAAGGCATTCTTTTGTTCAGATCTATGATAAAAATGTCTTTCACTTGATTTATACTGTTTTTAGGCCTTTTATTTCAAATCTCACTAAGTGTTCAAAAACAGCATTTTGCCTGTGTGTTAGTCATTCCATTGTAGATTAAAATAATGATCAAGCTTAAGGAATTTAATGAAGGTAGAATTGCAACTCAGTTGCTTTTTCACAGATCTCAGAAATGCTGAGGTATATCCTTTGGGATTAGCAGCTGATACATGCTTGGACAACTTTTATGCCTAGTATTTGCATTTCATTTACCATCAGGATTTTGTGCATACTCTATCAATGCCAGTATTCTAAATATCAGTGGATTCGGAATGTAAGGTTTATTTTCAGTAAGGTTCCTATGTGAATTTACTTGCTTGAAGAGGTAAGATTCTTATTCTCCTTAGAAAATACTCTTGTGTTTGAAAATAATTTTGATATTTATGAATAGGAATGCTTAATTACAAATGATGTTGTTTATGGAAAACATGAAACAAAGTATTCTGTTTTGAACACTATTTAAAGTGTTTATTGCTCTGTGGTTCATTAAATATGTTTTCTTAAAAGGAAATGCCTACAGTTCTGCTTACTCATCAGATGGACAGACATGAAGGGACGTGGACTATTTTACCATTAATGCATGAGTAAGTGTAAAAACAAGGTATGACATTGGGAAGTACAGACTCGTGGAGTTGCAAGGGACCATTTAGGCCATTAATTTTCATCCCACTGCTGAGTTCGGAAATCAATTTAAATCATCCAAACAGATGGCCGTCCAGTCTCCACTTGAAAACATCCAGCAAAGGAAAGCTCTTTCCCTTGATAATTGGTTCCACTGTCAAACTGCTTTTACCATTAAGAATTTTTTAAAATCTGCCTTCCTGTAAGAGTGTTATTCTGTGCCCTGCATTCTAAGGTGATAAAAAACAGGTCTTGGCCTTTTATGTGACAACTCTTCAGGTACTCGCAAAGTGCTGGCCTAGTCCCCCTTCAGTTTTCTTTTCTCAGTGGTGAATGTGCCCACTTCCCTCAGTCTCTGCTGGTTAGACTTAATTTCCAGACCTTTGATCATCCTTGCAGACCTTCTTTCCATGTATTGTAATTTTTCTGAATCTTTTTTAAAATGTGATACCCTGTAATGAATATGCTCCTAAAAGTGCAGCTTGACTAGTGCAGAAGAGAACAGAATTATTACTTCTGGTAATGTCAAACTTCGTTTCTGTTGATGTAAATTATACTTCTTTTGGCTTTGCCGTTTTGGCAGCTGCATCATGTTACTCATTTTTATTCAGCTTGCAATTAACTACAATTGTACTTCACTCCAGTTTAATGAGAGGCTGTCAGTGAGCACTCTTTGTACAATCTTTGTCAGTGAATACTCTTTCAAGCCAGCTGTGGCTCCTTCCAATGGACTTGTCATCCTACCTTTACAGAATGTTACGGGATAGTTTATCAAATGCTTTGCTGGAAGTCAAGTTATATTATGTCCACATTATTCCCATGATCTACTAAGGAAATTACCTAATCAATAAGAGAAATAAGATTAGTGTGATGACTTCTTCTTGACAATTCCATATTGACTTCTGGCAACCAGTAAATTGCTTTCTAGGTATTTACAAATGGTCATTTTATCATCTGCTCTAAAAATTTTCCCAGGTATCCATGACTCTATTTTCTACCTTTGAAGAAGACTGAGAAAACATTTTACCTATTCTAGCTATCTGGTACTTTACACATTCTCAAAGATAATGGATAGAAATTCCTTCAGTCACCTAAGATGCAATCCATCAGGCTCTGGAGATTTAAACTTGTTCACAGTCAATTGGTGTCCTCTGCCTGGTTTCTGTCAGCTTTCAGATGAAGTCCTGCCCCTTCAGGCAACTCTTCACAGCCCCCTGGCAGAACACATTTCAGAGGACACTGAGCCAAAGTAGTAATTATGCTTTTTCTTTCTTAGTTATTACCTTTTACCTTTTTCACTGTACAGTTGATATACTATTTCCATTTTATTTAGAACATAACTGCAAAAGTCCTTTGTGGTCTTAGTATCCTTCACTGATCTCATTCTTGTTCTGAATTTTAGCTTTCCTGACATAATCTGTACAATACCAGACTACCTGTTGTGCCCTTTCGTGATGACTTTATACTTTTCCACCTCCTGTGTATATTCTTTTTTATTTTCAAATCTTTACTAAGCCTTTTGTGTAGCTTCTTCTAGTGTCTTCCCCCCTTTTTTTCCTCATTGGAACTGTTTGCAATGGTACTTTTAGTATTTCATTTTTTAGGAACTCCCACCAATCATGAATTTATTTTCCCATTTGCATCTTCTAATATCTGAACATATTGAACATTGCTCTGAATTTATTAAAATCTACCTCTTGAAGTCTAAGATACATGTTTGCTTACATTTAGCTTTGGTTTCCCTTAATGTCCAGTATTCTCCCAATGTTCCTACTACTTTCAATTCATCAACTAAATCTTTCCTATTTGTTAGGATCAAGTCAAGAATAGCAGATTCCATTATACCTTTCTTCACCTTTTGAAGGAAAAAGTAATAAGCAAGACAGATCCAGCATTTCCTGGAAGAACCATCCTTGGCAATGTCTCCCAATGGATGTCAGGTAATTAAAGTTCTAATATCTCATGTTTCTTTGAAAGATTGGCAGTTTTGGTTTTGGAGAACATCATCCACATTTTTTCTTGGTTTAGTGATTGGTAGGAGACACCAACAACAATGTCTGTCGTTATTCTTTCTTCTACTTATTTTAGTCTAGATGCCTTCAGTAAAGCCAAGTTCATTCCCTTGGACTTCTATGGAGTATTTTTAATATTCAGTGCCATTTTGCCTCCCTTTCTATAAATTCTGTTCATTTTGAACAAGTTGTATCCTTGAGTTCTAATCATGAAAATCATCCCAGTGTTCTCAGTTATACCTATTAAATCATATGTACTAAGCTTATCATGTTTATCTCTCATAGTCTGAGCACTAGTATATAGAAAATGAAGGACATGAACTTTATAAGAAAATGTTATCTCTGATTTTTCATTGAGTGGTTGAATATACCCAGTTTAATAATTATTTCACTTATTTCTACAGTATACAGGTTCTTACATTAAGTTCTTTGCCCGTATATACCCCTGATGCACCTTAAAGTTGTCCTGATCAGACATGCTTGGTTCAGTAAGTCATTCTAAGGTTTAGTATCTGTATATAAAATGAAGGGATCAGAGTAAAATACCAGTCCATACTACAGTACACACAGATTTGTTAAGTATTAGTATGACTAACAAATAAGCCATTATGATACACCATTGTACAAAGAGGGAAGATTAAACTTACAAATGCAATTATAATTCTGTAAGGCTTTAAAATAGCATCACCGAAGCAATGAACATGAAATTGAGCAAGCTCTGGGAGGCAGTGAAGGACAGGAAGGCCTGGTGCAATATGGTTCATGGGGTCATGAAGAGTTGGACACAACTTAACGACTGAACAACAACAGTCCATGTAAATGGACATAAAATCAAGTTTGTAAACTTCTGGCCTATAGTACGTGAGTTGAAACAGAATGGAGTGCTGGAACTACTGTAGAAATTATAAAGAACTCCAGCTAAACTAAATATGTTTTGTTTATTTCATCAGTGGACATACAGAAAGTCAGTATTTCCTGTTGATACCATTTCTATAACTAGCCATTGTGCTGGAGTATTATTCTTCCCCTTTCTAGTCCTCTTCTATGGACTATGAAGGTCTTGGCAGCTTGTCCGTTAGAGCCTGATGCATGCTCCCAGAAGTTAACACACTTCATGAGTCTGTCAATCCAACAGGCTCTAGAGTAACCAATTATTATGACTTTCTTGTCCTTTTACTGATAGCAGTACATCCCCTCTACTTTCAGGGTTGTAGCCTTCTGGAGACTGAGAGGCTGTTTCTTCTGTAGGGTACTGAAAGGCATTTCTGTATTCCATTGCTGCTGAATATCTCCTACACCTCTTGTTTCTCATTTCTCTCTCATCCATGAGCTTATTTTTTTCTCATGCATAATTGCTTATACTGTCACCTCTTGTTGTAACACTTCAGTTTTTAGGGTAAAAAAAATTAATTAGCTAATAAGAGCAGAGGAGATAACTGCCCCAATACTCTTTCTTCTTCAAGTATCTCTACGCATTTGCAGTACAGATATCATGAAATCACAGAATTGGAAGGAATCTTAGAAATGATCTAACTTACTAGTACATTTCTGACAGATGGTCATCCAACAAAAGAAAACTCACTACATCAGGTGGCAGCCTCTTCCACTGGCTGACATTTTATACAGTCAGGATGCTTATCTTGATTTCTAGGCTGAATCTGCTTTCTTGTAGTTTTAGTACATTGGTCCTGGTTCTGCCCTTTGGAGCAGTAGAGAATAAGTCCACTTCTTTTTCTGTGTGGTAACCCTTCAGATATATGAAGACTACTATCATATCTCTCCTTAGTCATCTTTTCTTTAGACTAAACATGCCCAGATCCTTTAACCATTTCTCATAGGAGTTAATTTTCATACCCCCCCCCCCCCCCCCCATCTTAATAGTCCTCTGAACTCATTCCAATTTGTCATTGTCCTTTTTGAACTGTGATGCTCAGAACTGGGCAAAAAACTCCAAATGGGGATGGACAGACGTAGAAGGGAAAAATTACTTGTAGTGATCTGGACTCTCTGCTTCTGTTAATGCACCCCAAGATAGCATTTGCCTTTGTAGCAGCTGCATCGTACTACTGGCTCGCATTTCATTTTTGTTCAGCAAGGACACTCAGATCCCTTTTATGTGTGCAATTGGCAAGTCTGTTCCCACCAATCCTATATTTTGCATTATATTTTTCTTACTGAGATGCAGAATTTTACATTTCTCCCTACTGAATTCCATCTGAATAGTTCTGCCCACTGCTCGTGCCTATTTAGATCCTTTTGAATCTTCTGTGTTACATCTAAAGTGGTAGTCATCCCTCCAAGGTTTGTGTCTTCTGCAGACTTTTATAAATTTCCCTCATCCAACTTACTGATAAAAATGTTGAGCAGTTGACTCCATGGAAGCTGACTGGCTGCCTGATACACCTTTTACATCTCTGCAGCACCTTCTGCTTACTCACAAGGAAATAATCACTTGGACAATCGGCAACTCTCAGAATACATTATTTGCATGAGATGGCATTTGGGCTGTTCAGATACATATGTCTAACAATCAAAATAATCTGCAGTAAAATGGGGGGAAATAGTGGTAGTAATAGCAGCAGCAGCAGTAATTTTTATTTAGCATGGGCTTATATCTAAGTGTAGTTCAAACAAAAGTAATCTTTTTTAACATCCCCAAAGCTACTGAAGACGAACTTTTCCAAAGAGCATTTGGTTGAATACTTCATCATTGCCATTTTACACTATTTCACTTTGAATTATTTATATTGATTAGTTGCTATTATTTCATTTGATTTTTATTACTTTTTTTATTTATTTCTCAATATAACTTTTATATTTTATCCCTGTATTATTGTAATTTTGAGTAGTTATTCATTGTTTTAGTTTACTTACATTTACCATGGATATTTTAACAGCTGTAGTTTTTCTTGACTGTTTTGTAAATTACCAAGAGTTGGTATTGATTTTGTGGTATAATAAATAATGTAATATCAGCAATAGAGCAGTATTATCAATATAAACATTCCCTAATATCAGCACAACCACTTGAGTTACAGAATTCTTTCTAAACCATGCTTACAATAAATTAAACTCTTTTTTCCCCCTCAGATTTTCTGTTGCATACAGCAGAAACTCCTCATGGATTTTTTTCTGTGAAGAAGATACAAGAATACATATTGTAAAGCTACTGAACACACTTAGAAGATATGACAAATCTAAGGTGATGTTTTTAAAAAATGATTCCTTAATGTTTGACTTTGAAATATAAGTACTACAAACTGTGAAAAAGAATTGAAATCTGAATAAATTTGCATTTCAATAAAGCTGTGAACATAATAGATGAGAAAGAACAGTTCTGCTTCTTATTCAACATGCATAATGCCTAAAACGTAGACCACAGTGTAATTAACGATAATATATTACATATCAAGACAGTTGCATTATGTTGCAATTACAGTTTTATATCAACATTGTAAGAATTAAATCTCAGATATCAAGATCTACTCAGATATGAAAGATCAAAACTATTCTTGTATAGAAAGCTATTTTTTTTTAAAGAAAAGTATTTACAAGGAGCTGACATACAGAAAATTATAAGTACAGAAAATTATAAGTTATTTTAGTAAAAATTAGTACAATACATTCTGAAAAAATAATTGCCTTACTCTATCTGTAAAGGTATCAATAACTTGTTGGTAAGAATAATTTTGTATTCACTGGCTCTTGCCTCACCTTCTATATTTCACTGTTCATTTACCATTAACGAGGAATTGAGATGCTGGGAGTCTTGCATTCACAAAGTATTATTTCTGAGTGGATTCTTATCTGTGGCTAAAATTACATTTGGTCATGGAAATAGTCTTACATAAATTTAAGTTAACAACTATTAATTAGCAGCCTAGTTCACACTTATTCCTATAGTGTCGCTTAGTTTGCAAATGGCTGAAGGGTAAGAATGTACATAACATAGAAAATATATTTCATTTAGAACTTAGAACAAAGGAGCCCCAAACCCAATACGAGTGGAAGAAACACACAATAGAATTTGTGTCTGTTACTCCAGGCTGAAATTCTCTGTCCTGCTAAAGAACATTGTTGAATGAAATTAGGTGGGTGTTGGGTTTTTTTGTGGTGGTTTTTTTGTTTTGATAATGTGGTAAGCATTCAGAGGGCTTATTTAAAGAAATTGAAAAGTACTCTCTCTTGAGAAATTCAGCAATGGGATTGAGGAATGTCTTTTAATAGATGTGGGGGGTTTTGTTCCTTTTTCCCCCCTATGCCATAGTAGGCATTTTATGTGTGGTTTTTTTGTTTTTGTTTTTTGGGTGGCAGGGTTTGCTTTCTGTAGATTAGATAGCAGTTAGCATATACTGATTCTTCACCTATTCTTGTACAGTGGTCTGACTCACATATAATGCTAAGCTATAATGTCCTTTCTTTTGGGCTTAGAGTGATGTGAGAACTATCCATTTTGCACACACAAGTCAGTATGGCTTGTTCAACAAATCGTACTTTTTTCGAAAAAAATCTGATTTTATATTACATATGAATACATCAAGTAAACAAAAGACTTATTTGTTATCTCTTGTTTCTTGGTCAAAAGTTAGTTTTGCCTGCCAGCCAATTTTGCCTGTGCAAAATCTAGACTTTATTTTTGATGAAATGCCACCACTATTAGAACCTCCAATCAACATAACTAATGGTGAAGGATGCAGTGAACTGTGGTTCCTCCATATCTGGAATGTCACAAGTTTCCAAACCTGCACAATTGGTTTACATGTTTAAGTTTGATAGATGAAGCATTAGTATGATTTATTATACACTTAGGGTTATCTTTCACTTTCTGTGTGTTCATGCATTCATATAAGTATATAGAGAAAAATATAGTCTTATAAGGTTCTGTGGATTAGTAGTATATTAGTAGATATTCAAGACCTCAATAAAGCTAAATTTGGATGCTAACACATTCAATAATATTGCTCTTCTCTCACAGGAATTTTTTTTAGGCAAAGCATTACATGATGATGAATCTACAATCATTCACCATTATGCCTTTGCAGAAAACCCTACAGTTTTTAAATTTCCAGATTTTGCTGCTGGCTGGGCACTTAGTATTCCACTTGTAAAAAAGTAAGATTGCATGCTGTAATTTATTATAAATTGTTTGAATGGTTGGTGTTTTTAAAATGCTGTGGAGAAAGTGATGCTGTTAAACATTAAAAATCTTTCCCTCTTTGTATGTATATAAAATGAGCTGAGAATCTCTAATCACACATCAGCTTTTATCCCATTTTAAATGGTTAAAATCCAGTTTCATGTACTGTATAAGCTACTATTCCACGAGTATATGTAAAATATATAAAGTATATTAACCAAAAAAGTAAATCTTTATAATGGGTATGCAAAAATATATCTTTTGGAATATGCTAAAGAACTTCTGAAAAAAAATACTGCTCTTCCGTGCCTCCTTGGGTAGTTGACTGGGAAAACTTTCCATCTGAAGATGCTGAGTAATTGTCTTTTTCTCAGGCACTTCAGTGGCACCCTGGGGGAGTCTCATTCCAAAAAGTAGTGGGTTACATTAGAACAAAAACTGAACCTGATTTCATTTCATTCCCATGTATTTAACATCAAATATGGCTAATATGCTAACTCTCCAGTTATATATGTAATAATTGTTTCCTTCTATTAGTTAGAAAGTACAGTTTGACAGCAACTTTTGGAGGGCTCTATAGGCAACACCCAAAGTCTGTATAAAGCCTTGGGGCTTAGGTTGTGTAGTTTTGCAGTATATGGACCTTAAGACAAAAGGCTATTCCCAAGGAATATATCTACAACATCAGTTTTTCTGCCATGTTTCCATGGTGTTGCCTTCTACTCATCCCCAGCCCTTGACTCAGGCAGACCTAAGTCAAGTTTAGGTATTAAGGTTGAAAGTAGTGTTAAAAGTAGTGTTTTCCTTCTTAAGCTAGCAACATCCAATGATAGCCTCAAGGTGTGTATAAAATCTGTTACACTGTATCATCCATGACAATGGAGGCAAGGTCAGATGACCAGCAGCAGGTAAGATCAGAGAGATGCTCGTTGGCTATTTCAGGCTGATTGAGGTATGCCTCTTCCTCTTTGTCCCCAGTCAACTGCTACCATTTTGCTGTTGTCTCCTCGGGGAGCTGGACACAACATTAGTATGTCAGTGGTCCTTTGGATTTGGGCAAGAATGGTATTTGTATTTTTTAACATTTAATCCTTTTTTTGTTTTGTTTTAGATTTTTTTATCCTGTCTTTATCATTTTTATAAATAACTCAAGGTGGCAAACATACCTAATACTCCTTCCTTCTCCTATTTTCCCCACAACAATAACCCTGTGAGATGAGTTGCGCTGAGAGAAAGTGATTGGCCCAAAGTCATTCAGCCAGCTTTCATGCCTAAGGCAGGACAAGAACTCTCAGTCTCCTGCTTTCTACCCTGGTGCCTTAACCACTAGACCAAACTGGCTGTCTTTTAACCCTTTTCTTAATCTAGCTGCATATAAATGCCACAGGCATGCATCTACCTATATAACACAATATGATATGTGGAGGTCCACCATTTTACATCTTTTGCAAAATTATGGAAGTAATCAGCAGCTAGAAAATTTAAACAATGGTCTAGTAAGATTGTGAAATAGGTACTACACTGCTTGGGCAGCAGAGCTGTGGCCGAATTTAGCACAAAGCTGAAAGAGTATAGAAGTGGAATGATAGGTCCAATACCTCCTCCATTGTCTCCTAAAAAGAAAACAGGAAAATGGAGGTTAGCATTTGTTGCTTAAATAAAGAAATGAAGGAAAGAGCAATGCTAAATAAAAGTGCTGCCTGTGATTCAGCAATCTTCACGACTGACCTATGTATTGTTGAAGGCTTTCACGGCCAGCATACGAAGGCTGGTGTGGATCTTCCGGGTTGTGTGGCCGTGGTCTGGAAGTTCTGTTTCCTAACGTTTCGCCAGCATCTGTGACCGGCATCTTCAGAGTGCAGGAGCACAGGCAGGAGCAGTTCTCTCTGTGCCCAGGATGGTGTGACCCTTTATTTGGGTATTTATAGAGATCTGGAGGGGGGGGTATGGGGTGTTAATGAGTGGCTGCTTGCCCAGGTGTCAGGAGATCTGTGTATCTTCCTGTGGGCCAGGCAGGGTCCCTTCTTCTATTGAGTTGTTAACGAGTGGCTGTTGAGGGTGATTAGCATGTTCATTGTGTGAGTTGTTCGCATGTCCTGGTGGCTGAGCTGAGTTCGTTGACCTTTTGCAGGCTGTATTTCTCAGGATTGGTAGCCAGGTTTTGTTGATTTTTAGACTCTCCTCTTTTTTATTGAAACTGTGCTGGTGTTTGTGAATCTCAATGGCTTCCCGGTATAGCCTGGTGTAGTGGCTGTTTGTGTTGTCCAGTATCTCTGTGTTTTCAAATAGGATTTTGTGTCCAGTGTGCCTGAGAGCATGTTCAGCTACTGCAGATTTTTCTGGTTGCTGTAGTCTGCAGTGTCTTTCGTGTTCTTTTATCCTGGTATGGATGCTGCGTTTTGTGGTCCCGATGTATACTTGCCCGCAGCTGCATGGTATGCGATATACTCCTGCGGTGGTGAGGGGATCCCTTTTGTCTTTTGCTGATTTTAGTACTTTAGTACAAATTGTGTTTCCAAAAACAATCTTCAGACCCACCCGAAAAATACAACAAGTACTTGTGTTTCCAAAAACAATCTTCAGACCCACCCGAAAAATACAACAAGTACCCCTCTAACAAATGCCTCCAACAAACTAATGCCCAGCGTACTGCGAACGCTTCCTTTTCCCACACCAACCAGCGTCTCTAAGTTGGGATTGCAGCTCTCAAAATTCCCAGCTGGCATGATAAAATGGGAATTCTAGGAGGTAGAGTCCAAACTTACTTACACCAAAAGTTCTCACCTGAGTTTTTGAAGAGTCACCACCCTACCTAAAAAGGGAATATTATTAGCAACTAAGCAGTAGTTAAAATCTCTTAGGCCCTGATTTTCTTAAGGCTTAAAGACATAAAGACATAAAATCCTATTGTGGGGGAGATGGGCGGGGGAGAAATCCAATTTATTATTATTATTATTATTATTATTATTATTATTATTATTATTTAAAAAACCACATTTTTCAAGTTAGTTCACTAACTTTCAGAAAGACAAACTATCTCCTGTATTCATATAGCCTGCTTTTACAGCTATTTTTTAATGGCAAGAATCAAGAACTCAGTTGGTCAGCTCTGTGTGTGTGTGCCTTTGAGTCAGTGATGACTCTTGATGACTGCCTGGACTAGCCCCTGCAGGTTTTTTGGCAAGATTTCAGACGTGGTTTTCCATTACCTCCTTGCTAGAGAGGTAATGGAAAACCACTAGAGAGACTGACGGGCCCAAGGTCATCTAGCTGGCTTTGTCCCTAAGGTGGGACTAGAACTCACAATCTCCTGGTTTCTAGCCTGATGCCTTAACCACTACACTAAACTGCCTCTCTTGGTCAGCTGTACCACCATATATTAAACCTGAAAATGGTTGTATCCAGCTTGACTAAACAAAGCTCTACTGGATGTGTATCAGTAATGCTATCAAGTTTAAAGATATATGAATGACTTTATCTTCAACGTGCCTTGCAAACTGCAGGCCTCCTGTTGCCACCTATGTCTGGTTTTGATCTCCAAGGAAGGTTCTTCTTGGTAGCTACTTCAGCTGCAATGAGGGCAAAGAAATAAGAGTTCTCCATCAGTATTGGTATAGAGTAGGCATGATACTAGGAGAGTTGCATCATCTTTATTCTAATCATTGTCTTCTCTGTTTCATGACCCACAGGTTTTTTTTTTTTTTACCATGGCCAGATGGTATACAATAGTCATTGATATTGCATCAATTTTAAGTTTGGAAATTATACACTGTATGTCATCATCTAGGATAGAGTTACAGAATGTTGTGTTGCTAAGTAATGGGTAACTTCATGTAAAAAGTTCAATATTTTTCCACATATCAATATTATACTTTTCTAATCTTTATTGCATAGGCTTGCAAGGAGACTGAAGAATGAACCTTTAAAATCAGATTTTACAATAGATTTAAAACATGAGGTAAGCTCTTTCTGATTCACTCTAAAGCATGATTTACTTCATATATTCAGGTTCCAATCAATAGAAAGAAGTTGTATTAAATTTTTGTTCATTATGTACGCTAATAAAACTCAGATAACATATACTATCAGTAATCTCATACCCAGTAGCGATCTTATATAGCCAAAAATGACATTATTGTAGGAGAATAGTTGAATGTTTTTAAACCGGAGACCAGCACATCTTCACTGAAGTATACATTTGTTTATTGATCAGTACCAGAGGTAAAAACAAGCCTAAAAGGGGGGAGGTTTACAGCCCCTCTTTATAGAATTTTGTAGTAAAAGTACATTAGCTAAGAATAAATGCAGGTAGCAGGTAAAGGGATTATGAATACTGTGTATTCATATGTTTTGTCCTCTACAGGATGCCATTCAGTTACTGTTGTTGGCATACAGGTAGTCCTCGACTTACAACCACAATTGAGACAGGAACTTCCATCGCTAAGCGATGCGGTCGTTAAGTAAGTCACACCTGATTTTACGACCTTTTTTGCCATAGTCGTTAAGCAAATCACCATGGTCGTTCAACAAATCAGATGGTTGTTAAGCAAATCCTGCTTCCCCCATTGACTTTGCTTGTTGGAAGCCCCTTGGAAAGGTTGCAAATGGCAATCACATGGCCACAGGAAGCTGAACCGTCATAAATACATGCCAGTTGCCAAGCGCCCAAATTTTGATCACGTGACTGCCAGGACACTGCGACGGTCTTAAATGCGAGGACCAGTCATAAGTCACTTTTTTGAGCACCACTGTAACTTTAAATGGTTGTTAAACAAATGGTCATAAGTCATGGACTATCTGTACTGCTTTATTCATGAGTTTTTTAAGCCATGTCATACCTTTGCAAGAAGACAAAGAATTGAATGACTGTAGTTGACAACTCACTGCTGCAAGTGAGAAACTAACAAGATCCATGAACTCATGAAGTGCGCTGTCTGCCAGGAGCACAGAATATTGATGGGACAGAACAACTTCCAAGACAAGTATCACTTCCTGCTTATCCATGTGGGGACAAATGATATTGCCAAGCGCAGCTAAAATATCTAACTTGGAAGAAAGATCAAGAACCAGGAACCTAAGGTGGTATTCTCATCCATCCTTCAAGTTCATGCAAAAGGGCTGGGAAAAAAAAGAAAAATACTGCTGATGAACAATTTCTGAAATGTTTTAAATAGAGGAGATATAGTTTCCAGGACTAGGACTATACAGAAATCTGGATTTGAAGGGCAGAGTGTGATTTGGTGTGCAAATGGATATACATGTTGCTCCTATCAAGAATACCTTAAACAGTTGCACCTTTTCCCAGGACTGAATGGCTGCCCATGCATGCAATAAATCACATTTTGCCCTTTAAATCTGGCATAGGATAATAAAAGTCTGATATAAGTGCATTTGCTCAAACCATGATGGGCTTCAACAAGAAGGCTTTAGATGGAATCCTATGGGAGTCGGAGATAAAAACTTCGAAATAAAGATCTCTGATAAGAGTTTGTGCACTGCTGAAGGAGATGGAGCATTAATGTAATGGGCTCTATTAAATAAGTCAGTCAAAAAATCGGGGAAAAAAGTTTATAAAGTTCTAAAGTTATCTATCATTTTCAGAATATGGGAAATACAAAAGATGGATTTGAAATGTTAGTACATTAGTTAGTACAGGAAGACATACTTGATTTAGTAGATATAAGAAAGAACCAGTGGGATGACTCTGAGGATTACAGTACAAGAGCTGAAGGATATAATTTGTTCAAAAGGAATAGAAGCAAAAAAAAGGGAGGAGGAGATGAACTAAATATTAAAAGTATTCACACCTGCTCAGAAATTCAAAGGAATGAAGCTGTCAAGAATATCTAATTAAAATAAGTAGAAGAATGTATAAAAATTACATTGTTCATGTCTACCATCACCTGCCTAAGCAAGGAGACAATACGGATTAAGCTTTCAACAAGCAAACTATAGATCTTTCAAAGAAGTTTCAAGTAGTGATGCCAAGAAAATTTAATTACTGACGTATAATTGTGAGGCAAACTCTGTCAAGCATAGTTATTTCAGGAAATTCTCACCTTGTCTTTCTACTTTCTCCTTCCGAGGGTAGTGGAAGACACAAAGTATAGTCTTCTTGACTTGATATGAACCAATAAGGAAGATATAATTGATGAAATGGAAGTAGCAGGAATACTGGGAGAAAGTGAAGACATAAAGCTAAAGTTTTTTATTTTAATAGAATTAAAGGCTGAGCGTTAACTGAAGACTTAGGGTTAGGAGCAAGAAAGTGGATTTAAACAAATTCAGAGCAATGATAAGTAGGATACCATGGCAGAAGAAATTAATAGGGAAGGGAGCCCATGATCATGCAGTTGCAAATAGTTTCAGTGAAGGGAAAATACAAAACATCGGAAAACATGTCGCTGCACAAAATACTCAGTGAAGATCTGAGGGGGAAAAAGGATTTCTATAGTGCAGCAGATCATCAAAAGAATTGTAGAAATGGTTCCAGAAAGAGCTGTAGGCAAAGCTGCTAAGAACAAGAAGAAGGGGTTGTTCAGGTATGTTTGGAATAAATGGAAAAAAGTTAGCATACCCAAATGCTAACAGATGACCAAAAAAAGTTTCAAATATTTACTTGTTACTTTGTAAGTCTTCTCTGAGGAGAGATGATGTGTTGAAGCAGTTGTGAAGAGGAGAATAAAGATATGGGATTTATTATTTGGGACTGACGAAACATGGATGCAGACTGTCTGTTTCCTTTAAGTGAATTTAAATCTCCAGGGCCAGATTAATTGATCTGCAGATTATCTGGCTGAACTTTTATCTATGAGAAAATGTGAAGAAGAGATGAAGTTCCAGATGATTGAAGAGGACAAATGTTATTCCTGTCTTAAGGAATCAGGAGAAATCAGGATCCAGGGAACTACAAATACTCAATCTGACAGTGATACTTGGGAAGATTCTAGAGCAGATTGTAAAGTGATTCATTTTAAGTATCTTGAAAAAAATATGGTAATTACCAGAACAGGATTTGTCAGAAACAATTCTTGTCCAACTAACTTTACTTTTTTGATTTGGTAACTTCCTTAGCATATTGCGGGGAATACTGTAGAAGTAACATACCTTAATTTCAGCAAAACATTTGACAGAGTATCCTGTGAAATTCTGAATAACAAGCCAGTTAAGTGTTTGCAGGATACCATAACAATTTACTAAGTAGATACCTGGGTCAAAAATTGTACTCAAAGAATAATGATTTGCTACAAAAATGGTAAATACAATTTTAGACTGATTCAATCTGTATAATTTTCTAATAAAAGAAAACAATAGTTTAACTTTATTCTGTGTTAGCCAGACCCCCACCTCATGCTCAATTATATACAGTACATCATAGTTTAAGAAGATTCAGACAAACCTGAATAGGTTCAGGGAAGGGCAGTGAGGATGATCATACATCCTATGTAGAGCGACTGAAGGAATTGGGCATGTTCAGCCTTTTTATTAAAAGACAGGAAATGGTATAGAATTTTGTTATTGTTCAGTTGTTAAGTCGTGTCCGACTCTTCGTGACCCCATGAACCATATTGCGCCAGGCCTTCCTGTCCTTCACTGCCTCCCTGAGTTTGCTCAGTTTCATGCTCATTGCTTCAGTGATGCTATCTAACCATCTCATCCTCTGCCGTTCTCTTCTCCTTTTGCCTAGCGCTCTTCAAATACTTGAAGGAATGTTACATAGAAGAAAGCCAAGATCTGTTCTCCCTCATTCCAGATAGTAGGATAAGGAATAATAGATTTAAATTATAAGGCGGGAGATTCCACTTGAATATTAGGAAAAATTTTATCACAGTAAAATAGTTCAACAGTGAATTAATTTCGAGAGAGGTGGTAGTTTTTACATAACTAGATATTTTCAGGCAGATAGTGGATAGCCATGTGACATGAATACTTTAGGTTTGATTCTTCCATGGAACAAAGTGACTATCTTAGCCTCAAGACCCCTTTAATTTTATGACTGTTTGATTTCCCTCAGAAGCTTCCTCAAAAACTCAGCCTCATCCACTTCAACACAGAAATGTTGAGTGTTCAGCAATGGCAATTCCAGTGTCAGCAGCCTCTACAACTGCCCATTCTTGGGCAGTGGGAATTCTGTCTTCAACAGCAGGAGGGGATATTTGTAAATAAGGAATATGCCTGGAAATAAACAACCCACAAGCATATAGATCTTTTTTTTTCCTCACATGCTCCCTGTTTTATGTGCTTTAACAGTATAGAGATTGTAGACATTTGTAGAAGCCACTGAAAATTTATTTGTCCAAAATGCAAGTTATATTTATTCATGAGATATACATTTAAACATTACTATCTGTTCCTTCCTTTACTGTGGCACTTTATGGTAATAGTAGGTGTTATTAAAAGAACCCTGATTTGCTCGGATGCAGTACAAAGCACTGAAAAGTATTCGATGCCTCAAGTCACATTTTTCTTGACTTCTTCATCTATGTTCAGTGCTACTATGGTTTTGGATAGAATATAATTATTTTTAATGTATTTAATTGCAATCCATATTTTGACTGTATTCATTTTTTTCCTGGCACATGCTGACTGTATTATGGATATCTTTACAATTATTCCTTTCAAAGTTTCTTTAAAAAAAAAAATAGTGGTTTCTGAAAATAATGCTCCTACTGTGTTATAACCTAATCTTTACCAATGTCAAGTTGCATTTGAATCATTATTTTCTAAATGCTGCATGTTATATATTACATTAATAAACAGTAAATTATTCCGCTGTCAGTATAAATGTGATTTTAAAAATGTTGTATTATTTGATTGTTTGCCAAATTAATGTTAAGAGTAGATACAGAGAAGCAAACACAACTGCACCCTTTCTAACCCTCCCAGCCATCTGTTCTTATTGGTCCTGACTAAACTTATTTTTAATTTGTGTCATCTTCTTCTCCACTTGGGAATAAAGAATAGTCACTGAGCGTATGTGCAGTTTTATGTGATAACTTAGTGATATATGTGATAAAATTAGTAAAAGGACCAAATTTGTAAATAAAGGAATTTGAAATACAGACTCCCCAGTTTGAAAATACCTGATCCGTATTTATTGATTGATTTATATAGTCACCCATCTCACATATGTGACTCTGGGCGGCTTACCACATTAAAACACAAACAATACCAGAAAACCAAAAAATAAGCATACAGATATTAAAACTATTAAAACCATACCATACAATCAACAGGAGAGCAGTCACAGGAACAATATAAACAGTTTATAGGCTCCGCACCACCAGTCTCTCATCCCTGGTGCAGATGGCAAAGCCATGTCTTCAGGCCTTTCTGGAAGGCCAGCAAGGTTGAGGCCAGTCTGACCGCCGTGGGAATGATGTTCCATAGGGCGGATGCAACAGTCTGGTTCAGTCTTATTGATTTGCTCTTACCCTACCCTGGCTCTCCCATACCCTCCTAGTTTTCCCTTCCCAAATCTCAGAGAAACGAGGTCCAAGGAAAATATTATTTCTGGGCATGCTCAAAAGCAGCATCCAAGGAGCATGCCATATATTGTTTCTTCTGATTCCAAATTGAGTCCAAGACGGTTATAAATCTCATGTTCCTGTCTATATTTTTTGCCTTAGTCACTCCTTCTCCTCAATCCCATGCTGGTGTCTCTTGTCAGGAATGTAAGAAGCTGCCTTATTGTAGTTCAGATCATTGTTCTGTCTATCCTACTGCAGTGTCTAGAGCAGTGTTTTTCAAACTCGGCAACGTTAAGATGTGTAGACTTCAACTCCTGCTGGCTGAGGAATTCTGGGAGTTGAAGTTCACACATCTTAAAGTTGCCAAGTTTGAAAAACATTGCTCTAGAGTCACTAGAATGGCTTATCAACAACAGCACAGTATTTCCTGGCTCTAGGGGTTTCTGCAGCGTTATGTGCTGGAGCTGTTCATCTTTGTAATGGAAACATATATTTTTCCTTTGGTTGATTTTTATTTTAATTGAGAAAAAAATTGTGGCCTTTTCTGCTTTGCATTTTTTTAGCTTTCTTAGAAAATCTTTAGGGAACATTAAGGGTTTATATAACATTTCTTGGAAAGCTGATAAAGAAAGAATAAATTTGTGGTGATTGAAGGGTTCTCACTAGAAAAGTTATTTCTGTGATTGTGTATAGTACTAGCATTTCTTTAGTAGTGTAATTGTTGACAATTCTGCTTCAAATTAGAAAATTTATTTACTGTACACAGCAGAATAGTCGCTCTAAATGTAATTCTCTTCCTGATATAAATGATTGGATTTTTGAAAATCTTGAATGTATCTGCATAACATAGATAATTGTTATCTACTTATATATGTAATTACATTTTGAAAGATTGCATTATATATCTGGGAGAAAGGGAATGGACCACAACTTACCCCGGTGCCTGAATTCTGTACAGAAGACTTCAGTTCTCCTAAGGCTGCTCACTGTGCCACTACCTTCACTAATTTCCTCCCACTGTGTGTAAGTACTTTCTCCCTATATAGAATATAGAGAAAGGTATGCTAGTCTATTCCACAGGTATCTTGCCAAAACTTTCCAAATTGAGAACTTTGCAGATATAAACAAGTTGATGAAACTGAAGGAAGAAGAAACGAAGAGAAAAAATGTGTCTGTTTATATTGCAATTTGTCACTGGTTATGTACTAATAGAGGGCACAGCTTGCTTTTACTCTTCTGCTATAAGGTGAAAGGGGCATTTCCGTAGACTTTCCACATTTCAGGCTGAATCTGTTTCTGGCGTACATCTTGCAATGTCCTATCCATGCAGCATTTGTGACAACTGAATAGGTAATGTTACCCCTTCATTTTGTTCACTCCTCATGTTTGCTACACACCTGGTAAAGTGGGTGCTTTTCATTGCCATTTCAGCTGTTCTTTCTCCCTCTCCCTGTTTTTGGCTTCAGCACAAAGCAAATGGATGATAGCTAAGGTAACTTTTGAGAAAACATAATTAAAATGGGAGTGGGAAACATTACCAGTCTGTTTTGTTTGTTTGTTTTTTATAGTCAATTTCATCATCATCTCCTGATTTCCCTTGTAACCTTGCAAGGAACCTTATCTGATTTATTTTCCCATTCCATTCCAAACTTGACACTTGTTTTTAGATGGAGTCAGTTTCCCAAATCGGCTAGAAAACTGTGGAATTTGTTTTGTTAGATTCTTAGAACTTCTGTGTACACACAGGATTGGGGTTTTTTTCCTCAAGACATTTGAAAGGTCTCCTTGATTTACTGTTTCCAAATGCCATTTCATCCAAAGAAGGGAAAAAGCAGTTTGAAACCTGCACCATTTGTTAATACTGCATCCTTGTCTTCTGTATTAAAAAGAACCTCTTGTACGCTGTTTATAATCCTGAAATTTTGAATTTCAAAAAAAATAAATAACAGCAGACTTAGAGCCAGATCCTATATGTGCTTATTTACAGTGACAGCTACTCTTGTTCTGCATGGAAAAAGAAGAGAAGGGGCACTGCAGAATAGAAAATGGTTCTGCAACTTGAAATTGAGAAAGAGAGGGGGCCAGCTGCAAGACGTCATCCATGTCAGCGTGGGTTTTTTTTTTTTGTGGCGCCTGCAAGTCAGTTTTTGATTCATGGCGACTGCCTGGACTAGTCCCTGCAGTTTTCTTGGCAAGGTTTTTCAGAAGTGGTTTGCCATTGCCTCTTTCCTAGGGCTGAGAGTGACTGGCCCAAGGTCACCCAGCTGGCTTTGTGCCTAAGGCGGGACTAGAACTCACGGTCTCCCAGTTTCTAGCCTAGTGCTTTAATCACTACACCATACTGGCTCATCTCAAGTTTAACATCTCCCGATTGGTTCAAAATAGGGAAAGGAGTACGACAAGGCTGTATACTGTCACCCTGCTTATTTAACCTATATGCAGAGTACATCATGAGAAATGCCAGGCTGGAAGAATCACAAGCCAGAATGAAGATTGCAGGGAGAAACATCAATAACCTCAGATATGCAGACGATACCACCCTAATGGCAGAAAGTGAAGAAGAACTAAAGAGCCTCTTGATGAGGGTGAAAGAGGAGAGTGCGAAAGCTGGCTTGAAACTCAACATTAAAAAAACTAAGATCATGGCATCTGGACCCATCAATCCCTGGCAAATAGAAGGGGTAGAAATGGAAGCAGTAACAGACTTCATTTATTTGGGCTCCAAGATCACTGCAGACGGAGACTGCAGCCATGAAATTAAAAGACGCTTGCTCCTTGGGAGGAAAGCTATGGCAAACCTAGATAGCATATTAAAAAGCAGAGACGTCACCTTGCCAACAAAGATCCGCATAGTCAAAGCTATGGTTTTTCCAGTAGTAATGTATGGCTGTGAGAGCTGGACCATAAAGAAGGCTGAACGCCGAAGAATTGATGCCTTTGAACTGTGGTGCTGGAGAAGACTCTTAAGAGTCCCCTGGACTGCTAGGAGGTCAAACCAGTCTATCTTAAAGGAAATCAACCCTGACTGCTCATTGGAAGGACTGATAATGAAGCTCAAGCTCAGATACTTTGGTCACCTAATGCGAAGAGAGGACTCTTTGGAAAAGACCCTGATGCTGGGAAAGATGGAAGGCAAAAGGAGAAGAGGACGGCAGAGGATGAGATGGCTAGATAGCATCACTGAAGCAATGAGCATGAAATTGAGCAAACTCAGGGAGGCAGTGAAAGATAGGAAGGCCTGGCGCAATATGGTTCATGGGGTCACGAAGAGTCGGACACGACTTAACGACTGAACAACAAGCAACAAAAATTGTGCCTGAATCACATATTTTTCTGTTCACACATTAAGGGGGAAAAAAATTACTGTTTTTTTTAAAAAACTGGGAAAAATGTAGGGTTGGGAAACAACAGGCAGACAAGCCATTTTCTTCCAGCCTTATCCACAGTCCCTTTTCTCATGATTTGCTATATAGGGCTGATATTACTGGGGTCTGCAATATGGCAATAACAGTGTTGCCATATAGTTGTAAGGAGTATAAAATTATTTATGTAAAACATCTAGAATGGTCAAAGCTGCTATTACAGTATTTATTCACCAGTGAGCTTAGATATTTTTCTTTAGATCTGTTTTTTAGTTGCTTCTGTCTCTTGGTGATCCAGTGGACATCATTGTACCAGAACTGTGTGTCAGTAACTGCTTCTTTGAGTTCTTGTAAGCTCATACTTGTGTCCTGTAACTACCTTATCTTATGTTGGCTTCTTTTTCAGTGCCTTTGATTTTTCCAAGCAGCAGGATCTTCTCCAATGACTCTTGCTGTTGGATTATGTGTCCAAAAATATTTAACTGTTAGCCTCATTATTAGTGCTTGCTTTTAGCAGTCTGGTTTTACTTCATCCAGTTCTGAATGATTTGTTCTTCTTCCAGTCCAAAGTATTCTCCACTATTTTCTCCAGCACCACAATTCAAAGGCATCCTTTTCTTTGTTCAGCCTTTCCAGTGGTCCATTTTTCACGACCATCTGTTGCAACTGTGATAGCAGTAGCCTTGACAATATGTAACTTGGATGTCAGTGGGAAGTCTTTCCATTTCAGTATTTTGTACTGACTTGTCATAGTCTTTCTCCAGGTCTTAGATACCTCCTTTTTCATGTGAAAAATCTTGTGAATTTTTCAGCTTAGGAAGATAAAGTCTGTTACTGCTTCAACTTTTTCTCCACTTATTTACAGAAAAATAAGGCTGCCATTATCTATTGACATACAGTACTGTAATTTTAGGCTTGGTAGGAGGAGAGCTGTGTTAGTCTATGATGGCAAAAAATAAGGAATCTAATTAAAAGGCATCTGATGAAGTAAGCTGCAGTTCAAGAAAGCTTGTAATAAAATGTTTTAGTCAGAAAAGGTGCTACCAGACTCCTGAATTTCTGACATAATTTTAGTTTTGTCAGTATTGAGTAGCAGATAGGCTTTTTCAGTCTCTTCATCTTCAACAAGGGATTCCTTAAGTCTACCTTGCTTCTGCCCTCAAAGTATATCATCAACATTTCTGAGGTAACTATTGCTCCCAGCAGTTTTACAGTAATTCCAAATATTATTTCTTTTATTCCTTCATTTCTCATTATATATTATGCATATAAGTTAAATAAAGTGAAAGTAGACAGTCTTGATGCACTTTTGTGCCAATATTGAATCATTTAGTTGCTCCATATTCCATTCTAACTGTTGCTTCTGGTTATCATACAGATTCTTCAAAAGAATTTTAGAGGTGTGTTTAAGAAATAGCTACAACTTATTGTGTGGCGTACACAGTCAAAACCAGAAATAGACATGTTTAGAACTCCCTTGATTTTTCCATTATTCATTAGATGATCTCAAGGGCCCCTGCTCCTTCTAAATCTAGCTGGTACATCTGGCAGTTCTCTTTCCATGGACTGTTGAAGTTGGATTGCAAAATCCTGAGCATTGTTTTATTAGTGCATGAGATAAGTGCAATTGTTTGGTAGTTTGAGCATTCTTTAGTATATTGCAGATTTATTTTGCAAACTTCTTAACTTCTCTTCCAGTTTTCACAACAAAGCTATACAGGTAGTCCTTGCTTACGAAACCATTTGTTCAGCAACTGTTCAGAGTTAAAAAGTGCTGAAAAAATAACTTTATGGCCCATTGACAACCATTAATGACTTTCACAGCATCCCTCAGTTGTGTGATTGCCATTACAGTCAGTATACATTGTCTTGTGCCTGACCTGTGTTTTTTCTTTCCCCCCGCCCCCTTGCAGAGCAGAGAGATTGGAGAAAAAGGGATTGCAAGAAAGTAAGCTGTTTGCTCTTCTACACATGGAAAGCAATGTGATCGTGTCGACAGCAGGAAAGAGTCAGGCAAAGGAGAGGCTCCCTACAGAAATCGCTTGCTGTTTTTCTACCCATCCCCCTCGCATAGTGGAGAGATAGGAGAGAAAGAGATTTCAAGAGACTTCTGTAAGCTGTTTGGCAACATGCCTGCGGTTCCCAGCCCCAGGTTGCGGTGTGATCACTTTGCTTTCAGTGTGTACAAGACAGTAAGCAGGCACTCAAGCTTTCCAAAGGGCAGGGGAGTAGTTAGGAGGCAAACAAAAGCTGACGGTATGAAACTGAGTAGTCTTGTCTCTTTCCATCCAGAAAGCACAGTCACGGTCATGTGATTTCCCATTTAGCGACCACTTCACTCAGCAGTGGAGTTGCCGGTCCCAGTGAGGGTCGTTAAGTGAAGACTACCAGTATTCCTTTGAAAATGGCTTGTTAACTTTCTGATATTGAAAGTGCATTCATTTTCTTAAGCTTTTAAGGTGCAAACTTAATTCACTTTTTAATATTAAAATTTAAGGAAAATGTCACTGTTCAGTTAATACGAATTCATTCTACTCTCCTTCCCACTTGGTTTTCTGATTTTTCTCTTAACATTTTCTGCAGCTACTCAGTTTTAGTTCTTTTTGAGGTATTCCTCCATCCATGGGTTTGGTTTTTTCCCCAAGTTAGTTTTTAACTCCTCCACATTTATGGTTTTACCAAGTCTCTGATACTTCCCTCTTAAGAATGACTGTTGCCATTTTGGCTGTGTAAGCACTGATACTTCTGAATGGTGGAAACAGGAACTTTTAACATCTTCCAGAGGAATAGCCAAATAATGAGCCTTGAAACACTGATCTGCTCTTGTTTCTGATTTGTTGCATGAAGAAAAACAAAAATAACATTTGACCAAATGCCTTGTAAAAACTGGACTACTGTACCAATTTCTAGAAGCTACCAAGAATCCTCATAGAAACCATTTGCTGCTTAGATCCAAAGAATCCAGAAATTAGCCATTCATGGCCATCAAAGTACAGCCCCTATCACAAACATATACAAAGTATATACAAATATTTGGATGATTACAGGAAAAAGATGAAAAATCCTAGCAGAATCCTAAGAGCATCAAGCCTATTCCGTTGAACTATCTCAGAGGATGTCTTTGGATTCCAGCTATGACAATGTTGAACATATTGAGACTAGAAAGTGCAATCTAGCCAAATTAGTGAGATGAGCACCTGCTTAGCTCTCTCATGTTAAAATCAATGGGACTTGGCTAGGTCAATATTCATTCACTACTACAGTTGGATTGTTCCTTTTATTTATTTTTCATTTACCACTAGTGTGTTGTTGTAACTGACTTCAATCTGAATTTCTATGAACATTTAAGTGGAAAATGCTGCTAGGCAACATTTGATTATTTAAATTGTCTAAATGTTTAGATATGGAAAATGTATCTTGTTTTTTTAATGTTGTGAAGAATGGAACTGCTTTTTGTAGCCCTTTCCTTAAAAAGATATATTCATACATTATCAATCTAAATTGAAGAAATATACATAGATGGCATTTTATTTTTAGGGTAATCCTGTGAAGAAAACGGATATCTTTATTGCTGTAAAAACATGCAGGAAATTCCATGGAGACAGAAGTAAGTTCTGGATTTAAGAATATATTTACATAATTTTTTTCTGAAGCTGCTTTAAAATGAATAGCTGGCCTTTTTGGCTTAGCATATTCGCTTTTTGAACTTTTTACATAGGAAATGGTTGTGAGAAAATTAATCAGAAAAGAGATTAGGAAGGAAGTTGAAGTTTGCATTGAAAGTATAAATCCACAGTTTTCAGGAGGAAGAATTATATCTGCTGCCTTTAGCTTCTCAAGGAAAGGGTGGGATATAAATATAACAAATAAAATGTTTATTTATTAAACATGTATACAGTATATGAAATTGGAGCCTTTTCTTTTTTTAGATGCTTTGGGTACATAAGACTGAGAATCTAGAATATTCCTAAAGATTAAATCCATGAATTTACCCCATTTCACCCAAATAATTTCTGTAATTATGTGATTCTCATTGACATTCCTGATAAAAGCTAATAGCAGGTTATCTCTAATGATGTACAGTGGGAGAAAATATTAACGAGTGACTCTGTATTTTTAGTTGAAATATATTTTTAATGTATAGATGGAAATGAATAAAACCTGTGCATACAATAATGTGTTTTATAAACCTACTATCTAAATGTTAAATTTTAACCAGAGTTTTGCTGGAAGTGAAGAACAGCTTTGGTCCACATGAAGCATCAGTAGCTTCTTCCTTCTCTAATGACAGCTCTTTGAAGCATGAAGAATTTTCCTTTCATCATATCTGTCCTCTATTTCATGCATCCCTTCTATGTCAAACAGTGACTAGTTTGGTAGGCTGTATTGTAAACTAATCTAATTAGGCCCATGTTTGAAGGAAATTGCCTTCAGCATTTTTCTCTGCCTTCAAATCACAACAAAGATGTATTGATCTTATTGTCCCTATAAACTGTGTCCTATCAATGTGATATACACAGATGATAAGTGATCTTCAGACATTAGATTTATTCTTTGATAGTCTTTTGGGGTGATGAAGGAATTTATTTTCTTAGTACCCAGTTATTTCACTCATCACTGGTTTTAATTAGAGCATAGCCAAATTTTGTCAGATTATACTTTCTGAGAATTAAGAATTAAGGCTCTCCTTAATTTTCAATGGTGTCCTCATGCAATTACTACAAAGATCTAGAGCAGTGCTAGATCAAGAGCATTAAGGAGGACACAAAATGGTGACCAGGATATTACTAATTGCTGCAGCCACTGAAGAAAAGCAAAGAAGTTATGCTGTTGCAAATACCTAATGGCCATTTCTGCAGTTTGTATTTTCAGAAAAAGTTCTGTTAAAATGAATCCATATACCACTTCACATTTGCTTTTTAAACTTCTCAGCTCTTTTTGAAGATAACCACAGTTTTATTGGTCTTCAAATACCTATCAACCTTTCACTCTTCCTTCATATATTCTCATCCCTGCTTTACTTCCATCACATTCAGTAACCAGACCTTAACTGCATAGTCATGCAAATTATTCCATAGTACAGGTTTATTCACTGTATCATATGCTTTCTCTAAATCGACACACAATAAACTTTCTTTCTGACATTCATACATTTCTTAATAATCTGTTGAAAAGCAAAAATCTGGTGTACACATCCCTTGCCCTGGCATAAAGGCAGGTTGAATTTTCCAGTCCATAAGCAACCGCATACATATTTTAACATTTCCGCAGCTTCCAACATTCTCATAGTATTTCTGCCTTCCTTTTCATCATTTTTTTTTCTTTGATGCTAACATTTATAGCATTAATTTCACACTGTTCTATGCAAATTAGGACCTCTAATCTCAGGATTACTTTGCAAATCAACATACTATGGCCTGCATCCCACCAACTAGGATGGGTTTCAAATTCATGTCATCACAGTGCTGCATGTGAATTAGTTCATTAGCCCCAGTGCTGCAAACACAGAAGCCACTTCATATGTTGGTACAACAGTCTCTAAATTCATGTGATATGCATAAAAAAGAATGCTGCGTAGAATCCACTCAAATGTCTGTAATTGTTCTATATTATTATTATTGCATAGCAAGTTGTGCACTGAGTCTTTCCAAATAGCACTGCTAACATCAGCTGAGGTCTTCAGGGGTTCAGTGCCAGTAGAGCTGTTTCTCTTTCTCAGTGTTCAACAAGATGGGAAGGGCTCTTGCATGGAGAGCAGCTAAGAGCAGCAAAGACACCTTCCCAACCTTCTCCTACTAGAGCCAGGCTTAGGCACTTGCCCTGCACTGCAGGCCTTTCCTCCAGCTGAAACCCCCCGGAAGGTGAGGAAGCAAGGTTTTCACAGTTTGAGCCTTGAACTGGTTTATTCCCACACCACCACCACCACATCTCTTCTTTTCTGCAGCTTTAGCATGAGAAGCATGGTTTTGTACTTGGGCCTGGCAGGCTGAGGGGCAGTTGTGCTCCTAATTCTACATCAAGGCACTGTTGTAACCAGGGCCAGGGCCCGTTTTGACCACTGTACTGCACTCTTTCTTCCTACAGTTCCAGAGTGAGAAGTGTCCTAGTGCCTAAAAAGTTACTAAGTAATACAGTGCCCACCCCACCCACCAAGGGAGTTCCAAAACTCTGGTGCCATGGCATCACAGAAAAGACCCCCTAGTAATGAATTACTTTTCAGTAAAAGGAAATAAGTGGATTGTTATTTCTGATAGTAATTATAAGAAAATGGAAATCATGTCTCTATGTGCAGTGGGGTCTAGGTCACAAAAGCAAAGCAATAAATGTAACTATGATTGCTGTTTCAGACATTGAATCGTACTACGAACTGTGGTTTGAAGTTCCTTTAAAGTAGTTACAAAGCAAATGTTATGCAGTTCAGAAGTTACACTGTATTTGAGCTTCTTTCAGCCAAAGTTTGACCTAATGTCTGAATTATGAGATTGTGTTGGACACAGGATGTCAGATAATATTTTACAGAATATTAATTGCTTTCGAAAGTTAAAAATTAGATTAATTAGAATTGACACATTTTATTTTGAAACACCTAACCATATCAAACCTGAATGTTGCATTGCATTACTCTTTTGCATATAACTAATTTTTTGATGCTATGAAATTATTATTGTATAATTGGAATTTGCTGAAGAATGTTGTACCAAATCCATATAGGGATATTATTTTTAATATTCTTGATTTCTTTTTTTAAACAAGTTTAACTTAATTATTAATCATTAATTTAAAAAGATAAATCCAGGTTCGAAATTAAATTAGTTAATATCCTTTATGGTACAATTTAAAAACTGAAGAAAATACTTAAACTTTCCTCATGATTTCCTGTATTACATAGTAAAGGATAATCTTATTGAGAAAACTAAAAAATAAAAGGAAAATGAGAAAGAGAACCTCCTTTATCTAGTGAGGTGTTTCTCTTATTCATCCAAACTTTTTTCCATGCAACATTAGCATTGAGGGTTGTTTTCTTTTGATGTTGTTTCTTTGTTTTTAAATGTTTTTAACAATTTGTAAACCACTCAGAGTTGCTGGGATTCAGGCAAGCATATACATTTAATAAATTATTATTTACATGAAAGTGATTGGGAAAAACAGTTATATTTCACTCTCCTTTGGAATTTCAGTTGATAATAATGCACTATCAAAATAACTATCTAGTTTTGTTGATATAAATACTGTAAATGTTTCTTTATATCTGCCCTCCCACCTGTGCTTAGACTCTGTTTTTGTTCAAAAGTATGGAGGAGGGTGATAAAACCTCTTCTAAAAATAGAGGCCAACAATTTGTTTAAAGTACATTCATTTGTTTGTTACCTCGGTCTTTGTTTTCATTGTGGCTTGTAAACTTCTGCAATTGTCATTGTATTTCCATCCAACAGGCTCCATTAGAGAGGCTCCTCTTTAGGAGGAGTGGCAACCCAGTAGCTAAGGTCTCCAAAAATTATCTTAAACTACAAAGTCCTTCGAATTATCTGGAAAACAGTTAAGGATTTAAAAAAAAACAACATTGCACTTTGAATTGGGCCTGGGAAGGCATTAGTAATCTGTGTAGTTGGTGCAGAATCCATAGTCTTTCCCAGCAGGAATTAAAATAGCAATATTCTGTACTTCTGAAGTTTTTAAGATACCTTCAAAAGCAGCTATATTATATAGTCCAGTAGACATGTCTAACTGAGGCTAGGTCTTTCCCCAGTCACAGCTGATCACCAAAGGTATAATTTTTTTCTTTTTCAAATTGTTTTCAGATCCTATTCTGAGTGTCATATCTATAGTATACTTGAGCAATATAAGCCCCCTTTACTTTCTTGAAGAAAAAAATGGGTATAAATTTAACAATTAGATAGAAACAAACAAGTGTTTACTTAGTTCTGTATAATTTACTTGAAAGTAAATCAGATTTACTTCTATGCAGTTTCACATACAATCCCATTGCAGGGTTGACCATCTGATTACTGAAATGGGTCTGTGGCTACGGTTCCATCTAAAAGGATCCAGTATTCAATTGAACTTGAAGACATGACAATGTATTCTAAATGAGTGTTACTATTTCCACATGGTCATTTTGCTTCTCCTGCTTGTATCTTCACGTTTTTTTTTTTCAGTACCTATTGTGAAACAAACCTGGGAAGGAGAAGCCACTTTCATTGAATACTACAGTGACTATGCAGAAAGTTCAATACCTACTGTTGATATAGGAGTACCAAATACTGAAAGAGGTCAGTTTAACGTCTGATATTTTTTCATGAGTAGTAACAAGTATTCTACATGAATGCCTGGAACATAAGTAAATGCTTATTGCTGGTTTGGCTCCAAGTTGCAGGCTTAAGTGATGCTTAAGATGCAAAAGGGGATCCGCTCTATTGCTGTTCCTCTACCATCTGTCATGTGGGATTGGGCTGAGCAGGAAAGGTCAAATATTGGAGCAAAATTAATGTCATAAATAGAGACAAGTCAAGGATGATGGTTGCCTTGGGGTCCATAGGCGTAGGTGGCTTTGGCCAATCTTTAAAACAACCAAACCTGGTTGTGGTTATCTGCAGGGCTGGCACACACCCACAAAGAAATACACACGTTTGCCTATGGTGGAACAATGGAGTGGACACAACTTGTGGGCAGGCATGGCAGACAGCTTCAGTGCATGTTATCTAAGGAGAGCAATAGACAAGACCAAAGAGATACAGAAAATTCTGACTTTTTGCTGCCTTCTAATGGTCATCTGGATCATTGCTCTGGCTCAGATGTGGTAACCCTGTGTTGGGGCAACCTACCTGCACTGCTCTGCCCCAGGAGTGTTTAAGCCACCACAGCTGCCATTCCTCCCTGACATCAGTTTATAAGTCCCAAGCAACACAACAGATCTGCTTCATCCAATGTAGCCACTAGTTCTTTAACTGATCACTTCTGTTGGGATGGGGGCGGGCATCTGAGAGGTTTGCCTTGAGACCCTGAATGCTCTATGTACATCCTTGGGCAAAAATGCCAGTTACATACACAGCATGTTATTGCACCCTTCCAGAGACTAGATGTCTGTCTACATTACAGCAAGGGCCAGCCATCCTACTGAAGCTGGAGGCCTGACATTAATTTTCATTTATTTTTCAGTCTGCAAGGGCCAGGGTAGGTATGGCCAGGGTTGCAATGAAGTTAAAATGTTCAACCCATTTTTGAGAATTTGGACACTGGGCTTGGTCATTTTAAGGGCAAAGAGTTTTACTGCAGCAAAGAACAAATAAATAAATACACTATCCCAAATTAGTATTTTTACTAATGAATTATAGCAACATGATCTGTGCTGCAAAATAAGGCCAAGGATTGCCCTCTTTTTAAATTACTATATTGCATTAAGGGCAGCCAGCCAAGTAGATTCTATCTCCAAATCCTAGTCCAGTTTTAGGTGTCCTCTATTAATCCAGAAAATCCTAATTATTATTAGGCTGATTGACCCATACAGTTACTGAACATGCCTTATTTAGAAAAATATCAAGACATTTACTTAATACCTACTTCATTTTTTTCCCCTAATTTTTGTTACCTTCTAGGCCATTGTGGAAAGACTTTTGCCATTTTGGAAAGATTTTTAAATCATAGTCCTGTAAAAATGCCTTGGTTAGTAATTGTGGATGATGATACCTTGATAAGGTATGAATTTCAGAATCAAATTAAACTGAATTATACAATGTCTTGTGTCTGTTATCACCAATATAACTTGCAGGATTGCAAACCCCAAATGAAATGTGAAACATGAAGATTCATGATCCAATGCAATTTTTTTGTCAGACATCAAATCCAAATAGCACAAATTAAAAGCATCTCTCAAATGTTAAATTAAATTTACAACTGGATATTTGAGCACATTGTGGCATAAAATTGAATTAGTGTATAGAAAGGTAGCAAATTTGAAACATTGCTCTAGCATTGGGATTTATGCGTGTATATGAGGAAAAAATGTACAAGTAATAACATGGCATTGGTTGCCCAAACCAAGATTTCCACCAGCTCACTCAAGTAATGCAAAGTAGAGGATTATGAAGTAGTGTCCAAGCCAACAACATTTCTCTTCTGTCTTGGTAATGCAGTAAGCACTCTACAAGTTTGAGCCCACCACTGGAACTGGAGACCTGGCAGCTGTTGCTCCAGACATGAAATCTCCACTGAATGGCTGTTCCCTTTTGGATGCAGCTTAGTCTCCTCACCACATCATGCTCTCTTTCGGGGGGGGGGGGGGAGATTGATATAGTAGATTATGCACTCTTTCATCTTTGGGTCACACAGGCTGATAAGCATGAATGTTCGCTTGTCACCTAAGGGCTTCAGACCAAGCATGATTACATAATGAAGTGGGTTACCAGGTTCTGACATTCTCAAAGTCCAGCTTCTAAGACCTTTTTTTGGGGGGGGAGGGGGAAACGTGGGCTGAAACCAGCATGCGTATCTCTGCTTAAGAAGTTTGTTGCAAAAAACAATGGTACAAGCAAAAAAGCGGTCTTGATCATAAGTCATACTGGCTGGAGAATTGTGGGAGTTGAAGTCCACAGGTCTTAAAGTTGCTGAAATTGAGAAATACTGAGCTAGATGGAGTTTCACCAGATGGAGAAATCTTAGGGATCAGATGTTAGGGCAGTATGAACTCAGTGTCACACTGGCTCTCTTTCCTCCTTTCTTTCATATTCTGGTGGAAATACCCAGCAATTTTAAGACACTTATGGATTGCTGGCAGTACCTCCTGCCTGTTGTTACTGAAGTGTTTGGACTGTGGGAAACAGCAGCAGCTATATAAGGAGTAAACAATTTCTTCAGTGCCTGATGTGTTTTGAATAAAATTCTTTTTTAAAGAGACTTTCAATTCCCATTAACCCCCACCACCACCAATTTTGATCTGAAGATAATAGAGCGGACCCACCCCATAGCTATGCTGTTATTATTACTATGTAAGATCACTTATGTAGTTTCATGGGCTTGACATGAGCTCTGGAAATAAATGTTATCCAGGTTACTCTAGAGATAGTTCAACCATGCTACTGTTCAGATCTAAAGCAAGATCTGGTTAAACAGCACTCTATTCTTCCATAGTCTAGCAGAGGAAAACATACATTACTGTCATGTTTTATTTTTCACTAGAAAGAAAAACAATTTGTAGGAAAACTAAGTCTTTATGAAGGAATGAAGCATTGCCAATTTTCACTGATATTGATGAAGGAGTTTTCAAGCTATGTTCCTTTAAAATCTGGCTGTTATTGTTTGGACACAGAATGCAATGAGATATTTTATGTTAGGAGACCATATGATGGGGAGAAAGCATGCCAGATTTCAAACAGATAGGTTAAGAGAGGTTGCACAGAGGAAGACATGTTCATAAGGAATCATGATGTGTATTTCTGGATACAATGGAGATAATTTATGGTGTTGACAGAAGAAATTAACTAACTAGAAATTAACTGGTCTTTTTCTTAAAATAACTAAGTTTTTAGGAGAGGTCAAGTTGATAATGTAGCTCCCAAAACATTTTCACACAACCATCTAGGACAAAACACTGTATGATACTGAAATGCAACAAATGATAGAGCTCTCTTTCAACCCCAAAGATTTCTCCAGCCCCCGCAGTTCTGTGATTGCAGCAACCAAAGGTGATCATTCTGATTTAATCACACACTTACAGTATTTTCCCTCCATCACTACACTACCATTGTGCTTATCTAAGCAATAGAAAAATCTTGTCCTTTTGCCATACCTGCTCACCAGTTTTTCTAAGATATCAGCAGTCTGGCAAAACTAGTCAAGACTAGTTTTATGTAAGCCCAGAACAGATGTCTATTCAGATCCATTTACTATTGTCTGGGTAGAATGAACTCCTGTTCCAAACTACCCTGCTCCAGCTTGTTGCCTGGGCTTTGATCAAATCTAATGTACAAGCGTAGTAACTATGTGAGTACATTTGGTGGTTGGGTTCAAAGTTTGCAAGCAGATTGCTACAAAAGCAGATTTTAAAAACTATTCTATTCTGCATGCCTCAAACCTTTCCAAATATTTGGAGATTTTCCTGAATAGCCTGGGTTTTGGTATGGGGGCCTGATAGGCAGAGACAATGACTTCTATATTTTGGATTTAAATCATTTTTTCCATGTATGGATGCTGTATGTTTTGATCCTGGCAAACTGACATGGAAAATGTTAGCAAGTACCAGGTTTGTGGCTTCCTCAAATATAAAAGATGTATGTCTTGATTATAGTATTAAAAATTAAGGTCATGCAACATGAGGAATTTAAAGCATGGCATTTATGCTTTAAAGTTGCATTTTCCAGTTAGTGCAAGGGAAAAATAATAATAATCTCTTTCCTATGCTCTTATATACTGAAATAACCAAATACAGTAATGAATGGGAGGAACTCTGGCATGTTTAAAACCCAATTTTCTTTTTATATTTGTTAAATTGAAGATACAGTGCTGCATCCAATAATTTTCTCCTTTACAAAATAAGCATGACTTAAAAAGGAAAAATTACCAGAAGAAGATATACCTAATACATTAGTTTCTCTGAAATTCTACAATGGCTGATAGTTTAATTCATTTTCGGTACAAAGAATTATTTTGGGATTAACATGGGATTAGCATAGGAAGGAGTGTACATGCAACATTATTGGTCGCAAAAGTGGCCATACAATGTGAGAAGTTCTCACTTTCAGATTTCAAATTTTTTTGAACTAGTGATGAGTATGGCATGCTTCTCAAAATCCTTTTCTAGCATCCAGGTCTTGAGGCAACAGTCTAGTATTTACTGATGTGTCAGTGAATTAACTGGTGCCAAACAGATAGAACTTTGCAATAAATCCATTAGGGCATGATTTTTTCCATATCTGGAATATGTAGCTGTTTGCTGATCTATGATAGCTCATATTTCATGCTCCATATTGGCAACAGAATCACTGGGAAGTTAATCACACAACCAGCACTTCTGCAGAAGTAATTAAAATGTCATCATTTGATGCCAAACATCAGCATGTACATCACACTTGAATATAAATGTAATAACATCATATCAACTCACCCAGAGCTCTGTTCTGTATAATCTAAAAGCCTAGTTTATATTACTAGAGCAGAGTGATTAAATTAAAAAAAAAATCTACCTATTTGGTGTTACCTTGGTACATATATTTATCTATTGAAAAAGGCAATAGAATATATATTCCCAAAATTTATATCCCACCAACTTCCAAAGACGCCTGAAAATTGTCATCATAAATAATAATTCAAAGCAATAATTAAACATTTCAAAATTGACATCAAATGCTAAAATTAAAAATCAATGTTAAAAATGACCTTATGCAACCAGATATTAATCTCCCAAATGCTATATGGAACAGCAGTGCTTTTACCACTCTCCAAAGCACAAGCAATTTGAATTTTTGGCAATAGCATGCCCTCCACTAAGAAGGTCTGCTTCTGAGTTCCTCCCCATCCCAGCACAGGCACTTGTAGCTTCCCTATCCTGGTGGATCAAACAGGACAGGCAGAGTTCCTTCAGAGGAGACAGTCCCATAAATAATGTGAGACTAAACTATATAGAGCTTTATAAGTTAATATCAGCACCTTGAACTGAATTTGGAAACAAACTAGTGTAATGTTCCTAAAGTGTCTCTAGTACACTACTGTTTGATTCATGGTATATTGTAACAACTGTAGTTTCCAGGTTGTTTTCAAAGACAGCCCTAGGTGGCACTCATCACAATAGTCCAGCCTTGAGATAATAAAGGCAGGAGTAACTATCACTAAAGCTTTCACTCCAACTGTTGCTCCAGAAGGAATTATAAGTCCAGGAGGAACCGCAAGGCCATGGACCTGCCCCTCAGTGGGAGAATGACGCTGTCCAGAGAGAGCCACCAGTGAAACCAAAGGTTACTGGGAAATACCATCTGGGAGCTCCCTAATTTTTGAGTATAGTAGCTTGTGGATATGGGTGTTCAGTGTTAAAAAATCTTTATAATTCAGATACAACAGAGCTCTGGATGTAGTCCTCTGTGGGAGGGGAAGTGGTGAAATGTGCATCAAAATTTATGATGGAAATACTTCAAATCATGTACTTGCATCAGATGTCAGGACACATAAGAGTGGGATCATGATATCAAATCAAATCTTTATTACAATCATAGATGAGCTCACATCATCATCATGATTTTCTGCAGGCACCACCACCCCTGAATTTTGTAATTTCTCGTGGTGGTGGTGAATTGCAGAAATATGTTAAAATGATGCAGCCTGACATAAGGGATTTATAAAAAATAAGTTTAGCTTTTAAACAGTGAAATTATTCTTGATTATCATTAGGGAATAATCTGGGGGATGTTATAGGTGTTTATTTTGAAGAAAAAAACCAAACAATATGACAGAAAAGCATATTATTTTTAAATAAATAGTTGATGATTATATGGATTTTTCTTAGAAGCAAACCTATGAGGTCTTAAGTAACTACTGAAGATGTTTTAAATATTCCAAAGACATTCTCTTAAACATTTAGCTTCAGCAATCTACCTGTGCTTGCTTAAGCTGATAGTTTCAAGGTTTTGGAATTTTTTAAAGTAATTAAATGTATGGATGGTATTTCACCAAGTGATTTTTATTCCAGCATCTCTAGGCTCCAGAAATTACTCAGTTGCTATGACCCAAGTGAGCCAGTGGTTCTTGGGGAACGCTATGGCTATGGCTTAGGATCAGGAGGTTATAGTTACATTACTGGTGGAGGAGGGTAAGTCATTTAAATTATTCAAAAGAGTAAAGATACACAAGAGCAATAACTCAGTTGTTTTTCAACAGCTTTCGTGATGGGTAGATTTTCTCTCATATAGGGCTCTGCAGAGAAAATCTACCCATCACGAAAGCTGTTGAAAAACAACTGAAATCTAACAGAGATTTTCTCTGTTATCAGCTAGAGCTTTTTATTCAATAATAATGCTTTTCTTCTTGGTTATTCATTTTTTCTTGGATTTGTCTTAAAAGGATGGTCTTCAATAGAGAAGCAATCCAAAGATTGTTTGCTAGTAAATGCCGGTGCTACAGCAATGACGCCCCTGATGATATGGTAATTGGAATGTGTTTCAGTGGTTTAGGAATTCCAGTTACACACAGCCCTCTCTTCCATCAGGTGAGTATTATCACATGTGTAAATAGGTATCTCATTTTTAATATTAGGCCAGTTTCCTTAAAACCTAATTAAAATTATACTACAGCTGGGAAGTAGATTAAAAAAATATTCCTACTCTGTCCTAGAGTTTTTACTACTTAGTAGTAATAACAGGGATGCATGGCATTTAAAAACTATAAATGGAATGCTGGAACTTTGGCAACGAAGTACAGAACGCACATTATTAATAGAATGGCAAAAGATACTTTTTTTGCTCTACACAAATTAAATCCTTCCGGAATAATAAAGAAGAAATAGGTGAACAGACAATGAATATCTCAGTGCTTCAAATCATGCTTATTTTCACAAATATGTCAAGTCTTTTGTCTGATACAAGCACCAACAAGAGCATCTTATCTTCTCACAATAAAGCAGTCAAAACATTGCATACTTTTAAGACATATTTAGATCATTTAAAAAAAAATCGAGAGAGATTAAGTCTTCCCCTGTAGTTTTAACTACAGATTTTGTGTTGTTCAGTTTCTACATGTAGCTACACAATTTTCTCCACTAAGTCATGTTATATAATCATTCAAGCCACTTTAACTTCCAAAAGATAATGTCTAACTTTTCAGTGTGTGCTGATCATCACCAAATTTAACTAGAACCCATTTGTAATGGTAGCATAAAGCATAATAATAATAAATTAACGATTTATACATATCATAAGTTTTCTCATATCGACATTTAGCAGCCATCTCATGCTTGAACTATAGGCTTAGTTTATATTAGGAAATGGTCCAGTGCTATTTCAGCTTATCTTTCTAGAAGATATAGATTCTGGGGAATCCACTTAAATACTCTGATCTTTGATAAGTATTTAATTAATCTCCTGAGATGATCTCATTACTGCAACTGTTGGATGAACAATTCAGGTTATGAAACTAAGATATTGTTACCTCTTAATCTTTGATTTCAGTCAGCCCTCTAGTTCAATAGCAAGTAAGGCAAATTCTTATTATGCTGAAATGCTTAACTTCAAATAGAGAAATGCTGGTGCTATCCAAAAGTCATCCAGTTTTTCCTTCATCCACCCCTCTGGTACAATATAGCCTCAAAGAAGCATAAATCCCCACAGTAATTTTAAAATTCAGCAGTCATAAGGCAAAATGTATGAGACTTAATATGGAACCAGAATAAAAATTGCTTAAATAATAAATTAAGAATTAAAACAAGGTAGGCATAGGAAATTCCATAATTCCAGGTCACAACCATCTATGCATATCATTATTTATCTTTGACTACCAGCAACCTTCCAGGGACCCAAACAGAACTTTTTCATATCATATCTGACTCTTGAAAAGAAAAAGTAACTGGAGATGCCACAGATTGAGTTACAAAATAATTTCATTATAAAAAAAATGTGAAAGTTTAAGGACAGAGCATAAGTAACATTTACTGTGTTGAAAACCAAGAAGACAGATATTTCCTATTAATTTCTCCAGCACAAGCACAATTCTTCTTAAAGTAGAACCTCGAGTTACGAACGCCCCTCCTTACGAAAATTTCGCGATATGACCAGCTCCGGCCGCAAAAATTTGCCTCGCCGTGCGACCTCCGCCTCGCGATACAAACCGGATCTGCGGCCATTTGCCCTGCTGCCACGTGGTCGCGGCTTCCTGTGGGCGAGATCGCGGTAGCAAGGAAGCTTGCTCCACGAGGCAAATTTCCCCATAAGGTTCAATGTGTCAGCCGGCTTGCACGGCTAGGAAATTCCCCAGGCGTGCTTTAGTCAATTTCACCGCTCGAGCCCTAGCGCAGAAAGAGGAAGTGCTAATGAAATCTGAGCGCGGGGGGGGGAGGCTTTTGTCAGGCGCACACAGCCGGGAGCAGGAGCTTCCCCCCCCTTCCTCAAATCTTTCCTTTGTCCATAGCCCTTGGCGTGGTGCACGCGGCAAAAGTGCAGTGAAATCAATCAGCGCGCGGGGGGAAAGGCTTTTGTAGCGCGCACAGCCGGGAGCGGGAGCTTCCCCCCCCACTGATTCCTCTTAATTCCGCTCTTTCCTTTGATAAAAGCACAGTGAAAGCAATCAAATCAGCACGGGGGTGGGGGGTGGGGGAAAGGCCTTTGTCGCACGCGCACAGCCGGGAGCGGGAGCTTCCCCCCCCCACTGATTCCTCTTAATTCCGCTCTTTCCTTTGACAAAAGTGCAGTGAAAGCAATGAAATCAGCCCTAGCACGCTCAGATTTCATTAGCACTTCCTCTTTCTGCGCTAGGGCTCCAGCGGTGAAACTGACTAAAGCACGCCTCGGGAATTTCCTAGCCGTGCAAGCCGGCTGACACATTGAACCTTATGAGGAAATGTGCCTCGCGGAGCGACCAAATTCGGAGGGCGGATTAGCCATATTTACATTGAACCTTATGGGGAAATTTGCCTCGCAGCGCAACCAAATTCAGAGGGCGGAACGGATTAACCGTATTTACATTGAACCCTATGGGAAAACATGCTTCTCGTTGCGACCAATTCGAGTTGCGATCAGAGTCACGGAACGGATTAAATTCGTAACTCAAGGTTCCACTGTATAGCTCATTTATTATTCTCCTTTCTTGGGATTTAGTTAAACATTTAAATTTCAAATGGAGGAGGCCAAACAGATGAGAAAGCAAAATATATCTTCAAGTTGCCTTCTTATACAAGTAGCTGATCAAGAATAATACATTTTTATGTTCTTTTAAAATCATCTCTAATTCTTTCATTAAGCCTACTTGTAGAAGTAAAAGGTAACTATCACGTGTAAGCTTGTTTGCTTCTGTTTAAATATTTCACCAATATGCATTGTAACAGAGAAAAAGCAAATACTGTTGTGGCTCTAAGAATGTATTCGTAAACAAATGGTTTTTAATTGCCATATTCAATCAGTGTGATCCTCAGTGGACTTTCCATATTCCCAAGATCTCAACATAGTTATTTGGTGTAAAGTACAATGTGTCTTATGGATCATCCAGTACCATAGTTTTCATGGCAGGCAGATTGTAGAATTTGGAACAAAAAAAGAGCATTTATATTGTTTCACATCATTTAAGCAAGAAGATAAAATTATTCTTCAGTGCATAATTTAAGTATATACTTTAATAAGGGGGACTGAGAAAAATGCTCATTTTTTAAAATTTTATTGCAGAAGCTATGCTCTTGCTTTAATTTCACTATACTGGCTTCTCAGATCTAAACTACCTTTCTCTAAAATAACACAATATTTTGAACTTACTGGAAAAAATATGCTTAGCTGTTTTATTTTCTTTCAGAGTATCATCTTTTGTTGACAGTAGAACAATTTGCTTTATCCTATTATTGGTTATCAGATAATGGGATTTAGTAATGCTTCTCCTAAAAAGAATAAATGCAGCTTTGTTTACCATTGACACAACAGGTACATTAGCTATTTGCAGACATTCAAATTGTATATGCCATGTTTCATTGGAATAATAATAGCCTAGCCTGACTGCCATATTGGTTTCATCTTGGCACAAAAACCTACCTGCGTAAAGGTCAGTGTCAACAGATTTTCTGCAAAGACACTGTACATTCCTGCTGTGCTTAGCTTGTCATCAGCTTCACAGGACTGTATCTGTATCTGATTGCTTAACTTTAATATCTGCTTCTTCTTTTTTTAATTGAACAAAATATTTTATTAGCATGCAACTCATTGTCTCTCTTCCTGCAATTACAGGCTCGACCAATGGATTATCCAAAGGACTTCCTATCCCATCAGGTTCCAATATCATTTCATAAACACTGGAATGTTGATCCAGTAAAGGTTTATTTCAGATGGTTGGCTCCAAAAGTGCAAGATTTGGAATATGGAAGTAAACATGTCAGGGAGGATTTATAATCTGTGAAAGTATTTAAATATTGTTACAAGCTTAATATGTAGAAAATAGATTGAATTTTATTGCTCTATTTATAATTATTTGTTGCTCATATTGTACAAGACAATAAGGGCACAGTCTAATACCACTTTTGGCACAGTATGCTGTTTTCTCCCTTTTGGAGCACTATAATTTATATCACATAATTAGAACCACTGTTTAGGGATATAGTGTCTGCACACAAGCCATTTAATCCCTTTATTGCCACATTGTGCATTCCTTTGTGTAGGTACTAATGAAGGATGGGTTGGAAACAAGTTTATATTGAACCCTGTGAGAGTCCTTCACGTAGTATCCACAGTTGTACTAGACCATGCTCTGAATATCGCTGCTCAAACTAAAATGGATACAAATTCATATTTGTGCACATATTCCTTTTTTTTAGTGGGCCTTAAAGTTTGTAAAAATAATGCTTTTATTCTAGAATTTTATAATGTTTATCATCTATTAGATGCTAAGATTTTTTGCCAGTTCTTAAACATCAACATGTTTTTCTTTGTTCTCTCTACCACACTCCTTTGCTTCCCAAAGAAAGGATATATTTTGAAGGAAAAAATACACCACCACCTTCACACATGCATTGTATCATATATAGTCATTGTGCAATTATTTAAGATGGTAACTGCAGAATAGGAGAAAATGTTTGCCCAGAATGAGAGTAAGAAACATTGCCCTTAATTTCATTTCATCTTCTAGCAAAGTTTCACTGTTGTGTGACAATAACACAGCATTCTATTTCCCATAAGAACTTTAATTGCTTGGAATCAATTCAGGAAGCAGCAATTACTGGCAAGGATTGCATGTGCTTCAAAAATGGTGAGGAAGAAGTGTTTCAACCTCAGAGAGCCCAGCATCTTTTTGATGGTCATTAAAGCAGCCCCTTTTTTTCAAGTTTCTGTGCAAGTCTGCTGCTGTTTTCAGAGTCCTTGTGTTGCACTTGCCCAACATCCAAAGCACTTATGTTGAATTTTTTAAAATGTGCACAGCCCTACTGGTTCTTCATTTTTTTCCTTGTAACAGCATTGTTAGTATGGAACAAACATGCTTGAATGTGGTGAATCAAAAGGCAAATTAGGGTCTTTTTGTAAAACATCTAATCTACCGTCATCTCACACTCTCCCTTTCTTCTTAAAAACCATATGAGTAAAAATTCATTGCAGCCCTGATAAAGAATTTGTATTCAATATGTATTCCATTCTAACTTTTCTAATAAAATTTCTTCCATCAAAGGCAGTTAAGGCTGTAAATCAATATTGTTTGCTATATTGTAGCCCAATACAAATTCTTAAAGCTGTATTGCACACCTGTTTTCATAAAGGTCTACTTTTGTGTTTTTAATAGCACAAGGCATTGTGTTCCAAAGTCCTGTCATTCTTAGACCATTGGAAAATGAATTATTTGACCAACAATAATAAAACAGTATACACGTACTATGAATATAGCCTGGATTTTTTTTTTTTTTAGTATACTCAGTGATCCTGCTCAAGATGGCTAAGCATTTGAATTAGAGGAGTCACGTCTTCTGTAGTTTCTGTATTTCCTTCTCTCGGTGCCTTAAACAATACATACATCTACTGATTCACATTTACTATGCTTTTTGTACTATATGGAATGAATTATTATTTATGTTTTACTGTGCGGAATAAAACAAAATGGTTTAAAATAGTATAATATATTGTATTGGCACTTCTTTGTCAACAAAATAATAAACCAGGGCCCACTAGCAGATTTTTTTCTCTTTTTAAAATACGACATTCTATGATTAATTTTATAACTTGCTTCTTCACTTGTTTACTCAACTCTTTAAAAAAAATCCTGTTTTATTTTCATGCTTATATTTGTAAATCATAAAATGCTCTTTCATAGATCCTGAAGGGTGATTACATTAATAATATATTGAAACAGATCCTTGTTCTAATAAAGGCATTAATTCAGTCTTGAAAATAGAATTGTCAAAAATATGCCATGATAAATAAAAACAGAAAGCAATCAAGGCCATGAAGATTTTGAAAAGTGATAAAGTACTGGGTTTTGCATTATGTCAGGAATTATATTAAAAGATTTCCAAAATTAGCCTGATATTGAACAACTTTCCTGAGAATGAATTACGATATTGAATACTCTCTTTACTATATTTATTCAACCCTTGATATCACTGTATTGGAGGTTCCTCATTCACAGGCATGCTTAGTATTGAGGCCTTTTGGGGGTCTTGGAGGGTAATATTCTCAAAGCATTTGCAATTCAGCTTTCCTTTGGAAGCTCAGAAGAGAAATTGTGCTTTGAATGTTCAGACTTCATTTTCTTAATATTTTAAATTTTGTCATTGTTAGAATTATTAGCTATTCTTAAAAGTTAGTTTATTTCTGATAGCCCTCTCCTTCCATTGTCCCTTCCCTTCCTGTGTCTGGAATCATCCTCTAAATATGTAGCATGGATTAATTATTACTGCAGTGAGAACAAAATGACAAAGAAATAGCATATAGCATTTATTTATTTATTTACATATTTAAAATAGAATTATATATGGGCAGGAACTGATTTTCTTAACTTTCTTAAATATAGTATAGAATAATTAGTTTATTGTTTTATTCATTTATTAAATCTATGTAGCCACCCATCTGCTCACTTTGGGCAGCTTACAGAGTTAAAAACCAAAAAGCACTAAAAGACAACCACGAAAACCTGCAAAAATAATTAAAAACAATAAAACTATTAAACCATACAGAGCATAATCTGCAAGACAGCACCATTCATTTTCTAGAATTATTATTATTATTATTTTAAATTTATTGGCCTCCCAACTCCAGTACCAGTATAAATATAACCATTCAACAGGCTCTCCACCATCATGTGGATTCCCCAGGCTAAATGGCAACGCCATGTCTTCAGGCTGTAGTTGAATTGTTTGGATTTTTTAATGACAGAATAGGTAACAGTTTGTCCCTAGGACTTGCATATACCTCCCGCCAGCACAGCATACTCTTGCAGATGTTTAAATCTTATGACTTCTTAATAAGCAGTAATCAATAGCATGCAGGGGCTTACCAACTGTTCAGTAATAGATACGCGGGATTGCTAAGAAGCAAGAGTTTGCTTCAAAATACGTTTTTCCATACAAATTTTTCAGCGATAATGATGGGACATTTTGAATTTAAAACTGTTACAAACTGTTATTCAACATGGAGGCCTGGCATGAGTATAAGATAAATGTGCTGTGAACCTATTACGCCAACTTACCAGAAAACAGTAATGGGACTGCTAAACAATGCCTGATTGCTTTCACTTGATTCTTCCTACCTGCAGAATGAAAGCAAGCAGGAAATCTCAGAGGCTCGCTCTCTCGCTCTCTCTCTCTCTCTCTCTCTCTCTCTCTCTCTCTCTCTCTCTGATAGATTGATATGGTCGGTGACTAACATAGGATTAAAACCAAAAACATTAAAAGAAAATGTAACCAAGGCCAATCCATCATCATTCAATATTCCAACTGTTACAGACAGGCTTTCCAGGACTCTCACCTAATGCCTGGGGATGGCAGCCACGTCTTGAAGGCTTTACAAAGCAGGTTCAGGGTCATCCAGATCTTGAGAGTTATGCTGTTCCAATAGGTAAGCACTGTGGCAGAGGAAGTACACCTCTTGGGTCCCGCCAGTTGACAGTGTTTTATAGAAAGGAGCAGAGCATGCCCCATCTGTTGGATCTTCTGGGATGGGCAGAGACAATTGGACATAGGCAGTCTCAAATAATCCAGTCCTATCACATGGAGAGCTTAAATTCTACCAGGAAGTCTACTGGGAGTCAGTGCAGCTCACAAAACAGTGTTCTATGGGGGTACCTTGGTGCTCCATACCTACCTGTGCCACTGCATTCCAAACCAGTTGCAGCTTCTGGATGGTGTTCAAGGGCAGTCCCACGTACATTACCTGGGATCCATATGTAAGGTGTACATTACATGTACATCCTGTACATTACAATAATCTACATGTGAGGTGGCCAAGGTGTGAGTAATTGTGCGTGAGGCCTCCCAATCCAGGAACACGGGCAATTGCTGCACAGGATAGATTTGTGCAAAGGCCCTCCTACTCTTAAAGCAGGAGCTGAGACAGCTTCCACCTGCTCTTCAGGCAGGAGCTGAGAGTTCAAGATGACCCCCAAATTGTTAGGAGGAGTGCTACCCCATTCATAACTAAAGATGGAAAGTCCCCAAACCCAGGGAGCCCAAAAACCTATAGTCTTCTTAGGAATGAGTCAAAGTGTGTTCTTCCCCAGACCCCCACAGTCTCCAGGGAAAGAACTATGACACAATCACTTGGTTGACATGGAGGAGAGGTATATTTCACCAATGGGAAGATATTCCTAACATTTGCATGATGAGTGAGTGACCATACAAACTGAATAAATAAATAAAATCTGCTTTCCTGTAATTAAAACCATATGCCATGCCCTTCACTTTCAGACAAGTCTCTTCCCCTCACTTTCTGCATGTTCTTTATTACGGCTTCTTCTTCCCCTCCTTCTCTCAATTACTGCTACTGGAACATTTATGAGTTTCCTCCCAGTTGTCTTGCTGCCAAAAAAAGCCTTTAACTCACAAAATTCCGCTGTCCAGCATCTGAATCTCCGTATGCACAACACAGGCTGTCTTCCTGGTCTTTCCACACACTCACAAGATGCTCCAGGCTTTTTTTCCAGATCTTCCTCCTCATCTAGGGCTGAAATCTCTTGACTTGGCAGGCTGGGTCATTCCTCCATTCCACTCCAGTTAACCAGGTGATGTCACCTCCTGCAGCATCTGAAATATAACCCTCCCCCCCACACACACACACCCTTTCTCTGATTTTTCTTGTTATATGTTATATCTAAAGCATGTCTGTGCTGCTGTACAGGGGCATTCTAGCATTTTCCCATTTTCTACCTAAGTGCTCTTGGTCTTGTGCTGAGTTATCTGCCTTCGCTAAAAAAATCCAAGATCCTGGTACAGACCCAACCATTTTCCACCCGCAAGGCACTTCACCCTGCCGCAGCCCACTTGCACGATAAATACATAATTATTCATACGATTATATGTTCCAAGTATTTAGTATATAATTCAGACATTCATTTTCAATTTTAAACCATATTCATCTTTGTAACATCTTACTAACAAACTTATAAATATTAAACCAAATGGGGCAATAGCAGGACAAACCCATATCATAAGAGTAAGAATCTTCTCACCATTAACCAGTTACAACACAATGAAGTTGACAGTCAAACCTTTTAAAACATTCTGTACGGTATCTAGTAAACATGGAAAAGCACCTTTTGTTGAATGGTCTGTTTTAAGGTCATAAAAGTGTACTTATTTAAGACCCTTAACTGTTAAAGTGTTAGAGTTCTTGCAAATAACAACATCAATCTAGGCAATGCTTTCTAACTATGTGTATGTGTACACATACACACAACCAAACTATAAACATAGAATCAGACAAAATACATTCCAATACCAACAGTAAATTGGGAGCTTTAGATGCTGCTAAAGCGTCTCAGTGTTTCTCAGACTTGGCAACTTTAAGACATGTGGATTTCAACTCCCAGAATTCCCCAGCCAGGGTGAAGATCATTGTGAAATCAAGAGATGTTTTTCACTATCCAAATTTCTCTTGTGGTAACTCAGTTTAAACCGTGTTTGGCAATATACTGATCTAAAGCATTGATACTCTATTTATTTAACTGTCATGTTCAAACTAGGATTATTCCAGAACATACATTTCTTATATAAGTAAGAATCATATTTATGCTTTCCTCCTAACTTCTTCCAAATGTATCTTGCAACCTCCTATTTGGATTACTGTAACATGCTGTACATGGGGCTGTCCTTGAAGAGCATTCAGAAACAGCAGTGCAGAATGCAGCAGCGTGGGGCAGTTCTTGACATTTCTCATTACGCCCATCCTGTATAACATTCCTGCTCCACAAACTGTGCTGGCTCACAGCAGACTTCCAAGTGCAATGCAAGGTGCTGGTTGTCACCTATAAAGCTCTACATGGCATAGGGCCAGGCTACTAGCAGGACTGCCTTCCTTCCACTGTTTCCACTCACGCCACCAGATCTAGTAGAGTGGGCATGCTCCAGGTCCTCTCTATTAAACAACATCATCTTGTTGGTCCCAGGAGTTGTGTCTTCTCTGTGGAAGCCCCTGCCTTGTGGAACAGCATCTCCTAGAGATCCAGATGGCCCTGACTCTGTTAGCCTTTTGTAAGGCTCTGAAGACCTGGCTGTTTCCCCAGGCATTTGGGCCAGGAGGCTCTGTTGTTGATGTGGTTTTATGATTTTATAATTTTATGATTGGAAGGTATCATCATGGGCTATTTTTTTAACTATTGGGTTTTTGATCTATAAAAAGTGCACTGTAAGGTCTATAAAGACTGAGTTTTATTAAAAAAGGAATGAAACACCTCCCAAATTCCTCCTCCCAACATTTGGGGGAAAATAAGAAAATATGTGTCATGACATTCTGCATGTATTTTCACCTCTAACTGCATCCCTCCACCTCCCAACAAATGCTACATATATCCTCAGGTCAACAGACAATTGCCAATCTCTGTTTTAGCATGATCCCAACCGATTTTAGCACAGTTTTTCTTGAATGATGCAATATTTTTCCTTTTTTTGTTTCAAAGATGAAAGGAACTTTGTAAAGTGTTCCACAATATAACAGACTGTAGCTTGGGATTTATGCTTTTGGCTCTGTCAAATGTTAAGCCTTTGGATTGCAGATGGAAATCAACTTTGGAGATGCAAGCTAACATTTGCTGCAAATCACTTGATTTCTCAGCCAACAGCAGAGCATTCTCTGCATATAAAAGTATATATAGATTCATGTCCCCAGCCAACACACCTTTTCACCACAAGCATTCCTGATACATTTATCTGTAAATGCTTTAGACGATCAAAGAGAAACCATACATCTTGTCTTACTCCCTGCATAATGTTAAACAATTTGCTAAGCATGTAATTTATTCCCATGCATGCTTTACTTCTGTCACACGCTGCTTTTATTACATTCAGCAACCAACCTGCAACATCATATTCATACAAAACATTTCTTGATTCAAACAGTTCATTTTCTTGTGTTTTCTCTAATCAATGAACATATGATAAACTATCTTTCTTATATTCCTACATTTCTTAATGACTTGGTGAAGAATAAAAATATGATCTCCATACCCTTTGCTTGGTATAAAACCATACTGCTTATCCCAGATTTTGCTTATTGCTCCCTTTTGTACCCTTTCAATCAGATTTTGAACATGCTATATTTCATTGAGGCTGATTTGTTGGTTCAACCAGTCATGGAAGAACACGGTTTCTGAAGTTTGGATGCTCTCAGGGGCGTCTACAGGGGGTGTCAACAGTATCAAGATGATGGATGCAACCCGATCAATTGAAGCCCCATCCCTTTTTATATCTATGCAATGCATGCGGTGCACATTAAAAAGGGGTGGGGTTTGATTGCCCACTTCCCCCACTACTTTGATGAATGAGGGCCATGACAAAGCTATTCCTTTTTTTAATTACCCTAATATTATAGTGTCAAAGAAAGTAGAGGAAGGAGTGACAAAGCCTAAGAGCAGTTTTTGTTTTAGGAAAATCGACTTATGTTTAAAAAACAATATGAACTGCTCTAGAATATTCGCAGGGATTGATGTCAGTCTGATAGGTCTGTAGTTGACTAGATCTTCCTTTCCACCCTTTTTGAAGACTAGGACCATATTACCTCTCATCTAGTCATATGGCATTTCATCTGTTCTTCAGGATTTCTCAACACAGTTTTTGCTCGTACCATTAGCTAGTTCCTTCACTATCCCAGTACATTGGTCCCAGAGACGTAAATTTATTCAAAGTAGAAAGATATTCCTGACATGTTTCTATCAGTCTCAAGCTTCCATCCTGTTCCTCCATTTTGCTCTTCACATTTCCTGGTGGAACAGATACTTTTGTTGGAGAAGACAATCTAAATAGGGGCTGTTTGGTCTTTATTAGCATCTTGCTTCCTTCACTGAGCAGCTTGTACTGTACACTCATGCCTTTCTTTTTATTTTGAACATAGCTAAAGAAGCCTAACTGTTATGCTTACCATCCTTCATCATCCTCAGCTTATTCCAAGCTTTCATTTTTCTGATATCAGGTCTACAGTTCCAGGCTGTCTATACTCTGCATTTATGAGCTGGCCCACTTTCCATTTCCTGCATGCATTTTTTTTTTCTCAGAACATCACTAAACTTTTAATGTAGTCACACAGGTTTTTCTACTGTTCTCTCTCTATTTCTCTCTCTCTCACTCACTTTTTTCCTCACTAGAATTGTTTCCAATTGTCCTTTTAAATTTCCTTTTCTAGAACTCTCAGCCACCTTGAATTCCTTTTCCCATTGTCTTCTTCTGCTGTGGGATCCTATTGGTAATTGGTGTGAATATATCAAAATCTACTTTTTGAAAAAATTCAAGATACTCAGCTACATTTGGAGTTAATTTCCCTTAAAATCCCTTAAATTCACTTGCCTTTAAAATTCCTTAAAAGATTATCTTCATGGTGATGGTGACTTGGCTGTAGAAGTTCCTTCTTGGGAGACTTTTCATATTTCCCAGCTGTTGTACTCCTCACAAATGTTTAAGATGTTTCTGTTATTAGTTAATTGTTTAATGTTTTGTTTTAATTGTTTTAATGTTGTTTGAGAACATATGGGCCAAAAAGCAGCATATATGCATTTCCCTTTAAGCCAGCCATCATAATAACTTTATACATTTGATTAATGTTTGAGTTTTCTTGGTATCTTTTTTTTCCATATCTCTTTTCCCATTTGTGTTGTAAACCTGCAGGCAGAAACTTTTTTTATTGATCTTATATAAACAACACTGAGAGCCTTTTTTCCTGAAAAGCAGTGTATGAATGGAGGGGGTACACCCATTCATGCACACAAACACGACTGCAGTGTCCTTTAGCTAACAACAAATCAAATTTTAGTACTATATGCACATATGGACATGTACAGAAAGTGAAAAGATATTACACTGTATATCATTTTTGAGGCTTGGAAATGATTGTTAACATTAGCACACAGAAACTAAAAGGCTACAATGGCCTATGGGAAATAAAGGATGTGTTTGGCTGCAGAAAACAAGCTTGTAAAAGTAATGTTTCAGATAGCACCCGGTGCATACAATATATAGGTAATTATAAGCCAACTGAGGTGGGAGTAAGAGTACCATGTTCACACTGATATTAACAAACTGATGTAAAAGAAACTGCAGGAGTCTCAATTACTGGGCATCCTGGCTGAGAATTCTGAGTTGTTAGCCCCAAGACATTTGGAGAACACCATGTTGTAGAAGGCATTTCCAAATGATACAATTGTCCCTACATAGGTGGGGTTTCTCACTGAGTTCTAGAGATACCCCTTCATGTATCTATCCATTAGCATATGTACAGAGCTGCCCCTGATCTACTGAAAAGAGCAAAAAGCCTTGGTGCTCTTATAGTCATAAGAGATCATTTGATTGAATGTTATCTACAGATATATTCCACAATATATTAGTTTTCTTTGGTTCCAATAACGTTAGTAAACTTAGATTTATCTCTCATGATCATAGTCTTCTTTTGACTTATGTTTCTCTTCCCACCACTACTATTTTTTTATGGGCCTTCCTATCTTACTCTTACTCTTTTCATTTCCTAATGAAAAGCAATGGTATAAATCAGTCAAGAGAGAGGTGTAAGCCATCTTAAGGCCTACAAGTACAGAGGGTCCTGGCCAAGCTTTAAGTCTTCTTTTTTTAAAATGTGGTCTGGTAGGGAGCCAGCGTATCCATATAAATCAGCCTAGGGATTTTCCTAGGGTGGCACAACAGGTAATGGTGAAAGGGCAGACAGAAGTAAGCTATGGGAGAACATGGCCAACAGCTTCAGTGCCTACTAAAATGGTCACTAGATAGTAATAAAGAATTACAAAAACTGCTGACTTTTTGCTGCCATCTTGCGATTGTCTGGATTTTTGCAGCCTAGATCTGGTAGCCATATTGCTGATGGAAGCTACTGCCACCATTTCACTGCCAAGAGACTGTTCTGAGCTTCCACTGTTGTTGTACCCTCCTAAGATGGGCTTATACATGCCAACCCTGGGTGCCAGAACAGATCTGCTCCTCAAATGTAGCTACTGCTATTCCACTAACAACTCACAGGTATATGTGGGAGCAAAGAGCACCAAATGACAAAAAATATATCATGACATCACGATGCAAACCCCATGACTTATGCACTGATGTCAAGATGAAAATTTAAATGGGTAGGATTTGCAGTGTTACATCATTGTGCATATCAGCCTCCCAGAGTCCCCCATTGTGGGGAGATGGGCGGGGACAAGTCGAATAAATAAGTAAATAAATAAATAAATAAATAAATAAATAAATATGTCTCATCATTTCTTCATCAACATGGCTACTTGCAGACACCTATGTAATGACTAATGTTGGGAAGAGGGACCTTAATTAAGAAATTTGCCTTGGAGCCCAGAAAGCTCCACTTAAATGATCATTCACAGCTAACTAATGCCATGCAACTGTTTAGTTCTACTGCTTAAGCTTAAATATTTTGGGATACATCACAGTGAAATCTACAAAAAAACTTAAATAAATGCTACTTTCTCTTCAAGATCTTAGATCAAAATTAGTTTTAATAAATAAGATATTTATTAAGAAATAAATAGGTAAGATTCTTTAAAAAAAACACTTTGCAGTGATAAATCCAGTCAGTTCATATTTACTGATTTTTTTACAATATGCATAAACTATCTTTGCACTACTGCACTCAAGGTAGTTTAAAATTTACAGTTACAATAAATAATATAATAGACATGACATAAATGGGATAGGGAGCATGGGAAGAAGACAATGAGCAAATTCCTATAAGTCCTCTTCATAACATAAGATCAAAATCTGACATGGTTTTTCTTTATATGCTTGTTTGTGTAATATTTTTATATTAATTCTGTTGACTGAATTCCCATTATAAAATTGACTATCTTTTAAACATAGTATCAGCAACTGAAGAAATGTAAAAAAAATTGATTTAATATTTAAAATAAGCAATTATGGATGCAATCCAAGATAACATGACTATTTGGAAGTAGATACCTACACAATACTGTGTATTACAAAGCCCTCTTTATCTATACCCCTTCATACAACATCTTCCAAGCTATCAAAATTAAATCACCAATAAAGCTTTTGTGGGCATCTTACTGCAATAAGAATCATAACAACAAGAACAAAAAACATCATGAGAGCACAATAGATAGAAAAATTGCCACATCTTTTCCCTCTTGGACGATGGGGCTGGTCATATACTCATTTTTACCGTGTATGGTGGACTAATGAGCATCCATGGGAGGAAAAGCAGGGGTTGGCTATGACATACATATGTAGGGGCAGAGAGAGATCAATCCTCTAAAACCTAAAAGAGACATGGTGATATAATGGTGAAAGCAAGGACTGTTAACTTGGAGCCTGGGGAGCCACATGCAGTTTTCCAGGTCGATTTCTGTGGCCCCTAGAATTTGTAATATTGAACCTTCAAAATTCACCAGAAAAATATAGTGGATTTTGGTGATGCTGGTTTTTGTTGTTTGTAAGTAAAATAGGCGGCGGTATAGGTGCATAAGCTCCACCAAGACCTTAAACGCTGCAAATTTCAGCATTGTCCCATCACCTCACTTCCATGCCCCTTCAGCCCTCTGTGATTAATACATACCACGCATACTTAATTGCTCACACTTTTCTGTTTTGGTGTAAGCAATGTTATGTAGAGTGTAGAAAGGACTAAGAAATAGTAAGCCAAAGAAATTAGAGGCATGAGATAGTAAAAAGAAAAGGAAACATAGCTAAAACTAGTTTTCACCTACAACATTTACTTTATTTCTCCATGCTTTTTCCCCTGCAAACCATCCTTGCTTCCACCATGTTCATGTGCTTTCTTTCTTTAAATTTCTCACCGCTCTCTTTTTCAGGACCTTATCAACTCCATCCAGCCATGACTTTTTCAGCCTTCCCCTTCCTGTCAACCCATTCACTTTTCATTTTGATTCTTGTTCATTCTCTCCATTTGACCAAATGTCGTACCCTTTAGTCATGTTTGTATACATTCCTTCAGAACACACTCATTCTTGACCCATTTTTTTCTTGTTTTACCAGACACACCTGTAAAGTATCCCTTAAACTCCAGAGTGTTTAACTTACTTTTACATTTTTCCTGACCTACTCTCACTTCCATATAACAAAGTGGGCAGAAGGACACTCTACATAGCTATTTTCAATGTGATACCCGTTCATTCCTCACAAAAGACTACATACTACCTGCTGCCTTTCTACTAGAATTTCCATATGCTGACATTTCTTCATCCATTTTCCCATATTTAGTGAACATGCTACTAAGGTAAACAAATTCATCTATGAACGCTAGGATTTATATTATTATTATTATTATTATTATTATTATTATTATTATTTTGCTATTATCTCTATCTACCTACCTACCTACCTAGTTTATCTATCTATAATATTTCTATAATTCACATCATTTTCCTAATCAAATTCATGTTGGTTATTGATACATTTTCCAGTCCATAATTCTTGTTGCACTATACAACTTAACATTTGCTGCAAATCATTCGAGTTCTCAGCTGACAAGATAGCATCATCTACATACAAAATAAGTGTACATTCATGTCCCTAACCAACATCACCGCAAGCATCTTTGAGACATTTATCCTTAAATATATTAAACAATCATAGAGATATCTCATATCATTTATTTACTCTTTGCTCAATGATGTACTATTTACTAAGTATTCAGTTTATTCTTGTGCATGCCTTACTTCCAACATATACCACTCTTACTGCATTCAGTGACCAATTTTCATAACAACTACTATTACTGGCACCCCTGGCCAAAAAATGTTGCTTTCTTTGGGGTTCATTGTTTCAATAGAACTTAAAGGTCTGGTTTCAAATCCCCATTCACTCATGAGATTATTGGATAGTGTTGGGCAAATCAAGATGGGCTCATAAAATTTGCTTAGACTAAAATATGGTTGGTAAGGTTGTTTGCTTACTACAGTGTGTTGAACAAGCCTAGGCAATTGATTTAATTGAACCACAATTCAGCTAACCATAGGTTAGCATAATGGGCAAACAGAGGCTCATTCTCTCGAACCCTCTTCTATTTCACAGGGCTGCTATGAAGATAAAGGAAGATGCATGGTGGCAAGACCTTGTATATGGCTCTGAATTCTTTGAAGGAATGGTAGTATAAAAATGAAATATCATTGTAGCTTACAGTATTGTGTATATCTCAAATTAATCTTACAGTGGCCCTTATAAAATTCTGTGTAGCTCCATACTGATGCTGCATATCCAACTATGTGCATGCTAGTGAGACACTCAGTGAGTAAAATGTAGATGACAATCAGACCTACAAATATATCAAATATATGAAAAAAATAAGTGGGTATATACTATTGTGGAAACAGCTCTGTGTTTTTGACAACAGGCAGACTAGACACACCCTGTGGCCAACCCAAGATTGGTGTACCATTGCCAATAGAGGATGAGTTATCTTAGTCTACTAGGATTCCTGACCACAGGAAAGAAACTCTACATCAATATAGGCAACTGGTGGCCCTCTAGATGTTACTGAACAACTCCCAGCATCCCTCATAGTTCATTATGTTTCCTAGGAATGCTAGGAACAAACATCTGGAGTGCTACAAATTACCCATCCTGACCTACATATCAAAAAGTATTATATAAGCAGTGCACTCTCCAGTGTATGTTTTCCATTAATGCATTTGTCCTTCTCCATTCCTGCATTCAAGCTATGCATTTAAAAATGGTTGTACCACTGCATTTATATACATCACATCCATATTTCTGAGATTTGGAGACTTGTTTGGACTTATTACTAGTGTGCAAAATTAGTTAAACTCAAATCCCACTTCCATTTCATTTGACTGCTGCAGCAATTGATTTCGTTCCACAAAATGTAGGACTATTGCTGGATATTAACTCTAACATCCTATAATCCTAAAAACATATGCTCAGAAAAAATCCCACTATTTTCTTTATGTCTTTCAGATAAGCGTGCTTAGAATCTCAAACTTAGTGGACCATTAATTTGCCTAAGAAATAATGGATGAATAATTAATTAATCAGAACCAGGCCAACATGTGCAAAAGCCATTAAAGGGATTTATAAAGCTGATTGATCTGCCATGAAATCAGATCACCTTGGAAACCATTGATGTGGGATCTGAAGCTGCAAGGAAAGTAATTCCTTGTGGCCAGCCTTAGCCAGGGATGGGTGACTGAGAAAATAAATACCTCAACACATCTATAAGCAGCTGGGAATGAGTATAATGGGGCCACGATAAGATCAGGCTGACTTTACCTTGTCCTTTTTTATTTTCAAAGAGCAAAATCTCTAATTCATTCCTAAACAACTTATCTCTCTTTTGGAAGTGTGAGAGGTGGATAAATACTGCTTACAGGAGGAGAAGTGTTATAAGGATTGGCCAAAAGAGTATTCAGTCTGACGGTGTGATTTAATTTCTAATATGATCGGACAGTATAACAATGTGAACATTATAAAAATAATTGTTACAACGTCCTGTTAGATTTTAAGTAATATATTGAATCTTGTTTCTGTTGCTAACGTACAACTCAGGTAAAAGCCCATAGTTTTATTTTAGCCCCACAATGCATATTTTCAGCTATTATTTTTATTTTTATGTTTGAGGGGATTGTCTATCAGAATGATGATACTGTCAGACAACTTGCCTGCTCTACCAGCCGTCAACTTGATACTATCTGAAGCTTTTATCTTAAAGTAAGAGCATGCAATGTATTATCTAAGCTAGTGTTTCTCTACCTCAGCAACTTTAAGACCTGTGGACTTCAACTCCCAGAATTCCCCAGCTAACATGCTGTCTGGGAATTTCTGGGAGTTGAAGTCCACACATCTTAAACTTGCTAAGGTTGAGAAACACTCATCTAAGCCATGCTGGGGAAGCTCTTTTGCATACCCTACCCTAATGCTCTTGTGTTCATTTAACTTTTGAAAGCCCTAAATAATACAAGGTAATGTAATGTAGTTAATTTAACTGAATATATGAAGTGACATCCCTGATTTATTTATTTATTTATTTATTTATTTATTTATTTATTTATTTATTTATTTATTTATAGAATTTGTCTGACTGCTTGAAACTAGCCAGACATTAGCACCTTACCAAGTTTAATATAAAACTACATTTTAGATTTCAAAATCTTATACAGGTAGTCCTCATTTAGCGACTGCCTCAGACAGCGACTGTTCGCAGTTATGATAGTGATGAAAAATAACTTTATGACCAATCCTTGCATTTATGACTTTTACAGGTCTGTAAAGCAAAAGAAAGCTGTAGTAAGATTATAAGCACAGTCATGGTTTCATTTAGCAACTGCTTCACTTAACGACCAAGTTGCCAGTCCCAACTGTGGTTGCTAAATGAGGACTACCTGTATGTGTATGTACACATAACATTTTTTGCAGGATTTTCAGATGAAAGATGACCCTCCCTAGATATAATAAAATCTGATATTTAAAGAAGCTGAATACAGTTTTGGAAACTTTTCCAATTTACTTGCATTCAGATAAAGGGCATGAATTTTCTCCAGTAATGACTGGCATGTGGGTTTCAGAGTATGCAGAGAAATTGCTTCAGCAGCAGCAGCTATATGTTTCCTTAAAACACAAGGTTTTTTTGCAGATTTTTCTGCAAAGTGACTGCCACACTTAAAATCATGAGGAACAAAGTAATGTTTATGTAACTCACTGCAGGGAATAAAAGAAACCACTAGCTTTCATGTGACAGATATTTAGAAATGGAGCATAACAGAACATGTCAGGAGGAAAGAATAAGATACAAAATCTTTATGCTTTTTTTTCTATCTGAAGTCTTTTTTTCTATCTGAAGTCTTTCTTTTGACAAACTGGGGCCTCTCACAGCATCCATTCCACAGAACCAAAACTATGGACTATTAAACTGGCTCATGTGTTCTGGAAGTCCAAAAATGAAACTAGAATTCATAACCAATTAATACAATTTATTAAAGAATATTTGAAGCAAATATGACAATCAAATAATCATTTGGTTTTCAACAGTTATAAATAACAGTTTGCAGGATAACAGAGATGTAAAGGAGGTACCAGTCTGTGGGGAATTTGCTGCATCCAGTTCAATGAGAGAAAGAACAAAGCGCATTCACAGAAAGGCCCAGGAAGCAGGGAATTTCAAAAAGAGCACAGACACAGTTCAGCTATAGATGGAACAAGCAGAATAATAAAAATGGAAATGATATACACTACAAGAGTTCTTGCCAAGGCAAGAGAATGAGGCTTCTCCCCAAGCAAATATGGGGTACTTTGTGCAAGCTTGGGAATAGAGAATAAAGAAAGGGAAGATGACATGTTTTGGAAAGAAAGCAGAAAGGGGATTTCTGGCTTGAACAGGGAGAGGGAAAGAATAACATTTCTTCCCAGGACTGGCCTGTATTAACTTGCCTTGCTGGTTTGGTTGTGATGGAAAGTGACTTGGCTTCTTTTTGGATAAGAACAAAAGTGAGAGGGAGAAAAAAGGTTCTTCAGTTGAGCAGGATTTCTGGTTCTCCTCTGACTCATGTGAGGGTCATTTTTATTCTTTCCTTAAGGAATTTAATAAATTCAAAGAAAACAGTAACAGGTTAATGGCTTTCCTGCTGGCAGGAACAAAAATGGTGTTATTTACTAGCTTACTTAACCGTCAAAAAGACCTGCCAGACCTCACAGATGTAAATACTTTTCTGCTAAATCTGCCATTGTTTGGTCAAGTTTCAGCAATCAGCAATGTAAAGGGTTGGGGGGAGGGGATATTTTCAACCTTTAGTAGTCACCGTTTTATTTGGGAAGGTCAGTCTCAGGTAGTTTTAATATTTTTGATGCCTATTCCTGCCTGAAATTGGTGAGCAAAGTGAATCATGGAAGCAGAGGTGTCCACAGGGGGTGGTCATAAAAGTGAAGATGACAGCGGTGGTTGATCGATGCACATAAAAAACAGGTGCAGCTTCAGTCACTGCGGCTGCCATTTTGACTTTTTTGCTCCCACCCTGCAGACCCTCCTGCCTGCAAGGGTCCTCTGAGGGCACTTCTCTGTCAGGTGAGAATATCTTTGCAAGTCACTGTCTGTCATTTTCCTTCACAAACACAACAGTGCCAGCTTTTACAGTTGGAATAAGATACTTTGTGCAGTCAGCATTTGGGGCTTCATGGTGTGACCGGAGTATTGAAAGTACACAGTAATGAGGTACTTAAGGATATAATTTACAGAGCAGAGTAGCAAATCAGGTAACACCTATAATGGTAGTATTCCATGGACACCAGATATGCTTTATTTTCAGTGAAAGTTATTTATTTTCTTTATTATTCTAATTTACAGGCAGCTTACGAATAACAGAAAAAGCACCTTACAAATAACAATTAAAAAATTAAAATATAAAAAGTAACATTAATATAACATAACACAACCAGAAGGCCCTAATGTGCCATCAATCAGGCAGCAGAATGTTAATATTTATACAGCTACTTCTAGATAGTGTTTTGCATTTTACTGTATCTTAGTACATGCACCTATTCTATCTGTATGCCCCTCCCTCCCATATACATTATTGGATGGGGCATTCAAACTTTTTCCAACCTGCAGTCCTCTAGTCAGCTGAAAGGAAATCCTAGGAATTGTTGTCACAACACATCTACAGGACATCAGATTTTTCCACATTACAAAATTCTAGCCTTCCAAACAGATGGCAATATCAAAGGCCATAGAGTCTGTGGTTGGCAACAACTGCACACCCCAGATTTCAAACTGAACCCATGCTGAAGTAACACATCATCAAAAAACTTGCATATCAAATTGGATAAGTTATTGATTGATCCAAGTCCCATAATGGGCCCTTACTCTACCTACCCCACAGAAAGTAGCACAAATACAACTTGTTTTAGGTTGCACATATATTTTATTTCTACATTTATTTTATTTCCCTATGTCATTGAGACCTCTGTCCACAAACCATATTGGTCCTTTTAATCTGATATATCACTAACTCAGATAGCATTATCATGTTGCACAGAAGAAACAAAAGACATCGTGATTTCTTTTCCCCAACCATTCCATTAAATTCCTATCAGATGGTGGCAATTTACATTATTTTATTACTAGACTGTTTTGTTTTGGTTTCACTCAGCAAAGCATAAATGAATGTATACTTTTTGTAAAAAAAATTGCTGTCTAATTAGTCTTGGCATAGTTAATTAAGAATATATTTCAAGTATCTTCACCCATTGAACACAAGATCTAGAAAAAAGAAGCATTTCGTCTCTGTAGGCCTATAAAGGCTCCAACCCAATTTAAGAAAATGATGAGAATAGCAAAGTCACATATGTTAATTGATGACAAATGTCCTTGTTTCCTTCTTATTACCCCAGGTACTGATAATTATGGACATGCACACACACACACACACACACACAAATGCATGTTACTTGGCCTTCAATTTACTTGATATAAATATAAGAACTGTGGCAAATATTAATCCACAGCTGACACTGAAAGTTGCCGGCCAGAAATGGCTGACGGCTTCGGCGGTTCGAGTCCAGCCTTCGCCGTTAACAAGGTGAGCTCTTGTTTCCTCCCCAGCTCCTGTCAACCCAACAGCTTGAAAACTTACGTGAGTAGATAAACGGGTACTCTCACTCCGGTGGGAGGAAAAATGCTGGCAGCGCCTTGCACAGAGAGACGGGATCAGCTGCCGGTAAGCGCGAAACCGCGCTCGCCCGAAAAGGGCGCGAAGCAACAGAAATCCCGCCTCCTGCGCTCGCCAGCTGGGCTCTGCTCTAGGAAGGAGGCTCTGGCAAACCACTTCCGAAACAATTGCCTTGAAAACTGCACAGGATTTGTCCAGGCAAGGATTCGTCCAGGCAAGGACTCGTCCAGGCAGGCACTACAGGGTCAGTAATGACTGACAAAAAGACAAAAAAAAAAAGTGTAGCTGTCAGAAGGATCTCTTTGTAGCACCAGCTTTCATTAGCGTTTGCAATTCTCAGGCATCTTTAGACAAATTCTGGCCCTAAAAAGTGTTTATTATTTTCAAGTACTTACTGAAAGGACAAATTAGTAAATACCTTAAAATACTGTATGCTCCTCTCCTCCGCACCCTAATATAATTTTATCAAGCCAGACTAAATATGTCATGTATTTTTTAAATGCAGTCTATAGGATTTTCTTTCCTGATGCCATTAATTGCAAAGATGGCAATCTTGACTGTCATATACAAAACCAAAAACATCCTTATTAACTGGATTTATAACATTAACATAATGTTTAATTAACATAGCCCTTACTTTCTAAGCCCCATTGTAAAAATAGACACATTAAAGCTGAAAATCAGTGCATGGTATCAGGATCATATTATACCTATACTGAAAAATCAGTACTTGTTACCAGTCGCTTTTTTGGCACAATTCAAGGGTTGGATTTGCTGAATATTTGATCAGATATTGGATGGCTATCAGCCAGAGTTGCTGTAACTACATTCTGCATCAAACTTGTTTGGTGTGACCCAACTTTAGGTTCTCCAAATATAATATATTGGACTTCAGCTCTAATATTTTTTTACCAATGGTTATGCTGATCAAAGGAGTCAGGGTTTATTGCAGCTGGAAAACGCTACACTGGCTAAACAAGGTGATTTTCACAGTATTTTCCAACACCAAATTAAGCATGTTAAAGCCCAATGAAACCAGTATTGATAAGCCTCTTCAATTTTTTATTGGGTTAAGACTTTTGTCTTAGGACTGTGTATACAGTGTGAACTGACATATGTTATGTAGGCTGCAAACTACAGGTGACCAATCCCCATACTGGCATATTTACATACATACATAATATCGCTTGTTATAAAAATATTTGAGGAACAAAGTCTCCGTGTCCATGAGTTGATGGCATCCAGAAGTGAACTCACAGAAAAATCAGCATCCAAAAGCAGAAGCCATTTATGCTCTAGCAGGAGTAGTTCTGAAAATGACAAGTAGTAGCATTTTTTTCCCAACATTGCTGTCTGTGTTACATTTCATGGTCTATTTCACAGGCACATAATTTCCACACAATTGCCCATCAAATTACAAATGAATCTCTCCCACTCAGTCTCAGAACGCAAGCTCCGTTTAATACAAAGCAAATTGATGGTGGGACCAATGCATTTTTAGACAACTTTTTCTGTTGTTTTTTTAAGTAGCAAATGATACAACTGTGAGATATTTAAATTATATTTCTCAGAGCCAGTCCTGGCAGTATGCAAATCTGGCTTTCTAATAATAGATAAATCAATAATAAATTGGATCTAATGTTTTCCTTGGGAGCCACTTTGGTGTAGTGGTTGAGGCACCAGGCTAGAAACAGGGAGACGGTGAGTTCTACTCCTATATATATAGCTGAGTGACCTTGGGCCAGTCATTCTCTCTCAGCCCTAGGAAGGAGGCAATGGCAAGCCACTTCTGAAATCTTGCCAAGAAAACTGCAGGGACTAGTTCAGGCAGTTGCCAGGAGTCAACACTAACTTGAAGGCAAACAAACAAACAAATAAATAAATCCTTAGCCTTTTTTCCCCTGAAAGTGCAATTCCTTATCCATTTCTTGTATCCATAACGTTATCATCTTTAGGTAACACTCAGGGATTACAGACAACCCAGATAAACACATTGTAAATCCCTTTAATTTTAACAGGACAGTTTTAAGCATATTTCCATTTTATTCAATGGGAAACTTTAGTGAAATTGATCCCAGTCTTGCCCACCCCATCCCTCCAGATGCAGAAAAGAAATGCAGAATATTCTGTCTAAAGCTACTGCTTAATCTTGCCTTGTTAATCTGATTTTGAGAGGATACCCACAATAATAGTTTTACTATTCCTTAATGTGAATAACATGGCAACCCCCTAGCTCATGTAATAAGTAAAAATTAAGCCAGTTAAATTTATTCCAGTTTAACATAGGATTAAACTAACTCCATTTAGTTATTTATGTCATCAGAAGCCTATACCCAGTCAACTGACCCCATTTACATTGTTCCATCACTGAACTTGTAATAAAAAGAAAGGAAGAAAGACAGGCCAACCTTTTCATAGTTTCATCAGTTAATTAAAAAAAAAGTTCATTGTTTCACTGTTTCATTAATGAACTTATAAAAAAAAAAAACTAGTCATAGAGGGCAATGACCAATAACCAGAGGGGAGAGGATTTCCTGCCACAGTGCACTGTCATCAATTGGAGCAAACATGTTTGTCTACAATGAAATGAACCACAGCAGATGAACCAGACAGCACTTCTTGAGCCAGCAAAAGTCAGAAAGTACTACTTTTGATGTGTAGCTGAGCAAGATGAGTAGAGATAGCCTCCCTGGTGGGCTGGAAGTGGGTAGAAACAATTCCATGTGCTACTGTCCTCAAAAAAAGATCAGTGGCCCATATTCATGATGGAGAAGCAAGTCATGAGAATCAGCCTTCAGTAACTAAAACAATCTAACATATTCACACATGTTCCCAAACCTAAACAAACAACATTCTAAGAGAGCTAGAACCATGGCTTTCATGAACCTAAAAATTACCAGGTGTATCTCTGGGAGTAGTGCCAGCTGACTGAAAACCACATTTGATAGGGCTTGGCATGTTCAAAAATTATTCAGACCAGGCTCTTTAGGTGCATCAGCACAATACCTTTAAAATTCAGCTTGAAAAAATATAGCTACTTTAACAAGTTAACTCGTTCAAGACCATCCAGACGCATCAGTCGGTCCAGAATGCAATGGCATAGGTAGCGATTGGTGCAGCTTGTTATGTCCATGTGACACCATTACTCCTTGAGCAGACCTGGCTCCCTCAGTAGATTTCTGGGGGCAATTCAAGATGCTTGTTATCACCTTTAAAGCCCTACCTAGAATAGGACTCTCTGCTGCCAAGAACATCTGCCTATCCCACATGTTCCCATAGGGAGAGCATCCTTCAAGTTCCTTCATTTAACATTGCCATTTTATGGGACTTAAAAAGTATGCTTTTTCAGTGGTTGTCCCTGTTCTCTGGAACAATCTTCCCCCAAAATTCAACAGGCCCCTACCCTGCTGGTCTTGAGAGAAGCGATTGTGACCTGCCTTTCTCCCCAAGGTCTAGCTGAATGGAATCACATTGTTTGGGCTGAGTGGCCTTATAAATCTCTAAATAAATAAATGCAATTTTTAGTACAAATTATTAAAGCAGCCACATATTCTTCATGTTCTTGTGGAAGTCTGACAGGTTAGATGCCACACTGGAGCCTTCTTTAGATAGCTATCATGTGGTACCCCATACAAGAACTGGTAAGCGGGAAAACAAGCACTTCCATGCCGATTTCTAGATAGTCTGTACGACATTTGACCAGAGAGATGGTCCCTCCCTGTTTTGCAGTGGCAGGATTCTTACATATACCAGGCTATAACTGTAAAGAGCACTGACATTCAACAGTGACCATCTCCCCCTGAACATATAGTTACTTATTAAACATCAGCAAACATCAAAACAATGAAATTGCAAAAACAGGATCAATGGCAAGCAAAAAACAGGGAGAGAAGTGTTATCAACAGGCAAGAATTTACATTGCCCCTGTCTCTATCTATAAAGGGCTTTAAAAGCACAGAAAGTTCCAGAGCCACTGGAAACAGTACTGTAGGTAATTAGAATGGACAGCCTCAAAGGAAGTTCCAGCTTTAACCCATTTTATGTATGTAGCAGTAGCCAAATAGAAAAGGAGGACTCTAGGTGATCCCTCCTCTATTCTGTACCATGAAGGAAACAATTTGGCGGATGTGAATGATGTATCCCACATGGATAGCGTCTGCCCATCATTATTGACAATGGCAGATGGATCAGTGTTCTAAGTGGAAGGCTATTCTTCTGTTTCTCTTATATCCAAGCAGATAACATTCAAACTAATTTTTACCACAGATTCTGCTGAAAATTTCTTTCTTCGCATGCTATTATTATTATTATTTTTTAATGATATGAGCCCAAGTGATTCAGCTGGCACCTTCATATTTAGTTTTGCCCTCAGGATCATTTGCCGAGGCAGCTCTGGAAAGACAAAGTCTCTGCCAGAAGCTCCTTCAGGTTTTTTCCCCTAAAGCTGACCTGGAAGAACTACTTAAATTTAACAATAAGAGAGTTTGAGTTGAGTATATGTGAGAAAATGATAAACCTCACCTGTATTTAACTATGTATAATTCTTAGCTGTGTGAGAGATGTTTAAATATCAATAAATGTGGATGTCTACATTTTTTCAGGTTCATCTATTTAAGCCATTGTCCTAACCAAACTTCTAAATAATCAATTTTTTCGGATGTGTTTATGGAGCTCATCTACATCCATGGAGCAGGAGCACCTCCTGGTTTTTTTGTTGCCTGGGGAATAAACACACAAAGTGTATATATCAAAGTGTGTGTGTATGTGCGTGAGTGTGTTTATTTCCTTATGAAAGTGATTTATGTGTTTTTCCTTTATTCCAGGTACTTCAGAATTTCTTTGCATAATGTTTGTGAGCTTGCTCTATTGTTGCAATATCTTTTTTTCTGTTACCACTTTCTCTCTTGCTTTGGAACTCTCAATTATCTAAAAGATTCCCCTTGACAGCATGAATTGAAGAACAGGAAGGCAGGAAAGCTGAAGGGATACAAGTGAAAAACAGGACACTCTCATATACATAGTCTCAGACCCCTATACTTAAAGAAGATATCAAATACACCTCCCCTTTGAGTATCCATTAACATTTTCTTACCCTTTGGAAGGTGTCTTTAAAGTGGAATAGTGGTTAAGGTTCAGGTCCAATCTCAGCCACAGAAGTTCACTGGGTGTCTTTGGGATGGTCACTGTCTCTCGGCCCAGCCTATCTCACAGGAAAGATAGATATACATTTAACAAAGAAACCAATAAATAAGTAAAGCAAAATATCAAAAGAGTTGAAGAACTATACTTAGTATCAGCCCTCCCAACACACACACACATAGCCCATTTCCCTACAAGTCTCTTTGGAATGAATTCGTCTCACAACATAAACCTGGAGTGACAGCAATCTGGAAGTGGGTGTGGGAAAATAACACTGCCTCTTCCAGTGGCCTCCTCCAAGGCTCACACACATTCACTTTAGCAGAATCCAGCCAGAATCTGCCAAGAGCAACCCTACACACAATCTGTGGGGGATTGTCAGCGCCAGCACACATTTATCATGGTTACTTTTTTCTAGGAGGTTTTTTTTTTAGATTTTTTTATCCCACCTTTCTTATTATTTTTTTTTATAAATAACGCAAGGTGGTGAACATACCTAATACTCCTTCCTCCTCCTATTTTCCCCACAGCAACAACCCTGTGAGATGAGTTGGGCTGAGAGAAAGTGACTGGCCCAAAGTCACCCAGCCGGCTTTCATGCCTAAGGTGGGACTAGAATTCATAGACTCCTGGTTTTTAGCCTGGAGTCTTTAACCACTAGGCCAAACTGGCTCTCAGTTAGTTGCATGTCAAAAAAGGCACTTGGCTTTAGCATTCATATTTATTGTGTGCTGTGAGAATCACTCACTGGGTAGAACTAGCAAAGTGGTTGGAGTTATCACTTCCCCCAGACTGACATTCATGATGGCCATATATCTGGCACATGTGTGAAGGATCCTACAGGCATCCCTCTATGTGCACAAAAAAATCAAGAGAAGTCACAATTCCTTTCATTTCAGCATTGGTCAGACTATATTTAGAATATTGCATTCATATTTTAGGAAGGGAACTCATAAAGTGGAGCATGTCCAAAGAGCAACCAAGATGATAAGGAGCCTGAAAGGACTAACCTATGAGTAATATTTGGAGGTGTTGGGTATGTTTAGCCTGGAGAAGACTGTGAGGAGATATAATAGCTATGTAGTATCTGAAGGGCTGCCATGTGCAAGATGCAGCAGAATTGTTTAATGTTCTTCCAGAATACACAACAAGAAACTATGTGTTTAAATAACAAGGAAGCTGATTTTGGTTGGACATCACATCAAATTTTCCAATGGTGAGAGCTATTCAACAAGGGATCAGTCTACTTTGAGAGGCGACTGACTCTCCTTCTCTGGTTGGCTATCTGTTGGGGATATACATTTTATTATTCTGTGATTCTAAATCCTCATATATACAGCATGTTAGCTCCATTTACATGTCAATGAATTCACAGTGGGCTGGAATTTGTGTTGATATGGGTGTAGAAGCTCTATGGCCCATAGGAATGTAGTATTTTTTCAACATTTTCCAGGCAGAAGGTTATTTTGATCCAATGGTGTGCTGGTAAATGTTTAAAAACCAGTTCTGCTGATTCCATTGCCACTGTTACACCACACTGCTAGCCACAGAACAGCTGATTGGCACACTAGGCATCATGGCTCAGCTGTGCTCTCAATCAGCTCATAAAATTCCCAAAAATTTAACAATCGGCTTTCATAAGCCATTATGATCCACCTCCAGTACACCACTGTCTTGATCATACCTTCACCTTTTGCTCCTGACTTTTTCCCTTCTTATTTGAAGTTTGGACACTGAAAAGAATCAGGAAAGGAGCTGCTTCAACATTGAGATGCATAGGACACCATAGCTCCTGGCTTCAGGCATGAGTTCAGTTTCTTGTGCGGTTTGGCTTATGCACAGCTGCATTCTGAAAGTAAACACAGCATGTTGTTTTAATGAGACTTTTGCCAGCTGGTGAACTCACATAAGTTTCTGTAGCTGTTAATTCCATTTTTCCATAAAGTCTAAAATCTGTGAAGCTCTAATTCTCCTCTGCAAACCATTAGACTGTGTGTTGTTTTGAACTCAAACTTGGCATGCTTTCATAAAACACCATGCCTAAGGCATTGCTGCCATTTGTGGACAAAAAGCATTTTGGACTTGAATTCATTGCTAAAATTATGAACCATCAAGCTGCTGCAACAGATGTGGATGTTGCACAGTTGAGTGAACAATTAATTGACAACTATTTCAGCAAGGCTGATTTTCTGCCAAACTATTGGTGGTGATTGAGAGAATTTCATGCCAACTTTGGGGCTTGCTCTTTTCTCTTTATAGAACCATAAACTTGGAAGGGCCACTGAATCTTACTTTCTGCTCAGTGCAGGAATCCTATATAATATATTCCTGACTGGTGCTATTGTAGAGGACATAAGGAATGGCCTTGAAGGACAGAAGGAAGAGGGGCTTGAGCCTGTTCCAAGAAACTAACTTGAGAAAATATTTCAGACAGGCCCCTCCCTAGTTCACACAAAGGTAAAATGAGGGTGGGGGGAAGCACACTTAGAGTTGCAAGGTTCTGTTATTATAGCCATTACAATAAAAATAGTTGTGGCCTGTATGGCATTGGTTTCTTAGTCTGGTCTACCTTTTAGGGCTGACAGCTATCTAGCTTCTGCTCAAACTCCTCTTACAATTAGGAAGTTTCATTGACCTTCCCATACCTAGCTCATTATTCCACATCCTGCACTCTAAGATAATGGACAAGAGGTCAAGGCATTCTTCTGTTTGCAAATCCATCAGTTACTTAAAGCATGCTATCCTACCCCTATGTAGTTAACTTTTCTTGAGTTTAAACATATCTAATTTCATCTGATTCTACAAAGGACCGAACGTTCTTGCTACCTTTCTTTGTACCTGTTCCAGTTTGTCTGAATTTTTCTAAAACTGGTGATGCACAGCACTTGCAGTGGTTCTGGCCAATGCTGTCCACAGTGGAACTACTCCTTTGCATGATTGGGAATCCATAGTTCTATTGATGCAGCCTAAAATGATATTTGCCTTTTTTGCAGTCACAGAACTGTTGTGGTTCATGTTCATCATGTGATTAATACAATTTGTATCCCCCAATCTATTCCTGTGAATTTTATTTTTTCACTTAGACATGAGAAGATAATAACACAGAAGAGGTGAACTGACTGTTTATTAAGATCAGATTGGACTCAGCTCTGACCTGGAACACAGAAGAACTTAGTATATTACAAATAACTATACCATACTGCTCATAAATGGGTATGTTCAACTGTTGGTAAATACAACATTCCTCACATTAGGCACACTTTGCATTTATCTGTTAAATTCCATTATGTTATTTTCAGCTACCTCTAGCCTACTGAGATTACTTTAAATTTTGATTTTTCTGCAATTTGAGCAGGAAAGCAGATTAGAAATAAAATAAATACAAAGTAAGTTCTGTAGGTATCACCTATCCCTCCCAGTTTTGTATCATCCACAAATCTGAGAAGCATTCCCCTCAGTTCTTCATCTAAATCATTAATAAGATATTCCTAGGACCTAGCTCTATGGCCTCCCCCTTAATATCTATTTCCAGTTTGATGAGGAACAATTGAACACTTTTTGAGTTCAGGTTTCAAGCCATCTGTGGATACATCTAATAAATACAGTATGTCATTCAAATCATACTTAAACAATTTACTAATCAGAGTATCATGCTGTACTTTGTCAAACTTTTTGCTGAAATCAAGATATATTATATCCACAGTATTCCCAGAGACTACTAAAAAAGTTCCCTTTCAAAAAATGAAATAAGATTAGTTTGACAAGACTGGTCCTTTACAAGATTGCTGACATCTAGTAATCACTGTATTTCTTTCAAAGTATTTAAAGGCTGATCATTTTATGATCTGCTGTAGAACCTTCCTGGTATCAATTTCAGATTGAGTGGCCTAGAGTTCTACTTCTTCTTCTTTTTTCCTTTTACTGAACTTTTTTCCTTCAACTGAACTTTTAATACATTTTTGCCACTTCATGTTAACAGATCCACGAGTGACTTTAAGACCTGGGATGATGGATTTTTCAACCATGATATATGGGGAGAAAGAAGGAATTTGCAAACTTTTAATGGAACACTATGGACATATATTATCTGCACTGAGGTTTCATAATTTTGTCTTCAATATCTATATTCTCTTTGTCTTGAAAGCCATGCTCAACAACTCTTTAAGTTTATTGTCTTAATAAAAGGAGAGGTTATGAGATTGCCCACTTGCACTCCAGACAGCTGTTCCTCGTGAGTAGACTGCAGGAACTGAGGTTTTTGCAGTCAGCTTATGAGTTGAGTGGCTGGGAGTCCGGGGATTTCAATCAAGCTCATAGCCATAATGCAGCCTATGTGGACAACAAGGTTCACACAAGCCTCATTTCTTAAACACTTTCAGATGGAATTAATTTACAGCTAAAGAGAGATTTTCTAAGTGGCAGGATAAGAGAATTCTGCTTGGTGAGTCAGCATTCTTTCTGTATTACAAAGGGGAAAAAATGGTTTTAAAGATCTTAAAACTTTTGGCAAAAAGCTTTACAAGGAGTGGATATAAGAAAGTTTAAAATGGATAAAGGGATAGTTTATTTGAAAGATTATCTTTTGGGTGAAAGTGCTTTTGAACAAATTGAAATAGACAAATGAACCAGACCTTCATGGCAACGTTTTTTGTTTACTATTAAAGAGTGCAGACAATTGGTGAATTTTACAAGACAAAAGATAAAGGTAATATGAGCCAGACTGATGCTGACTGTAACTACAGAGTGGCCTTTGAGACAAAAGTATTAAGGGCACAGGAAGACAAAATAGAAAAAACAAAGGGGGAAAACTTGCCTTTTACTCTTTCCCTTGCAAATGAGACATTTTCACTTTTGGATTACAATCTGACAATGGCAACCATGAGAAAAGCAGCAAAAACAGCAGAGGGGAAGAGAGGATTGCTAGAGCAACCTGCAGAGAGAGGAATTACACCAGATTTACTTCAGAAGATGTTTGAGGAATTGGTTAATAAATTAGCTGAATCACTTGATACTAAATTGACAGTTTTTGAAAAAAGAATGGATCAAAGATTTGTAAAGATGAAAGAGGAGATGAAAGAAAAGGTTAAGAAGATGGAAAGCTCTGCAAAACGAGTGTCTGGAGATGTAAAACAAATCAATCGATCAAACAAACTTTATTGAGCACATCAACCAGCAAGGAAATTGGCACTCAATTATCCAAAATACCCAAAACCAAGTTGACAACATCAGGATAATTAGGAAAAATACATATAGGCAGAGAATTGCCTAAAAGACAATATTAAATTAAAATCTGCTAAAGGGCTTGCTCAGGCTGCACATATGCAGTAAATAAAAGAAAATTAATAATCCAGATAATATAAATTTTGAAGTAGCAATATAAAATGCAGATATAATACAGGTACATATGCATATAGTTGTGTGTATACACACACACATTTATAAGTACTACAATAGAATTATCCAAAAGGGATTTAAGAAATATAAACTTCTCTTACAGACCTCTGTCACACCTAAGAAAAATATAGTATAATAGCTAACATGGCATGTACACTCCAAAGCATAAAAGAAGTTAGGAAGTAGCCAACAGATCATGCTGAGCCTGAATCATTTCTGTCTATCCATATTCAGGCAAATTCAATTGCTCTTAATTATCCTTTGCCTGATTTTGCACGCCGCCACACAAAACATGGCAACCTTGTGTGTTATTTCAGAGTTGATATCAGAAAGTAGAAATTGCTCATACCGTTGATTGCTGTATCCTGTTTTGCTGGTCAAAGGTGGGTTAATGAAGACATTTCAGGGTTCTGTATAAAACTGGCAGTCTGGAAGAACATGTTCGATAGTCTCTATCTGTCCTGAGTTGCAAGGGCATACTCGCAATAGATATGGTGTCTTTTTATATCTTCCAGCCAGAAGTGCTGAAGGGAGAACATTACATTGGGCTAAGGTGAAGGTCCTTCTCTGATTTGGAATGTTAACCTATGTGAGATGCATAGCTGGTGCCAGAGTATATCTCTCGCTGTCCGCCAGTGGAAGCTGAATGGTATTACCAGCATCCATTTGACGATCTATGTCAAGCAGATGTTGCTTAAGTATGGCCCTTGCTTGCTTATAGCCCAGAAATAATAGGTAAGTGGGGGAAAGTCCTAGGAGGCTGAACTTGTTATAAACTGCTTGTTTCCACCCATTTTGGAATCTGTCTTCTAAAGTCAACGGGGCTAAGCCTACTATAGGGAAAAATGTCAGCTTCAACCAGATGTGTAGCACAGCTTCCCATGTTCTACTCTCCACTCTCACCTTTCCAGCCTCCATGAGTAATGAAGCATTAGAAACCCAGTGAGTAACTTGGAAAATTGCTCTTAAAAATTTAGATTGAACAAGTTCCAGTAGTACCAGGTTGGGGGGGTGATCCAAGTTGAGCTAGGAGCTTGGCCTCAAAGAGCTTAGTGGCTGCCAGTATATACTGACCTCCTCTGGAGTGATGAAATCTTAAAATAGTTGCTGCACTCCTATGTGCATTTTGTGAAGCATAGTTAACATAGGCTCTTTTATTTCCATTAGCTTGGAAGATTATCCCCAAGTATCAAAAACATTGCAGTTGTTCAATGGCATGGTTGATAATTTGTAAATGCATTTATTTGTTTGTTTGTTTGTTTGTTTGCTTGTTTATTGAATTTATATGCCACCCATCTCCCCCAGAGGGGAGACTCTGGATGGCTCACAATTAAAATCCAAAATAGTAAAAACAATGAAAATATAAATATCCATACTAAAATTAGCTAATAACAATTCCATATAAAAAGACTATATACAATTCAAGATGATGGGGGGGAGAAGTATTGATTATCACACCAGCCAATTCCAACAATGCGAGCCCCCATCAGGCCCCCAGGCCATCTGGTATAGCCATGTTTTCACACTTTTCTGGAAGACCAGAAGAGTGGGGGCAGACTGCACCTCAGGTGGTAAGCTGTTCCACAAGGCAGGGGCTGCAGCAGAAAAGGGCCTCTTCCTAGACCCTGCCAGCTGAAGTACCTTGACTGATGGGGTCTGCAACTTGCCCCTTCTTCCGGACCAAGTGGGGTGGGCTGATATAACAGGGGTGAGACAGCTCCTCAGATAACATGGTCCTGTGACATGAAGGGCTTTAAAGGTAATAACCAACACCTTGAATTGGACACAGAAGCAAACCAGCAACCAATGCAGCTTGCGTAACAGAGGTGTTATATGCGCCACCCTAGGGGCGTTCAAAACTGTCCACGCTGCTGCATTTTGCACCAGCTGTAGCGTCCGAATACTCTTCAAGGGTAGCCCCATGTAGAGCGCATTGCAGTAATTCAATTTTAGTTTTAGAATAGTTGATTTCCAGCTGGTTCTCTTTACAATGATGTGCAAAGGTGTTCAAACCTCTCCTGAGGCCAATTGGTGTCCTTGATATGATTACTGCATCATCCGCATATAACAGTATAGTAATATATCTCTCTGCTCTGCTAATTTGGGTGGATGGAAGTTCATATCTACCACATCATTTATATAAAAATTAAATATTAAATAAGAGAGTATTCTTTTTTGACTGATAGATTAAAACAGAAAAAGATTCCATTTTAATGGGACAAATTGGAAGGTGTGATCTTTACAGTCAAACAACAGAGGTTTTGATTCAATTCTTCCAGAAGGTGAGGGAATTTCTAGAAAATTTAAAGAGGAATCGGAGGAGATTCAAATGGAGGTATCAAATGGAGGTGCAACAGGAAACTCAAAGAGATGATACTGAACTAGGTGCTACAGGTCAATTTTTCTAAATTTTTGGCTTGATTATGGGTTACAAATGCTTAATGTGGAATATAAATGGAGCAAATGCTCCTCAAAACAGAAAAAAAATCATTATTTGAAAAAATTAAAACAAGATATATTAGAAAAAAGGACATAAAATATTTGATTTATAAAATCTTGGGTGAAGAATTTATTTCAGCAGGAACTAAAAAAAGAAATGGAGTTGTTTTGTATATAAATCCCCAACTAAACCCAAAACCTGTATTGACTGATGACCACGATAGATTTGTTGGGGTGGAAGTTAATTTGCATGGGACTAAAACTTTGATATTGGGAATTTGTGCCCCAAATGAGGATAAAATACTGTTCTATAAAGAGACTAATAGGTTATGAAAAGTGGTGTTTGATGGGGGATTAGAATGGAGTGATCCCTTCACAACTGGATAGAACTTCTGAGAAAAAATATTAAAATCACTCAAGGCAAATTACCAAGTTTCCTTTGATTTGATGGACATTTTAGGACTGGTTGATAAATGGAGACAGAAAAATGGCAATTCAAGAGATTACACCTACTTTTCTGAAAGACGTAGATCCTTTTCAAGAATAGACATGATTTGGATTTCAAAGTATTTGGCTACTAAGATTTCTAAAATGGAGATATTACCAAAGACTTTTTTGGATCATAACCCTGTGTGTTTGGTTTATAAAAGGAAATCTAGTTCTTTTAGATGGAGACTAAATGAAATGTTGCTACAGAAAGAAGCAATAGTGGAAAATTGTAAAAAGAAACTAAAATAATTTTTTGAAAATAATTTAGATAAAGATACTGAATTTAGATAAAGATATTGAATTAAGAATGGTCTGGGATGCAAGTAAAGCTTTTATTAAAGGTTATTTTATACAACCTAACAGTGAGCTCAGAAAGAAGTCAAGAGAAAACACAAGCTATTTTGGATGAGATAAAGAGAAAAGAAGAAGAATTAAAGAAATTTCCAAAGATAAGTATTTCTTAACAAATTAAGCTTTTACAATGACAGTTATCAATGTTAATAGTAAGAGAAATGGAAATAAAAATGAACTATGTAAAACAACAAAGATTTGAGTTTGCAAACAAACCAGGAAAGTGGTTAGCATATAAATTACAAAAAGAAAAAGAAGAGAAAATGATGAAATTACAAGAGGGAGATACTGTATTAATGGACAGCATGGCTATACAAAAAGCATTTTATCAATATTCTTCCAACATGTATAAAGGAAGTGACATCTCTCTGTAGAAAATAGATGAATATCTAAAGAAACAAAATTTACCGAGGATTACAGAGGAAAAGAAAGGACCTATAATGAGAAGGGAATTTTCTGAAGTTATAAAAAAGATCAAACCAGGAAAGGTGTCTGGACCAGATGGATTATCAGGTTTTTATTATAAATGTGTTGAGGATGATCTTTTACAACTTTTACAAAACACAATGAACTCTATCTTACAGGGAGGAAAGATGTGAAACAGTTGGAAAGAGGCCAATATAGCATTAATTGTCCGATTAAGGAAGGACAGGATTTGACTTTAAGAAGAAACTATAGGCCGATGTCATTGCTGAATAATGACTACAAGTTGTTTACAATTCTAGCTGATAGACTGAAAGTAATTTGCAAGAATTTATTCATGAGGATCAATGTGGGTTTTTACATAAAAGACGGTTAAAGGACAATGTTAGAAATGCGTTGAACATTTTGGAATATTTGGAGCAACATAATGAAAAACAAGATGCATTGATTTTCCTAGATGTAGAGAAGGCCTTTGACAATTTGAACTGCACTTTCTTGTTCAAAGTTTTGGAGGATATGAACTTTATAAAATGGGTAAGATCGATTTACACTTTGCAGAAAGCGCAAATAATTGTTAATGGAGATCTAACAATGCCTTGTGGGATATAACAAGGAACAAGATAGGGATGCCCACTGTCTCCTGTCTTCTTTATTTTGGTAGACAAAAGAATGTATGGTTTTGAACATTGTAAGACTGAGTTTTAAATAGAATTGTGTACAAATGATGAACATGTAATTGCTAAAATGTATAGACTTACTGAAATTTGAAACAAAAGAAGAATAAGTGAAAGAATGTATGATAAAGTGGGCTAAAATTTTTGGTTATAAATACAGATGAAACAATGGAAAAATATGTGGTTGAAAGGATTGAAATTTACATTGTTATAATCTTAAAGAGAATTTTTATAAAATGATGTACCGTTGGTATAAGTCACCAGAGAAATTGTCTAGAATGTATAAAGGCACTTCAGATTTATGCTGGAAATGTGAACAACAAGAAGGGACATTTTATCATGCTTGGTAGACATGTAAAAAAGCTAGAAAATTTTGGATTCATACACTGATTCAGAGGATTTTAAAGATTAAGATACAATTGAGACCAGCAATCTTTCTTTTGGGATTAATGGACAAACAGTTCAAAAAAGTCATGGAACTTTTTTGTGTGTGTGTGATAACTACAACAAGATTATTATACGCACACAGATGGAAAGATTCGGCAATGGAGGCGTGGTTGGTAAAGATGGTGGAACTTGCTGAAAACACCAAATTGACTGATCAGAGAAAAGACAATACCTACATTTATTGCTGAACTGGAAACTCCTTATAGACTTTTTGCATAAAACATAAAAAAATGAATTTATGATTTATGGTTTTGATGATTAGACAGGATAGATTATAGAAAGAAGAGAGTCATGTTGTAATTTTAGAGTAAGAGGTAAATTTATAATTGTACCTATACATAATTGCTGTAAAGAAGATCGGAAGCCACTTCTTTGTATGTTTTTCCTTTCTTTTCTATTTTTTTTAAACTTTTTTTCCTTTCCTGCACTTTCAGCTTTCTCTTTGATTTCTTTCTTTTTCTTTTCTCCTTCTTACTTTATATTAGTTTGTATTAGTGTTTATCTTCTTTTTTAAAACCATATATATATATATATAAATAAATAAATAAATAAAATGTCTGGACCTTTAAATATATATATAGCCTAACATAGTTAGATGGGCCTGACTCCATCTGAAGCCCTAGAGACTGCTAAACAAAGGCTCACAGCACTGGCTGCCAGGCTAAGGAGATACATTAGAGAAACAGAGGCCAAGAAGATAAATGCCCTGTTCTCCAAAGAACCATCCAAAGTGTACTCCCAACTGCAGTGCAACCACACAGTAACAGCTGAGCCACCAGCAGTGGAAACTGAACAGTACTGGAAGAACATATGGGAGAAAGAGAAGTCACATAACACCAGTGCAAAGTGGCTGCAGGACCTGAAAGCAGACCATAGCATCTCCCAGTACAAGAACCAGTCACCATCACAGTAGCAGACATCCAACAGCAGGTCAAGAACATGAAAAGCTGGACAGCACCTGGCCCGGATATGATCCACACCTACTGGCTAAAGAAACTAACAGCAGTGCATGAACGCCTAGCAGCACAGATGAACCAACTGCTAGCAGCAGGCTCCCACCCAGACTGGCTAACACAAGGAAGGACAGTGCTGATCATGAAAGACCCTCACAAAGGAACAGTACCATCCAACTACTGGCCAATAACCTGCCTCCCCACAACATGGAAAGTTCTATCAGGCATCCTAGCTGCCAAGCTACAAGACCATATGGGCCGGTACATGAGCACAGCTCAGAAGGGCATTGGGAACAACACCAGAGGCTCAAAACACCAGTTACTCATAGATAGAGCAGTTGCTCAAGACTCAAGGTCTAGGCAGACCAATCTGAGCACAGCCTGGATTGACTACAGGAAAGCCATGACTCAACACCACACACATGGATCTGTGAATGCCTGGTGCTATACAAAGTCAACAGGACACTAAGGACCTTCCTCAAGAACTCAATGGGACTGTGGAAGACAACATTGGAAGTGAACTCAAGACAGCTCGCACAAGTGGCCATCAAGTGTGGCATATACCAAGGTGATGCACTGTCCCCACTACTGTTCTGCATAGGCTTAAACCCCCTCAGCCAGATAATCACAAGGTCTGGATATGGGTACAAGTTCAAGAGTGGAATCACCATCAGCCACCTCCTCTACATGGATGACATCAAGCTTATGCTAAGAGTGAATGAGACATCGACTCACTGATCCACCTGACATGGATCTACAACGAGGACATTGGGATGTCATTCGGACTGGAGAAGTGTGGCAGGATGATAGTAAAGAGAGGGATGGTAGTTAAGACCAATGGAGTGGAACTACCAGTGGGCCACATAGCAGACCTAGAGACCAGCTATAAATACCTTGGTGTCCCATAGTCACACAGGAACCATGAGGAACAGGCAAGGAAGACAGCAACATCCAAGTATCACCAAAGGATAAGACAGGTCCTGAAGAGCCAGCTCAATGGGAAGAACAAGATCCATGCCATCAACATATATGCCCTGCCATTCATCAGATACCCTGCCGGTATAGTGAGCTGGCCAAAGGAAGACATGGAGGCTGCCGATGTGAAGACCCGGAAGCTCCTCACAATGTATGGAGGTTTCCACCCCAAGTCCAACACCCAGAGACTGTACACCATCTGCAAAGAGGGCGGGCAGGGTCTGATGAGTGTCAAAGCCACTGTCCTGGATGAAACCCAGAGTATCCAGGAGTACATCAGTAAGATGGCACTCAAAGATGAGCTGCTGAGAGAATGCCTCAGGCAGCAGCAGACATGAGAGGAAGTTCAAGCGGAGGAAATACCATGGCAAGACAAGCCCCTGCATGGGATGTACCATCGACAGATAGCTGAGGTGGCTGACATTGGGAAATCCTATCAGTGGCTGGAAAGGGCCGGACTAAAAGACAGCACTGAGGCACTGATCATAGCAGCACAAGAACAGGCACTAAGCACCAGATCCATAGAAGCAGGGGTCTACCACACTAGACAGGACCCAAGGTGCAGATTGTGCAAAGAGGCCTCAGAGACAGTCCAACACATAGTGGCAGGGTGTAAGATGCAGGCAGGAACAGCATACACTGAACGGCACAACCAAGTAGCTGGCATTGTGTACAGGAACATCTGCACAGCGTATGGGCTAGGCCCCCCCAAGTCCAGATGGGAGATTCCACAGAAGGTCATGGAGAATAACAGGGCTAAGATCCTGTGGGACTTCCAGATCCAGACGGACAGGCAGGTAGTGGCCAATCAACCAGACATCGTGGTAGTAGACAAAGACCAGAAGACAGCGGTAGTGATAGATGTAGCAGTGCCAAGTGACAGCAACATCAGGAAGAAGGAGCATGAGAAGCTGGAGAAGTACCAGGGCCTGAAGGAGGAAGTAGAGAGGATGTGGAAAGTAAAGGCCAAAGTGGTCCCAGTGGTGGTAGGAGCACTCGCCGCTGTGACTCCTACGCTGGGAGAGGGGCTCCAACAGATCCCAGGAAAAACATCCGAGCTCTCTGTCCAGAAGAGTGCAGTGCTAGGAACAGGTAAGATACTGCGCAGAACCCTCAAACTCCCAGGCCTCTGGTAGAGGACCCGAGATTGAGAAAGACACGTACCACCCATAGGGGTGAGAGGGGAATTTATTTATTTATAAAAATAAAAAAATAAAATGTCTGGACCTGGGATGATGGATTTTTCAACCAAGATATATGGGGAGAAGGAAGGAATTTGAAAGTTTTAATGAAATAGTATGGACATATGTTATCTACATTGAGGTTTCATAATTTTTTCTTCAATATCTATATTTTGCTTTGTATTGAAAGCCATGCTCGACAACTCTTTAAGTTTATTATCTGATGAAATGGACTCCATGCCATAATAAATGTGTTAGCTTCTGAGATGCTACAATGCCTTTTGTCGTTTTTGTGTCAGCAGATAAGCACAGTTACTTCTCTGAAAATGGATTTGTTAACTTTCTTCATCCATAAAATATCAATTAAATCTTTAAAGCTTAATAACCTTAATAACACATGTGGAATGCTGAGTAGCAGATTCTTTTTTTAAGGGTTTATAGATATTTCCTATTATGCCCATAATCTGAGTTTTGGTTAATGGCAGGACAGCAGTGAGAGGCAGCCTGGAATAGGGGGCATGAAGACACGAGGAGGCTTGGTGGCTGCAGCAGGAGTTCCTGGGGACCAGTCCCTCCACCCCCAACTAGGCTCAGCCAGTACTGGCCATGGGCACCACCTTAAAGGGCCAGACACTGACAAAGCACAGGAGGCCAGGCATCAACAAACTCTCTATGACTTAGGCAGAGTTATTAAGACACAGCCATTACAAATGGTTAATCAGATGGTTAACCAGATAAGCTAACCAGCAACTCCAGAAGCTACAAGAGGACCATTCCTCCATTCAGCTCCCAGTCAACTGTGTATAGAAGGCTGATATTGCGTGACTCTAGGGCCGTGTGTAGAAGAAAACTGAAGAAACTCTAAGGGCTTACAAAAAGTGGACCAAGGAAGGTTAAAAGGGAGCCAAATGTTAAGAGGAGGTTTGTAGAAGGCAATAATATTAGAATCAAGTACCATAGAATGTAGACTGATAGATTGTAGAACTGTAAAGACCCCAAAATAGAATATAGGATAAGCTAAAAATAGTACCAAGAGAAAAAAAAAATAATAGAAATAAGAGCTTTAAAGCATGTGGGATGCTAAAGTATAAAGAAACCTTTATTTTTTATATATATATCTGTAATCAAATCCCCTTCAAATGGAATTGGTTGTCTCTTGACTGGTTCCATCACCATCCCCTGAATCAGACCTGCAACAGTCTATCTCCAATTTTGACAATACGACAACTACAAAGTCTCTGAAGAAGGATAACTTTCCAAGGATTGGTAACCTCAAGACTGGGGAACTGTTAGCACTCCCTGGAGAGCAGTTTGGAGACGGTGGTTACTGTGGACTGATGTGGCAAGGTTACTCAGTGAAATCCTTAAATCTCCAAATGTAACAGATGCACTAAAGGTTGCCAATTAGTTTCTCACTCTTCACTTCAGAGTAGTGTTGTTGGTCTATAAGGTATTAAGCAGCTCAAGGAATATCGTACTGCTATATAAGCCTATCTGATTTTTTTTTTAGGTATAGATGCCCTGCTAATCATGCCATAGCTTGCTGTTATTAACTTTACTATGTTATGGATGCAGGCCTTCTTTTAATGCTACCAGCATAAAAAAGTTAGGGCTACCAGAAATTGAAACCTTATCTTTTCCTTCGATCATTTCAGCTGCCCTATTATTTAATTATTGTACGGTAAAACTAAAATAGTTCATTTAATCTTTTCTATTTTTTTTTTACTGTAGCTTTGATTATATTTATTGTCATTATTTTTGTAAACCACTTTTTCATATTTTTAATGAAAAGATATATAAACGTTTGTATATAAAATTAAAATAATACTTTTAGGTGAATGTACAATAAGCAAACATGCTTACAGGGTAAATCTTGTACTTTTCAGAATTTCCTGAAGCATTTCAGAGCTCAAAAAATGTATATGTTATATATGGAAAGCACATTTGAAAAAAATGTCTATATGCAAACAAGTGTCCACGGTAATGGGTGAATTAAGAAAAATGGGCATGACAATATCTGTGTGTGTGTGTGTTTATAATTCGCAAACAGATGCAGAAATGAGTTAATGGAAACATGTCATACCTACTGTCCTCTATGTTAGCCCCACTGAACTCAGCAGTAGTTATTTCTGAGTAAACAGGTATAAGATTGCACTGTTAATGATTGAGAAAGTCCAGCTGATAAATTTGCCCACCCTTAATTTCAATTTCAGACTTCAAAATAATATGCACTTTTGCCTTCTGTTCTTCTAATACGTTGCATATATTAATGCTATTATACCATATTCTTTTGGTTGTATGAAATCTACTGGAGTACTGGAATATGGATGTTTTTTTCCCTTCTTTCAATACCAACTTGAACTTTTATTACAGAATGTTGGCTCAAATACAATAAAATCGATGGACATTAAATATGCTGACACAGATGGGACCAGTAGCAACAAACTGTTGCTATGTTACAAGATTTCCCATTTTCCATTGTTCTCCTTCCATTCTCTTTTACTTCTCTCATTTTCCATTTTCCTTCCCAAAGTGTTCTGTGAGTGTGTTTAGTCAGTAGGGTTTTAAAAGTTTACCCCTTCCCCTCCTTCTGAAAACTAGAGTTTATCTAGGCTTTTCTTTCTTCTCAGTGCCCCTTTTTGGCAAGAACAAACGATTACCATTCAGATTTTTGTTTATTTTTTGTGGGTTTTCTTGTAGCAAGTGAACCTTATTTAGTTGATATAGCTGTGATAGTGGAACAAGAAATAATCAAGAATTCTGTAGGATGGCAAAGAGTTTCCTTGCAATAACATTTGTTTGACAGCTCTCTGACCCACAACCAGCAAAACAGATTTATACATATCTCTCATCTGTTAAGCACTGATGTTTTCAAATTGTTACCCAAACACATCATAAATCCTACATCTCCATCTGGCAACTAGGTTTATAATAAATTCCTCTAAGGATTCCAGTGTTAGAGTCTCAATTAAATTGTTTTTCTTCACCATATAGTATATAGCTGATACAAGTGAAAGAACAATGTTTGCCAAGCACTAAAAAAATTGAGAGACCAAAGAGGGACAAGAAATGCATTCTGCATAATTTTACTTGGCAGAAATGTATTACTTTAAATTCTAAGCAACAGTGAATGCTTCACTGCAAACAAATATGTGAATGTTTCTCATTCAGCATTTGAGCAGACAGGAGGAATAAATCAAGGCATGTAAACAGTGGATTCTCCTTCAGGAACTGTATTAGGACCAGCTGTTAATTATGTATTTATGAGATATTTAATGACATAATCAGGAAGGAAAAATAGAAAAAAGGTAAAATAAGACCAAAAGTAAGTAGGAATGAGATTTACAAGCATTGTAAAATTAAGTAAAAATTTTCAAGGTGACTTTAGTTAAGTTCTACCTAATAAAGTATCCTCAACCAAGAACGTCAGCTTATTATTAAGACCAAGTTAATATGCTGTAATTAACAACAGCGATCAATATAATATGGTGTATAAATCAAAGTGAGACATTATGGTAATTTGTTCCAATCTAAGAAATCTATTCTTATTTAGCTTATCATATCTGAAGGGACTACTGCAATGTACTTTACATGGGGCTGCCCTTGAAGAACATCTGGAAGCTACAGCTGGTGCAGAATGCAGCTGCGTGGGCAGTTATTTGTGCTCCTTGATCAGCAAATTGGTTACTAGTATGTTTCCAGGTTCGATTCAAGGGGCTGGTTGTAACCCATAAAGCCCTTCATAACGTGGGGCCAGGTTATTTGAGGGACTGCCTCAAATACTTTTTTTTGTGCGTGTGTCTTCGAGTCAGTCTTGTCTCCTGGTAATTGCCTGGACAAGTCCCTACAGCAGTGTTGTCCAAACTTGGCCACTTTAAGATGAGTGGACTTCAACTCCCAGAATTCCCCAGCCAGCTGGCAGGGGAATTCTGGGAGTTGAAGTCCACTCATCTTAAAGTGGCCAAGTTTGGACAACACTGCCCTACAGGTTTTTAGCAGCATGTTTGCAAGGGTTTGCCACTGCCTGCCTCCTACGGCTGAGAAAGAGCGACTGGCCCAAGGTCACTCAGTGAAAGACATAGGTGTCTGAAATACATCAGGCATTTCAGTAAAAAACCAAAAATATCGTGTTTTTGTGTATGCTATCTGCATCTACCCCTTTGCTGTTTGGATTTCCAAGTTGTTAGCTGACATCAAAATGATTTAGGCTGATTAAAATAAAATAAGAACAGCAAAGTACACCAAAAGGAGTTCCACACTGAGGTCTTGAGCATTCAGATGACAAATGTAGTTCATGGTAAGCAATGGGGTGTCTGCAGGGGTCACTCAACAGTGTCAAAATGGCAGGCGTGACTGGGCTGATCAAAGCCCCGCCCCTTTTCACATGCATGCAATGCATACAACTGACATTAAAAAGGAGTAGGGCTTCTATCACCCAATCACACCTGCAGTTTTGACATAGTTGATCATGTCATATCATATGTACATAGGTAACCCCAAACCAGTGAAACAGATTTTGAAAGCAAGCAAGAATCTGCTGGGAGAACGAGATGGAAAAAAGCAACTTGCATTTCATTGATAAACTACACTTAGAACCACATAAACAATGTAAGGTTCTATATAATTTTCAGAGGGATTTTGATGTGGCAGCAAAAGCAGAAAGTGTTTCATAACACCTTAAAGATTAACCTATATATTATTGCATGAACTAAAAAAAAAAAATCTCAATTTTTTTAGGTGTTACAAAACACTTAAATACATTGCGTACTTTAAAAACATCACAGAAATAACAAATATATTATGGCATAAGATTTTGTCTCAGAAGAAATGAATTCTGGTCCTCAAAAAAAAAATGTAGGCAATAACAAATGTCTTTGTCTTTAAGGTGTCAATAACACTTTCTGTTGCCACATCTAGAGCATTTAAAATGTCCACAACTTTTATTGCTTTATCTAGGTACCCCATCCAAATTCCTGTAAGGTAAACTGATATTACTTCCATATTGACAGATGGGTTAAGGCCAGAAAGAATAATGGCTTACCTATAGCAATTTACTGAATTTGTGGTTGATAAATGAATCAAGGATTTCTTGATGCGTGCTGCTAGCTACCCTGTCACATTTGCTCTTAAAGTAAGATGAATGACAATTTCTTAATAGGGGCCATGTCTGAATGCCTTTTGGAATGCATCTTTCATGGAACTCCTTATTTACTGACTTATCTCATTAGTAAAAACCAAATTCGATTTGTTTTTCTATCGCCATGAGATTATGGCATGATTAAACAATATTGGGGTGTTTTTTCCTTCAACCTTTCATTGAGCATACTTCAATATGTCAAAGAATTGCTAAATAAGTAAAAACAGTACTGAACATAGTACTTGGATAGAGTACCTGTCAATGTTTGCTTGACCGATTAACCTTCTGGAGATATTCTTAGCATTCAGAATAAAGGCAAGGTCTTTTAAGAGGTGTAGCACATGACTTTGATGTTGTACATGTAAGATGCATGATTCCAAAATCCACATTAAAGTAATAATTTTATCAACCCAACTTAATAACCCATCGATAATTATGTTTGCTATTTTTAGATGGCATTGCTATTGTTTGCCTTTGAACTGGCTTTTGCTCTGATATGGATCTTGAATACTTCTGTATGAGCCAGCTTGCTCTCTTGTATGCAAACAACTGACCTTACCATGAGTTAGACATCTCTTCAGACTTGAATTTATTATATTGATGGAGAAAATTCTTGAATTTTCAAACATGTTACTTTTGGCATTTCAAAAAGCTACCTTGTCTTGTGAAATAAGTATCTGTTTTGTTGTAGCACCATAATGGGTGAGATATGTTTTAAGGATTATAGGCTGGAAGATATGGCATTTTTTTTCCCACAAGTGTATTGTTTAGATGGAAGTTTATAGTAAGGTTGGGTTAAATAGGTTGGATAAACGTGTCACTTCCACAAACTCAGTGGCTAACTTCTTTTAAAGAGTACTACCAATAGTATATACTTTAAAATATGTTGCATTTTTATCAGTATACCAAATCCAGATGGTATTTTTAACATGTTATAGTTATAAAGATATGGACATATTGAAAGAAAGAACATGTAGAATTGGAAAAACTTTCAAATTGTCGAAGATAGTCACAGGATTTTTATTTTTTTAAGGAAAAAACCTCTTGTTTACACAAACCTCATTCACTGTGCCTCTCCACTGTTTATACCCATGTCACGTTTCCTTATTTCCAGCAGGTCCCTCCACTGTTCCTACATTGCCTTTTGTTCCTTAATCTTCTCACTTTGTTTTTTTAATCATGTCATCAACTCCCTCTAACCACAACTTTCTCGTTCTTCTCCTTTCTCTTGACCCATTCACTCTTTGTTCTTATGTTTATTTTGCAATTCATCCTCATTCATTCTCTTTACAGTACAGTTTTTACTTACTTAGCAATGTAAGCAACCTAAATATACTTACTTCATACTGATCATTCATGTTTATATTCAGTCCACATTCATTCAGAACACATTCATTGTCAGCTCTTTTTGTTTGATCATACACACTTCTTAAGCATTCCATTCTGACTGCATTTAACTTACTTTTATGTTTTTTCTGACACATCCAATTCTTATTTCCATATAACAAAGTGGACAGAAGCACATACTGTACTTGTACACATCCTTGTCTGTGCTGGGCTTAGCAAATGTTAAATTATTTCAGTCATTTACCACTCATCACATTCTGCAATTGACCTTCAATTCCAGTTCCATGCAAAACGTCCCATAACTCAAGCCTATTCACATTAACATAAGAGTTCTCTAAATCAACAAATATACAGTAAAGTTTCTTTCACACATTTATACAATTCTCAGTGTCTTTCGGTGACCAGCAAAAATCTGGTCTGAGCATCCCCTACTCTGCATACCTCTACTTCCCAATTTTGCTAATTTTCACTTCTTGTAAGCCTTTAAACAGAATTCTACTAAACAAGTTCACAGGTACATCCCAAGTGTTACATACATTAGCTAACGATGGCTCCAGTAATAATTTATGAATATCACCTCTGTTTTATATTTGCTGATATAGTAGTACCAGTGCAATCACATGTAATATGTGGGCACAGACATGCATTCCTACAAGAGTTGTTGGTTAAATCCCTGGGCCCATATTTCACAACAAAAAGCATCTTTAGGATACAATATTGTTTTTGTCTACCTGTGTCATATTTACATGATATGTTCTGTTCCTGTACTGGAATGCAGAATGGTTCCCTTTTCCCCAAATTCCCATTGCCACTACCTGATATGTACGAAGCTCATCAAACAGCTTATCCATTCTTGGGTCTCCACATGGCCTATCACTTTTTCTGTCCTGGTCACTTTTTGTACATTTTGGCCAAATGTGCAAAAAGTGACCAGGACAGAACCAAACCCCACATTTAATCCACACATGCAAACCAGATGAGGCAACCAGCAATAAACCAATTCTCATCTGAAGAGGCTGCACTTCAATTGGAATGGAAAATCTAGAACTCAGCATACACAACCCAAAATAAGATACAGAGAAGCATAGGAATACAGCCATGTGACAGTATATCTGGATTCTTGAGGGGAGGGGTGGATAAGTAAATATTGTCCATAGCAGAAGAAAAACTCTGCCATAGAAGCACATCAATTTTTTTTAGTTAGTTCAATATTTTCTCCATTTTTCTGGGTTGTGAGCTGACTATGCTCATAGGTCACCTGAGCATATTCTTTACTTTTTTGACTATTGCTTTTCTAATTAAATTTACCATTACTTTAAACTTTATATTTATAAGCAGATTTCACACAAATGTGTGTCCTCTTTTGTCCTTTCATGACCACGTACAAGTGGATACCCTTTTAAGTAAAGGGTACTTAGAAGTTTTATTCAGCTGGGATTTATCAGCTACATTGTACTATAGTTTGTTTGTTTGTTTATTAAATTTATATAGTTCCCAAAGCTCTCAGTTGGGGCTACAATACCATATCTGGGCTGCAAAAGTCTGATTACCACTAGTTGGTAGCAAAGAGTTAGAGTTTTATGGATCTCTTTGCTGCCATATAGTGGACATCTGAATTTTTTCAGCCCAGATATGGTAACCCTATTCTCAGAATTGTATTGAATTGTAGTCTAGTATTTCTGAAGACATCAGGTTATAGAAGGCTGGTGTACAGACTGTAGCCAAAATTATGTCGAAATATTCGTCTAAAATATGTTCAATAGAAAAAAACTTTGAACAGATAAAAATGATTTTGTTTAATTCAATATAAATCATGTGCTTATTTTGTAGATTCTTCATTAACTGAAGATATTTCAGTGAGCAATGTCTGTCAGAAAGTCTATTTGCCATATGAGAATTTCACAAAATGTTTACTTCAAGCCTTTCACTCATATAGTGTAAAATATAATATTGAGATAATCTGGCCATATTAATATCATATGGCTATTCGGTTTTGGTTTAGTTTATAGTGTATATTAAGGTACTGTGGTTTGTAAACCATGGTTTATAACTTATTGTATTCTGTATAGCAGTCAGTTATGAGTTATTCAATGAAGCATAGTTTATAGCCAGTCAACTATGATTCATCCCAAAAACATGATTAAACAAATAACATAGCAAATGTTTGAAACCAACCACGGGAACAATGATGAAAGCTCTGGCAATGCACAATAATCTGAAAAATTCTCGTTCCTTGTGACAATTCATGTTATATTCCAGTATAACTGGTTCATTCATGAGCCTAAAAAAAAAGCATGAAATTAGTTTGTTAGTTTACCAACATGGACATAGCTGGCTATTAAGAATGATGGGGTACCAATAGAAGAGAATATATGTAGATATATGTAGCTCAGGGTTGAACTGTGAAGTCCTTGGTGCCCTCTGAGCTTGGTTGTTTGCTTGCAGATGTTTCATTACCCAACTAGGTAACATCATCGGTGCGAGTAAGTGTGGAGTTTGCTCCCTGTTTATATATAGTAGCTGTAGATGGGGTAATTTAACATACACTGGGAGACATCAAAGAATATTTAATATAATACCTTCTTGGAATCTTTAGTGGCATTTTTATACATGCATCAATTGTCATCATCTCCTCATGATCACAAAAGCTACATATCTGGAGGTCAGGGATGGTTCCTTGCAGATGTTTCACCAAATACTTACACAGATTGGGATAGGACTTAGTACTGTCCTGTTCTTCTCAGCTATCATGATCCAGACACTGAAGGAAATTAGTAGAACGTATGTCATGATAAAAAACATAGGAGACCAAAATCCCAAATTATCAAATATAGTAACATCAACTATCTTAGAAATAAATCTAATAAATAAGTGGCTTTATTTAATGTATTTCCTTGCCCAAATATTAATTTCTTGGACTCCTCTGAAAAATATGTTATCAGCCTCCTTTTCTAGAATTTGTGTTCTTGTTTATAACACCATCACAATGTAGAACAATTTTGTTTTATAGCAACCTAATTTACCCAAGGTTACAGAAATTATTTACATGTAATGCTAAATAAATACCTGAGTCTCTTTAGCATGTTTTTTTACCACCCCATCTGTTAATGTGGCCAATACAATTTGAATAGAAGGAATTACTCATTTTGACTCATTTGGTGATTAGCAGACACACAATTTCCTGTTTCTGTAAACAGATGTGCTCTTACAACACTTTCATAACAGACTTTGCAAAATTCCAGTTTTGCAATAGCAAATGTACTTACAGGAATGGCTAGAGCTCAGTGATAGGAATATACTTTGCAGAGAATTTCAATCCTTGGTACCTCCAGATAATTGGATCTAGGGAGCTACTGCTAGTCAGAGTAGACAGTATTAGTCTGTGAATGCTTCCACGCTGACAGGTCCTACCGCTGTCAGTCAAAAGTTACTGTATTATCAGTTTTCTCCCATTAAGAAAAAAGGAACTATGAGAAAATAAAAAGCAGAAAATGAAATCTCAATACAATTTTATGAAAGCAGCTTCATATGTTTGAAAAAATAGAAGTGAAAAATATTAGTGTCTGAACATGCATTATTTGTGGTTGATGACCAGGCTATATATTCAAATACTGATCCAAGGATTTCCTCTTAACAGACACAGAAACATCTACCTATGAATAATGTGGTAGTAACATCCATTCAGACATTAAAAAATCTCACCTAATTGCATGTGGTTTGTATGAAATGTCAAAGAAATGTAAAATGTAAGACATCACAAGATACAGTGGAACCTCGGTTCACAAATTTAATTCGTTCCGCGACTCTGGTCGTGACCCGAAATGGTCGTGACCGGAATAAAATTTTCCCATAAGGTTCAATGTAAATACAGTTAACCCGTTCCGACCCCAAATTTGGTCACCAACCAATTTCTGGTCATGACCCGAGTCAAATTTCCCCATAAGGTTCAATGTAAATACGGTTAATCCGTTCTGAACCATGTTTTTTTTTTAAAAAAACCGCAAAAATATGACACAAAGTACAGTATGAAGAGAGAGAAAGCTAACCTTGCTCGGGAGGGAAAATGGCCGCGCTTCCTGCTCGGAGGGAGAGTCCCCTCCCTACAGGAAGTCGCGACCATGTTACACGGGAGGGAAAATGGCCGCGGATCCTGTTCGTCACCCGATCCAGCGTTTGCGACCGGAGGTAAATTTTTGCAGCCTGAGCTGGTCGTGACCCGAATTGTTCGTGAACAGATGCGTTCGTGAACCGAGGTTCCACTGTATTTACTTGATGTTCCATTACTTTTTCAGTTGCTTAGAGAATCTGATAGGCTATTTAAAATACAACAAAACTATTTTTATAAGGACTAACAATGAATGTATAAATACCTTTGAAAGGATCTATAGCCTACTCAAATGGGAATTCAGAAAGTATTATATGGCATGAAGAAGTCATGAAACACTGAGTACAAAATCATTGATACTGTAATTAAATAAAAGCATGATTTTTGTGCATATGAATTCTATTTTAACAGCACCAAATAATTTAATGACATAATTATGATTACTTTCAGGTTGGATTTACCATATGCTATGTCCAGGTGATGGGCTGTCATTTTACCAACATCACTCCACCCTCCTTAATTATATGCAATATTTTAACCAAACTTTGGGTCTTATCACGTTGTCCAAACCAAAACTGGCCTGTAATTTATGACTGGGCTACCCTGTCTAGGCTCAAAAATCCAATGACCACTAAGTAAAAAGCAAAGAGATACAAAAATGCTTTCTTGCCATCTAGTGGTCACTGGATTTTTGCAACTCAGACAAGGTAGCTCTACGTATTTATAACAAATGTTGATTTGATTATAATGTTATGCATGTGCCAGGGAAAGGGACTACACATAGTTAGCTTATAATGTCATGTGAATGCAATTTGTGAATGTCCATAGTCCCTTTGTTGTTGTTGCTGTTCAGTCATTAAGTCGTGTCCAATTCTTCGTGACCCTATGAACCATATTGCGCCAGGCCTTCCTGTCCTTCACTGCCTCCCAGAGTTTGTTCAATTTCATGTTCATTGCTTCAGTGATGCTACCTAACCCTTCTCCTTTTGCCTTCAATCTTTCCCAGCATTAGGGTCTTTTCCAAAAAGTCCTGCCTTCGCATTAGATGGCCAAAGTATCTGAGCTTGAGCTTCAGTATCAATCCTTCCAATGAGCAGTCAGGGTTGATTTCCTTCAGGATTGACTGGTTTGACCTTCTAGCAGTCCAAGGGACTCCTAAGAGTCTTCTCCAGCACCACAATTCAAAGGCATCAATCAGTCTTCCTTATGGTCCAGCTCTCATAGCCATACATTGCTACTGGAAAAACCATAGCTTTGATTATGTGGATCTTTGTCAGCAAGGTGATGTCTCTGTTTTTTAATATGCTGTCTAGGTTTGCCATAGCTTTCCTCCCAAGGAGCAAGTGTCTTTTAATTTCATGGTTGCACTTTCTGTCTGCGGTGATCTTGGGGACCAAATAAATAAAGTCTGTTACTGCTTCCATTTCTACCCCATCTATTTGCCAGGAATTGATGGGTCTAGATGCCATGACCTTAGTTTTTTTACTGTTGAGTTTCAAGCTAGCTTTTGCACTCTCCTCTTTCACTCTCATCAAGAGGCTCTTTAGTTCTTCTTCACTTTCTGCCATTAGGGTGGTATTGTTTGTATAACTGAGGTTGCTGATATTTCTCTCTGCAATCTTAATTCCAGCTGTGATTCTTCCAGCCCAGCATTTCTCATGATGTACTCTGCATATAAGTTGAATAAGCAGGGTGACAGTATACAGCCTTGTCGTACTCCTTTCCTTATTTTGAACCAATCGGTTGTTCCATGACCGGTTCTAACTGTTGCTTATTTGCCCGCATATAGATTTCTCAGGAGACAGATAAGGTGGTCTGGTACCCCCATCTCTTTGAGAATTTGCCACAGTTTGTTCTGATCCATACAATCAAAGGCTTTTGCATAGTCAATGAAGCAGAAGTAGATGTTTTTCTGGAACTCTCGTGCTTTCTCCATGATCCAGCAAATATTAACAAGTTGATCAATAGTTCCTCTGCCTCTTTGAAACCCAGCTTGTACATCCAGTAGTTCTTGGTTCATGTACTGCTGAAGCCTGGCTTGTAGGATTTTGAGCATAACCTTGCTAACATGTGAAATGAGTGCAATTGTGCAGTAGTTTGAGCATTCTTTGGCATTGCCCTTCTTTGGAATTGGAACGTAAACTGACCTTTTCCAACCTCGTAGCCACAGTTGAGGTTTCCAAACTTGTTGGCATATTGAGTGCAGAACTTTAACAGTGTCATCTTTTAGTATTTTAAATAGCTCAGCTGGAATATTGTCATCTCTACTAGCTTTGTTGTTAATAATGATTCCTAGAGCCCACTTGACTTCGTTCTCTAGGATGTCCGGCTCAATGTCAGTGACCACATCAGCGTGGACATCAGGGACATTAAGATCTTTTTCGTATAGTTCTTCTGTGTATTCTTGCCACCTCTTCTTAATCTCTTCTGCTTCTGTTAGGTCCCTGCCTTTTTTGTCCTTTATCATGCCCAACTTTGCACAAAACGTTCCCTTGATAACTCCAATTTTCTTGAAGAGATCTCTAGTCTTTCCCATTCTATTGTTTTCCTTGATTTCTTTGCATTGTTCATTTAAGAAGGCCTTCTTATCTCTCCTTGCTATCCTCTGGCAAACTGCATTCAGTTGGTTATATCTTTCCCTTTCACCCTTGCTTTTCACATTCCTTCTTTCCGCAGCTATTTGTAAAGCCTCATCAGACAGCCACTTTGCTTTCTTGCATTTCTTTTTCTTTGGGATGCTTTTAGTTGCTGCCTCCTGTACAATGTTACAAACCTCCATCCATAGTTCTTCAGGCACTCTGTCTACCAAATCTAATCCCCTAAATCTATTTATCACCTTCACTGTGTATTCAGAAGGAATATGATTTAAGTCATACCTGAGTGGTCTAGTGGTTTTCCCTACATTTTTCAATTTAAGCCTAAATTTTCCGATAAGTAGCTCATGATCTGAGCCACAGTCGGCTCCTGGTCTTGTTTTTACTAACTGTATAGAGCTTCTCCATCTTTGGCTGCAAAGTACATAATCAATCTAGTTTTGGTATTGACCATCTGGTGATGTCCATATGTAGAGTCGTCTCTTGTGTTGTTGGAAAAGAGTGTTTGCTATGACCAGCTTGTTCTCTTGACAAAACTCTATTAGCCTTTGCCCTGCTTCATTTTGTGCTCCAAGGCCAAACTTGCCTGTTATTCCGATTATTTGACTTCCTACTTTAGCATTCAAATCCCCTATGATCAAAAGGACATTTTTTTTGGTGCTAGTTCTAGAAGGTGTTGTAGGTTTTCATAGAACTGGTCAACTTCAGCTTCTTCGCTATCAGTGGTTGGGGCATAGACTTGGATTACTGTGATGTTGAATGGTTTGCCTTGGATTCGCTCTGAGATCATTCTGTCATTTTTGAGGCTGTACCCCATTACTACCTTTCCCACTCTCTTATTGACTATGAGTGCTACTCCATTTCTTCTAAGGGTTTCTTGCCCACAGTAGTAGATATAATGGTCACCTGATTTAAATTCACCCATTCCCATCCATTTTAATTCACTGATTCCCAAGATGTCGATGTTCAATCTTGTCATCTCATGTTTGACCACATCCAGCTTGCCTTGATTCATAGATCTTACATTCCAGATTCCAATGTAATATTGTTCTTTACAGCATTGGACCTTCTTTTCACTTCCAGATACATCCATGACTGAGCATCCTTTCGGCTTTGGCCCAACCACTTCACTCTTTCTGGATCTACTTGGAATTGCCCTCCACTCTTCCCCAGTAGCATATTGGACACCTTCCGACCTGAGGGGGCTCATCTTCCAGCATCATATCTTTTAGCCTTTTGATATTGTCCATGGGGCTTTCTTGGCAAGGAAGTGGGTTGCCATTTCCTTATGCAGTGGACCAGGTTTTGTCAGAACTCTCTGCCATGACCTGTCCATCTTGGGTGGCCCTGCACGGCATAGCTCATGGCTTTGTTGAGTTATGCAAGCCCCTTCGCCACGACACGGCAGTGATCCATGAAGGGGCCATAGTCCCTAATGATACCTAAATATTAACAGTATTTTCTTATGCAGTTTTACTCAGTAGGATTTACTCCCAAGTAAATAAGTATATTTTCGGAACTTTTGGCTGTAAATAAATAAAGAAATAAGCATAGCATTGCAGTCATAAAGTGGCATTTAAACAATGGCTTAAGCTGTGCAATTCTAAACCCAGTTACTGTATATGGAAGTATGCCTGACTGAATGCAGTGGGACATATTTCAGAACGGACTATGCTCTAAGGAGGTGGGAGGACATGACTGAGACATAGAAATTTTGTACTTCATAAAAAAAAAAAAACCATACAGAGGGAACTCCTTCCGACTTCCTTATAACAGAATTCTACATCTAATGAAACAAAGACTTTAAATATGTCATAACATGTATTTTAAGAAAATACATCATAACATATATAGTTAATTTGGGGGATCTACTATCAAACATACAGTGTTGTGTATTGATTTAAATGTTTAGAATTAGACAAATTCATAAATATCCCTCTGTTATGACATATAGATGGAAGAATCAGGATCAAGGCAAGTGAGGAGGTCTTGGAAAGTGACAACACTAGCTTCATCCTTTATGAGCTTCAAGGCACGTTTGAGTAGCCATTTTGGAGGTGCTGGATTAGATGACATTCGGCCTGTTCACTGACTTATAATGAATGCATCCTTGTGCATTGACTGAAGACTCAGCAGTAGAATATCCATCACCATGTAGGTTCTGTTCTCTGTTCAGCATTCAGCTGACATAATTTCCTAACATTCTGCTCTGTGGAAACATAACCTTTTCATAGCAAAGCAAAGCAATTTATGCAGACTTTCACATACAAACCTACTGGAGAAAGATCATGGAGTACAACTATCATCATTTCTAGAAGAGTAGAACGTGCCAAGCAAGTATCAGAAGGGGAAACAGATTGTTTTATTAAAGATCCCTGAAAGATAAATTTATATGCCATGCAGGATGTTTTACAGTAAAGTACAGTTAATATGATTACATCCCATGCATTTAGTAATTTTTCCCTTCTGTCTCATTAAACATTAGCTTAATGCCAGAGAGGTCAGGATGTACAATCCTGCTTTCCCATATCTGAAGAAGTGAAATTGCTGTGTATTGGTATCATATGTCATCTTTTCAGATGCTTCATTTATAAAGGCATACAATAAAACCATGCAAACTTGTATGGAAATACTGACTTCTACAACTCTACAGCTCTCAGGCCAGTGTCACCAGGCATTTGACTAATTCACTGTTCTTACCTACCATTGATCTGACTAATTTGCTGATTTTGTTTGCAATTGATTTGAATACAAATTTGGATTAAAGGTTAGATGCTTCAAAACTTGAAGGTTGTACCCAGCTTGTTAAGAAAGTAAGCTATTTGTGAATTTCTGGTCTGTGTTTGCTTGCAGGGAAAACAGGCAGAGCATATGTGGATGACTTTGTTCTGCAGCCTCAGCTCTTGCTTTAGCTCCTCTGTATTAAGAGATTTCTTATGGATCAATTGGTTAATTGGCAAATGTTTTGGAATCTCTCAAGAGCTTCTGTGGCCATCCTTGGAAACATGTAGCTGACCCTAAATCTAGAAATAAAAATTAAAATCTAGAAATATACTCAGAGTCAGTGTTTCACTCTGTGATTACAAAGAGAAGAAAAAAAATACAGTTTATCTGACATCAAGCAGAAAATCAGATTTGACTGATGAACTAGACTTAGAAACATATTTAAGACATGTTGTACCAACTTAATTGCAGTCAACTCTACAAAGTCTACAGTAAAAATATACACTTAATAATATTGATAATCTAAAGCATAATGATACTCCTTATGCACAATACTTATAAATAACACCATAAGTACATCCATACTGGATTGGGATGCCCTGCGAACAGTCACTCATGCCCTTGTTATCTCCCAGATAAACTACTGCAATGCGCTCTACATGGGGCTACCCTTGAAGAGTATCCGGAAGCTTCAGCTGGTCCAGAGTGCGGCCACGTGAGCAATTTTTGGGGCCCAAAGAAGGACCCATATAACACCTTTGCTCCGTGAGCTGCATTGGGTACCAGTTTGCTTCCGGGTCCAATTCAAGGTGTTGGTTATCACCTTTAAAGCCCTACGTGGCATGGGGACAGGTTACCTGAAGGACTGCCTCGCCCCCACGATTTCAACCCGTCCCACCCGATCTCACAGAAAGGGCATGCTCCTGATCCCCGCGGTAAAAGAACTTCGATTAGAGGGGTCCAGAAGGCGGGCCTTCTCTGCTGTAGCCCCCGCCCTTTGGAACCTCTTGCCCCCGGGGGTGAGACAGGCCCCCTCACTCCAGGCCTTTCAGACGGATTTGAAGACCTGGCTCTGCCATCTGGCCTGGGGCGGGGAGGGAGGATATCAGAAATGGGGTTGGCTGGCCCCTTAGCAGCCTGGTGTGGCCTCTATTGGCCTCTTAGATTTTTTAGCCTTTTTATCTTTATCTTTGTAACTCTGGTTTTTATAATCTTTTAATTATGTATTTCCGATTTTAGTTTGTTGTAAGCCGCCCAGAGTCCCCCGTTGTGGGGAGATGGGCGGGGACAAGTCAAATAAATAAATAAATAAATAAAATAAAATAATCATTCATTTGTGTATTGTCATTTCTAAACAGTGTGATCTCCAAGGGCTTTGGGAACCACCAGGTTTTTACAGGCCTCCAGAATACTAAAAGGGAAGGATCTGCTTTTGCTTCTAGGGAAAAGCTGTTTCATAGGAACAGAGCCCTACAGAAAATACCTGCTTCTGGGTCTCCTCTTGATAGATCTCAGCAGGCATTTTTTATTTCTGTCCCCTGGCAGATTTGAACAGACAAAGATACCCAAGCTCCAAGCAATATAGGGCTTTATAAGTAACAACAACACCTTTAATTGCACTCAGGAACAGTCTGATGCATTAACCGCTACACCAAACTGGCGCTCAGTATGAGAGCACTTATGTGATGCTTATATGAGACTCAAAGGTGGCTTGTAAGGATGTTTATTTGAACATTCCTGCTCAGTCCCCTTTAGCTGCATGCTAGAGCCTTGAAGGACAAATCCTCTCCCTGCCTTGACTAGAACATTTCCTTCCATGGGATTCTGCATTAAAGAAATGTCACATAGTCACTATATTTTGGCTAAAACAGTATTTTTAACTGGGGCCACTGGCCCCAAAACAGGATTTTCTTGCAAACCCAATTCTGAATATTTTGCGTTTGCTAGCTTGGTTGTGCTGGCTTTTGTCTCTCTAAGAGAAAAAGTTCTCTGTGTGTATTACACATGTATGTGTGAGTATACATATGGACATATGAGAAAAAGTGGTGACCCCTCTCAATTTAGTGTTGGCCCTGCTCACTTCTGGCTTATACCTCCTGAAAAAAATGCTTGGGCAGGGATGAAAAATCTCCTCAACCCTAGAAAGCAGAAGGTAGAAGTTTGAGCCCGTCCAGAATAAAATCATCATCATCATCATCATCATCATCATCATCGTCATCGTCATCGTCACCGTCACCGTCATAACCATCACATCTGGGCAGCATATAAATAAAAGGAAAACAGGGCTACACTCATCCTTTGGATGCTTCACCAGAATAGTGGTATATGTACAAATAAAGGGGTTCTTTGGAGGCTTGAGTTCAGGAAAGAGGACATTTGGGATATCGATGTAAAATATACATAATAAAAGATGCAGAGGAAGTTCTAGATGGCTGGGATAGCTCATGTGATACATGCAAAGAAGGTTCAATTCAAATTACAGTCCCAAGCTGGGAAAGATGACAGCCCTATATACCTAGGATATCTGAGTCATCTGACCTAAGAGTGTTGTACAGACCAACAGCCTGACTCTTGTGGGAACAAACCATGTATACTGGTCTTCACCATAAACTCATCTGATCAATCCATAGCTATTTTGAGGTTATTCTGTTATATGAACTCAGCATAGAGTGAACTGGCTCACGAATCATGCTAAGCTATGGCTTGTTTGTCATGCTTTGTAACTAAGCTACAATTGGCTGGGGTCACATGTAATGTGGAGTGTATTAGATTGGAGAAGCACTCCACATAGGATCACAACCAAAAATGCCATACGCCAGAGTAAACTAAAAGCACCACGCTATGGCTTAGAATAGTCCACAGTCAGTTAAAAAATATTACAGTATGAGCAACAGTCAGCAGCTGCTGCACATTTTGGCTGGATTCACATATCCTGCTGAGTATAGTTTGTTTAACCATGATTTAGAGTAACCCATCATTTGTTGGAAACACAGTCGTTCATAAATTCATTATGAATTTATGGTTATATTCACTCATCTGTTAAATCAAAATCAAACCATGTTACATTTAATGCAAAGTGTGGATCCAGCCATAGTGTTATGTAGTAATCAGCAGCTAACGCATATACTCCATTTGTGAAGGAATAGAGGGGAGTGTACCATCTAAGTGCACAGCCAATACTTGTGCCTCAGCCCATGCTTTGGGGCTGAGTGATTTTGAGGATCACTGTATACATTTGTATGGGCGAACACATGCATGTACTTCTCTGTGTATTTTTGGCTGCGATCCTATATTGTATGCCTCTCCAATCAAGTGCACTCTGCATGCACTGGACTGCCAAAACGTTTTTATCCAACACATCAGTTGGGTAGATGGAAGCCTTCAAGTATAAGATGGCTTTGTAACCCTGGCCAGATTATCTTTATCTTATTTTCTTTCTATTAAGTAACAATCCCCTCCAATTGAACTCAGTTCCAGGTGACTATATGCACACATTAATGCAGTTTCCTTGGCAACAGTAGAAAGGTGGTTTGCGATGGCCTCCTTCCTGGATGTCTTTTTTATTTCCTAGTTGAGTCTACAGCCTTGGGACCTTCTGATGGCTTTCCATTTAAGTACTAAACATGTACCAACTCTGCTTAGCTTCTGAGCCCAGATAAAATTGCTCAGGAAATATTAATCCACAACTCTATCAAACTTTATGGAAGAATATGGCTGATTGCCAGGGGAATCAGCATTCAGTGGCTGGATTCACAGAACAAGCTAACGACAATGTGGTTGCCTAGTTTGCAGCTCACTGTTGTGTAAACTCAGCCTGTGCAGTGTATGGTTTAGTATGTTATCCAAACCTGGGGAAGTAGGTTGATCTAGTAAACCAGAGCTCAATTAACCATGAGTTGGCATGTTGTGTGAATATAGCTAATATCACACTGAAAAGGAAAAGAAGAGATATTTCATGATACAACTTTAACTTAGAAATGTAAGGTTCAATTTATAGGGTGGCATCTGTGCTACTCTATCAGTTTAGACCTGCAGGGATTCTTTAACAACACAGTACATATTAGAGAAAATGCACTTTGAATCCATTATCCCCAGATTTCCTATTAAACAGCACAGTAAAGAATGAGAAATGAGAAAAACTGGCATGTATGAGAACTTTTATTTCTGGCAATGATCTCTTCCAAAATGTAACACTGAAAGAGAGGTAGAATTATGTTAATTGGAGTATTAATAGCTGTTTATTTTACTGCTGACACCGTAAATGTTCACAGACTGATCCTAATTTCCACCATAAGGGAAACTTCTGCAGGAAGGAGCTGCAGTAATTTTCTTCTCTACTATAACATGTACAGAATTTGTAATCTATCATAATGTCAGAAACACTTATCCTCATTCAAATCAATGGGCCTAAGTATACATAATTTGAATGGGATTCAAATGTTCCAGTGTAATAAGGCATCAGAGACTACATATAGTTTTTCTCCTTTAGACCAGTTCAAGGAATAGGAGTGGGGGGAGGGAGAGAGAAAAGCAACATGCAGTAAACGTATTTTCAGTGATTTATTGTCATCTCATCTCACTGCTTATAGACTTGCAAGAATTCATGCTTTATTATAGTCAGAACTAGTTAAACATCACACCAAGTTATGGACTGTTGAACTATAGTTTACTGGATAAAAACTATAGTTGGCTGAATTTGTTCAACCTTCCAAGCCATAAATCATGACTTAAATATCACACTGGCTATCAATCACAAACTACTTAGGGTTTAGCAGAATGTGTAAATCATGCCACTATTTCTACTGTTAACACAGTATAGGCCTGGCCATAGAAATGCATTTTAAAACGATTAAAAATAAGAGGTAAAAATAATACTTACGAATTCAAGAATCCTCTCAATTCCTTTGAGTAAAGGATACGGTAATACAAAAAGTTACCTAAAATCAAATAGTTGTTTGATTACATCAAACAGAAGAGGATGCTATTGAAAACATGAACTCTGAGCAAGTGAGAAGAAGATGCTCTTCAGATGTTGTTGTAGCCCTTCAGAGTTGTGTCATTCATAAATAATTTTCACTTGGTTAAATGTGTGTGCAAAGATAAGAGCACCTCTAATCCTCTTACCTACATGAGCAGGAATTACAAAGAAAGAGGAATTAATGTCTAGAATGGGGACAATCCTTGGCAGTTAACACTGCCATCCTGTGGATGCTGCTCACGTTCCCACTGATACAACTCTCTTAAGGCCTATAAACAAACTGATAAAATGAATCAAACTATGGTTGACTGCAGATCTAACCTTGGTTGGCAAACGAATAATAAAAAACAAAAACAAAAACAAACCAGCATGAAATAGAAATTAGAAATGCTCAAGCAAAAATATATTTCTAAATATTAGTAGGTGGAGCAGAAAAAACAGGGTAAAACTATTGCTTTTATTGGCTGAATCATACACAAGGTTGGATTACTTGATCTCTTGTTTTGATGCATCTGCATTCTTTTATGTTATTATCATATGACTTTATCCTTGAGAAATTCTTCTTCTCATAATGGGTTTTAAATACAACTTTAGTATATGAGTTTCTAATGTGTGAATAATATTTTGGGTGGTTCTTACCATCTGAATTTCCATTAGTATGCTGCAGATCAATCAGAATGGATTCTTCCTAGCCAGAGAGGTATCAACCAATCACTTCTTACCTATTGACCAATGAGTGAATGGCTTGCTCTGCTCCCTTGTGTTTGCACCAAACCCTAATCTCTTTCCCCTCCCAAATGCACAAAGAAAGTAAACTGAAAGAACCCCAGCAGTATCCCTGGGGGGTGTAAAAATTTGCAAGAGGGTGGGCATGGTGTGGCATTCTAAGCTCTGCCCCTTTTCTACATGTACGTCAGGTTCAGCCCAAGAATTACACAAGAGAGTCCGGAAATCAGCTCAGCTTCTTTATTAGCTTGCACCTAAGAGACAGAATCTTGCCAGACTAACTCTAATTCCCCAAGAGAGCAACTACAACCCTCAAGCCCTTAGGGAGGGGCCAGTCTCTTCCTCCTTACTTTCACACAGTCTAGCTGGGGGCTGAGGAGATGCTTGGAATGTCACACGCCCCCACCCCCCCCATAACCTTGAAGCTCCCTTCCAGAATTCTCCCCACTCATGCCTTCCATCACTGCGTGCACATGCAAAAGGGGTGGGATTTGATCATTATACCATGCCTGCCATCTTGCAGATTTTGACATGCAGGCACACACATTCCCATGGACACCCAGGAAACATTCTATCTGCTTAGGATGGCATAACTCTTGGCACGTTTTGACTCTTTTGCCTAAATTCCATCACACTGCAAATATACCAAGGGGTCCGCAGATGAGAGGCAAAGGCTACCCCATACAGCCAGCACTTCTGCTGCTGCATCTGCAAAGAAACCTTACAGCTGCAGAAATGGGAGGTGGGACCAAGCGCAATGCAGAAGAGGCAGTAACAGTCTTGATTGATTGTCAGGAGTCTCTATCCACTAGATATGAACTTACAATTTATGGTTTTGATGATTAGACAGGATAGATTATAGAAAGAAGAGAGCTATGCTGTAACTGTAGAGCAGTGTTTCTCAACCTTGACTTTAAGATGTGTGGACTTCAACTCCCAGAATTCCCCAGCCAGCATGCTGGCTGGGGAATTCTGGGAGTTGAAGTCCACACATCTTAAAGTCACCAACGTTGAGAAACATTGACATAGAGTAAGAGTAAACTTATAACTATACTTACAACTGTATAAAGAACATCAGAAGCTACTTCTCTATATCTTTTTTCTTTCTTTTCTATTTCTCTTTCTTTCCTTTCTTGCACTTTTAGCTTACTCTTTGATTTCTTTCTTTTTTTCGTTTCTTTTTCTTATTTTATGTTATGTTTGCTTTTATTTTCTCTTTTAAAAATCTTCAATAAAATTATACAGGAGTCTCCACCCACTCTACGAGCAGGCTGGAACCCACACCTGGTGGACGCCCTTAGCCGAAAGATGTAATAGATACATCTTTTATATAATAAAATATATAAATAATGTGATACTTCCACTCAGTTGGAGAGGGTTTCTAACAGTCTGTGCTGACTGCTTGAGTTTACAGCCTATGCAAAAGGTCAGGAGATGCTGGGATTTATTGTGATAGTTTGAAGAGAAGATTAAATCTTGCAGCACCATACAACAATGAATGCAAGCTTCCTGTGTGCAACGCAAATAAAAAAGGGGCAGGGCTATGACTGCATGGTTGTAGGCACCCACGACTTTTTTGACTTTTTTGACCTCCATGAAGACCCTGTGTCGGATGATGCCTTTACCTCTTTTTCTCTCTATCCTGACATGGATAGAGAGGCCAGAGGAAAATTAAACTTAAAAAAGAAGAAATGAGCTCACAGAAGGTATATTAAGGCTCTAGTATGATAGCACAAAGACCAATAATATTTTAAGAGGCTCCTTCCCTGGTGTGACAGTACTATTTGCATTTCTATTTTAACTGAATCTCACTTGAGCTATAAATAAAGGCAGGGCAGATGTGTTCAGCTCTTTGTGTTATGTGTAGAAGGTTAGATTAGACAATTATAACAACCCCCTCTGGCCTTAAAATCCATAAATCAATAATGATGGTTGGAGGAAAGTGGTCTGTGTTTCTCAAAATTTAAAAAAAAAATGGTTTGAAGCTAAGCCCATTATATCGGTAGTCAATTATGGCTTGATGTCCTAGCCCTCCCACGAATCTAATTCTCAAAATATTGCACCTTCTGTCCAAGTAATTACATTTATTATGTATATTCTTTAGGCTACAATCCTATACCTGCTTACATGAAAGCAAGTCCCATTGAGTAAACTGATTTAGGAAGCTCCAATAGAAAAGAACATATGTAGCTCAGGGTCGAACTGTGGAGTCCTCGGTGCTCTCTGAGCTTGGTTGTTTGCTTGCAGACGTTTCATTACCTGACTAGGTAACATCCTCAGTGCTAGTGAGTGTGGGGTTTGCACCCTGTTTATATACAGTAGTTTGTCCTGCCAGTGTTGATGGGGGTGTGGTTTTCTCCTTGGTAGTTCCTTGATTAGGGTATTGTTTTCTGGTTGATTGTTTGTTTTTCTGGTGTTAATCCCTGCTTATCTGAGTGTTGGTTGCTGGAGAGGAGAGGATAAGCAGGGATTAACACCAGACAAACAATCAACCAGAAAACCTAATCAAGGAACTACCAAGGAGAAAACCACACCCCCATCAACGCTGGCAGGGCAAACTACTGTATATAAACAGGGAGCAAACCCCACACTCAGTAGCAATGAGGATGTTACCTAGTTGGGTAATGAAACATCTGCAAGCAAATAACCAAGCTCAGTGAATTAGGAGGATTATGTTCATAATTTTCAGATTGTTTCTCCAGTTTTTGTCATCTTTGTTTTGTTCTTGCACTTTGTTCTTCAGTAGTTATACAAGCAAGGAATTCTGGGAGTTGCAGTCCCAAGAAATCCCCTACCACATTGTTCACTTTATCAAAAACTAAGAAAACACAGGTTATCAAATACTAGTTTAGATGCATGTGTTTTCCCATGTTATTTTTATATGCTAATTGCTTTTATTATCTGTTCAAGCTGTTTTAAAATATGTTTTCAATCTTAGAAACATCACACGTATAAACATTAAAATTGTTATTTTTCAGCAAATTTAATTTTTTGCTGATTTGTTCTTATGCCAATGTCTTGATTTTCATCTTATACTGTATCATGCTGTTCAATATGGCAAATTAAAAGGCATTTACTGGAGTCCTCCAAAAAAGGAAGATGCTCCTTTGGTACAGAAGGAGGCCACAGGAAAAGTTTGTTTGGCTTTTATTGCAGCATTACACAGCTCCAAGTAAAAGATAAAGGTTCCTGTCATTATGAAGTACCAAAAATGCTATGCACATCTGCTTAGTGGTAAGTCTATGTACAGTGAGGCTTAATCCTAGCTAAGTGTGTAGAACATTGCAATTTAAAAATGCCTTCTGTGGATTATAGTGGAAATAATGGAACGGAATCAAAATGGCAAAATGAGAAATATCCTCCTTATGAGATATACAGGTTGTAGTTCAGTTTTCTGCTCCTCGGGAATGATAATCAACGTAATCATTTATTCTTATGGGTATAAATTTTGCTCCGTTCAAAACCCCCTTCCCTTCCCGAAAATGCAAAAGGATTGATATTTTAAAAAATATCATACTTGCCGATCAGTTTTTCTGTACGGTAGTCACTGATGCCATCTGCTGGATTCTTCTCTCCATGATAAAAAATATTTTTCTATTGCAAGTAGAAAGTCTAACAAAAATTAAATTGATATCAAAGGGGGCAATTTTGTACTGCTTTTGTTTGCTTGTTTGTAAATTATTCTACTTATTCCCATTTCCAGTTTAAAATTTGTTTCAATAGGACAAAATATAGGGGTTCAGGTGTTGGATTAGCAGCAGGGAAAGCCAGCTCAAGCCGCCACTCCCCCTTCAGTCAAACAATTACTGAGAAAAGTTGGGAGGAGGGAGAAGTCCAGACACCTTGAGCTCCTGAAGAAAAAGCAAGACATACATTTAATACACAGCTATATAAATACATACTAAATACTCCACATGTGTATGTAGATATATTACAAGCACTCTAGAAATGTCTTTGGTTTAAGTAGTAACTGGGACACAGCAATTGGCTATGATTCTTTTGGACAGAAGAAATAGTTTGTCTAACTAATTAAAGGTACTCTCATAAATACTTTTGAAGTTCTATGTATGGAATATATATTAGCTTTTGCTTTCATGTACAGATGCATAGGAATTAACTACAAGAATAACTATATTCCCCCCCCCCTTTTTTTTTTCCATCTCTACTCTAGGAAATTCAAAGCCTTGCATTTCTTCACTAAAAAGAATTTGGATGAATCACTGCCACTGCGGAAAACTATTCACAAATCTTCCCTTTTAAATTTTTCTCATGACTGGATAGGACTTAAAATATTGCTGTAATGTGTAACCATGGTACAAAAAGCAGGTATGACAAAGAACATCCATCAAAGAAACTGCAGTACTAATTCTAGTATTTCATTTGTGGCATAATTCTATGTTTGTTTATTACAGTTGTCTTCTCTTGCCAAGGTGTTAAATTCAAGAGTACCCTCTAATGTTGAGCCACTTCATGCTTCAGGATAGTGTGGATGACATGCTAGTAGATGACATTTGAGAGTTCATTTCCTTGGGATACTTGCTTAGATAAGTACATGTTCAGATTCATTATCTGGGTCACCCACAATACTAACTTGGCATTTGCCTTAACTGTGGTTTGTTAAAGGCAACTTGGTTCACACATAACACTATGCCATAAACTAGGGATGGGCATCCTGCAGCCACAAACCCCACGTGGACCCAATCTGTGATTTATCCCACCAGCATCTGATGGCAAATTGATATCCTCTTAGTTTCTAAAAGGAAACTAAAGAAACTATGTATATTAAGATTTTGGATACACATCAGCTTAAACTGCCTAGGCGTGGGGATAGGGAAACCCAGAAACTAGGGGGAAAAAATCAAGCCCCACACAACCCCACCCATAGGTATGGAAGCATGATACCCATAATTTGTCCACCAAAAATAACAAAGAAATGCACTTCCACCACTATAAAAAGGCTGCACACTCTTTCTGTATTTCATGTCTAGGTCCACAAATGACAGGAAGCCAAAAGTTAATGAAACGTATGCTGACTTTTACAACAATGTTAGGTATCAGCCAGTATATCAGCATGAGAGTATGCCAGAAGGAATCCTTTTTCCAGCAGGTGAATTAGTCATATAGTTATGTGAAAGGCAGCATTGTAGTTGCTGTATTCTTAATAGTGTCAGAGAACAGAAAAAGTTCGTTTACCCTAAGGCTATGTTTTTAAAATTTATTACTGCTTCACAATTTTTGCATCTTGTACAAAGGAAAAAAAAGATGTTTTCTTGAAATATTTTGCCTGATTGTTTTGCTCTAGATATTATTATATCCTGCCTAGTGATCTTTTATAATGCTGATCAGTAGTGCTTGGAATCCTATCCTCTACAAAAGCTGAAACAATTACAGAAGGACAGGGCCAAAGGTTGGTTCTAAGAAATAAGAAATAACAAACATACATACAAACAAACAAAAGTCTTGACTACTTTAGTAATTACTAATGCAGACACACCTAGAATGAAACTGCATCGCTGCATTCTGAAACATGGAGTTTTAAACCAAAAATGCCAACCTGGAACTGTTGAACTAAGTTTAGTTTTGAATGAATGGCAATTTCACAGCAAAGCTTACAATTCAGTTTAGTCTGAAATGGGGATTGCTACTGCCATTTCCTTATTCCTTTACCTGTCAAGGTAAGATGACAGCTACCACTGTTACATTTTAGTTTTATGTTTCAGTTACAGTACAATGGTCATGCTGAAACAATGGTGCTTCTCCATTATTTATCTCATTGCCCTGAAGTTTAAAAGTCTTAATATATAGACAACACATGCTTTCTCTTTATACATATCTTCAGTGGAAGTTGTCTCAGACATAATTTTTTGGGCTGGAAAAGGGAAAGAACAAAACAGAATATATCAATCCTCACCTGTGTGGCTACCATTTAACACAGTGCTGTGTAATGTGGTAGTCTCCCCAGATCATTGGTTAACATCTTACAACCTTCCAGCCAGTAATTATGATATGCGTGTTTCCCTTGATATTCCCTTGTTTTAAAGACATCATTCAGGTTTAATCATTTACATGTGTTAATATTCCTGCCCTTTGCAGTTTGTCAGTTGATCATTAAGCCTCTTTGTGATTAAAAGTCTTAACGTACTGGAAAAACCCATACATACTCATTGTACCATATTGAGTAAAAGATCTGATTATACTTCTGGTATCTAAACATGGGTCCCTACCCAAAGTCTTCAGCATTTCTGAAAATCTGGATAGCTGTGGAAGTCTTGACCTAGCAGCTGCAAGGGTTGGTATAGGTTAAGGCTGAGCCAGCCAAGCAGACCTGCTGTTTGGTTCTGATTCCCGGATAATGCCATGTGCCACTATGCCTGAATGAGCAAATGCACAATATGCCAGTCCTCCTAGATTCACAGCTCCTGCTACATCAGAAGGTGAAAGTCATGACCAGCAGAGTCTTTGCCCAGCATTGGCTGGGAAACTGGAGGCACCCTTTCCTGGATCAGCAGGCATCGGTAATGGTAACTCACTACTATATTGTCTCTTGTTTAGATTACACGAGTTGCCTTTTCAAGTGACTTGGAAGCAAGAAGACTAAAATCAAAAGCCTTCTTAGTTATAGCCTCCTGACTCTAGTCTGCCTCCCAAGGTCAGGTTGGCCCTTCTGTCTTGTCATTCAAAAAGAGCATTAAAACAATGCTCTTCCAAAGAGCTTTCAGTGCAGAGGATGTGTCTTGATTGGCAGGAGCTAATGAGGAAGGCTGGTTGTCTAGGGTTACAAAATGTTATTGTGATTGGCTGATGTGGGTCTTCCGGGCTGTGTGGCTGTGTTCTGGAAGTTTTGGTTCCTAATGTTTCACCAGCATCTATATCTATACCGCATACCATGCAGCTGCGGACAAGTATACACTGGAACCACAAAACGCAGCATCCGTACCAGGATAAAACAACACGAAAGACACTGCAGACTACAGCAACCAGAAAAATCTGCAGTAGCTGAACATGCTCTCAAGCACACTGGACACAAAATCCTATTTGAAAACGCAGAGATACTGGACAACACCAACAGCCACTATACCAGGCCATACTGGGAAGCCATTGAAATTCACAAACACCAGCACAGATTCAATAAAAAAGAAGAAAGTCTAAAAATCAACAAAACCTGGCTACCAATCCTGAAAAATACAGCTTGCAAAAGGTCAACGAACTCAGCTCAACCACCAGGACACCTGAACAATTCACACAATGAACATGCTAATCACCCTCAGCAGCCACTCGTTAACAACTCAACAGAAAAAACCCTGCCTAACCCCCAGGAAGATACACACATATGCTGATCACCAAAACAAGCAGCCACTCATTAACCCACAATCCCCCCACCTCCCCCGCAGGCACCCTCGCTGATCTCTATAAATACCCACAACAGGGTCACATCATCCTGGGCACAGAGAAAACTGCTCCTGTCTGTGCTCCTGTCCTCTGAAGATGCTGGTCACAGATGCTGGTGAAACGTTAGGAACCAAAGCTTCCAGAACACGGCCACACATCCCGGAAGACCCACATCAGCCATCGTATTTCGGCCATGAAAGCCTTCGACAATACGTTATTGTGATTGTTTATAAACTGTGTCTTATACTGTTGATTGTAAGCCACCTAGAATCTACTGTATATGAACTGGGTGGCAACCTATGTAGTGTGTCTCTGTGTGGGTGAGTTCATTTCTGCAAAAATTCACCAAGAGATCTGAGATTTACAGATTTACAGATCTTACATATAAAATTGCAAGCTTTAGCTGATGGTATCATTACCCTTTATGAATAATTTTTTCATTTTTTTTAATTGCACACCAACACAACAATCTTTCCTCCCTTCCCTACTGTTCCCTTTTATATGTTAATGGTGTATTTACACTAATACAACATTACATTACTATTAATTGTTGTTGTTAGATTATGAAAAACCTTAATATTTTTATTAATGTTATTAATTATTAAATTAATATTTTATTCATTTATTTATTTATCATATTTGTATAGCTGCCCATCTCACAAAAAAGTGACTCTGGGCGGCATACAACACTCAAACAAAAAGGAAACCAATAAATACATATAAAAGAGTCATTATTAAAACTATAAAAACTATAAAAAAGCACACAGAACAAGAGAGGATAATGTTAACCACAGTAAGGGAGCCATCACAAAATCTCCCCGATTCCCTGGGACTCCCAGGCCGTACCACATAGCCAGGTCTTGAGGGACTTGCACAATATTAAGGGGGATGGGGCTAACCTCGGATCTGGGGGGAAGAAGATTCCACAAGGCAGAACAAACCCCCCCCCCCCCCACACTCTGAACAAAATGAATGAAAGAAAAATACACTCTGGACTACAATGTAAAATCGGATGAGGATATTGCTCTAAACGTTGAACAGCTCCTCTTGATGGATATCTTGCACCTATAGTTCTGCATGATGCCAGATTTTGGGGTAGCAGCTTAGAGGCATACATTTATGTTTTCTTTTGAATTATGAGTATTTACTTTTATCTGGCAAAGATGGGAGAAGTTGCTGCAACATTTCTATATTGCTTCCTCTAAGCAGCACCAAAGGAAAGAGCACCAGCCAAAAAGAATTACCATGACACTGCAAAACCGAGGAGATATTTCTGATAAATAGTAATGAAATCATCTTTCTGGAGGAAGGAAGAGAGGAAGTGGAAATATTGGGCATTGCATATGCTGCCAAATTCCAAAGGTTCTGGGTGGTGGTGAGAGAGTGAGAATGCAAGAGAATATGCACATATATGTGTACACACACACACACACACACACACAGAGTCAGATATAATGATTTTTAAACATTCTTTTAGAAATATAAATTTCTAAAGGCCAGAGTAAAACATTTTTTGAAGCCTTTCCTAAACCATAATAAGAACAGGCATTCCTCAATATAAAGTTTCGCTTTTTCACTGCATTTAGGTATTCTATGTGTGCTTTTCCAACTTCATATCCAGTCCTCACTTTTCAGCATTTCATAAACAATGCCACAGATGTCTACTAAGAATTGAGTCCTATTGACATCAGTGGAAATAATGTTCTGTATGCATTGGGAAAGATGAAAACTCAAGAAACGCAGCTCACTGGGGAGTTGGTGTTTTTAAGATGAAGGGAATACATTGAGATATTAGCCTTTATCTTCTGGAAAGCAATTCCAATGAATGAATTGGCATAGTGGAGTGTGTGTGTGTGTGCGTGCGTACGCGCACGCATGCATGTGTAACCATATAGGCACAGAAGCATTTGTACAAAATGCTAAGCTTGGTAAGTATTAAGCTTAATTAGATTTTTTATCGCTTAGTATGTTAGGCAAAGCTTTCAGTTTATGATTCCATGTCCCAGAAAAGTGGTAACAAGGTTAAGCATGTTGTATGAATTCTGTCAGTATATCCATGCAGAGCTTTATGTGTAGATGAGAGGTAAAGTGAGGTAATACAACTCTGTTTGGGGATCTGCCCACCGGCTTTTTGTGGGTGAAAGGAAATCCCTCCTATTCTTCAGTGTAATTGTACCCAATGACACATTTTAATTATATTTTTTCCTGATTTCCTCTCTTCTCTTTTGCTTTTCTCCTTGAAATATATTGAATTAGGTTCTTCTTTCCCAACCTGCTGCAGATGTGATATGACTACAGTTTTTGGAATTTCCCAGCCAACATGGTCATTAGGAATTGTGAAAGTTGGAGGCCCAACATATCTGGAAAAAGGATGAATTAGAATCTATTAATGTTCTTTCATGATTAATGATGTTAAGAAATTAATATTCATTATATATCTTAGGTCTATCACTATGATTTAAATAATAATTTGTTCAGAACTACTTAGCCTTCTTGCTCAAATTGTATTCTATTATAATCCTGTTGTTAAAAATACTAGAAAATACACTTACAGCCATAAAGATTCATGCAAATAATGAAAAGATATCTAGTAATGAAAATAAAATAAAGGCTAGCTATCTTCTGTTCATAATACTGTATCTATTAAAACATTTCAATGAAATATCTAGTCCTAAAATATTACTTTTAAAATATTCATTCAAAATTCAGGTTCTGTTAAATACCATATATATTTCAAGAGAGAATACAAATACTTCTTCTCTTCCCCATTTGCTGAAAAAAGCTGCAAAACAGAAATTAGTGCACAGAGCAGTAGCAGCAGGAGCTAATTAAATCTGCAGTACATCTTTTCTGAAGTGCAGATGTTGAGTCTCAGTGTTCAGGCTCTCTGATTTTGCTTGCACAGTGACTTACGATGATCTTTTGAATATGCGTGTCTGTGTGTGTCCATTTGGGCATGTGGCTGTACAAAGACTTTTGGACATTGATTATCTAAGTCCTTAGTCTTCTTTCTAAAGCCATATCAGTTCTAATTTCTGACGAAGGCAAATCATTTCTTCCCAGGAAGCCTCCACATGATAAGGAACAGGGAGTAGGAGAGAATGAGAGAGAGGGAGAGAAGGAGAGAGAGAGGTGTGCCAGACAGATAAAAAGGAAAAGAGCATGGCCCTGCATACTATTGGTCAGGACTGCATCTGGATTTATGAGCAAAGAGATACACCTCAGATGGCAATGAAGGATGGGGCAAAGGCCTTTCATTGGTTCTGGGAGTGGATAAGAAGATAATATAAAGATTTAAGGATGGGCATCACATGATCAGAGTCACGAGAAACATTAATGATTTTTGCAGCAGAATGCTATATAAAGAGCCCATGGGGAAATAAGAAAAACTAGAAGCAAGAAAAGTACAGTAATCTATTTGGGAAATGAATGGAGTGGGCCATAGTGTTTGTTCAGGGGACAGAAATTAAGAATCATAATTTTGCTATACGGTAAGGAAGGAAAGTTACTTGGTGGCAGAGTGTGGGATCAAAGGAGAGAGCAAGGAGTCAAAGACAGTTACATTCAGCAGGGTTAGATGATAAACCTGTCAATGCATATCCACTTCCCCTTCCCAAATCAATGTCCCTTTTGTTTTTTTATAAGTAGCATTACTGTTATTCTTCTCTTATTCCAAGTGACAAAGAAACCTTGCTTGAATTCAAAGATCAGACCAAATCCATTCTCTCTTCTGAAGGTAGCTATTTGCTTTTTTCCTTTCATTTGTTACTCCTGCCCATTTTTCTCTAGCTCTCATGTTTTATACCCTTCTTTTGAATCTGCTAAACATGGTGAGGTGGAACATTGAATGAAACATTGATCCTTGAGTCATGTATTAGCTGCTTCCATTGTGCCGTGACTAACAGACAAAGAATGGAATGATGGGAAAACAATGGATGAACCCAAGGATAAGAAATGTTGTTTGTGAAGGTTCAGTAAGCAAGAGATCACAGAGGAATTAACAAGTGCATTCATGTCAGGGCTTCTGACGCTACTATAGCTGATATTTCTATATTGATACAGCATATAAAGAAATGAATTTGGGGAAGGAATCTTTCTCATCAACAATGGCTGTTTTATTATTCACAAGAGTACTGCAGAAATACAGAACATTTGTCTATTACACCTGCTGTGATGCAAGCTGGTCCATGTGCTGTTGGAGCTAAAGCCAGTAATACAGGCCAGGAAGTCATAAATCACAAGGTGGTTTTTGCAAATGACTCTTAAGAATGCAATTTTTTTTGTTTAAGCCATTAACCAACTTTTTTCAAAATCAAACTTTAGTCAGCGTAGAACAGTACATCTAATAAATAGTAAAAGAGCAAAGGCTTGTGGGATACAAATATGGTTTCTGTAAATTCAACAGAATGTTAGAGTGTTGTGTGGAATGGAATGGAATATCTTCTAGAATATGAAAATGTTTCATGGTCATTGCCAACATGGCAGAAGAAATGTGAGCCAAATTTAAACGAAATGCTTGGGGAACAGCCAAGATGGTGACAAATTAGCGGCACTAAGCTTGTGCCTTAAAATTGGGCCTTTTCTAACTGGGGCACATTTCCCAAGCATAAATTACACAAATTTTGTTTAACATTTGTTTAATAGTAAACAAAACCAGGAAAATAAATAGAAACAACTGAAACCACACTTTAGCCAAGCTGGAGAAGTAGATAAACCTGACTCTTTCCTCTCCACTGGTGAACGAAAAGGAACCATCAGTACAATAAATGGAGTCAGGAGTACATCTACCATCTCTAGTAAGAACACAGTTATGGCACTGGACATGGAGAACTTACTACTACAAGGAAGACTGAGGTACATCAGGCATCTTTTTCTCTATCCAAGAAATCTGGTCTAAGAAACCCCAACCTGGAGCAGAGACAGAAGACACAAAAGAGCCAGATATGTTTCTCACTATTTCTGTAAACGTTGACCAGAATATCTGAGCAATATTCCTTCTAAATACAGAAACCATTATGCATGTCCTAGAATGTTTCAATATTATATTAGCAAAGGCAGATAAGTTCTGGTATGCCTTTGATGTACTTGTAGCATGAGGCAGTGGAGAAGAGATAAGCCAACTAAACCCCATAAAACAGCCCCAGGAGTTGTCTAGGCAGCTTCTTCCTGAGCACCAAATATAGCCTCTGCCAAAACATCACATGAGATGCACACAGAGCTGCCAAAAACATAATTCGCCCAGCTCACTGTGTATACTTCAAATCTCTCAGGTAATGCCACAAATTGCAATGAACAGAGATGATCATTTTGCAACCCAGTAATAAACTCTCTGAGTTTACTTTTAAACATCCACCCTAGATTTACAGGCCTGGATTCAATCCAGTCCCTGCTCAGCTGCCAATGACAAAGAGAATTCTGCTCACTATTAATAATTCCACCCTGCCACTTAAGCTCACTTGGATTTGGGGGAGTGGGGAGGAGAATCTTCTCCACTACTATAAGAACAAGGACTGTACAATACAGCTATTATTAGCAGGAAAATTAGGAGCAAAAACGTACCTTCTCGAAACAATCTTATAGGTAACTTGCAAATGCTGAATTCCAGAAGTCTCAGCAGACTAAATTTCACTGTTTCCAAGCCAGACACAGTGAAAATCACAGATCATAATAAAGGGATTCATTCATTCCACTAAATGCAAAAACTAATTCAGGCTTTACTTACAGTTCACAGATTAACAGGTTTTATCCTTGATCCATTGCATAATAAATAATCAGGGTAATAATGTAAAGAATGGAACCATGATTTTTTACCAGACTATTTCTTTGTTATATGTGATATACTTGATCATGAAAAAAAGCTAGCACAATCTTATTCATATGGGCTGAGCAGAACACCATATTCTGAAGATTTGTAATAATCAAGCACAAGGTATTCTTTAATATTTCATAATGTTCTGGAAAGAAAGTCCCAGAAATCAATTTTCTTAACAGCCTGTGTTTGTTTTTACCTTTTAACTCATCCCTGAGTGTTCTTCAGCCTTAATTAAATGCTATTTTTATACGCAGATTTATATTTGCTATTTAGCACAAAGCCTGTCCAATGTTCTCACTTTTTCCCCTCTTTCTGAACAATGTTTCACTATATGTCCAATCGCATTAATTATTACTTTATGCTGAACACTGGGCTGGTATAAAATATACTTTGAATATTTTAACTTATTCAAAAGTTTATTTTAACTTGTTTCCCATAATCACTCATATTTTATCCTTGATATGTGAGGCTTGTATAGGTCTAGCAGATCTAAGCTGCAAAAAAATGGATAACCCCAGGACAGCAGAAAAAAGATGTAACCATCTGATGATCATCTGGAGCTTTGAAGCCCAGATCTAGTAGCTATGGGCTTGGCAAATTGTGTGGAAAAACCGAGAAAAAAATTACAAAATAAAATGGCACCTTTTCTTTGAATCTCCTGGGTTAGTATAGAAAATTGTAGCTTTGCGGACTGTAGCAGAAAGAAAGAATTAAAAACTAATCCTGTGCAGATATGTTGCATTACAACTCCCATCATTCATAGTAGAGTTCTGTGGTTGTTCAGATGTTTGCAGCCCAGAGTGAGTAGGCCTATTACTGCTATGCTATCGCTCATACCATGCTACTGCTCATGGGATTTGTAGTCCAAAAATTCAGGAGAGTACCAGTTTAGAAAGAATGCTATGGAATAAAACTAATTTACAAAAATTCTAGTCTAACAATTTGGTAAGTAAGTAAGTAAGTAAGTAAATAAGTAAAAGTTATCCAGTTGTTATCTTAAAGTAATTATTAACCCAACTTAAAAGGTCTGGCTGAAGGTAAAAAAATGAGAGATTAAACCCAGTAATGTTTTAAATGCAAACTACAATTCTAAGATTGGGAGTCAGACAGGAAATATTTAAAGAAAATTGCCTTACAGTCTAAGCATAATTCCCAGATATTTTTCTTTTCTTGGGGAATTGGTTGCCTTCTCACTGGCTAGGAAATACAGTACAGGTAGTCCTCGTCTAGTGACTGCCTCATTTAGCAACCATTCACAGTTATGAGGTTGATAAAAAAGTAACTTTACCACCTATCCTCGCATTTATGACCTTTGCAGGTCTGTAAAGCAAAGGAAAGCTGAAGTAAGATCATAAGTACAGTCATAGTTTCATTTAATGACCGCTTCACTTAATGACCCATTTGCAGGTCCCAATTGTGGTTGCTAACAAGGACTACTTGTACCTGAAAAGAAGATGTATTTCTCCACATCCTATCTAAAGACGATACAATGTAGGTATCAGCCTGTGGAAAGAAAATGGCAGTTTCAGCCAAAGATAGAAATTTTACTTTGATTTCTATAAATATTGAAATGGCTTTGCGTTCTAACAGACCAGGTCTATGGACTGAGCTAAGCTATGGTTTCCTTAACAATGATTTGTTGAATAACTCACTAATAACTGAGTTTACATATTGTATTAAGCCAAAACTAAACAAATCAGATTGTGGTTTAGCAGACAATGTGTGAACCCATGTTAATTGTGTATATTTAATGTACTTTCAAGAATTCTTTACATGACCCCATATTTTGTAAGAATCCTACCAGTGAAAGTTTTACAGTCATTCCTTTGAAAGAGTTCATGCGGTTAAGTGAACACTCCAATAAACATGGAACATGATAAGATATCTTAAATTTTCTTCTTATGGATGTTCCCTATCTTAATAAGCAGAAAAAAGTAGCAGATCAGAAATTGGGAAGAAACCTTATTCTCTGATACAGGCCTGCCATCACTTGTCAATGCTTCAAAAATGTGCTTCCTTTTCTTGCCTAAAAATGGTCAAGTGCTACACTAGAGTTCATCTTTTAACTCCCCTGCAAGCTGGGTTCACGCATTGTGTCCAACCATGGTTTCTTTAAACATGGTTTATTAATTAAAACACATTTGGCTGGATCTGCACAACATGCTAATTAGAAAATGATGGTTTCCAAACTACCATGATGATGCTAACGTGCTGATGCATGATTAAGGGAAAAGGGGAAAGATGCAAGGATATAAGTAATATCATTTACATGATGACATACTCATATATGTTTCATTATTTGCCTCCATTTGCCCTCCTTGCAAACCCCAGTGCTAAAGTTCATGCAATATGCTAAGTTATAGAATAAACCAGCATTAGCTCCAGAACATGCTAATTGTAAACATTATGGTGTCCAAACCATAATGTTTAGGTTCATGCTACATGACAAGTGAAAACCAAACCAGCATATTTTGGTTATCATATTGTGCAAACCCGTCCATGGTCGTTGGATCTGTGAAGGAGATTACTACCAGAGCAGTGCCCAGATGGAGAAATTAAAATGGTGATTGCCAGCAATCATCTAGATCAGCGTGTTTCTCAACCTTGGCAACTTTAAGATGTGTGGACTTCAACTCCCAGAATTCCCCAGCCAGAATTCTGGGAGTTGAAGTCCACACATCTTAAAGTTGCCAAGGTTGAGAAACATGCTGATCTAGATCATCTTTTTTCCACCTGGTATGCTGGCATCCACCTACTTTAAAAACAAGGAACACAATACTGAATGAAGCTTCTGGCACTGTCACCTTTGTGGAACGCATGGGAGGTTGCTCTGGCTTCAGAGCAGAGCTGCTCATTGTGAAGCTTTCATTAACTTCTGCACTGTTAATGCACAGATGCTCTGCTCCAAGACAGAGCTGTACCACTGGAAGATACAGGACAGGCCATTTCCTGTCTCTGACATGTATGAAGGGTCTACCAGGAAGGCTGCAGAAATCTGCCAGATGTAGCACCAACCTTGTCCTGATATCCTAGTTCTCTTTTTACACCTAGTGTATCGTGTGGTAGACAGATTCAAAATAGGTACAATCCTCCACCTGTGGTCTTAAGAGGAACATCTTATTCTTTAACTTAAGACTTCCACATTGCCTTCACTCCCATTTGCTTAATGAAGTAGTACAGATTAGATGGTGTGCTCCAATTCATGCTTGGCCCCTTGATACCCTCCAGTTTTATCAAGTCATTCCTCTCCTCCAACATACTTCAAAAAATAATACTAAGGAGCCATAACAAAATATAGGACAAGTCCCCTCTGAACTGTATAATCTTAATATCAACAGAGGCTGGTAAGCACTCAATTATTTAACAACAGTTATCACTTTAAAATGTACTGATATTTCTAAATTTTAAATCTATTGTGTTAATCACAGAGAACAAATGAAAGTCTGTCCCCCATGACATGACATGCCTGGTAGTGCCGCTTTTGTTAATTTTTTTTTTGGTTAGAAAAACATTCTATAAACATCCTTTCCTTCCATTTGCTTATCCATGTTTTTTTCTTGATGTTCTTGTTATAAATTTAGGTTACAGTTTTGTTGCATTGCATCTTATAGTGCATGTTGTATTTTAAAGACGGTAAAGAAAACATGCAAAACATGGTTGCTGGAATTCTTTCTGTCTCTTTTACCAGCAATGGCCAAAGAAGGTGTCTATACTGTGTCTATGTAACGAAGACATGTGTTTGGGGGAGGGGGGGAGGCACACAAACTTTCTCTCCGGGGTCTATGCAGAGTTGGTGCATACATGTTGTCTCTTCATATGTTTCTGCATGTTTCTGCTCTTCTGTTGTGTTGCACCTATGCCTGTGTATATGCATACCCTGGGAAGCACAGGGCAGACTGCATATATTGTGCTGTGGGTCATGTGACCAGGAGAGCCGGTGGGGGAGAGGGAGAGCGGCTTAGCTTGATCATCAGCGTTACAAGCTGCTGCTGACTCCCTCTCCCAGAAGGATGCATGGGGGAGAGAAGATTTTCTTCACAGCTCCTGGCCTGACCCACCCTATTTTCTAGCCCTGATCTTTTTCCCCTTGCTTTCTCATCACGCAGCAAATCTGGTCCAGTCCTGTACAGTTTTTAGAGTGGTATAGGCTGAGGGACACAAGCAAGTACTGAGTCCTTTTACATAATCTATTTCCACCATTCCGTTGGGTTGGAAAAAATGAAAATGCCCAAATATGAATATGTGGTTGGTAAATGCACTCTTGACGGTTTAGTTTCAAGTGGGAAAACGCAAGCACAACGGAAGAGCACACTTCCCTATTTGCCACTTCCTGCAGGTTGTTAGGCAACCACCCAACTGATTGCTATAGGCCATGGAGTAGATGCAACATGCAGCTTTTATGGTAGGTAATATAGTTCCTCCCTGCAGGAAGTTCTGTCCTTTGCACCCTTATGGCAACATCTATTCTATACTCTTTGGAATCTGCAGAACTTTATAGCCTGGCTGAGCTCAGGTACCACCAAGGGCAAAAGCAGCAAAAGGAAATTGGAAAAGTCAGACAAAATACAGAGGCAATAGAAGAGAATATCTGTAGCTCAGGGTTGAACTGTGGAGTCCTTGGTGTTCTCTGAGCTTGGTTGTTTGCTTGCAGACATTTCATTACCCGACTGGGTAACATCATCAGTGCTAGTGAGTGTGGGGTTTTCTCCCTGTTTATATACAGTAGATCGCCCTGCCAGTGTTGGTGGGAGTGTGGTTTTCTCCTTGGTGGTTCCTTGATTAGGTTATTGTTTTCTGCTTGATTTGTCTGGTGTTAATCCCTGCTTATTTCGGTATGGGCGCTGGAAAGGACGTGTTTGGTTTTTTTGTTTCCTTCTTAGTTTTTTTATTGTTTCTTTTGAATGCTGTGTAAATGTGATTTATCTCTATGTGTCTGTTGATGGCTGATCTGTCTGAATACCAAGCTTCCAGGAATTCCCTAGCTGTCTTTGGAGTTAGCTTGGTCCAGGATGCTCACAGTTTCCCAGTTGACTGTAGCACACAAATCAACTAAAGCCGTCCAAAACATCTTAAGTAAACCAAAAGACCCAGTAGCCCAAGAAGAAAAAAAACAGGAGTCATCTACAACATACAGTGTAAGGACTGTAACAGCCACTATGTAGGACAGACAGGAAGAAGACTAGCAGAGCGCATCCATGAGCACCAACTAGCAGTCAGAAGACATGATGAAAACTCCTTAATCTCACAACACATGGACATACTCATAGTTTCATCAAGGACTCCAAAATACAGAGCATCCCAAAAACAACAATGCTGGTCATAATGTCAACTTTTACATCTTCTTTATATTCAGAACAAAAAAGAAGGTATTTCAATGCAGAGTCTGTGGAAAAAATAGTTGAAATGTTTCTCCATGTGCTTTGTCCCAGGAAGAGGGTTACTTCTCATATAGTACATGTAGTCCTTGTTTAGTGACTACAATTGAGACCTGCAACTCAGTCATTAAACGAAGCAGTCACTAGGTGAACTGTGACTTTGCTTATGATCTTAGTTCACCTTTCCTTTGCTTTACAGACCTGGAAAGGTCGTAAATGTGAGGATTGGTTGCAATGTTACTTTTTCATCACCATCGTAACTGTGAACAGTCGCTGTCTGAGGCAGTTGCTCAACAAGGACTACCTGTGTACCTTTCTCCTGAGACTCTTGTCCTTGACTCATAGACTTTCTTTTGTATTAGCAGCAGGAATATTAACTGCCATGTTTTCCAATGACTCTTAACAAAACCTTAGAGTCAGGAATCCCCACACACCTAACATAATCATTTGAAAATCAACCAGAGAGTAACCTATTCTGGCATTTTAAAACCTGAAAAACCATCTAATGTCAAATTCAGGAAGACGGGTAGCCAGCTTGAGAAGTGGCCAATGTTTCATTGGTCCTGTTTAATTCTGCTTCTGACATAATCTCGAAAAATAAATTGGGCAGAACCCACTTCACGGGATTGCTGGGATTACGGGGCTGGGTACGAGGGATTAGAATGCTACCATCAGCACTTCAAAGGCAGGGTGGAATAAAAATGTAAGATTTGTTCGCGCTGTTCTCCACCCTCACCTCCCCCTGGGCATTGTCGGATCCATTTCGCCGGCAAACTGCTCGGCGGAGCGGGGCTTCTGCTTGTATTCCGGCATAAAGCGCCACGTGCAGCGATGGCGCAAGTGCAATAAACCACATTCTCTAGGAGGAATGGCACGGCCTCCTTTGTTCTTTCGTTTCAACTTTGAAGCGGGCGCGCGGGCGGGCGGGCAGGAGCGCGAGGTCGGAGACAAAGAAGCAGGGAAAAGGGGCGCGCGTGCGGACGCGACTGTAAACCGAGGTTATCTCGGGCCAAGCAAAGGCTCGCCGCCTTCCCCGTTTCCCGCGCCCGCCCGCTCGCCCGCCTTCCCGCGCCCCTATTACCAAAGGGGCAGAAGGACCCAGGTGAGAGGAGAGACGGTGCCCGGCTGTGTGTGATGGGCGGGTCCTGTCAACGCAACGTCGGGAGGGTGGGGAACGGGCGCCACTTGACAGGAGGGAGGGAAGGAAGACGAACCGGCCGTTGCCTCTCCTCCTCCATCATCCCCGCCGCCGCCGCCAGCTCCGGCAGCCACGGGATAAGGGTGAGTGGAGGGATTCGCCCGGTCTTGGAGGCGTCCACACGACGAAACTCAAGCCGAGTGCGCGGCTCTTCCCAAGGGTGAGGGAGGATGGGGGTGAGAGCCGCGCCTAGAAAGGGGCGACCGGGGGTGGGGGAGGCTGTCGGCGGTCCTCCGCCTCTCCTTTCCTCCGCTCGCAGGGCCTCCTTGGGAGCCCTGGGGAAAGTTTCCCCGATACTCACCCGGAATGGGGGAGGATCGCCCGTTGGCATCACGCAGGTGCTCTCCGTTCTCCTTGCCCTTGGCTCCCGTGTGGAGTTGAAAAGCCACCGCTCGCCTGTGTGACTTCGCTTCTCAGTAGCACCACCTGCTATTCCGTGATAGCGCGTCTCCTCTCTAGTCCCAACTCCTTATTGAATGAATTGCCCCACGTGTCACCCATTTCTCCTGCTTTCCCTCTTTCCCTTTGCTTTTTCTGCCCCATTTCTGTTATACCCAGAATAACAAAAGCCATTTCTCTTTCTTCAGTGAGACATGCCCCCTTTCTTTCCCTTTTTATTGTCTGGAGGAAGGTGGGGTGCTTTGAAAATTAGTTATAGCTTTCCCTTGAAGGAGGTTTGTTTATTTATTTCTTCAGTATTTAAAAGAGGACCGAGTGGATGTTAATGGGTTTGTGGGTGACCAATGCTGCCCTCTCTGGTTTGAAGTAAAGCCTGAGAAAGGACTGCCATATGCTCTGTGTGCCAGTTAACTTATTTTTGGACATACTTTATAGTTATGTGCCTTTATAAATACTTTAATCTATATTTAAATAGTGAAAGGGAAGTGACTTCATCAGCCATTTCTAATAATATTTTAATGCATTTTACTAAATAGGGTAATCTTAAAATGTTCTGTCTAGACTGGAACAGACTGATTTTGGTCATATTTGGAAGCAAGTGATGCTGAATGTTAAAAAGTATTTATAGCAAATACAAAAATAAATTCATATAAAGTGCGTAATTGATATCATTAGGGTCAGGATGTGCATTTGCTAATTTTTCCAAATTATTGTGTTAGTTGGCTTTTTAAAAGTATTAGATTTATAATATTGGAGTCTTCAGTAGAGTTAACATCTATACTGCTGTAGCCCTATGTTTTAATTTTTTACTCAGTGACTCAATTAATATAACTATTAAAATGTTAAAAAGAGTAACTGCTGCCCTTAACATCAATAGTTCTTATCATTTCATGAATGAATAACGTTACCCTTTGATTCCATTAAAAGCAACAAGTTAGTTCACTAAAGTACCTTTAAAGATTGTAGTATCCTTCAGTTGTTTAACATTTATTATTGTATATAAAAAATCAAATATATATTTTTATTGTACATCCTTATATATTAAACTGAATTTTTTATAGTTAGGCTATATTTATATGTATTCACTTCAAAGCAAAAATCTTCATTATCAGTAGGATTTCATCAATATGTAATTGTGCTGAAGAATTACTGCCCTCATCTTTTGAATTTGCTGAGTTTTTGCATATCTTTGACACTTAAAGTTTTCAGAAGTTCATGTGGGTTTTAGTGATATATAAAAGGAGTCAGAATGAAAAAATAACATCAATGTTTGTACTTGTCTTTTTTACCTCATAAACAAAATCATCCAACAGACTATGTGCCAGTGTATAGAAGTAATCCCCCCCAGTTCAATCAGTTTAATTAATGAAATAAATAGGACCAGATGCAATGGTATGTGGGAATTACCTTGGGAGACAGGGGGAAGAGCCATAGCCAGGGGAATGGTTGAGTAAGAGTCATATTAGCCCACAGCCAGGAGTGTGGGCATGGCAAATGTCTCAGAAGGGACCTTCCCTAATTTCTTGGGTTGTAAAGACAAGGGGGGGCGGGCGGGAATGTACTTTCATACTTGCAAGATTCTGTTAATGTAACTTTACAATAAAGTAGAATTAGTTGATTTGGGAGTGCTTCCTGTCTGGACTACCTTGCAAGGCTGACACCATTGAGTGAACCCTGCCCTATATAAATGTCATGAACTTTGGTTCCCCTCAACACAATAATGTTATTACCAGATAGTAGGGACAAGTCATGTCTCATTTAAAAGGAACTTCTAAAGTCCCCTGTAGAAAAGTAATTGATTCTTGTTAATCTGGAAAAGATTATTAAATCATTTATAAAATTCTGGATCTCTACCACTCCAGAATCAGAGACATCATCTTAAAATGGGGCAAATTTAGGACAATAACGAATCTTCCCAAAGTGGCTGTTCTGTCAGTCACTTCAAGATTGCAACATAAAATTGTCAAGGTAAACACAAAGAATCTAAAACACAAGACAACATTTTTGCCTTGTCTAAATACAGCATGGCTTTGCCATTAGAAAAATACTGGGTAAAAATGGGATTCTTGGGATAGTAGCAAGACAAAAGCCATGGCTCACTAAGAACAATAGTCCTCATCTCAAGGTTGGCCAGGATGATCCTCCAGACTTCTGGAGGAATGTTCTGTAAACAGATGAGCCAAAAGTAGAACATTTCAGGCTGTGTTGGTATTGTTTGGTATTATTGCAAAAGCCAAACCTTGTGTTCCACAGTAACAACCTCATACCAACTGTCAAGCATGAGAGTAAGAGTGCCTTAATTGGGGATGTTTTGTTGCTTCAGGACCTGGATAATGTGCCCTCATTGCCCATAAGGTGAAGTCCAAGTAGGTCACACAGCCATGATCCCAAACATACAAACAAGAGATTTGATAAAGAAGAACAAATACAATGTTTTGGAATGGCCAGCTCAAGGTCTAGACCTAAATCCCATAGAAAGATTGCAGCAGGATCTAAAATGAATGGTTTATGCCAGAAAAAGTGTCAGATGTTACAGTTGAACCAGTTTGCCTGGGAGAAATGGGCCATAATTCTTACACAGCAAGGTGATAGGCTGATCACATAATACAGGAAGCTATTGGTTATAGTTATTGCAGCTAAAAGTTATTGAATCTAAGAGGGTAAATCCTTTTTCATATTGGCACATGACATATTGGATGATAAAACAAATTAAATAAACATCAAACTGATTTTATTTATTTACTCTCCTTTATATTTCAGAAAGATTTACACGAAACTCTGCAAATGTTCAGTGGGAAAGATATGCAAAAATTTAGAAAATCCGAAAGATGGAGAGTACCTTTTTAAAAAAATGTATATTTAGGAGGGTTTTTTTCAGTTTAATTTTTGCTTTTGTTAAACCATAGACAATATTTGTTTAGCAAAATTATGTTTCTTTTTGCCTTACCTTTTTTGTTACAGAGCAATATGGGTACTTAAGAAGACTGTAAGATAATATTTTAATACGAAGAACAAGGCAGGTGTCTGGTTTTTTATTCCAGCCACAGTGTAAGTATAATTGGATTATCACTATGTATTGTGTTAACTTTAAGACACTTGAAATTATCTATTTAAGGGAGCTTATAGTTGCAGATTAAAAATATCACTGGTGCCTTGATCACTCTCTCACTATTTCATTCATGGCATGTGAAGATGTAGGATAGTGACAACTTTGTAGTTCTGTTGGATAGGAAAAAGCCATATAAGAGAGTGGAAAAAGCTTTGGGCAATAGTTGGAATTTGTGTATCAAGGTGCTTATGTCATCTTTTGTGTAATCTTACATTTTTTTTTCATAAGAATGCATGTATGGTTACTGAGTAGTGTAATGCAAAAGTGAGGTTTGACAAATAGAATTTGTGTATCAATTTCAAGGTGCTTATGTTATCTTATTTGTAATCTTAAAAGAATTTTTATAAGAATGCATGTATTTCTGCATAGTAATTTATATTTATTTGTTCTCATCTTGCAGATGGAATGGATTGAATAGCTTGTTTATGGTTACTGAGTAGTGTAATGCAAAAATGAGGTTTGACAAATAAATGTATTACACTGTAGTCAGAAATCTACAATTATCTCAATCAGTTGCATTTTTCTTTGATATCTAATCTTTAACACATGCTTCCGGAGTTGAAGGGGTTATACAAATGAAAATGAAAAAGGAATTAGTACATTCAAAGCTAAAAAGCAATAGATTCTTGTAGTTTTATGCTTTTGGGAGATGGAAAAAAGAATATGAATTATAGATTAATGAGATCTGATGATACTTAATCTATTTTTGTATGTTTTATATGAGGATTTTAAATGCTAACTCTAATGACATTATGCCATTCTGTTTCAAAGACAATTCTGCATAGCATTATTAACTGCCTTCTTTTGTGGATTCCCATAGTTATTATGTTAATCAGGAATGGTCATAGCTCTGAATGTTTGTATATGTGTCAATTGTGCTAATGGTATCTTGTAATGTTTTTGTTAAATAATTAGTGGATGAAATGTCAGAAAAAAACTCATCCAAGAATGACATCATTTTTCATCTCGTGCAGTTTGAAAATCTTAGATGATATCCAAAATGGTATCCTTTTGCTGATAGAATGATACTTGATCCAGTGGAGGCTTTTATCAGAAGAAAAGAGAGGCTTTTCAGTGATATCCCCCAGCATTCCCTGAATGTCCTGAAATTTGCTCCAGAGAGTTAGGACCCTCTTTGAATTATGGCAAAAGGAGGGCAGGCAGGAAGGGGAACTGCCAGAATTACTTGCATTCAAGTTGATATAAGTTCCACTAAATCAAATAGCTTTCCCTTAACCTCTTAGATTCAATCACTTAAATTATCTACAGAGCCTTGATTGTGTTATAATAAACAGTTCTATATACAGTAAATGTTACTGCTAACAACAACAATATGTTGTTGTAGATAACTGGTTTTTATTTTCAGTTTCACTTAAATAAAAGTAACATGCTTGCCTACTGATCAGAAATTGAGAAAAGCTTTGATCTCTTCCCTCCTGTTAAAGCAGTAGTGAATAATCTATTTTGTGCTGTAACATTCATTCCAAGATTCCCAGAGAATGATTAAAATTAAAAACGGAAAAATGAAATAAATATAAAGACAAGAATAAAAACATTTCAAACAGTATAAAAATAAAGTTAAAATTAACAGTATGAAATACCTTTAAAAATTAAAAGGCCAATGAAAGATAGCAGGCACAGAGTTAACTCCTCTAAGGGCATAAAATCCACAGACAGAATGGCACCACAGGGAAGCCCCTAGCTCTGCTCTTCATTCCTTATCTTCCATTTATAAAATTTATGGAATACAACAGAAGAATATTATGGCAAATGGAGTGATTTTGTGTATGCATATAATGCATGTCAATTTCCTCTACATATTGACATTTACATTTTCCCAAAAGAATCTGGATAGGCTACTCAGTTTTGCAGCTATAAGGAAATGTTGGTACTATACAGGAGAAGTAAAGAAAACAAAATCAGGAATAAATTAGTATTATCTGAGCTATTATGAGTTGAGTGTTATAGTTACACAGAAAGAATGCTAAAAAATTGAGACAGAATATTACAAAATTACTTGAATTTATATGGATGTGAAGAACTTTGGTGATTCTTCATTACCAATTAATGAGCCAGTATTAAATATTGTAAGCTACTTAATGTAAGCCTACAATTAGCTGCTTGATATGTTTAAAGATTTATTTAGGAATTCTAGGTGCTAGTTCTTTTTAAAGGGAAAAATAACATTTCTAATTGTTGTGATTTAAAATGTTAAATTGCTGTGATTTTAAGTGACAGTCTAACAAATATCTACGCATATAAATCTGATAGAAATTCATCTGTGAGTTGTTTCAAGCTGCTACTTCAAATGCAGGATCAGTTACTAAATCAAGAGCTAGTTAACTGCTAAATATCATTTATATATTGTTACCTATGCTTTTAGTTAGCCTTTCATATTCCTTTCAAAAATACAAAAATAGTTTGAGAGAAAACTTTTGTTTCAAGTACATAGCAATGATGTGAGTCATAAAGTCAACCAGAAATAAGCACAGAAAACACTATCATTATTAATACCTTTTAAAACTTTTCAGAGAAGCTCAAACAGCATTTGGACTCTCATAATCAATATCTGTCTATGCTCAAAACAGTTTACAACACCCTAAGATAAGTTTATGTAATGTAGCAACATTTCAAGATAATTTACAAACAAATGCATGATGTACCCAAATACACAATATATAACACTAATTGAAATATCAGAGCAGTTAAAACATAAATGTCAATATTAAACAATGTACAAATTATTAATGTTAATCTACAAGAATTGAATTTTGTGTTATTTTTTTTAAAAAGATTATCTTCTGAAACTAATGTTTCTGGCTGCACAGTACTTGTTGCTTGTCTCTCATATAGTTAATTTCATTGTTGGAAAGTAATACTGCTTCAGAGAAATTAATGGAAATCATTATTACAGACATAGCAAATAGATAGAGCGAGACAGCCATTTTTGTTTCTCATGTACCTTCACTTAACCTTTGTTTACAGTGTCTTCAAGTCAGTTTTTGACTCATGGTGACTGCCTGGGCAAGTCCCCTCCAAACTCCCTGGAGTTTTCTTGGCAAGGTTTTTCGGAAGTGGCTTGCCATTTCCTTCTTCTTAGGGCTAAGAGAGAGTGACTGGTCCAAAAGGTGCAACTAGAACTCATGGTCTCCTGGTTTCTAGCCTGATGTTTTAACTGCTACACCAAACTGGCTCTCATCATTTAATTATCTGTGGTTATTCATCAGTATATATGCCTTAAGGATCCTTTTTTTGAAAGTTACAGATATAGTAAAATATGTTCTATATATTATATTTGGTTCAGGTATTTATCTTTTCCAGTTGTGTCTGTCTGGATTCATAGAATAGTACCAGCACAGGTTCAATGCCAGGGAAGAGAAAGTTGCAGTATTTTATAAGTATTCTGTTATCTTGTTAAATTTTCTGTCTGGCTGCATTCCAAAATTGTTTTTACCAGACATGGAGAGATCAGGATAGATTAGGAATGGTGTGAAGTGGGTGGTGTACTATAGATGTTCTTTTTGAGCTGAAGGTATGGTTTTAAAACTGAAATTTAGGGCTCTACTCCTTGGACATATTCTCATGCCAAAATACCTTTTGTGAAACAAATCTCAAAACCATTTTCATCTCAGCATTTTCAGTTATTTGAATTAAGGAAAAATAGTTTAATCACATTGCTCAAGCAGACAAAAAGAGCAAATGTACTTAATAAATCATTGAAATCAATTTTTGTTAAACTTATTTTATATTAACATAGGGCTAACTTATTGGGGCTGCAGAAATCTGGATGACCAATGGATGGCAGCAAAAAGATGCAGAAAACTTGAACTTAATTGTAAAACCTAGTAGTAGATTTTTACTGCCTAGACATGGTAGCTTTAACTATCACCTAAATTAAAACTAGTACCTAAATTAATGTTTCATATATTTATGAAATTATTTTGTTTCTTGAACTTTAAAAATTGTGGATCAGAGAGTTGCCCTGTTTTAGATTTTAGAATGTTGCTTTATTGTTGAATTTTATTTGCCTTAACTTGATTTTATTGAGTTTTGATAAGTCATTTATGTTAGGTCAAAATATTCACATTTATACAGCAGATATAATAAAAATATTTTGTCTAAGGAAGGGTCTACACAATATAATAACTAGGTTGTTTATGAGAATTTGTTATATTGTCACATGAGGGAAACTGGAATAGATATTTTAATTTTTAAAATTTAGTTTAATAGAATTTATAGTTAATACATACATTACTTTATTAAATCATATAAACAAAATTGATATATAAATAGATGTAGTAAATTATAAATGGTGTGTTGTCTGGAAGCAATGTTCCCTTTGTGTCCATCTTTTACCCTTGATAATTGAGACCTTGATAACAACCATGAAAATTAGTTGATTGTGGATTGTATTTCTGCTAACAGCAGGTGGCAGCACATAGCCAACCTTGGATAATTGCAAAATAATAATAAGAATAATAAGAATAAGAATAAGAATAAGAATTAATAAGAATTAGTACTCAGACAGAAGACCACTAGAAAATTCCAGGACTGTAAACTAGATTGGGAAGTTTTTAAAAAAATCCCACAAAAGGCAGTGGTAAACCATTTCTAAATTGTTGTCCAAAAACCACATGGACCTTTAATGTAGTCATTGGGAATCCAACGCAATTCAAGGGGAATTTTTGCCTTTTTACTGTTTCGTAAAAGCTTCTTTTGAACTGAAAAATAAACTTGTTTCTGATGTACCCTTAGGGAGCTGATGATCTAAAGTAGAAACTTCCATTATTATTTATCATACAGTATTGGGAATTACAATAGAATCCTCCTGGCTTGCTGTTTTATGCATTGTTCTATAAACATGAAATTGTTTCCAAGATCAAACTTCCTATTGTTTGAATTTCTTTGCACTTAGATTGTTCAACATTCTTGCCACCTATAAAATCTTACAGTGGGAGCTTGATGTTTTCTTGGATGCTCAAGAATACCTACTTGCTAGAGTATATAGAAAGTAATGGAGAACAACTGAGATTTGATTACTTCAGGCAGTCTTTTAGAGGACAAATGCTCTGTACCTCCTCTATTAGCCCATTCACTTGTTTGAGGCTTAAATGCCAGGTTGATTATATGACCTATCAACTTGTATGCTTAAAGAATAGTTCTGCAGTTTTGAGAGGACTTCACTTAATTAGACTGCAGTTAAATAATGAACTTTGTGTGGTGATCATGAGGCAACAGTGTCACATCAAGTAATTCAATATTTAAAAGTAAAATTGGTTACAGACTTCATTATTTAAGATAAGAAAGTGAAGGGTGATGTTGTCATGGTGACCTGCCTATAAGAACACAAAATGAACTGAGATTTTGAATAATTGATAGACTGCTAAGATTAGGAATAATTTACATGCTTTTGTCTTTAATGGTCATTCATACGTCAAACATTTATAATCAGGCAGTGCAAGAAACAGTATCTTCTGACTAGCTCCACAAAATCATTCTGCTGTGCATGATGTACTTATATATGCAAAACTAAAGAATTTTAATAAAATACAGTGACATTGATCGAAAGCTGCATGTGTTGCTGTCAAATGCTTAAATTAGCTTTCCAGCAGAGAAGAAAGCAAGAGTTTAAATACTATGGTGGAGAGTTTCAAGATACTTGGGCCAGGAAGTTAAATGTTAAACCTTTAAATATAATTTTAAAAAAGAACTCTTGACTCCATTACCTAATGCCATCCATAAAGCAGCACCATGCTCCTTTCCTTCAACCAGGTATGTACATATTTGGTTGATTAGTTGAGAAATCATAGCAGTTTTCACTTATTATTACCTATGCAGTTATAGATACATGTGGCCCCTAGTTTGATTAGAATGAATATGTTATGGCCATTAATTTGTACACATTTTTAAATGTGAGCAGAAATATTTTTACTTACTGATTTTAGCTTAATTTTAACAATAAATTATTATTGCATATATATCATGTTCATTGGTAGGATATATTAAGATCCTAGGTTAAGAAATATTCAGGTGTATGAGATAAAGCATTCACCTGTTTGTTCTATGAATTAGGAATGTAAGAGATACACAAATTAAAATGAGAAAAGAATTGTGCCCATATTAGCCCTATATGTGAGAAGTTTGTACTGTATTCCAAATATTTGTGGCCAACTCAAATGTTGAAAGATAAGTTTACCCTTTCAGTGAGATGGAGCCAAAGCTGAAAGGTTTTCTTTGATGAACTAAAAGCTTGTTGTTAAAAACATTACAGAGGCCGTATGATTCTTCCCCAAACAGAATCAATTACATTTACCTGCACCCATTTAAATTCCATTTGAGGAAGTATAATATCCCAAATATCCCAATAGAGACAGTTTAAATATAGAGGCTGTGATCACAAAGGCATTGAAAGACTAGAGAATGGGATCCTCAGAATTAATAAGCAAATTCCAAACAAATGACCAAAAAATTGTCCAAAAGGTCATGAAAAATATGACTGAAAAATCTCATGAAGACTGATTGGCTGGAAGCTAATAGATACGCATATTCAAATTTCCTATAACAAGTATCAAAGACAGTTAAATATTTTGTACCCTTGTTTAATACAAATCAGATGGCAAACTCCCTGAGTTCTAATTTTGTCAATGTGGTTCCCACCTTGCCACCTTCAGTTTTACAGCATGGGACAGACAGAGGAACTCTGCCATTCGTTTTTAGAATTTAGAATCTTTAAATTTTTAAATTCAGGATCAGACTGTTTTTTTCAATGGTTAGGGGATGGATTTTCCCACCTTCCCCCTCTAACTGCAATAAAAGAAGAGAAAAAAGGGGTAAAAAGGAGAAATAAAGGAAGCAGGCAGATGTGTAGTCTGTGTTGGATTTTTATCTTTTGTTCAACAGTTATAAGAAATAATACAGAGAAGGTAACATGCTTGAGGTGAAGCATATATGCAGTCTCTGGATTTGTACATTCTGGTAAATCATTATATGATTGTTTGGTTTTACCTTAGCATGGTATGCCAACACAGTAACTATGACTTGTAAATCATTGCTTAGGGTTCAGTGCTATGTTTGTTGAAGAAGCCCATATGTAGGCTTATTAAACAGTACATGATTAAAATGAATCATGGCTCAGGGTAAAATAAGTAAAATGGAAATTCTTCAGGGATTTTTCAATATTTACTGTGTAGATTTTTTGGAAATGTATCCATAGAGGAATGAAAGTAGAAACAGATATAACCATTGCATTATATTGTATTATACACTGCATAAAATAAAAGGGTTTAATATTTTCTCTAATGTAACATTCTGTCTACATCAACTTTTTTCTTCTGACAAGCAAGTTATACATGATGCTAAATAGCATCACAGGGAAATATTAGCTCAAGAAGAATTTTTCCACAGGCTACAGTGTGGAAGAGATCAATTCATCTTATGTTCTTGCCTTAATTGATGTACCTGTATTGAATCAATGTATAGATAATCTTTGGGTGATTAACAATAATCACTAAGGGAATAGAATAAGAATATATAAAAACACTAACATTATAACATTAAAAAAGCACCACATAAACATCAAATAATGCAATTAACAATCATCAGTTAAAACAATGTTAAATGGAAGATTCAGATAAAACAGTTACAGCTCTTCAAATTGTTCAGTGCTAACTGGAATAAAAAGCAACCTTTAGGTCTTAAAAGACAAAAAGAAAGGGGCAACATTTATTTCTTCAAGAGAATATACCAGAAATATGGACCAGCACAGAAAAAGCCAATGTTAACAGCTTTGGCAGATACATATAAAAAGAGGTGGTTCTTTAGACAACTTTGACTTAAACCTTAAATATTGATAGAGCTTTCTTAAATTGCATTCAGAAAGGAATAAGCAGCCAGTGTAATTGGTATAAAACAGATTTCACCGTTTTGGCTGATGCAAAATCCATTAAGTTTGATGTAAGGATGCATTTAATTATTGATGTTTATGCTGATCCTGAAACTAATAATCAAAGTTAAATCTACCTTGAATATGTGTGTCTTATTTGAAGAGGACTTCCTCTGAAAACATGACTGAAATGTTTGATAGTGGTATGTATAGATTAATTTGATCTGTTTATTTTTCTACAACTTTTTAAACATACATATAAAATGTGAGAATAAATAGTTCATATGCATGACAGAAACTCGTTTATAAACAGGAGGGAGTCATTACATTTCTTTAAAAATCTGTGATAGATTTATCAATAACTATATAAATATTTTGTCCCTGGAGTAACTGCTATTGAACTGCTGTGGAAGAAAGAATTGTTAAATATATGTTGAAGTTGAATGATGTGATAGGATGTATATTTATGTATAGTGTGTGTGTGTGTATGTGTGTTTGTATGTAGTATATTTCACTATGTATATGTTAGTATATTTCACTATGTTCAAATGTTGTAAGTATTAAAGAAGTTAGCATATGGTCACCTACATTTATCTCTGTATAATGCATTTGATTTTTTCGCCCTTTAAATGACAGAGGAATGCGAAGAACACTTTCACCTTTAAATAATGTATTATTATTGACTTCAGCTACATAAATCCCAATGAGTATTTGCCAGTCAGGGATCTGAAGTCCAGTATATTTGGATACAAAAGTTTGAAGGGACAGGCATAAAGTAAAAAGCTGTTCCTTCTCTCATCAAATTAGTAATCTGTTGCAGTTCGTATAAGATTAAAAAGATCTGGGAAGAGCTGATCATCCTTTGTCTGTTGATATTATATAGCAGAGGCTACATAGTTATCTCTAATTGATCTTTACAGATATGCATTCTAAAACATGCATTCCTGCTCCTGTTTTTTCTACTTCACAGGTGACAGTGAGCTCAGCCAATCAGCCCCTGGTGCATAGGCATCCACAGAGGTGGTAAGTGCTAAAACATGAGTTGTGACATCATGACACAAATCCCATACTGACATTGAGATCCAACTACAAAAGAGTGAGGTTTGCATTGTGATGTCACAATGCACATATCACCATTCTTTTGCCATTGCAAGTAGCAGTCAATGCCTGTGTCCTGGAACTGATGTTTGGAATATGTGATCTATTAATGCATATGCTCCCAAAAAATGTTCTGATATATTAAAACTGAATATATTCCAACAATCTTTTCCATTGTGCCAGATGGTTTTCTTCTAAAGTCAAATCTAATGAATGCAGTTTGGTTTGCACAAGCTGAATTTAGCAGTGGGCAATGGAAGAAGGTAACAGAATCCTTGTGAAACTGGCCATATGGTATATTGTTTCAGTAAGCTGATGTGGAGAGGTATAAAAATAAGCAAAAAAAGGTAAATAAAAAAGGAAATAAAATAGGATAGTAAACTGAATTGCATTTTTATTTCTTTTAATACAGCATAGGAACAAAGGAAGCTTTCTTATACTGTGTCAGATCTCCAGCCCATCCACCTAGTATTGTTAACATTGACTGATGAATGGAGATACTAGGGATTGAATTTTCATTGGGCTACTTTATTCCCAAGAAACATATTGTTTTTTTCTTCTTCTTCTGCTCCATATACACAGAAGTTTCTATTGCATTTCTACACGAAGTTACAAAAGGAACTCAGGGATATGTAGATAGGAAATGATAAATATGAAAAATTCTAGTTCCAACATTTTAAGACATTGAAAGGAACCATTCTGAATTCATAATGCCCCCAGCATTTAAATGCTGAATTATAGCACGTGATAAGTTATTGGGAAACTGATTTAGTTCAGCTACAGGGATCATAATAACTTTACAGAGATTTTGAAGGAAAATATAGGCAGTATCAGAAAAGTGTCTAGTATTACATTCAATATATTGCATTTGTGTGTATAACTCCAGTGTGAATAACTTCTTGATCTCCAAAAATTTTCCATATCAGCTAGGGAAGGCATGGGAAATTCAGCTGCTAAAAGTCCTGCTATAATGTAGTGACATGTACCAACTGCACTTACAAAGTGTGTATATGTTACCACATTTTCTATAAGGCTGTATCTGTGAAATTATATCAGAATGGAAGTATTTGTTAACATAAGGAGTCAACATTTGAATAAGATCCAGATGTATATAAAATTCATATAATTACAATTGCTTGGAAGTAGCATTATATAAGCAATAATTAGATAGAAAAAAAGAAGTTACTGGTGACCCACACTTGGCAGCACATGCAGTAAAATGAAATCTCCTGTATAATTCTAATTCATCCATTTTAAGAGTGGGTGTACGTAGATTTGTGAACAAAATCTTTCTTTCTGGTTTGGTGTTGAGGGATTATGTGAGAACTGAAATCATAATGAGGCCTTGTAGGCCATTCATTTCAGTGAGCTTAGGTTCATTAAACTGCGTAGTATCCTAACCTTGCAACTTTTCAGCAAAGAGGCCAGAAGATGGTGCAGTTGATTCAATCAGAAATCAGTGTCTCCTATCAGAATTAACAGAACTTAGATGAGACAAATGGTTTAATTGTCATATATGATTTAATATTGTGTTCTGCATGGAAGTCTTTACTTAGAAAGTCTTTACTTCCATGGAAGTGGAAAAAACTATGTTCCCCTATATACTAGGCTTATTTAATCTGATTCGTTAGCAATGTGATGAAGTCATTTGATCATGCATGACTTCACTCTTGTTTTATTTTGATGGTATTTTTTCTTTTCTGCTCCTAAAATAGCACTTACTGTATAGAAAAGTAGCATACGGGATTCAATCAGGGAAGTAGTTTTAGCTTGCAAAACTGGTTTCGCAACCTTTTCTCTTCACCTGCCATTCTAGATGGTGGGAGAGTTGTGTCAATAGAGCTCTGCAGCTGCAATTAACTGCATGTTAATTGATCCACAGAAAGAGATCCATGGAGTTCCACATGGAGGGATAGCTTTGTCATTCCACTACTGAGAGAGAAAAAATGTTTTATTATTTTTAATCAATTTATATGGCTACCCATCTCACAAATTGTAACTTTGGGCAGCTAACATAGGATTAAAACAGAAAAACAAAAAATAACCAACAAAATAAAAACAACTCTTCTCCTGAAGGAACAGCTGGGTTTTCAAGAAGGCCAGCAAAGGTGGGGCTGTCTTTCAAGCAAGATTCAAGAGTCCAACAGGATATCCAAATTGCATATCTGATGGAGTGCTGTGCCTCCAGATCCAGGTACACATCAACTCCTGAGAGGCCAATCAGGAGACACATGGATCTAACACACAGTTGGCTGCACATACAACCATCAGGACCAATAGGCTTGAATTCTTCTCAGATAACCAAGCCAGACCATGCCAAAGTTATCTCCAAAGGACCTGTACAATTGGAATACAATTGAGAGTGGATTTGACATATGCCTGAAATAGTTTTCACAGCAGCCCTGCTGATGTTCCTTCAGCCCCTCCCTATCCATGAGGGACTGGGTTACCTCGAACAGGACTGCTGGCTGATTACCTGAAAATGCAATAGTAGTACATTTGAGGAGAAAGAGAGCAACATCTTGTCTGGAATTTCTAAGATGTGGCTAACTAAAGAACTTCACAGGCTTCATTAGGAAGGAAGCAAATTCAAAATATAGATATCAGCATATTAATGCTCTTATATCTGATACAATAATGTGCTGTTTACTCTTATCTTGAATTGTTGAAGGGCAGCCTCAAGGTGTGTAAAATCTGTTAGGAATTGTCACTTGTTACTTTATAGAAAATTCAGGTGACTGCAGAAGCAATAGAGTCACTATAGGGGTCAGCAATTAGAGACAGGAATATTTTTCTACCAACCAGGATAGGTGAACTTTTTTTTTTCATCTAATTGTACAGAAAGGCCCAAGCCATTGTTCATCAGGAACTAATTTTCAACAGGCTGCTGCTTCTGAACCTGGAATTCGGAAATAGCCTGTAGAGAAACACTACTTTACATATTGATTGACAGTGATATAGCCCCAGGAGACAGATGTAGATTAAACAAATTTTATTTAATGCATTGCAGAATTTACTAAAAAAGCAACAGCCCTAGCTGCTTTCTTCCATGCAGCCTTTCACTAAATTCTTTGATTGGCAGTCACAATTTGTACATAGTCTCTGACCTTACCTTTTTGTCCCCACAGGCAATGAATGCAGATGTGGGGCTGAAAAACATCAAGATATTCACTTTTGAGACAGCAGGAGCCAAATAGCTGTTAGGAGAGATATTCATGTTCTGTGTTAATTAAAAAATAATAATTAGTTATGCCCTGTCAGCTCCATAAGCTGTTAAATGGCAAGGATGACTGTTCAAAAATGGCATTTTAATGACCTGATGGACAGCAGACTTATGACTCAGAACATACAGTTGCACAGAATATAAAGTAAGAATAGGAAGCAAATGTCACCCCAACCAGTAGACCAGAGGAAGCAAAGATCATTTGCTTTATAGCATTTTTAAGTGAGCTTCTGTAATAGACTACCATTTGAGCAGTAATCATGCCTCTGTACAGAGCTTCATAACATTCGTCCTAGATGTTAACAAATTACAATTCCTTACGTTCCAGACCTCTTGCCATGTTGGTCAAGGTTGCTGGGAACTGTAGTTCAGCAATATATTGAGGGACACAAGTCCCCCAATTCTGCCTTTTACAATTGACATCATATCATATTTTGTGGTTTCAGTTGTAGCACCAAAAACACATGTGCAAAATTACTGGCTAAATTTAGTCTAAGTTAAAAATCACAATCCATCAGATACTAAAGTAACATTGAATATTATACAGCTAAAACAAAATTCTGAAATCCACAACAAGAGGTCTGTGTTTTGTCTTGCCTTCAGCAACAAATTTAGTGCCTTTTTAGTCAGCTTAATGCTGAGAAATGCTGTCCATAAATCTGGCTGTTATAGATTAGCCAGCCATTTATTGCTGGTGCTACAAATTTGATCTTGTTTTCTTCCTGGAGACTACAAGTATTGTGTACTTGTAGTATAGACATTTTCCCTATATCTGAATTACATGGGAAAATAGCAGTACACTTAAAATTTTTGTACACAAATAAATATCTATAAACAAACTGCTTCAGCCCTAAAAACACACTGTGCAGTGTACAAGAAGCTTAAATTTAGACGCTTAAATGTCACACTACTGGCTAATATATTGCTACTGCCAATTGAAGTTGATTATCTCTATTTAGATTTTATTATATTGTGTACCACATACCTTAGTAATTATCCTTGTCTAACTGTAACACACATAATCACTTATAGTCACTTATATTACATTCACATTATGTAATGCTTAACCTAGTTTAGACATTTGGTAATGTCTGCAATTTGCAGAGGATAAATGACTTTTCTGTAATGTAAATACACCTCAACGTTGTTTCTATATCCTTCCACATCACAGGTGAGGAGAAGGAATGTAAAAACAGCTGACAAGAGCATCAATGACTCACTGTTAGACTGTATAAAAGCCATTTTGTGCAGGGCCCTTACTGCCTTTAGCAATAGTTGGCATCATACATTTCCACTTAATATAAATAACAGATAAGATTCTTGACAACTTACATTTTGTTTGATCAGCTCTCAAAGTTATATCACAAGAATCAAAACAGATGCATACTGTCCAAGACACACTAACAGATATGCTATCTTTTTTCACCCTTCCTTAGCAGTTCCTTCCTTTGTTCTTTGTTTTATAATCTCTGTTCTTAGAAGCAACTTCTATAGTTTCAGGAGAGAAAACAAATTCATTATTGATTATCATCTGCTACAAATTAGGGCAAAAATGCTCCATAAAATAAAATAGTGAAATAATTTTCTTTTCTCTTTTTTTACAATGGTGTGGAAGTGGCTTCCTATTGTCTTCTTTGTGGATATATTGTTGATTTTCCAGTTTAAAGTATAATTGGGAATTCCTGATCTGCCATCCAAATATTAGTAAGGACCAACCCTCCCTCCCTTCATCACTAGTACTACCTGTTTAGGGAATTTATACTGGACTTTGATATTCAAATATTATCAGTTTTTTAAAAATTTAAATAATATTCATCTGTTGTACACATCTTAGCTTGTTAAGTACACATTGGATAGTGTTGAAACATTTCATATTCTGAAAGCTGTTTCCCTCTTTAATTAGATGTTTTCTGCCATTAATATGATTAATTCAGCTTGTGGAAGAATGCCAAGGACATTTTTAAAAGAACTGTATGTCTTCTGTGAGGGAGCATATCCGGAAATGATTCTTGTTCCTCTGCCAATTCAAATGCAACCTGTTTGGAAACTGTCAGTCAAATAATGAAATCTTTACTAAATTTGCTAAATAAATTTGGTACTGTCCATATGCTGACAGCCCTGAAGCACTTTGCAAGAACCAATTCTATGTTTAGCCTTTAATCTGTTTGTACCTATACAGTTTTGTATACCAAGAGCCCTGAGTCCATTGTATATACATTGTGTTTCTGTTGTCATAGAAATCACATATGATTAAATGTCTGATCAGCATATTAACTAAATCAAATGCTGTGCAATAATGCACACTTCATATAATTTATATACTGTTTCCTTTCTCTTTTTTATTGCTCTAAGAATGTGAAATTGTATCAGGTACGAAAAAAAAATCTGTAGAAAAAAATTGATTCAGTGGCTTACTTTTATCTTTAAAACTAATAGACAAAATTGGCTTTTGTATTCTTTTGATCACATGTACATTGTCAGTAGAATTCCTGTTAATAGATCAGTATCAATAATGATTCAAAAGAAATGACAACTAAATCCAGCCTTATATCTCTTTGGTGCTTATAGTTAATCCAACATTGGATTAACTATAATGGAAAGTCTACATTGGAAAGTACATTGTGTGTTTCTAATGAACTGCAGACTAAGATCTCAAGGACCATCCTCAATTTTTTTTCTGAATTTGGTAGGACAGACAAGTGTACCTTTAGTTTATTTAAAGCAATTTCAATAGCAAAATAATCCACTGATGCTATCCAAATGGTTTTATATAATATGGAATAATTAATAATTATGCCTAAAACAAGATGTTTGTACAATCTGAAGACTTTATTCCTGAAGATCAGTATTTGTCATGTTTTATGATAATAAGCTGTCTACTAGACTTAGTCATTATTTAGAGTTATTTATTTAACACAAGTAAATAATTTGACAACTAATCCATGCCTTTGATTAAGCGTATAATGCTATACACACTTACTTAGGAATAAGTCCAATCACTGAAACTTCTTGTGAGTAGATTGTTATGGAAAATGAATGGTGCTTCAAAATATCTTTTATTCTCTTTTCTTCGGGGGAAATGCTAATTTGATTTGTGCTGTATCATTATTTAGTCATTATTGCTTCGAAAGTTCTTTCTCAAGAAAGTTTAATTTGGTAAATTTCATCCAAATGACCAAAACTAGTCTGGTTTTTTAAATCGGACCTGTTATGAGTCAGTAATGCAAAAAGCAGATAACGGTGCAATGGTTAAGGCATCAGGCTAGAAACTGGAAGCCATGAGTTTTAGTCCTGCCTTAGGCACAAAACCAGCTGGGTGACCTTGGGCCGGTCACTCTGTGTCAGTCCTAGGAAGCAAGCAATAGCAAATCACTTCTGAAAAACCTTGCCAAGAAAACTGCAGGGACTTGTCCAGGCAGATGCCAGGAATCAAAAACTGACTCTGAGGCACAAAAAAAAAATATGTTGGAGAAGAGACTAAGCTTAGTGCAAAATAGTTTGGGGGGATAGGACCAAGAATTAGATTTCAATTAATTTTTTTCCTTCTTCTTTCTTATATTCTGGATGGTTATTAGTCAGAAATTTTTACACTGGCAATATATGCATGTACCAATAAATCATAATTTTTTAGGAATAAGCAAGTGCTGGTGCATTCTGTTTGATTGTTCCCATTTGATTCCTCCTGGCAGCAGGCGTGCATAAACAATTCAGAATGGCTGTCCATTCTTTGTTTAGCACTATACATGAAATAGGATCTTTGGTTTGTTCTCCTCATAACAAATGAAGCATAAGCTAGAGTTAAAATCAGAGTTTGTTCTTGGCCTGTTAAGAGAAGAATAATTCAGGAATCCTAGGTCACACCCAAGACTAAAACAAAGTAAAATAATATGGAGAAAGACAAGCTGCAAGAAGAACCAGGCAGGAATGACTAAATCAACTGCAGCAGTGTGCTCTTTCAACAGCACTACGGTCACTGAAACTCCCTGGCAATAGAGTTTTAAGGTGAAAGAAAATGCTAAGACATATATACTGGATTCATACATTGTACCAAGCCAGAAGTTTCCTTAAACATGGTTTATTGAATAAATGACAACTAATTGGATTCACACACTATGTTAAGCCATAAACCGTGATTTACACAGTACATTAAGCTCAAACCAAACAATGTGTAATACAGTTTTGCACTTTGTATGGAGTCACTTTTTATTTCCCACTTTGTCATGGTTTGGCCTCCACTGCTTAAGTGGAGCCCTTCTTTTCCCTGTCCTATGGAAGAATATTTTAGCACTCCAAAATATAGTTACTTTTTCTTCAGTGCTTTGGAAAGATTCCCTCCCCCATATAGGGAACCTGTTGCAGCATGCATAGGTACAATAATATTCTCTAGAGTTGGAAGACAGAGTTTGAAAAGCTTGGCCCCAAGCAATTGGAGAAGTAGTGTGGTATACGAAAGGATGGAGTGGGGTGTCTTTGATGTATCAAAATTAGCACTAGTTAGATTTGTACTAGTGCTGTGTTCTTTTAAACTACAGAATAAGTCCTTTTGAATGGATTCATTGGAGAAGCTGAATGGTGGAATTATTGTTTTCAAACCAATTTTTTACTTTCTTTAAGAATACTGTAGGAATAGCAAATTAAAATATTTTCACTTATTTATCATGGCATCTCTTATAACATTTACTGTATAAAACATAATTTTTCAACAAATTCTGTTGAAAGTATTTAGGTAAGAATAAAAAGAGAGAGAAACAAAAGTGATACTATGGTCGGAGTTTATTCTAGGCCTCCTCTCCAGACAGAAGATATAAATGAAGCCCTTCTAAATCAGATGATCAGTCTTTCAAAAAGGCATGTGATAGTGATAATAGGAGATTTCAGTGATCCTGACATTTGCTAGGAGTCTAACTCTGTTAAGGGTCAAATTCCTGTCCTCTCTTGCTGACAATTTCATTTGTCAAAAGGTGGAGGAATGAACTAGAGGGTTGGCTATCCTGGACCTAATTGTCATCATCACTGAAGAACTGATTGAAGAAATGTGTGTGACTTGCACTTTGGGAAAAGTGATCATGTTATCCTTAAATTTGTGATATTTAGGGTAGGAGGAATTGGGAAGAGTCAGCCATGCATATACACCTTCAGAAAACCAGATTTTGATGAACTCCGAGGGCAGGTAGATCAGATCTAGAGGCTTCAAATCCTTAAGAAGAAGGATGTCTAGGAATCCTACAAAATTAGATCCTGAAGGTGCAATGCAAACTATTCCCACAAATAAAAATGAGAGAAATTTAAAGAGGCCAGTGGGGGCACCTAAGAGCTCTTTGATTTGAAGAGAAAAAGGAAAATGTGCTGGAAATTGGAGAAGGAGTACATAACCCAAGAAGAAGAATACTTGTCCAGCTTCAAAATCAATAGGAACTTTGTCAGAAAAGCTAAAGCTTAGAATGAGTTGAGGTTTGCCAGCAATACCAACAACAACAAAATGGCTATTTTGGGTTGGTAGAAATAAAAAGAAAGCCAAAGAGGGTGCAGGTCCATTATGAAGAGAATGTGGTGAAGTGGTAATGTGGGATGGTAAAGGGAAAAAAAAGGCAGTCTTCTTAATTCCTATTTTGTGTCTGTTTTCTCTCAGAGGGAAAATGGAGCTCCACCTGATCATTGTTATGCCACTGAAAGAATGAAGGAACTGTAGCTTAGGATACATTAAAGGGAGAAAGTAAAAGAGAATTTAGCTAATTTAAACGAATTCAAGTCTCTAAGTTCAGATGGATTGCATCTCCAGGTATAGAAGAGACTGGCAGAGATGATCTAAGAAGAACTGTTGGTAATCTTTGAGAATTTCTGGAGGATTGGTGAGGACTCAGGAGACTGGACCAGGGAGAATATTATGCCCATGTTCAAAAAGGAGGACCAGGAAAACTGCAGACCTGTCAGTTTGATGTTTGTACTAGGCAAAGTCTTTGTAGAGAGTATCAAGCAGCATGCCTATTGTGAGATGGAATAGTACAATTGATAGGAGTCAGTGTGGGTTTTTCACAAATTCATACCAGACTCCACCTTACTTAGTTTAGTAAATTAGGGGGATTCCATAAATATAGTATATGTGGACCTTGGCAAAGCCTTTGAGAGAATGTCTCATGATAGTCTCCATAAAATGATAAAATATGGGCTGGATGATACTACTGTTAGATGGAACCACAGTTGGCTAAAAAAACCTGCCCCCCAAAACTGGCTCCACTTTAGCTTGGAGGGAGAGATCAAGGGGAGTGGCAAAGGATGCTGTCTTGGGTCCTGTGCTGTTCAGCATGTTTATCAATTACTTGGATGAGGGAGCTGAAGGGACACTTATTAAATGTGCAGATGACACAAAGCTGAGAAGCATAGTTAGCACTGTAGACAAAAAAGAGAATATTAAAAAAGATCTAGACAGGTTTGAACAGTAGGCTGAACTACATATGATAGAAGTATATTCTGCATCTGCGAAATGGATAGGGAAATGTAAGACATGAGCATAGGATGGGGTGACCTGACTTTACATTAGTACATGTGAAAAGGATCTGGGTGTCCTTGTCAATCACATGAGACAACAGTGTGATGACACTGCTAAAAAAGCAAAGACTACATTGGAATGCATTAAAAAGAGCATAGATTCAAGGAGTAACGTCAGAGGAAAGCTCCAGAAATGGTGTAGAGTCTGGAAACCGAGCACTATGAGAAAAGGTTAAAGGATCCAAGTATGTTTAGCCTACAGAAAAGATGACTAAAGGGATATATGACAGCACCCAGAAGGTGGGGTGGACTTCTTTTTTACTGCCTGGGAGTGCAGGACCAGAACCAAATAATCCTTGAGTATACACAGACTGCTTTTCCCTTTCTGAATCAGCATGCCTGCTGCAGTTTCTACTATGCTAGCAGCTAATTTTATGAATATTCAATTCTGCATGGAACAGAGCCCTGATCTTCATAATACATGGTTTACTTGGTTCCTAGACATTCTTATTCCCTAGGATTGGAAAATGCCTTTACCATAGGCATGTTGATGAACTGTAGGAGACTGTACACTGAATTATAATCAAATAACTCAGCATTTATGGTCTTTCACTGTGTCCTAAGCAAATGTACAACTAAAACATTCAAAAGCTGGCATTTTAGATTTTGACATTTATATTTATTTGAACTGCACCTGTTCAAAAATAAAGGTTCAAGGCAGGCAGTAATAAATCCAAACCAAAGAAAAATGATCAATTAAAAAGAAATACATCATAATATATAGTCAGACATATAATTCCACACATGAAAAGCCAACTACATTTTGCAAAAAGGTCAGAAGGTATGTAAGTTGTCTCTTTATTTAGCTTACAGAGTTATTCACATTTAAACCCAAAGCTCCAAGGTATTTAGATTTGAGCTTTGAGAATATGATTTGATGATATGTCAATTTATCTATTTAATTGTAAAAAGAGACTTGCTTTGGAGAGATGAAATCCGAGAGGCAAGAAGAAGAACATGAAGTGGAAAACTAGAAAAATTGTCCAGGTGTAAACATGTTTACAAAGCTGTGCAGCAGTTATTCAAGTTTTAGCTGTGCAAACAAAGCTTGTTGAAACTTTACCATCTGTACTTCAATTAACTGAAGAACTTGCCCCAGGGTATCTAGGGAGCTTGTTGACTATGCTGAAGGGTGGATGAAAACAAGGCTAGAAATTGAATTAATGTAAGATTTCTGTGTAGCTTTTGAAGAATTGCAGCCTATTAACAGGGTAGTTTCTATAATATAGAAATAATGTAACTTCTTTGCCATCTGCAGCACCTGTGTGAAATTTTTTTTAAAAAAAGGTGATTGAAGGTTTGAAGGCTGCAGCTCAGCCTCTCAGCTTTGTCAATAGCTGCAGGAGGCAATCCAGTTAAAAGCATGATATGTCTTTACAGAATTGCAAAATGCAAAGTAGTCTTTATGTCAGATAGAAGAACTTAATTTTATTTGGCATAAATGTATTAATATTGACAAAATTGATATAATAACAAGTTATATTTGTGGTTTCATTAGATATCTCCATTCAACTTAATAAAGTACAATGATGTATTTTTCTATATGTGTATTAAATGTGTACTATATATTCTACAATATTTTACTGATTTCACTTAATAATAATTGGTTTGCCATAACTTAATTCTGTTGGTAGCTAAACAGTAAGGTTATTACAACTTCACTTCTTACAGTTGAATGAAATATGATGGGTTCAAGTTGCTGGGAAAAATAAAAGCCATCTTACTGCTGAAGATGAATGTCCAATACACACAGAAACTGGAGTTCAGTATACATAGGAGCTACAAACCTGTATTACTATGAATCACTAGACTTTGTCTTTTAAAATGATCATGGAAATGTACTCCTATTCCAGGGTTGCAGACTTGAAGTCTCTTATAAATCTTGTTTCAGCTGAATATTCTTCAACATATGGGTGTCAAACAGTTAAAAATCTCAAAATAAATAATATACTGCCATTTTCCCTAACCTCACGTACTCCAGGCCTGGAGGCTTGCAAGTCTCACCATCCTCATTAAATAAGCTCAGTATTGGGTGGCATTATGGAACTTCTGGTCCAAACTTCTTGAAAGCAGTAGATTGAAAAAGGCTGCACTGTGCACTACATTTTAAAGCAAATAATATATTGTTTTGCTTACACCTGATCTTTAAACAAATAACAGCACATACTAAATTGCAGGGGTCCTGTGTTTACTGAGACATGTCTCTGCATTTGATCTGGTCACTGAGCAGAGAAGCATGAACAGTGAAGCATAAATTACAGCAGGCTTTCAAAACCAGTTTTTTACTCTATGCAATGGGAGTTGAAGAGCTTAGTCAGGTAACCTTGTCAGTAATCTACATGCCTCTCTTTGCGTTAATGATTTTGTTATGCCTCCTCCCCTGAGCTACTTGACTTTTAAAAGGAGGGACTTGGTGGTAATTCTACACTCGGTTTTGCCCACGCCTATTCACACTTGTTAAACTTACCGAACAAGTGCTGGGCTGAACATTAAAAATGGTTTGTGACAGCTTTTCATCAGTAAAAGAGATTTGACTGATATGCAGCTCTGGTTCTGTAGCTTTTACACTGTTTTGTTTCCAGAAATCGAGTAGCCATTTTAATGTATGTGCTACAATGGCAATTGGTGACAATAATCTCCATTCTAAGACTAAGTGTCAATTAAGTTCATACCAGGCTGATTATAAACTAAGATGGAGTAGTCTACCATCGGAACTCCTCAGAAATGACATTAAAGGAAAGTATCAAAGAAATATTAGGAATTTAGAACCTATCCATCCGAGACGCCCTAAGAAAAGACCTTCACTCTTTCCAGGTAGGACATGTCAGGAAGTTATTGTTGCACATTCTTAATGCTTTCTTTGTGTTTGAAAAATCTATATACAGAGACTTCTAAACAACTATTGCACATAACTGATACATGTTTTAAAATACCAAAACATGGTAGCATACAGTAATAGTACTGAACTGAATCACCTCATTGCTTTGAATGTCTATTGAAAAATATCATTTGGGCTTCCTATATTGTAATGTAGCATTTTTATAAACAGGGTTTAGGGTGTTACAATGCTTTTAAGAAAGCATGAACAACCAGATTCTATTTTGAATTATTCATATGAAGTCTTGGCAGTTCTTACTGTATCAGGCTTCTAGCTCTTACCTACAAAAGGACCCAGTACTTCTGAAAGACATGCTTTACATTCTTATTTTGCACTGAACTAAGAAATGTTTGCAGTAATGGTTTATTTCATCTTCAGGTGGATTTGTGTTTCTTAACAAGATTTTCAGTTAAATAAGGAACAGTGAATTATAGCTTTAATTTAAAATAGTAAAGGAGTTAAGACAAATTAAAATGTTGATTACTTGTAGATTCATTGTATAGATAGAGAAGTTCTAAAATATATTAAGAACCTATATTCTTTTTGTATATGTGCAGCTAGTTTTTTTCAAATACTAAATAAAATATACAGATATGGGAGTCAAATTAAATTCAGAATCCTATTTAAGAACTCATGTAGGTTTGGTATCTAAGTTGTGGGATCTTTATTAAAATAAGGACACATCCCTAAATGTTTAAAATGAAAGCAGATATGATTTAAGAAAGACACAGTATAAATGCAAAAACATTTTAAAAGCCCTGGGAGAAAAAATTAAAATTTCTAAATGATTTTACATTTTTGGTTTAAATTGTTAACCATAAGCAGACATCTGCAGTGTTTTAACATCAGACTAAATATAGGTATGATACACAGTTCTTATAGTGCTTTAAGTCAGGTGATTTGGGTGTGCTCTGTTACATAAAACTTCCTGATTCCTGAATCAGATATTTTTCAGAACACCCTGCTTTACTAACGTACAGGGTTAAAATCAGGTATGCATCATCTGGGCCAGTCCCAGTCTGCATAATTATAAGACACTAAGCATAGCGTTTAAAGATGAGGAGCTATATATCCCATCTGTACCTTGAAAAAATGGAATATGTATGTATGTATGTAAATGTACATATGTATAGACATATAGATTGAGCATAGGAGTAATGCATACAAGACTATGGGAGATTAGTGGTAGGCCCAGGCATAATCCTGGTGTCCCTACCCATCCTTCCATTTCTACCCCAGAACTTTTGGATGGGATTTACTTTCTTCCCTTTTCCTGACCACCAGGATTTCATTTATATAGTTAATTAATCAATTTGAAGCAGGGATTGACAACCTTTTTGGGCAGTGGAGACTATATTTCGTCTCCAAGGCCCACAGTGGATGCATTTGCTAATATACTGGCACACCATGGATAGGAACATGTTTTTTGGCCAGTTTTGTAGCTTTTGGAGGGTGGGAGGATTTGAAAATTATGCATATGTAAGAATAGAATGTTTATTGTAGTCAATGACCATGATATAATAAAACTTGTTATAATAGACAGATTAGATATGTGTAGGGAAGTATTAATCATAATGCTAAATATATTAATTATTTGGTTATGCATTTCACATATAACACCAGAATTTGGCTACACTTCAAGCAAGAGAATCACATGTAATGTATCTGAAAGTAAAAGTTGTAAATATTAGTAGCCAGGATGACTGGGGAATTTGTTTAAGTATATGCTTATCAAGTCTAAACATGTACCAGCATAAATGGACAATATAATAAAACATAACTTATGGTTTCAATAGCCCCTCCCCCACATAGGCAAAGCTTTAATCCAAATGAAATGCCTTTTAATCTCCCTTCTAAATAGCTACAAGGACATCAAATCAGCCGGGCATTAAATCATGAGACTGCCTTCCCAGATTTGGAGATTGTAATTTGGCTTAAATATCTAGTAGGTTTAAGGAGGATAAAGGAACTAATCAAGAATATAATATTGGGAAGAGATACCAGGTCTAATTGTATATCAATATCCTTAATCTGTTGCCTCAAAGCTAATATTGCACATTCATGCCCAAGCATGCAAAGATGAGCTCAGGAGAATCCAAGAAACTCCAGTTTCTTTATTTATTGCTGTAGACAAAGATGAAACGAAATTATCAGTAAGAATCAGAGGAGTCAAACTTAGTGAAGGACTCAGAGGAGTGAAAGTATGTAGCCAGATGCTGGTCTCATTCTTACTAATGCCAGACTTGTGGCAAAGAGACACAGCAGAGAACTTGAAGTATGTCCTAAGAAATTGAGTTTGGGGTTGGTCCCCATTCTGGCTTTATGGTTGCCCACATTTATTACATAAGTAGAGGAGGCCAGTTTCAAAAGGTTATTCAGCTAAGCTTCAGATCAGACCATAATCCATTGGCATGTCCATGTGAATAAATTTAGGGAATATATGCATTAACTAAAAGCGAGTAAATCATAGTAAATTGAAGCAAGACAGTCTGGCATAATGGCTCAATGGATCTAGCAGGATGGCTTTGGCTCTCAGAGTAGCTGAGCAATGTATACTGAACCCTCCTGGTGATCTGCCCCAACTCTTCTCCTATACTGTAGGGAGTGACAGAGTTACAGTATAACATTTATGCAAGAGTCACCTGCTTCCCAAGTCTCATTAAATTAATGACATTAATTGATTTAAACAACAATTTCAAATTCCATAATATAATTCATGAATCCAGGGTCTTTAGATCTTATGTGCTACCCTGTGATGTTCCATGACTAAAGTGTCACAGAATGCCAAGCCTAATCCTCACATAGGCTTAATCTGAACCTTTTAATGGCAAATATGAGCAAAAATACTACTCATCTGTGTGATTCTTTTTATATATTTCGGTATTGCAATCTGGGAATGCTCTGAGGCCACAAAATGGATGCTGGGGGGTGGGGGCAGGTCAACAATGTTAAAAAAATGGATGTGACCAGGCAATTGAAGTCCTACCAGTTTTATATATTTGCAGTAGGTACAAAACATGTTAATAAGGGGTAGGATTTCAATCGCCTGATCATGCCCACCATTTTGAAGTTGTTGTCTTCCCCTGTGGATCTCCCTATTCTAGGGACATATCTGATGCATCCACCCCCAATATAATGTGACCAGACCAATTAGAATCTGGACTGAAAATACCACACTGGAAGTGTGGGGTTAGAATATGAACTCCTTCAAAAATAAATATTTTTATTTTGTAATTCCACAGACATCTATGAGACAGGTTTACATTTTTTCCCCTACACTGAAGTATCTTCTGTATAGGAATTAGCATACTAGAGCCATGAGGTATCAAGAGCTTGTCACCAACTAACATCTAACCTTAGTGCTGTATTTTAAAAGAAATAGCCAGAAACCTGAACAATGTGGCAGTGGTATAATATGTTCTTATTTCATCATAATATGAAATATACGAATGAGGAACTTACCAGGATATGCATGTATCTCCCCTATTGCCCAGGGTATATGCAACATTATCATTCTCCCCCTGCCAGTATCTTCACTGATGCTCCTCCGTAAAACTATGCTGACTTCATATAATATACTTCAATTATAGAACTTACAGGCAAAAATTTTTGCGTTCTGTCATACATTGATATTAATATTGCTTATCAAGTTTAAACATTAATGATTGTTTAAAATGTTAAAAATAAAGATGATTTAGTAAAGAATTGATTCTTTATTAACCTCTGATTTATTAGTGTTTCATTAGCTGTTTTGACCTAACTCCTCTTCACCTGTATCATAAAGATATAAAGAACAATGTTACATTCAATTGACAGTTTGAATCCTAAATAGTATAATGTGACTGAAACTCCATGCAATGGAACTAGCATAGCAGCAAAAGCATCCTTCTTAGGGGATGTCTGAGCAAGCAAGGTAGTTTTCACCGAGCATGGAGCTGTTTATGGGCAGTCTGTCATATGATTTCTCAAGCAATTCCATTTCCAGGGAATTTCAATTAGAAGATCAAAGTAAAACTGTAATATCAGGTTGGAAAGGATGGTGAAGGCGATTGCTCTTCTATTCTAACAAATTAATGAACTGATAATTATTTTTATTGAATTGCAGCCTTTAAAATATTGCATAGTATGCTATGGACCAGAAAGCAAACGCTTTCCTTTCATAAATGTGGAAGGTAGTAAATAGTGATGAGCAGTGAAAATAAATGGCTGAGTGGAATTTTTCTTTGTCTAATCCTAAATTAAAAAATAGTAATACTTTTTAATACAATGAGTTTCATGGCTGTTATGTACTGGGTTCTAAGACCAGGGATAGTTTTTAAAATGGGAGAGGGAGTAGAATGTTGTGGGTTCCCTCCTTGCCTGTCAATTTAGAATAGAATAAACTTTTTGATTCTTCTACAATAAATTTTTAGAGTAAACCTTTCATTCTCAATGGGTTTTTGGATACATTAGGTGTTGATAGGAAGAGTTGGGTTTAAGCTCATAATTCTTAAAGTCTCATAATTGTAATAGTCCAATTATGAAACAGGAATGAATCTAGGGATGTTGAATTACCCACTACTATACACACTTTCTGCGGAAGTCATGAAACAATCCAATCAATTAGACAATCACATTTAGGTAATTGCTCTTAATACGTATACACTCTCCCAACTTGCTGCCATCCAAATCAGTATATGCTGATGATATCTTACATTACTTTTCCATAGTTAAAACTGCATAATCCCATCAGAATTATCTGGATGTTTCTAATATGTTTACATTAGCAAACAAGCACACACACACACACACACACACACACACCGTCAAATCCCCTTTCTCGTCTCAAAAAACAAAAGAGGCATTGATAACTAGCTATCATTGGAACTCCAGTAGAAGAAAATACATGTAGCTCAGGGTTGAACTATGGAGTCCTTGGTGCTCTCTGAGCTTGGTTATTTGCTTGCAGACATTTCACTACCTAAGTAGGTAACATCGTCAGTGCTAGTGAGTGGGGTTTGCTCCCTGTTTATATACAGTAGCTTATGTATATAAGCTTACATATATAAAAGTAAACCAAAAAACCCAGTAGCCCAAGAAGAAAAAACGAGTCATCTACAACATACAGTGTAAGGACTGTAACAGCCACTATGTAGGACAGACAGGCAGAAGACTAGCAGAGAACATCCATGAACACCAACTAGCAGTCAGAAGACATAATGAAAACTCCTTAATCTCACAACACATGGACAGACTCAACCATAGTTTTAACTGGTAAACTGTGAACATCCTAGACCAAGCTAAATCCAAAAACACTGGGGAATTCCTGGAAGTGTGGCATTCAGACAAATCAGCCATCAATAGACACACAGAGATTAACCACATTTACACATCATTCAAAAGAGATAATAAAAAAGCTAAGAAGGAAACAAAAAGACCAGAGCACATCCTCTCCAGCAGCCTACACCCAGATAAGCAGGGATTAACAGCAGACAAAAGTAAAGCAGCGAACAATAACCTAATCAAGAAACTACCAAGGAGACAAGCAAGAAGACAAACGAGCAGAAAACAATACCCCAATCAAGGAACTACCAAGGACAAAACCACACCCCCACCAACACGGGCAGGGCAAGCTACTATATATAAACAGGGAACAAACCCCACACTCACTAGCACTGAGGATGTTACCTAGTCAGGTAATGAATTGGCTGCAAGCAAACAATCAAGCTCAGAGAGTATCATTGGAACTATACTATACTGTGATTCTAAACCACAGAAGTCACAATGTCTCCAAAGTAGGAGAGGGTTCTGGGGACTGCTCTCCAAACAGTATGCATGACATTGGCTGGGATGGGACAAAACTTTATTTAATTGCATTTCTGTGTGTTTCATAATTTTCTCCTATCACACTCAGAACTAGCATGTGCTTGCATATTTTATGTGGGTTTTTAAGGCTTCATCCAAAGTGTTCAGGAACTGCATGGAGAATTAGTCCTTCAAGTTGTGCACTCAGTCTAAATTTATGTGACTAGGAAAAACATGAATACATTCCCTATGCTACTGTATTGCTTCAGAAAACATAGCAGCTTCTGTGCTTGAACATTCTTTCTGATTTGGCATGTAGAAGTCTAAAACTTCACGGAGATCCTAAGTTGAAGTTCTTCCTATGAAAACCTATCTGTATGTGAACTGGAAATTTTTGACATGCAGAACTCTTTTGATAGATTCTTATATTTTCCATTTAGAACAAAAATTCCTGGAGGATTTTGTTCTTTCAGGCTTGATAGGAAAACTTATTATTCTGTCATGTAATCCTTTAACAATGGTATTAATTTACCATATTAATGCTAAGTACAAATAAGGTGATTGAGCTTCAACAACAATTGGCTTATTTGGTTTGTTCTTCCCATGACAGGAGAAAAATTGAGTACAGGTAAAAGTGTTTCAAATCTTATGCCTTATATTAGAGGCTGCTGGTAATGATGCAGTTGAGATTCAGGTTTAAATTCACTCTTAGCCATAGAATGCACTGGATAACTTGGGGTTAATCACTATCTCTTAGCCCAACCCATAGGGCTGTTCTAATGGGTAAAATTAGACTAGCATACATAGCACATGGAATATAGATTCTGAACACCGCTGTTCAAAAAAGGACAGTGAAAAATTGGAACAAGTTCAAAGGAGGCCTACCAAGATGGTGAAAGTCTGGAAATCAAGGAAGGAAATCAACCTATGAGGAAAGGTTAAAGGCTCTGGGTATGTTTAGCCTACCATAAAATGTTAAGTACTTTTCACCTGTACTCATAAGGCACAAGTATGGGAGAGGGCAGATCTGGCTTGGCAGTACTACATGTGAATAGGATCTGCATGTCCTTGTCAACCACAAGTTAAACATGAACCAGCAGTGTGATGCGGCTGATAAAGGCAAAGACTAACTTGGAGTGCATTGTGAGAGCAAGACTCCAGATTACAGAAAGTAATTTTCTCCTCTATTCTGCCCTGGTTAGACCCCCATTGATAAAAATGTTGGACAGCACAGGACCGAGGATAGCACCCTGTGGCACCTGATACCTCCTTCCAAGCTGAACTGGAACCATTAATGAGCATTTTTTGGGTGCAGTCATTTAACTAACTTTGTGTCCATCTAACAGTATCATCCAGCCCATATTTTATCATTTTAAGAAGGAGGGCAACAGGAGGTATTCTGCTGAAGGCTTTGTTGAGATCCATCTACACTATGTCCAATGCATTCTCCTGAACTACTAAGCTGTTATCTCTGTCAAAAACTATGTCAGTCTGGCATGGTTTATCTGTGGCTAATCCATGCTTGCTACTGTTATTTGTAGCATACTTATCCAAACACTCACAAACATGCTGCTTGATATTTTGTACAATGACATTTTGCAGTAAAGATATCACGCATACAGGACGGTAGTTTATTGGGTCCTCCTACTTCTCTTTTTGAAAGATGGAGATGATATTTGTGCTCTTCCAGTCTTCTGGGACCTTGCTAGTCTCACGGGGGTTCTTAAAGATTACCAATAGTGGTGCTGCAGTAATCTCCACTAGTTCCTTTAACAGTCCATCTGACCCTGGAGGCTTGGATTCTAATTAAGTTCTCTGTTAACCATTCCTTGTCTGTCCTAAGCTTCAGTTCCTCCTTTCCCCAGTGGCATAACCATGATCAACTAGAGTTCTATTGCTGTTCTAACAGAAGACAGACACAAAATAAGAGCTAGGAAATCTGCCTTCTCATCATCACCCATTACCCTTTCACCATTTCCTTCTTGAAGTAGACCTACACTCTGGCATATTTTTGTGCTGATTCACAGGCTAGAGGAAAACATGGCAAATCAGTTGTTTACACATACCTATAGGCTATTGTTTAATGACTCATCCCCATACTGTCTCTAACATTGGTTTCTGAAGCCACTTGGGGGCAGCAGAGGAACATGTTTCTTGCAGGCAAAAACAAATGAGGTAATAAGTGTCTGCATTTAAATCTTACTTTTTATGCATCCGAAGATTTGATATGGCATTCTAATTTCTCAGTCATTAACTTTGGTCTACTTGTGAAGGAGTTTGAGCTGCTGCTGCTGCTTCTTGACTGTGTTTACAGGTAGAAAATATGCAAATAAGTATTCCTTTTTTCAGGTCATACAGGTAGCATTGCTGATTTGCATTTCAGCTGGTAATTCCAGGGCAATGCATTTAATGTACACCTTACCATGCGTGGCCAGTTTTGTGCGTTATGCAAGTACTTATATGGAGGATACTGGTGGATGCCGTGTGAACAACTCTGTTATATTTTGATCAGAGGACATTAGAAAAAAATGGTTCAGAAAATAAATGGGCATTAATAAGTAATTTAAGTAATTTAAATTTAGGAGCAAACCTGGTTAAATAAATTCAGTATTTAAGGTTGTTCTTTAAAAATGCCTGAAAAGATGCCCTGGTGTTTTGTCAAATTGTAATAGAAAACCACACTTTTTAATTCTAAATATAATTGTGCATTTTACTCCCCCCAAATTGTAACGTTCAGTAATATAGTAAATTTGCATTTTAATTTTACTAAAATTATTAAAACAATTTTTAAATCATATTATATTTTCTCTGCAATTTAATTGTTATTTTATATGCTTAAAACATTTGTACCTCCTCAGTCTGAAAGCTTCTATGTCAGGTTGTACCATCTATTAAAATAATTTAAAATATAAAAATGAGACAGGAAATTGCATAAAAACTTTAAAAACTGATCCAATTAATATACTTTTTTCTGAATTATACATAAATGTTGGTCCCAAGGAAACCATTCAGGGAGGAACGTTTCATAAAAGGCCCTTCCGTGTTCACTGATTGCCTATCCCTGGAAAGTGGGGGCATCAAAAACAAGCTTAAAATTTGAAATGTAGGAGCAGGCAGTTTTCCAGATATATAGACTGCAGCCATTCAGAGGCTTTTGTCAGAATTACAACTGTTTTCAGAAATGGACAGTGAACCAATGACACTATTTAAAAAATTAGCAATAATTACATTTGGCCAATTCCATTCAGCAGTCAGTGGCTGTGTTTCGCCCAACTGAGATACTAGCTGAGATTTACCCATTATTTAAGTGGAATTACATAGATAACAAATGACTGCAAAGGATGTGGCTAAGAGCCAGGGGTGTCCAAGGGTAGGTCAAAAAAGTCAAGATAATGACCACAATGTAGTGATTGAAGCTCTGGCTATGTAATGGTATGTGGGAATGACCTTGGGAGACAGGAGGGAGAGCCTCAGGCTAGGCAACGGTCAGATAAGAGGCAGCTGAGCCTGCGGAAGGAATGGGGGCATGGCAATCGTCTCAGAAAGGACCCTCCCTAGTTTCTTGGGCTGTAAAAGTGAGGGGGGAGAAGTGTACTTTCAGACTTGCAAGATTCTGTTAATGTAACCTTACAATAAAGTTAGAATTACTGCTTCTTGTCTGGACTACCTTGGTTGACACCAATCTTGCAAAATTGCTGTTGCCATTCCAATTTAAAATCTGAACCTAACAGTTAAGACAAGAGTAAGATTGTCCAAAATAGGTTGAGAACTACCTCCGTGGTCAAATAAACGAATTATGAACCCCACCTTTTTCTTGCCTGGATGGAACTACCATCTGGGCAGCTCACAACAATTAAAGATATTACAATAAAATGAATACAAATAAAAATAAAGGTAAGATATGACAAGTGTGATGAAGTGAGGGGACTCACTCTCCCTCGCCAAAGGCCTGGGTAAACAGCCAGATCGTCACAACTCTTCTAAATAACAGCAGAGTGGGGCCCATCTGGATCTCGGGGGGAACCTTGTTCCAGAGGGCAGGTGCTGCTACAGAGAAGGTGCGCTTTTGGGATCCCGATAGATGACGTTGCTTAATTGAAGGAATCCAGAGCATGCCAACCCTGCAGGATCGAATTGGCTGGGCAGATGCTATGGGAGTGTGGGAGTAATTACTGTTCTTAGATTCTGCTAATTATAATGAGCCACAAATATTACAGTGTTCTGAGATCAAGGCCATTTCATATAACTAATTTATTTGAAACTGGTTATCAAATATTGAAATTTAAACATCTATCACAAGCTATATAGCTTCTTCTGGATTAACTGAGATTTAAATATAGTTATAAATTGTTCTAAATTGACTCCATATTTAAAATAAAACTGAATTTAGAACCCAAATACTTCTCATAAGATACTGAGTAAGAGACTTCTCAATTAACTGTAGCTTACACGATAGACAGAATATTACACCAATACTCAAGCAAAAAAGTATTTATTTACACATACAACTACTGAGGCTGAAAATTGAATGTGTTTGAGTTGAAGGAATTAGAATGTTACTAATTAAAAAGGATAGGTCTGTTTTAACTACCATTTCTGACTGAGATTCAGATACATTCAGCATGCAGTTCGACAATTTGTACTTGATGAGGCTCTGTGCTCTCCTGTACAAATGCTCTGAAGACATTATGTAACCTGTTATTGTCCATTCTGTGTGATCAATTACAGACCCCTTTCACTGTTCATTTAAGCGTAATGGTTTCTTTAAATCTGCTGAGTTAGTGCTACAGCTGATAGCATTGTATTAAGAAAAAAAGGTAACCTAAAGGAGTGAAGATTGTGATAGCCATATGTATTGCTGCATAGAAAGCATATGCATGTGGCAGTCTGGCAACATTCACCAAGATCAAAGGAAACACTAGATTGCAGCTAGCCATCATGTTAATTTTTTTAAATGCCTGTGTTTCAGGTTAGCATATTTACTTAACAATGCAACACTGCCCTTGGTATGAGTAAATTAAAGGGGGAGAAAGTCAGGAATAGATTGACCTGGTCTGTTCCTCTACCGGTCTCACCTCTTTGAATCATAAAAGTTTTGTTAGAAAGGACCTTGAAGGCCATATACGTAATGTTGGATCTCTAATGCAGGTGCAATCATAGCATTCCTAAGAGACATTCAACCAACCTCTGGCTAAATTGGTGCCTGATAGTGAGAGCCATTGGCACTGAATGGCTAAACTGTTCAAGAGTACAGGAAGGAAGAAGAATTCTGCTGCTGTGGGGATCTACTGCCTATCCCCATTCAGCCCTTTAAGCCTCCATTCTTTGCATTAGAGGGGCTACGGGACCTGAAGTTACTGTACATGGCCTAGTGCATTACTCTATATCTTGCGTAGTGGGAAAGAGTCTCTGCACTTTCCTCCTCACACTAAGAATAATGTTATTTGTTCCAGAAAGCAATTTGTCCAGCTTACCCACTTCCCTCCATGAGAGCTGCACTTTAAAAAAATCTAATGCTTTTTATGCCAAGCTGATGCGGGCCACTGGCCTGTATCTCTCCAAGCATTAATCTGAATTCCCATCCATAAAGATGAATTGCTCATTTGGCAATGTCCATAGCCATTAAAGGAATGTTTAGGTGGTTCTGCTCAATTCCTAATTCCTATCCAGCATTATTTTGAGCAAACAATAGTGATTGAGCCAGGTTTACAATAGAATTTCACTTCAAACTGCACTGAAATAATGATATTTACTTCAAAATACATTTGTGGATAGGTCTATACCATCTTTCTTCCAAAATGTTCAGAGATAGATATATATGTGTATATATTGCAGCTTAGAATAATCTAGTATACTTGGAACATCCCTGATTATAAGCACCACCCCATTTATTTCACAGGAAAAACTGGGTAGTCTTCTTTGTGAATACAGGATGTGAACTTTCCAGTGTAGTGAATGGAGGAACAGACACGTGCAATGTTTCTTTCTGCACATCAAAATATACTGGACATATATACAATGGTTAGAATTTATGTTCCTGTTTTATGCATAAGGATTCCACTATGGTTTTGATAGCAGAATTGCTGCCAAGAAATCCTGTGTTTTTGCTGTAGTACAGCAATACCTCCGCATAGTATCACTGTGCTAAAAAAAGATACGTCTATGTAATATTAGTTTCTATATTCTATTGCAGTTACTGAAATAAAATGTTCATTAATATGATTCGTGTTTTTATTATGTTATCCATAAACACAGTGCATAGTAGGGTTAAGCAAGTAGAGAAGTCCAACGAAGCAATTCAGTTTCAATGGATGGAAAAGTATGAGAAACACAGGTGAACAAATACAGAGATGTTTTGTATCAATTGCATATGGAGGAGATGTGAAATAGGGATTTCAGTATAAAAGACACTAGGGAAGAATAGGAGAAGCAACTAAAAGAAACAGGATACTTTAATGTTGATAGGACTGAAGTGCAAATAACTGAATGGGAGTGCTGAGAACAGGGGCAAAAGGTGGTGGAAAATTATGACTCTAAAGAATTACAGAAGAAAATTTAAAAACAGATTTAGGAAGCCTATGAAATAAGTTAAGGATTTTCAAACTTTTGCAGGCCGCAGAACCTCTTAGTTAAAAAAAAAAACATCCTGGAACTCCTAATCAAGAGGCAAAACTCCAGTGATAGAAAACTGGCAATAAAACTAAACCTGTGCTTTGTTTGTTTGTTTGTTTGTATTTATTTATTTATTTATGCAAGATTATATACAAAAGGAACCCATCAAGTACATGGAATTGTAAGGCTCCATGGAACCCAGTTTGAAAAACCCTGAAATAAGTGACTACTGATGTAGAGAGTAAGGAAGATGACCATGACAGAGATAGGTCAGATCTGTTACCAAAGTGACAAGGGGAAAAACATGGCTTAAGTCCAAAACAAGCTATGTGCCAGTGGCTCCAGCAGACACCTCCCTAATTCACATAGTATGGGGGGGGGGGGGTTAAAGCACAGTTGTAAGATTCCGTTACTACTGTATAACAGATACAAATGAAAGTAGTTTGAGCCTTCTTGTGGAGTTGATTTCTTGGTCTGGTCTACATAGTGGGGCTGACAGTTGTTTACATTTGTATGCCACTTAGATGTTTCATTGCTACTTGGAAGTTTATTGTTTGGAAAGAACATTCACAGTGGATTACAGTTTGGCTAAAAATTATCTCCTCCTGTCTTTGGTGTCTCCTAATCATTCATTTCTTGAGATGAAGATAATTTTCATGTCTTTATATCATGAATGGTATCTTTTGTTTTTCCATTTAGTGACTAGAGGCCACACTTCATTAGTTGGCAGAGTGAGGATGCAGTAAATGGGGCAGTGGTGCTAAGTAGGTAGAATGTCTTGCTTTTCCTCAGGGTTCTGGAGGTAGGATTCTTTGTTTTTAAAAATAATGTCAAAAGTGTTTAGGAATTTCATCATCATTACTGTTCACTTCCTGCTGCAAAATAATGGGATATTCTACCACTGCTTTTTGGACTTGTATTCAGAGAGGGTTCTGGAAGTCACCAAAAGGGGATATGAGGACTTTATGGGCTTAATTCTACGAGGCATCACATATGCTGGTGGTACTATAAGTAAAGGATATTATTTATGGCTGTTTGGATATACATTATCTTGAAATCAGTAGCAACAAGATATACTGTAGTTGGTATAATTGATGGAGTTACAGGAGTTTTCAGAGGGATAACTATGTTATACTGTTATTGTAACCATCTCTTGTGGCATTTTAAATACTATCACATTTAGTATGGTATACTGTACAGCCTTGTTTGCAATGGGTGATAGAAACCTGTCAAAAGTCTCTTCCTTCCTTAATCTCTCTCTCTCATACACACATTCTGTGCATGTGTGTGTGCATATAGACACATACATTCATACATGCACAGACAAATACACAGTATATATTATGCATGCATATAATCTCTGTCTGTGGAAACCCAGTTGCTCATCATATGGGCATATGGAAGTTCAGCTATTTTTGCACACAAATATAAGCTATTGTAAATATTGCTTAGTGACAATGTTCCAGATGTTGAAGCCCTGTACAAAGTGTCTGTGTATAGGATGGCCCATGTTCATCCAGTTCACAGCAGTGAAAATTTTCAGGGCTCTAGTCCATTCTTGGTTTTGCAAAGAACACCCTAATTTTGAGAGAGAGAGAGATCAGGGTGCTAGTCTCTTTGATTTCAGTAGAATGTTCATTTCTCCTGCTAAAGCAGGTGGCCAACTTGGTTCAGAATGGGAATGTTCTAGCTTAGCCGTATCAATGGATTAGGGGACAAACACAAGGGGGCTTTAATAAGGCATTATTCTGCTGTCTGCTGTCTCTTTAAATCTGATCCAAGACAAAATGGTATCAGCAGCGCTCCGATTTGTCTGATGCCGAGAGAGAAGACCCCAAACAACTAAGGCAGCGAGAAGAGGTGCCCGGCAAAACCTGGGGGAGGGAGAGGAGGAGAAAAGAGGCACCGTCACTGCACCCTCTGGATGGGTGCAGTTTGGGCTTTACCGCAGCATGATGCAGTTGTTGAGAATTAGGCGTTGTTGTTGTTCTTGGGAGGGAAGCAGCTGACAAGGCAGCAGCTGGTATAAAAACAAAACAAAACCGCCCCGGCTGGGTTCAGATCTTCCGCTCCGCGCGCCGGGCGGCCAGAGAGAAGGGCCCGTGAAGCTGTCCGCGGTGGCGAATCGCCGGGCCGGCTCGGCTGCCTGGGCTGCTGGGGGCGTTTTGCAGGAAGAGGTTTTTCCTTCCGACCGCTCCTCTCTAATACCGGCAAGGCAGAAGAAGGAGCCAGCGGCGCTTATGCAGCAGTAGCCACCGCCGCAGCCCGCAGCAGCAGCAGCAGCAACAGCAGCACTTAAGCGACCTGGTGGATGTTGGGAAGCGGCGCGAGACTCTCCCGGGGCTGCGTACGATGGGGAGGCGGCGGCACGCTCGGTGAAGGATGAGCTGGGGGCAGGCATCGCCGAGGCTGCTTCGTTTGTTGTCGCTGGACTAGAGAGCCGCTGCCGCTGCTGCAGGAGCAACTGCCCCTCAGGAGCGGAAGGAGAGGCTCTGCGGAGACTTCATTTCCTCTCCTGACCCCTCCGTTTACATCACTAACTGGTGACAGTCCCATCTCGCCGGCAAAGTACCTGCCGCTCGAGCTGCTCTCACAGAAGCCCCTTCGCATGCCGCAGCCATGGCCAGCCAGCAGGATTCCGGCTTCTTTGAAATCAGTATCAAATATTTACTGAAATCCTGGAGCAATAGTGAGTGAGCTTCTTCCTCTCCTTTTCTCCTTCCCCACATCCTTCAGCATTGCTGGTAGCATGGAGGCAGTGCATCCTTGCCTCTGGGTTGAGAGCTTGGTGACCAAGTGATGTCTTTCTTTGGGAAGAAGGCTCCCATGATGTACTTTTCTAGCAAAGCGTAATCCCAGTTGTAATCATAGGTATGACTACTATAAGCATAATCTTTAGGTGGAAGTATAGATTTCAGTTCCTACTTGTTTTTGCTGGGATTTTCAAAAGCTCTCTCAAGTTCACCTTCTGTAGCTGGAGAAGAGCAGGGTGGCACAATTCCAGTTTCCCTTCTTTGAATGTTTTTCTTTGGTTTTGTTCAGTATGACATTCATTTGGGGGAGGATGGCTCTCCAGCAACTAAGGAGCAACACCTGACATATTTTGTGTTTCTTATTCAGGGTTAAGGGGAAGAATTACAATCATCTTCAAATGTTTATATATCTACTGAATAAATACAAGAAGGCAGGGAGGATGGAATCATGGTATACTGAACACTGTTCAGTATTCACACTCTGCCCCCTTTTGTAGTTTTATTGCCTCTGTTATATTTGTGGCAAAGGACTCTACCTTTCTTTCTAAACCAAATAAGAGAGGTTCACAATGTAAACAAGTGGGGCTGGAGCTATCCAGTCTTGCAGAGATCAATATTACTGATGGTAATCAGTAGTGGCCTTTATTCTAGTTTTTTATACTGTATGTAGGAAACATTCTCTATAATAAGGATCAGTGAATGTCAAGAATGTTCACTACTAATGTGAAGTCAATTAAGCCTCCAGTTCATCTACTCTGATTCTTTTAGTAAGTGAAATTTCATTTGAGAAATGTCTCCTGTTCATGCCTGCCTTACGTCAGCAGATTTGCATGGCATCAGATTCTACCCACTTCTAAAATGTGCAGTCTTTCTGGAAAGATACAGCTATTTTACATATGTAACATGTAGCTATTGTCCCCATATCTTTAATTAAACATCTCTAGCTTATGATGGATTTTAAATCTGGATATGAAGTAGGATGCTGATTATTCTAATACAGATCTAAAATACAGTGTAGAACCAATGATGTATTAAGAATATAATTTGTGAATAATAGTTAAAGTCACTGGCTTGAGGCTTGTCTGAATTATTTTTTTTTAACCATAAAGTGAATAATATTGTTACAGCGGTGGCATTCTAATAATTAGTTCTGATCATCATTCTTGTGCATAGCATTAATGCTTTGTTACTGAGCTATTGTTAATTGATTTAAATGGATAGAGGATATAGCTGGACAGGAGAGCGAAGTTGAATTGTTGGAAGATTTTGTCATAAAAAGTTTCTAGTTGTTTTAAAATATGTGATATGAAAATGGTGGCAAAATTTTAATGAAAATTAGATGATTATTCAGGCATGTATTTTCCATCAGGTTGAATCATTTTCATTAGCAATATAATTAGAAGTTATTCAGCTTAACTAAACTGTCTATTAAAGTCCTAAAGTAAGGTTTTATCAACATAATTCTCTACAATTCTCTACAATTCTGTATAAAAGTTAAGTTAGTTTATTATCAAACTTCTATCATACTGTGAGACATTTTTCTCCCTCAGTGAATTTAAGAGGTAAGTATAGTTATAAGAAAGAAATCAATGTAGCTTTATTTATTTAAACTTGTCTTCTGATTTATTTGCTTGAAAAATAAGAGAACAAATTAAAAGCTACTTACTTATTTTAAAAATTGGGGGCGGGGAAAAGCTGCTGCACATAAATCAAAGGATGAAAAACTTTGACTAGATTGTGTGTGGAAAGACTATACATTCAGCTTTAGTACTCAAAACACATTCCTGTGATCAGAATTATTTTGGGTGTAAGCCTTTTGCTTCTGGCTGTATTTGATAGACCTCAGGGTACTCATAAAAACCAGAGTTGAACCCATAAGTCTCCCTATCCTGGGTGTGGTGAGTATGAGAAGCTTTGATGTCACTTGTTTGACAAACTGTTGGTGAGCTTGCTCATGCTTGAGCAGCAATCACTTTTTAAAATAATACCTACCTGGGTTTGGTGCACAATCATTATTATGTTTGCCAACTGAGAGGAACCTGGTCAAGGTACAGAGGTTGAAACTCTTCATCTGCCAGTGTTCTTGCTTGCTTTCCTTATTTCTTGTGCTTCTTTTGGTATTTGTTATAAAGGTCTGCTTTTGGTATGCCACTGAGTAGCACATTAAAGACGGAATAGAGACAGAAGAGCATGGGAAGGACAAAGTGCAAAAAGACAAAGTCTTTGTGGATTTGATCTGACTTATAGAACAATAACTGATGTTGGAAAAAAATGCAAATAAACTGGTGTTCAACTTGCAGTCTATGATCCTCTCAGGATCTGATACTGTTATATAGCTGTCATCCAACTAACATCCAACTGATCACCTGGAACACATCACAATAAACCCTTCTGTCTTCTTCAGGATGGTTGCAAGAAGAAGATTTCATTAATTGTAATCTAATGTTCCATCCATACTCTAAAATGTGGCATAAATAATTAGTAGTTAACTCAAGCTGGAAGCAGAAGTTTCTCATTTCCTACTTAGAGCTCTGTGAAGAAGAGGTGAGAAAGGATCAGGGATGCTTGCAATCATAATAAAATGAGATTGGAACTAGCTCAGTCTTTTTCTTATTATTTGTAAGTTCACACTAAAAATTAAAGAAAAAATGGAAAGTCTTTTCCAGGATGAAGAACCGCTAAGACAGCTCCAGAACTAATCCATTGAGAAACAGAGACAAAATCTCATAGGAAGCCAGGGTCAAAAATAAATTTAGGCCGAAAATAGAATGGGCTTGCATTGATTTTTCGTTTCTTTTACCTGAATAACAAAAATTGACCCTGAATAAATCCTTCAGAGCAAGTTGGGCATTTTCCAATGCATATTTTTGACTCAGGTTTCTTGTTACCTTTTTTTTTTAGTGGACTTTTTCCAGTTTAGCGATGTTGTACTCTGAAATAAAATACTTGGTATTACAGTACATTTCAGGAGAGAGCTCAAAATGTTTATTTTCACAAGACTTTTAATGCTATTCTTTCAACATATATGTTTTATATAAGTTATGATTTAATGTATGATGTATTGCTTATATTGTATCTTGTAAGCTGCCTAGAGGCATTAAAAGGGTGGGTAGCAAGCATACACATTTCAATGTAAATGTATAAATGTACAGAGGAAACAGTTACTGCTGGAAATCTGTCACACTGAGCTGTTTGTTGGTCAAGGGACAATACAGTATTTAGGGCCAATTGAATCATAAAGTTTTGCTTAAACATGCTTGTTACCCACCCTCTTAATGCCTGTGTCATCTTTACCTAATGGATTCTTGAAGTCTTCTCTTGAAATAAGGTACTGTTGAATACATAGATGAATAGTACATCAGAGTGATAGATTTGAATGACATTATTAAAAATTTGTTTTTAAAGCCATTGCTTAACACTTTCAAATCATGTGACTTATACTTATTTATTTATTTAAAGCATATAGATAGCCACCCATCTTGAATCAAACTCTGGGCAGTTCACAACACAAAAATAAAAACAATATCTATCTACAGTAAAATAAAAACATAAAAACAAAAATGACCTGGCACCACAGATAAATTTTCCCATGCAGCCCACAACAAGTTCATCCCATGCCAATTCCAGCCCTTGGGGAAAATACTGTTGACTATGACAGATATTTCAGACTTGGCATCATTATGCAGGAGGTTCAGTCTGCTAAGCATATTCTTTTTGAGTATGAGCTAGTAAAACACGTGACAATATGATGCATCAAGATTAGAGCAAAGATTTGTGCAGTCGTGTAACCAGTCCCTTTGGGAAAACAAAATAAATCCAGGGAGTTTTATGTGAAATGTAGATAGGGTATGACAAAAAGTCTGTATCAACAAGAAATATAAAAAGAGTAATACAAGATACTTCTGTAGTTATAGAATAAATCAGTCATCAAATCCCAGAATCAAAATTTCATTTTTTTTGTGTATCAAGTAAAAAGTCCAAGAGTGGTTTCCAAATAGAAACAAAACTAGATAATGTCCTTTCTGGTGAAATGGGCTTGTAAATTTCCATTTATACTTCATTCTTAAAGATAAAACACAATACTATATTTATTTGTTCTATTAATTATTTTATAAAATAGTATTAACAAAAAATCTCTGGTATATTTGCTGATAAACTTGGTTTTCGTCTTCATGCATACGATATTTGCTTTTTCCAAAATATGCGGCTTAACTGGTGCACTTAAATAGTCGGGAACAATGTGATATCAATCAGTGCAGTTTGGTTTGGCTTCATGTATTTATTCCTGTGAGTATTTATTCCTATGAACTTGATTAGGCTGATTTATTTGTGATATGAGAGTTTGATATACAAAATATTTTACTGTGATAGAACACAGGAACAATCGAAATACATCGAATAGAGTTAAACTTGGCTCTAAAAGCAAGTGTGCACACACACACACATCTCAGTCTGCAATATCATATCATGCTATGCTTTGCTATGAATGAAGCAAAAGAAATTAATAATTCAGTAAAATACAGTTTTTTTATAAATACTTATAAATTAAGTATTGATTTTTCTTATTTTTGATAATTGTACCATTATCAAAAATAATAAGAAAAATCAATACTTAATTTATACACCCACACATAGATATCACATCATAACTTGCTTGGACATTTGGCCCCAAGATTATTAACAGAAGGTATACAAGTTCATTCAGATCTCCATAATATGTTTGGTCATACTAGAACTAGTTCACGCTGAACATTCCATTCATCATATAGCAATGTGGGTCTTACCCATATGCTCTGGGTCCCATCTGCAAGAGAGTGTCATCTAGTGGGACCCAGAAGGAGGACCTTTTCTGTCATGGCACCCACTTTTTGGAATATAATCCTCCCCCCCCCCCCGAGATTAGACTTGCCCTGACCCTCCTGGCCTTTCTCAAGGCATTAAAACTTGGCTTTGCCATCAAGCCTGGGGTCCTGGTAGTGTGGGTGAGCCTGTTGTCTGGTTATATTGATTGTGCTGTGTTTGATTATTCTCAGCTGTTATTTTATGTTGTCTTATTTATGTTTTTAATCACCGACTGTGTTCTATTTTGTTCCTATTTTGTTTTAATTGTTAGCCACCCAGAATCATGTGTATGAGATGGGCAGCCATATACATTTATTAAATAAATAAATGTATAGAAATAATTGTAATTCTGTTAATTCCTGGGCACATTGGTTGTTGTGATTTTAATGAATTTTGTTGCTGTTATTCTTATGTTTAATTTTTGATTTAAACATAAAATCAAGGGGATCAAGGAGAATAAATTATTGCAGTGTGCCTTCAGTAAATTGTCAGAGCAACTTGTAAATGCTACATGTAGTTTAAATCCTACACTTTGAACGTTTAGTCTCTTTTTCTAATAAATTTCATTCTACAGTTAATAGCAAGGTGAAATTAAATACTGCACTCACCTTATCCCTTAATTTAATTTTATTTATTTATTTATTTATTTATTTATTTATTTATTTATATTTCAAATTTAGATACCGCTCATCTCACAAAAAGTGGCTCTATTAATGCTATGAATAACTCATCATAGCTATGAATAAACCATAATCTCACTCAGAAAGAGCACCACCACCATAATATAGTGCCTCCAACTCTAAATCCTCACAGGTGGTCCAAAGGGATACCATGGGCAACTGTATCAAAAATCATTGAGAGGTCCAAGACAAGAATGATGAACTAGCTTTGAAACCAACCTACCAGTTTTGGACCATGAATATAATTAGGAGAAGGAAGATAAACTCTTTTTATTGGGCTGGTCTCTTTTCTAGTTTTCCTGTTTAAAGGAAGAGATAGGTACAATATATTTATTTAATGTTTACTCTTCCCTATATTAGGGCCTTGAAGTGGCTTACAACGTATTTCAAATCAAGATTTAAAATTCTCTAACAACTAAAATATTGCATTAAAGTTCTGTAACATCCAGGTTTAAAGTTTATTTCTCACCATAAAATTCCAATTTACAGCAGGCTTATCTTTTAGAATTTGTAAATAATCAGCCTTGAGTTGTTTATCTTTAAGGCTTGAGCTTCAAAACTGATTATCATCAGGTTGAAAAAAGTAAATTCCTAATTTGAAAATGTCTGCCAGATACTTCCATGATTCTATAGTTGCTTTCCCCCATTAGAACTTAATGGTTTGATTGTTGCATATTGCAGTTCTCACTGCAGTTCTATTGCTATGGCAAATATTAGTCTTACTAAACAGCTTAGTACAAATGTATTAATGAGAGTTTCCTTGTTCTTGGTCTAAATTCTTCTTAAAGCGTCCATAGAGAAAGCAATATCTTCAATGGTATTGCATCCTAATTTCCTTAGCAGGAATATTAAATACATCTTGTTCCTGGGTAGTTTGAACGTTTCTGTGAAGGTTTTTGGTGAAGAATGGTACTCTGTGTGCATCTATAGAATAACAAATCAAGAGTATGGAAAATGATGAAAAGAAGGAGAAATGAAAAAAAAATTCTAAGGAAACTCTCATGTTCAGAGAAGGCTATTTTCATGAAAATGTTAAGAATGCATGTAAATGTTAAGGTACCTGACAAACAGCATAATTTATAACATATATTTGGACAATATTCCTTAAAATCATGACATTTAATTGCTATTCAGCTGACTGAAAAGTGGAAATCATCATGGAGCTTGATTCTTTTTACAGTTAATTAGTAATTTAATGTTAAACTTCTAATGAGTAAGGTTATTAAGTTACAGTGCCATATGCAAATGGGAATAAATGTGAAGGATGTTTCTGCTAAGAGTGCTGCAAAAATTCCTTGGTATAACAATGCCTTTGCCAATTTTTTTCAGAAGAACAATTGCATTCCATCATGAGAACCAGGTGTATGCAGCTGTTGCCTTTGTGCTTGAGACTGTTGCCTTTATGTCCAACTGTAGACATTAATTACTTTGAATAAACCCAAGAATATTGAATTAACCTTGGCCTGTCTATCTTTCAGAGGAAAAAAAAAAATTAAGCACCTAGCAATGCTGCTGAATAGCAGTGCAAGTGGCTTTAATTATCTCTGGTTAGAAAATACATACTGGATCTTGGTGTCCGTGGTAAATAGTTTCATGTATTCAGAGTTTTTTGCACATTTTTGCTTATTTTATGAATATGCAAAATGGCAGACAAGCTTTTGCACATGTATAAAATACATTTTTTCACAAATCCATTATCTGTGGTCTCATTATTCATGCTTTTTGGCTGGAATGAAATCCCGGTGAATAACAAAGGCCACATTCATATTCATAATAAGACAGGTTTTAATTTCAGAATTTGAGCCCGATGTGTTAGCAGCTTCTGAAACTCCCAAACTATTATTGCAAAGTGTTCTAGAAGATTCTAAAAGTACAATTTATTTTTACAGACAGATGAAGAATAACTAAGATAGATAACAGTAATCTGCAGGAATTTTGGATGAAAGAATTGAAATACTGTATCCTATTTTAACAGTTCGGTGGTATCATATTTTAAATCATGTTAAATATGTTTCTAATCTTAAAATGAGACTAATTTATCAATAAAATATTTTTATTGGTCACTTAGTGGATGTTTAGGAAGAGTTGGGTATCAACTTCTTTATGCTGGAAATATAATTTATTTGAGGGGATTTTGTAATATAGGCCCCATTTTGGCTTAATATTCATATTATCATTAATACAGTTTGGGATAGAAAAACTTTTTAAACATTTTAATATCATACTGAATTATATATTGAATATTTTAACTATATTAACTTATAAAGGATTGTTTTGCCTCATTGGAAATATAATACTATGCTGGACTTAGAATTCTAGATTGAAGATGTCTGCTCTCTATACAGTAATTAAAAGACTAATAATACCCACATGATCAAGATATAATTGGTTTGAAAATTGAGTTGCTTTTCTTTATCAGTTGTAACATGTGTGCCTTTTTGCTTTTGTTTATTATTGTTTCCTGATTTCTAACATATTTTTTTGGATATTGTAGTTTTTTCATTCTTTCTTGTATATTATACATTTTTTAAAACAAGTAAAAATTTTTAGTCTAAAGGCCATTATTCAGGTATTCCTTGGGTTACAACCATTCGTTCAGCGACCATTCAAAGTTAGCGTGGTGCTGAATGAAGGGGACTTATGACAGGTCCTCAGAGTTCTGGCCATCGCAACGTCCCTCTGGTCACGTGATCGTGATTCTCATGCTTGACGATTTACAAAGGTTGCAGTCCTGCAGGCACATGATTGCCATTTACAACCTTCCTTGCTGACTTCCCACAAGCAAAGTCAATGGGAATCTGGCAGAAGGTTGCAAGTTGCTCTAGTAAGTTGCCCTGCTCCCACCACTTTTTCTCCTGAGGAGCTCCAAACTCCTACCAGGCTGTAGCACCCACCCCCTACCTGCCCACACTCATGCCCAGCCTTAGTACCCACCCCCCGCCTGCACTTCATAGCACTCACCCACCCACTGGCCTGCTTGTGAGCTGCCTAAGGAAAGGCTCATTGTGACCGGGACTTGCTACTCCCTACTGGCTTCCCCGCTGACTTTGCTCATTGGAAGCAGGTAGGAAGTTGCAAGTCACGGTCACATGAGAGCCTCACTTAATAACCCATGATTCTCACTTAAAAATGGCAATGGGGAATGCCAGGATTGCCGTCCCTAAGCGATGTGGTCATGTGACATCACGCTTTCTAACCACATCACTTAGTGATGGAAATTCTGGTCCCAGTTACCATAATTACACAAGGACTACCTGTAATCACTTAAACAAAATTCCATTGTTCTATAACTTTCCAAATTAGGCCTGCTCATTTTGAAGAAATTAGTTTTTATACCCTTTATCCAAAGCTGTTATATATTTAAAGGTCTTCTCTGTTATCCTTTAAAATTGGATTTCTTATCCTGACTTAATTTTGAATATTTTGCAAATGTGAATTAATTTGTCAGATTTGTGAAGGAAGGATGCTAGCATTGTTTTGCTTCAAGCTACCAATTAATTCTTAAATAACGTGTTACATTATTTCACTACTAATACTATTTCTGAGGATATTTTAGACAGTATATATATACTAATTATGAGATAAATAATTTATTTAATCTATCTAGTTCTGCAGTTATGAAGCTCTTGGACGATTCCTTCAACACTATTTGTCTTTTTCTTGAGACAGTTCCATCTGGAAATCCTGATGTATAAATCTGTTACATAATCTTTCTTAATCTGGGTGAACTGAAACACAAAAAGTTAAAAGTATTTCCTGTAATAAGATTTACTATCAATGTAATTTCTTATCAAAGATGTCTAAAGCTGGAATAATTGCAAAACTACAACCAGCAGTCTTACAGCATGTCAAAAATATACTATATCATATCTTTTGAGGATTTTAATTATGTGCTATATAAATAATAAACTTGTTCTACTCTAAAGTTCTACAAGACTCATCTGTTTTTTACTGCAACAAACTAATAAACACAACTGCCCTTTTGAAATATGTAAGAAAGATTTCTGCTGACTTCTGGGGAAGAAATGGTGAACTGAAGACAGCCATTGACCGCAGCAGAATGAAGAGCTTGTGAGTAGACCAGCTCTTCATAATTCCTCTCCAGATAAGGAAGGGACTTGAGATCACCCACAAGAGCTCCATATAGTTGCTCCTCATGAGGAGATCACAAGACAGCAGTTGTCAGCTTTCCAAAGGACATAGGGTTCGCATACTTCCTTTTCTAATCTTTTTGGAAATTGCTTGTTAACTGCTTTTCAGCTATTAGGAACCTTTGGATCAACAGGTTTTACACCACCGAGTGAGTTTCCTTCAATCCTTAGCAAAAGAAGTTTTAAATACAAGTTTAAGGACATTTTTTTTTCTTTTGGAATAAACAGCAAAAGAGTGATTAGAACTTTGATTTTGGTAAATTACAAATGGACTAAAGGTCCAGGTGGATTTGAAATAACATTTTGGAATTAATTATAAGAATTCTTCCCATGGGAAAATGCTTTTGTTTTGAATTTTCTTTTTTAAAAAAGGCATGATAAAATGGGACTTTGAAGGTTGGACACTAGAGGGAACCAGAAGGAACTAAAGATTACAATTAAAGGAAAAGAATACTTAAATTTGGCTTGCTAATACAGAATGGAGCAAAATATCTTAAAATTGGACATATTGAAGGATATTTTTGAACAATGGACCCAGAAGTTTTAAAATTAACTGCCTCTATAGATAGACTGTGTTTAAAGGATGTTATGTTAAGAGGAACAAGTTTTACCAGACAAGACTGAGACTGAGGATTTAAAAATGACAAACTACAAGAATGATATGGAAAAAGATGATACACAAAAAGATATACAAATGCAACTGGCTGATGTCTTAATAATTAAAAGGGATATGCAAACAACAAACCAAGATACTACCTTGGATAACTTTCCTATATTGGAATATATTCCTATATTTACAAAAGAGACTTGTTAAAGTTTTGAAGAATTAATAGAAGAGTATATATGTAGCTCAAGATTGAACTGTGGAGTCCTTAGGGTTTTCTGAGCTTGGTTGTTTTCCTACAAATGTTTCATTACCCAACTAGGTAACATCTTCAGTGCTAGAATGAAGTGGGGTTTGCTCTCTGTTTATAACCCTCTCTGTTTATAAGCCACAGAAATCCATGTTTGGATTTCTGTAATACGCTCAACATGGGGCTGCCCTTGAAGAATATCCAGAAGCTTCAGCAGGTGCAAAATGCAGTGGCATGGGCAGTTATGTGTGCCCCAGGGCAGTACATGTTACACCTCTGCTCCATGAGATGCACTGGTTGCCAGTTTGCTTCTGGGTCCAATTCAAGGTGCTGTTTTTGACCCTTAAAGCCCTTTATGGTATGGGGCCGGGTTACCTGAGGGATCGCCTCTCCCTGATTACATCTGCCCGTCCCATCAGATCTGGCAGAGAAGGCATTCTGTGGATCACATCTGCTAGAGAATTACATTTGGCCGGTCCCAGGAGGCGGGCCTTCTCTGCATTGGCACCTGCCTTGTGGAACCTTCCTCCCCCAGAAGTGAGATTAGCTCCATCCCTCTTAACATTCTGCAAGTCCCTCAAGACCTGACTATGTGATCAGGCCTGGGGCTCCCAGGGGAAGTGGGGAGATTTTATGATGGCTCCCCTATTAATTTTATCCCATCCAATTTTGTGTATTTTTACAGTTTTTTTTTAATATTTTTTTTTTTAATTGTTGTATGCCACCCAGAGTCACCTTGTGTGAGATGGGTGGCTATATAAATAAACAAACAAACAAACAAAACCATTCTAGCACTGAAGGTGTTACCTAGCCAGGTAATGAAACATTTGCAAGAAAACAACCAAGCTCAGAGAACCCCAAGGACTCCACAGCTTTGAAGAATGTTGTGAAAAAGGACAAAGAAAAAATGAAATCAAATTCTAGGATATTATATGAAGGGATTAAAGATAATGATCGTTAAAAGTAAAAGGAAGGAGTATAAAGTTGGTGTATTTGATTACAGTTAAAATAAATATATTGTTATTTCTGGTAACCCTTTATGGACTTTTGTTGATCAGGACTGAACAACGAGGTTTTAAGGATTTGTTTATAGATAAGAGATGGGATATGAGAAGAAGAGATAATTTGTTGTATTTTAAGAGAAGGTGATAAGTTACTAAAATTGTTTATACTTATTGTGATGAAGGTGGAAGATATATATTTTTTCTTTTTCTTTACTATATTATTTTTCTTTTCTATTTTTCTATTTTTCTATTTTTTTCTTTTCTGCACTTTCTATTTTTTCTTTTTATTCTTTTATTTTTTTAGTTTGCATTAGTTTTTATCTTTTTAATTGTAATTTTTAATTAAATTGTTATTAAAAAAAGATTTCTGCTAATTGAATTATGAAATGGAATTTGTTGTATAATATTTGTCTGTGAAAAGCCACAAGAAACAGCTTTTAGAAACTGCAATATATTTTTCTTGTATTGGCTATCCTTTTTTGTTATTTCACCTTACTTCAAATGGCTGTTATTTGTAATGAGATTTTTAATTGAAACTGCATTATTTCTATTTACTGAGACAATCCTGGGGCATTTTAATCAGAGTAGAAATCCTGTTGTAACTAATCCCTTTGAAGATGAGAAAATTACTTAATAGTTATAATAAAACAAATGATTTTATCACATCTTTTACTGCCATTCTCTCAGATAGCAGTGGGAAATAACTATAATTAGTTTTTTATTAACTTATCATACATAAATAAAATTGGATGTAGAATTTCACTGCAATACAAGTGATCTGCTGAATAGTAAGTTATTATACAAGTTATCCAGGGCAGAGAAATATTGGTATCAGAGGTCTGCAACTAAAAATGGGATAGGTTGCTAGAAATCCATATGTAAAATCCAGTTCCATTTTTTCTCGGCTTTGTTACATCCTTGACTTCAGGAATTCCAGTGCACTAGCATACCTTGGTCCATAACTTTCTTGATATCAAGCAAAAATGCTTGATTTCTGCTCCTCAGGGAGGTTAAAACGTCAGTGTAGTATGAAGGGACTATACTTCTTTTTCCAAATTTAAGCCTTCTATGCAGTTGTCTTGGAGGCATATTTTTTCTCCATGCCTCAGTCTTACCACTTTCTGCTTTTCTGAATTTAATCTGAACTGTGAAGCACTATTCCTTAGCTTCACAATTCTTGATCCTCATTCAGCCTTCTTGCCTTCTTTCAAAATCTCCCCTCCTTCCTGCCCATTGTCTGTCCTGGTTCAGCTTCCTCTGCAAGAGCTTCCCTCTGACTTTCATTTCACTTGCACTTCCAGCTCATTGTCTACAGCAAGATTGCATTAGTGGAAGTTGAGTACTTTTTTTCCTGATTAATGTCTTTTAAGTACAGTATCAATTAATGATCTAAAAGGCAGTAAATATATGTAACAACATCACATAAAGAGAATACGGATTTTTCTTCTGAAAGAGATGAAGTGATAGTTTATTCAGGGGAAAAACTGTCACCTATCACAGATTATTCATCCACAATGAATAAACATAATTATAGGACTTATCTTGTTGGATAAAATGCCAACTTCAAGGCTGCAGTTCAGCAATTTGCTGTCCATGTTATTTTGAGTCCCACAGCTGTTGAACTGTTTTGATTGTTTCAGCAGATCAACAGCTCAGCATTTGTTAATTTAGAAAAAAATGTTTTAACCTGTGTCTGCCCACTCAAAGCAAAAACAGCTGAATTCAGTTTTAATACTATAGCCTTAATCATGACCTATAATGTTCTACAGGTGAGTTACATGAAATGGAAACTGGAAAAGTAGCCAGTCAGGCTGGGAAGAGATCTGGAGTTGAAGGCAGAGTATGATTTGAAAAGTGCCTGAGCACACACATAGCACCTGTTGGGAAAACAGCTGCCTTTCTGGTGAAAAAAGGGGTCAAAAAAGTTCTTTCCCAAGAAGGAAACTCAGCAGTACCTCAGGTTCCACAATTTGAGAAATATTTGGTATTCATTTTTGAATAGGTATACTTCTTAGATGTAGATTCATGGCTATAATTTTAGGTAGAAATATTAGCAGGTTTCCATCCATCCTCAGTTCCTTTTGTTTTCTTTCCGAACATTTCTGTGTAAGTGAAATGTCAGCAAAAAACTATGAGGAGCATCCACATTCCTTCTACTCGAAGACTGATTAACATCCTGCCTTAGGGTTAGCATGATTAATATCAATGGTTGTTAGTATTGATAACAGTTATCATATCGACCCTAAAAGGAAAAATGGGACTCACTTGATTCACTCAAATGTTGAAAGTGACAAGTGTAGTTGAAAGAAGCAGACTTTGGGTTTTTGGGAGAATGGTGCAGATTATTCCCATAGAAAGGGAGAAATATAAGTGAAATAAATATATACAGTCTTAATGTAAAAAGAAAAAATCAGTTAATTCACATGCCTATCTCATATATTTGTGTTTTTGTGTTTACTGAAGAACATGCAAAATGAATTATTTTTTCAGAAGTACCATAGAGCTGATCTCATGATACCAGGAATAATAATTCATTATGCCAAAATAGCATGTCATTGTGCCTGTTACAAAGTGATGTCCCAATACAAATGCTCTCAAGGGCATGTGATGTTTATTGTTAATGATCTATACCAGTTGTTTGTTTTATTTACACAGTGCTTCACATTGTTTTATTTTCAACTTCAGCTAAACATCACTAATAATATACAAGTTTTAAATTCTTCTTCATTGACTGATCACTAATTGTTGACTTGCTGAAAGTCACTCATTTTTTGGGAATGCTTACCCACTTGTGGAATGAAGCAAATACTTAATTCCATCTTTAAAGACAGAACTGAAAGGTGGGTACAAAAGATGGCAACACTTTGGGGAAACTGTAGCTTTCTCATTTGTGTTCGGCTTATAAAGAAAGGGCTGGAGGTATGGGGTATAGTATAAGAAATGAAATAGTATCTGGATTGACAGAAGACGATCTTGTATTTGTTTGAGCTATATAACTTTCTGGTTTTAGAACAACTGAAGACATTGAAAAGGCAATTTAAAATGTTCAAGAATTTAGTGAATTTTTCATATGACAAAAAGTTATGGGGATTTCTCCTGTTTTATCTAGGGCTACTAGTAAGGCATGCATGAAGATAATATAGGGAATCACAAAAAAGAATGAGCTCCAGGTTTCACAAGACTCTTGTTCAAGAAGCTATTCTTCTACATAAACCCCATGAAACTTTTTACTGATGTAGTTTTTATACAGGTTGTACCAAAAGTCAGGCCTCATGGGCCAATCACAAAAAGTTTTATTAAGGTTTTTTTCAGAGAAAACGTTCCTGTACTTAGGAATGTTCAAAGGTCATGCATCAATTGAATAAGTAATTGAGTAGAAGAAAATGGCAATTTATTCAAACATTTAATGTAATGTATATAATAAATTGTATATGGGGCCTGACTTTTGGTACACTCTGTATATCTGTTTTCTTTTTCACCTTGGACTCAGCCCATTCCTTTTCAGAAGGAAAGAGTGAGATGAGTGGATGATGTTCTTCCATTGTCCATGTCTCTGGCACTGCTTCACTTAGAGAGGGCAAGTAAGCATGCAGCAATAAAGAAGAGGCAGCAGAGCAGAATTAGATTGTTCTGGAGGTCATTAGTAGGCTTCCTACCCATTCTTAGGATGCTAGACCTTAATAACAGCAAAGCAAACTGTTCTAATGCAGGTCTGCACAGTGTTTAAAAATACTATACTCCACGCTAAATCTAGAATACTTTCAGACCATGGTATGATAAAGTCAAAGTTAATATAGATTTTAAAAATAATTACATTGGGCATGTCATATTGAGAATATGGAATAGATACAAACCCAGATTGTACCTGAAAACACCTTTGCGGCTCTCAGCACAAGAAGCATTTTATAGACAAGAAATAATAGGCAAACACAAATGGCTAACCTATCATGAGATACTAGAATTTTATCAAGGGGAATATAAAATAAAATCAAGAGAACAACTGATGACAGAGGGACATAGTTTCAATGTTTTTCTTATTTACAGTTAAGATATAAAGTATACAAAAGAATTCATGGTACTGAACAATGTAAGACAGAATTTGAAACAGAATTGTGTACGAATGATGAAATGTAAAATGTATAAACTTTTACTGAAATTTCAAACAGAAGAAGAATAGGTCAAAGAATATATGATAAAGTGAGCTCAAAACCTTGGTTATAATTTACAAATGGAACAATGGGAAAATATGTGGTTAAAAGGATTGAAATTTACATTTGTTATAATCTTAAGGAGAATTTTTATAAAATGATGTACCATTGGTATATGACACCAGAAAATTCATAGTATACAGCATCATTTTAAAGAGTGGATAAATATCTTAAAACAATATAATAAGCATCAGTTCCTAAGATATATAATTCTTGCAGACAGTATATAATTTGGGAGTGGCAGAATACCCACAATTCACAAACATAGATCTTCCAACATTTATTCCAGTGTGGAATTCCTAATGGTGTTTTTGTATCTGAATCTGAAGCACTGCAACCCTATGTCCAAAAGGTACTTTGCCCCCACAATAGCACCTGTCTGCAACAAATTTATGTTGGAAATGTGAACGACAAGAAGGGTCATTTTATCATGCTTGGTGGACGTGTAAAAAAGCTAGAAAATTTTCAACTCAAACACATACAGTGATTCAGAGGATCCTAAAAATTAACATTCAATTGAAACCAAAACTTTTCCTCCTGGGACTGATGGATAAACAGAAAAGAGCCATGGAACATTGTTTTTATATATGATATCTGCAGCGAGATTATTGTATGCACAAAGATGGAAAGATTTGGCAATACCTATAATGGAGCAATGGCTGGTGAAGATGACAGAACTTGCTGAAATGGCTAAATTGACTTGTTTGATTAGAGAAAAGACAATATCTACATTAACTGGTGACTGGAAACCCCTTATGGACTTATTGCATAAAAAAGAAAAAAAATGACCTTATGATGTATGGTTTGATGATTAGACAGGATAGGTTATAGAAAGAAGAGAGTTATGATATAACTTTAGAGAGAGAGGTTAAAATATAATTGTAGTTATAACTACTGTGAAGAAGATTGGAAGCCACTGCTTTATATCTTGCTTTAGAATTTCTTCTTTCTGTTATTCTTTCTGCACTTTTAGCTTTTTCTTTTTTTCTCCCTTTCTCTTTCTTCTTTTTCATCCTATTTAGTTTCTATTAGTTATTATTGTTGTTGTTAAATCTTTCAATAAAAATTACACACACATACATACACACATACACACACTTTTGGACATCTGCCCTAAGTAGCTATAACTTCCAACAGTCAGTACAGCATACTTACAGGTGTAGGACATGGCTTACAGCTTTCCATGATGTCGCAGTACAGTATTTGCTGATAACACTAGGTCTGGGTTTGGCCAGTTTTTGGATGCAATCTGCTTTTTAATAATTGGATTGCCACCTAGAGTTCACTGGAAGAAAGGCAGGATATGCATGCAGTACAGCAAGTCTTTTTCTAAAGGCATCTGAATGTATGAATTTGCTTATGGGCAGTTTTCCATTATTTTAATGTTATTGCTATTAAGATTGATTTGATTGATACTACAGGAGAAATGAAGAGGAAGGACATGTTAGCACTCAGCTGCACAAAAGTACTTGAGATCATTTATGAGAACATGCTCTTCTAAGATTAATTCTCTGTCATGTTTGAAAGTATATTTCCATTTAACAGGCCAAAATAACATATACAAAAATTGTTGGTTTATGCAAAGTTAAATTTTGATGCTCTGTTTATACTGGTTATAGACTAGCAGTTATGATTGTAGATGGTTATTCACAGAGGAATCTAAAACAAAGATGAAGCATTTTTGACTCCAATGTCTTACAGGAAAGTTCTCATTTGAAAGGCAACGCAATGTTAAGTATTTTCTAAGTAAATATTATTTTATGACTAGCAGCATTATATGTACTTTTTCTGTGACTGAAAACAGAATTTAGTATTTCCCATCTATCAAGAACTGTGTTCCTTTGAAAGATGAACATGGATTGAATAAGATTAGGTTTTTAGGTTTTCAGTAATGGTAGAAAAAAAACCTTTTTTAGGTTCTTTCTTCGTTCCAACAGCCTTATAGGTAGTCTTATATCCAACATGGAACTCAATCAGAATCAGGTAAAGTCTAATTTAAATGGTTGTAGTCTCCTCCAACATTATTTCTGAAAACATTGACCATATAGACTTCTGTCAACAAGAGGTATTTTTGTGCAGTTTTGCCTGATAAAGAAATATAGAGATAACTCAACAGTTTATACATTGTTTACTGCTTTAAGGAAGCTTGATCTCTACTCTGGCTTTTTTTTTTTTTTTGCTTCATCACACTTGCCATTTTTTATCTATATCTTTTATGTTTTATTGATTTTATTGTAATTTCTTCATTTGATTGTTGTGAACTGCCCAGAGTCATTGAGAGTTAGGTAGCATACAGGTTTAATAAATTATTATTATGTGTTTTTCTTATGGTCAATTTGTTATATATAGATTTTTGGTTTTCATGTAAATATACTATTATGGGTGTCTATGAGGAAGCAAGGGGGGACAATCCATTCCTCAATGACTTTATGATGCATGTGTCATTTTGATGTCAGCATGATTTATTATAGACTTTGCTGTATATCACACTATTATCTGGAAAAGGAAAACAGAACCAATCTATATACAGGTAGTCCTCACTTAGGGACCACAATTGGGACCAGCAATTCCATCACTAACAACGTGGTCACTAAGTGAAATGTGTGATGGACTTATGACATCACTTCCGATTTGGTTGTTAAGTGACTTACCACGAGTCATTAAGCAAGACATCACATGACCATGACTTGCGATTTTATTGCTGGCTTCTCTGTTGACTCTGCTTGTCAGAAGCTGGTTGTGAAAAATGCAAATGGTAATCCTGTGACCATGGGACATTGCAATGGTCATAAACGCTCGCTGGTTGTGAAATGCCTGAATGTCAATCATGTGACCATGGGGACGCTGTGACAGTCGTAAATGCAAGGACTGGTCGTAAAATTACTTTTTCAGTGCCATTGTAACTTTGAATGGTCACTAAACAGGGCAGTTGTTAAGTGAGGTTTATCTGTACTCGTGTAGGTTTTCACAGCCGGCATCTGTGAGGGTTCTTTGCTTTCCAAGGACTGGACATACCACAGTGTAGCAAATCTGTATACAGTGCTTTATTGGAGCACAGACCTTCCCCAGCAACAGAGTATTGTTCTGGGTCAACTCGACCCTTCTATCACTTGCAAGTATGGTTATTCCTGTTGCCACATAAACACATCTTTAATACTTAGTCCTTTATACTCAGTTTTTTAATATTCAGTTCAAACAAAAGTCTCAAAGTCTATAAAGTAGCACACAACCTTCTCCTTTTTCCAAACATTCTTGCATTAGTTGGGATGAGGTGCTTCCTCAGTGTGGTTGTTCCTTTTCTAGTTGTTGCCAAGCTCCAGGCCAAGCTCCAAGCTCTGCTCTTAAGCAGTATTGCTTTTGAGCACTCCATCTGAGCTCCCAAGCTAAGCTTCAGGCAGGAATCCCACCAGGATATGTTGCTTACTATAGATTGTGGTCCTGGCAGTTGACTGATAGTCCTCTTGCCTGCCTATAATAGCTGTCAATCTCCATGTGTTGCCTCCCTCTTCCTTGCCTGCTTGCTGTTTTCCTATCTCCTTTTCTCCTACGTACCCTCACACATTCTGTCTTAGCATTTGCTTTTGTAAGCTAAGGGCCTGGGTGGGGTGAGGCTGCCCATGGATTTCAGCACATCCTTGAAAATGCCAGGGTGTGGCTTAATTAGCCAGGCAGCTGAAACACCAGCATAGATGCTTGTGAGTAAATTTCTGAATGAATGCATGCATGCAGGAGCCTATCTCTCAGATTTCTGGGGCTGTAAACTTTTACAACCCTTTGAGAAAAAACCTGAGCTGTGCTGAGCCTTGGGGAAGTGGGGTGGTAAACATTTCTGCCTGGCTGCAGCTGCTTTTCCCAAGCACAATCCCAGCTTCACTTCTTCACAGTATCAGTAAAGCAGCAGTGAACTTCTGGGCTGAATGGCCATGGTCTGGTTTTATGGTGACCTGACATTTTGCCAGCAGCTGTGGGCAAAATGTCATCTTCAGAGGCAGAGTGAGCAGCTTTTTCAATAGCTCACAGGGAACTGAACAGAGACTAACTGGGCTCTCTGAACCTGGCAAGCTGATCTCTGAATGGTCCATGTTGCAGGAATCCAAGAAAACAGACCAATCAAAAGTCTCCCTGCTCAAAGAACTAGTCAACAGCCTGGCTCAAGGATTGGACAATTAGGAACTGGTACTCAGAATTTCTTCAAAACGAACCAATTGGAAATTTTAGACGAGGAACCAATCAGGAACCAACCTGAAAGATCATAACTGCATGAGAACCAATCTAGTTAATGAAAAGCAAATTTTCTTTTAAATTAAACTGATGGGATATAAATGCAATCATCTTTCCAAAACAATAACAATTGGAAAAAGTCTCTGTCTTTCTCTGAGGAATTTTGTCTTCAGGATATGAAATGCATGTGTATTATCAGTTAAATCTTTCTGCATATATGGTTGCATCATCTTCTATTAAAAATAGAGCCCGGTTCTTATCTGATATTGGCTGGCAGTATTCCATTTACACCAGCTGTCTCATAAGATTCACATTTGGTACTTTTGAGTTATATTTAGCCACTGTAAATTAATATTTAATAAATTTAAAAGGCAGTGTATGTTTCATTTTTCCATAATAAATCCAGATATTTCTTGCAAGATTGCTAATGATTCTTGGGATTCTGCCAAAAGCTTGCAAATTTGATGCAGCATCTCTTATTGAGTATATCTTAATAAGATTTGCTACATGCACATATTCCATATGTTCTCAGAAAATTGTTTTAGGCAATTAATGAGACTTTGTATTTAATTCCTTTAGGTTGATAGTATTGTCATGAAAGTCTTAATCCAGCATAAAACTAAGTCCCACTGATTTCCAGCTTCAGCACATTCATTTATTTTTTGGATTATAGCTAGATCTTGTGCTTTGCTTTTGATTGATTAAAATTCATAATGGTAGTTCCAAGATATCTACTAGTGATTCAACTTACATAATTATGCTTTTTACAGCTGTTTATTTAACAAAAGAATTCCAAAGTACAGACCTAAGGAATCTTGGGCCCTGAATGGGTTCCTCATTCAGTCCACAGGCAACTTAAGGAAGCTCTTCCCCCCACCCCAATCCCAGTACAGCTCAAGTTCTGATCTGCTTTACAGGGGAAAGGGCTGAATGGAGATAACAAGTCCACCCCCCCACCAGGGTTTAAAATAGCTCCTATTATAATCAGTGAAGGCTATTTTAAAGACTAATTAATGTGCAGAAGTGATTTTTGACAAGAAGGGTTGCTTCTCATGAGAGGAGGGGTTAATCCCCTACCCCATGTACTGACCACCTCTTAGAAAATTGCTTTCTGAATGCAGGGAGGCTTTAAAAGCCTCATTACAGGGTTTGGAGAGGGGTGAGTGTTATGTGTTCCTCTGCTTGAGGGGTGGAAGAAAGGAAGGAATGGAATTATATTATGCCTACTGCTGGTATGACAGTCCTAGTATGATTGTATGAAATTGGTTGATATTGGCTCTCCATCCTTTCTTGCTTGAAGTTGAAATCATGGGTGAAAAGAAGAAAGTGGATAGCGCTGTTCCACAACTGCTTGCACAAAAGGTGCACAAATAATTCACTCTGCTGGGCTTAGGCAATAAATTCTGCAGCATCTTATACAAGTGGAATAACTGTCTTAGACATTTACCTTATAGCATTATCACATACCATGTAAACCTCTAAAATGAGTAGAAATTACCTAATGTCTAATTAATTTGTTTTATTCCATATCCTATATACTTTGGCTTAGACATTGTGCTCCTAAATGATCCATGTCTATATTTTTGGAGACCTTCTAGTAGTAACAGAGAGTTATAGAGGATCTGCCTCCTTTTGGATTTATGCTTCATTTTCTGACAAGATGAAATGTATAGTTCTTTAAATATTTAAAACATTCATCAGGAGCAGAATTCAGTAGGCTGCAATCTTCCCTCTGTCCTCTTTCTGTCCCCCCCTTTTGGGGGGGGGGAGTTGAGCAAGCTGCTGTTAGTTTAAGCAGGTTTGTTTGGAGAAGCTCCTTGTGGTATCTGCTAAGCTTGGCAAGATACCTTGTTGGAAAAATATGGCTGTCTATGAATTGAAGAAGAGAAATTTAGGCAGCCTTGCACTATTCTTGGCAGCTACTCAAATGTGAGCTATTTGCATTTGACATTTTAATTAGTCCATGAGAAGAGAAGTGTTTCCTTTTGATATAGTGTAGTTGTTGTTATCATTATTATTTTAAATAATAGTGTGTGAATTCAAACTTAAATATATTTGTTGGAAATTCCACTTCTTTCTTTGGAATAACTTTCTTTTCGTTACAGGTAATATACTTTCCAGCTGTCCACAGAAATCATTTTATGCTGCTTTTAAAGTTTTTAGATTGTATATGTTTGTCTTCAAGTCAGTTTTGACTCCTGGCAAATGCCTGGAAAAGTTCATGTAGTTTTTTTTATAATAATGTTATTAAAGATTCCATGGTACAGATAAAACTAATACAAACTATAAAAAAGACTGGAAAGAAAAAAGAAAAGGTGCAAAGAAAAAAGAAAGAAGAAAAAAAATTTAAAAAGAGAAAGAAAAAAAAGAAGTAACCTCCCCCTTGGTCCCAGCAAGTATAAACAACTTTAACAACTTATCACCATCTCTTGAAATACAACAAACAATATCTTCACCCCCATATCGCAGCTCATTCTCTATAAACAAATCTTTAAAGCCTCATCATCCATCCTGATCAGCAAAAGTCCATTAAGGGTTACCAGATCTACAACATATCTTGTATAAATTTGATCTAATAAGCCCACTTGAATTCCTTTCTTTTACATTTATATCTCATTTTCTATCTTTAAACAAATCCCTCAAACCTCATCATTCAAGTCTAGTCAGTAAAAATCCAATAAAAGTTACCAGAGATAACAACATAACTGTTTTAAACTTAATCCAATAAACTTAAAATGCAACAAATGAACTCTTTCCCATAAAATTCTTACCTATAAACAAAACTTTGAAACATCATCTTCCAGTCCTAGTAAAAAAGAATTCAATTAAAGATTACCAGAGAGAGCAACCTATCTATTTTAACCTTGTCAAATAAACCAACTGAAAAGTTCATGTAGTTTTCTTGGGGATTTAAAAAACATTTTGTAAGTCACCTTAGAATAACATTTGGTTTGAATTGTAGCATATCAATTCTATTCAATGTTGATATTTCATAATAGTTCAATAATCTAATCCTGTTCATACTTACTCTGGAATAAGTATGGAGGGTTTATCCTCAACAAATGTGCAAATTTTAGCCACAGTATAAACTGTAACTTTCTTTGAGGATGTGCAATTTCACACTTCTTTTGACACTGATAAAAGGACACCCTGTCTGTTTTGTCTAAAAGAACTCACACTGTTTCTGTGTGTGATTTAGGTCCCTTGGTTACAAAGCAAATGTTTTTATCAATTATTCTGTGTTATCTCAGTGTTAACCTTTAGGGGAGAAATGCTGCCTTCAACGTGTTCTGTGTGATAATATATGTTGTTGGTATGCAAGAGTTGTTTACGCAGGACTATACAAGCAAGTCTCATGTTCTTGGAGTGCATGAAGTAGTTTTGCTAATCTGTCAGTATAGTATGTGCTTGTGGATAAATATAGACTGGCAGCTACTCTGCAAGTTGTAGATCATCATCATACACTGAGGCTAAAAATTACCTCTTTGGTTATGGAAAATGTGTTCTGATCAGGAAGCTGCAGGTCGTCGACATTTAAAACCTGAAACTCCTAGCTTTGAATCTGAAGTTAATAAAAACTTCTGTAACAAAACGACCAAGCCAAGGGACATGAAGCAAGTCATTTTTTTCTCAGTTATAGAAACAAATAAATTTTAGGATTTGGAACTTTTTTGATACTGTCAACCTCATGGAGATTTCACTGGCCTGCTGGCGGCGATCCAGTGTGATCAGCTTAATAAAAGGACTTGGTAGGTAAAAAAAACCCCAACAAAAGCTCTCCATAAGTCTGTATTTTAAATTGACTTATTAGACTTTACTGCATTTTAAAACTTAAGAACCAAATATACGTAGGTTTCTAGATATAGATGTGGACAGGTAACAAAAAATACTGCCTGCTTTTGCTAAACCTTAATGAGGTTCAGATTCTTGCCTGAGATTTCTCTCTTCATTGGTCTTATAATCAAAGCAATATCTCTAGTTTTATTGTGTATTTGAAAAGCTGTAGAAAGGCATTATTTTGATCTTTTACCCTTGTAATGCATGTGTCATGTGTATTTCTATACTATCCTATTTCCAGTATTTAATTCTACATTATCATAGAGGACACAACACTATAATATAAGAGGAAAATTTAGTAGCAAAGGGTTGAGAATGGAGAAGGGTTATGAGCCAGAAAACCTACTTATTTATGTATTTATTTTTGGCAAGGAGGAAAAAAAGCTAACTGATGCAAAATCACAAGAATAGGATATTTATGTTTCTATCATTTTTCTTAATTTTAATGTTATATTATTTTATTACTTATTTTAATTATAAAATTAGAATGCATCCTTAAATTGTAACTGTAGTTTAAGTGGAGTGAAAATGCATTGTGCAGTGATATTTGTCACCATTTGTGGGGTTCCTTGAGTGGAAAAACAGTTGAGATTAAGAAACTTTCTTGAACACAAAGTTATATGGTGAGGCTAATCTACAATCTAAAAAATCTCAGAAATCTTGTATGTTTTTTAATTAGTTTCCAGGGAATTTTCAGTAACAATTTAATTGTTCTGATTGTTTGGAAATCTCTGTATATAAGATTTTTAATGTGGGAAGTTTCAAGAAAAGATTGTAAATTCACAAGACTGAATAATTCCTTAAGTAGTTACTATAGGAGAAGAAATATGAATTACCTTTGAAACTATTTCTTAGAGTCTTCTCAATTTAGTTTACATTTAACCTTAACCTGTCCTCTCATTGTCTGTGGATACTATTATGTTACTTTCAAGAGCAATGGTTGTTGATAATGCTGTAGATCTGACTCAGTTGTCACACATATAGAATGATGATGCTGTGTTGTGATAGTCTGCACTGGCCAGCTTTTTTCACATATAAAGAAATATTATCAAGAATGTTCTATATGCAGTAAATGGTGGCTTACTATGCTGATCTCAGATGAGAGGAGAAATAAATTAGGAAAACTATATGTATTTGGAACAATGTTAGTTAAAAAAATTAGGCAGGGTTAATGGAATGTTGCCATATGGTAAAGCTTGAATTGTATATTGCCTGGTATAGAAGAATAAAAATTACTTTTTCTGTTATGTAAACAACAGAAAAGCATCCAAATAATTAATGCGTATGGTTTAACATCCCCTTATATTATTTTGCATTTCATTCAAATAAAGAATTTTGAGAACTAAGTCAATCTGCTTCTGACTAATATTGGCTAGTATGCAAAATCAGTTAAATGTACTAACTATATTTCACTTTATGGGGGTTTATTATGAAAATTCTGTATCAGCTTAAGGAAATATTGCCTGTTTAGACCGCATCCTAGAGGGAGTGGATCATCCAACTTTAAATGCAACTTTTAGATCTGATGAGTACCTGTCCGGTTTATTCATTAATATTTAATATTCCTGTCAGTATCCATCTAGGCAGGTATTCAGCCTGGCACAGTCTTTTATTTTGCCTTGTAAAATCCTGATTTCTTTGGTTCTCATGGAATTAATGTGATTTTTTTTCTTTTTCCCTCTCTTTCTCCAGTGTTATACTCCCATTTGTTGTAATTTCAGTTATTTCCAGCCCAATCTTATGCACTTTTTTGAAGTAGCTCCCCCTGAGTCCTGTGGAGCTCACTGCAACCACTAATTAAGAAAGCTTTCCATAAAACCTTTTCCAAGGGCATAACTGCATATAAGCTTAATGATGTCATTATATGATGGCATCATTATTTCTTAATGAAATACTAAGTGAGAACAGTAGAAGAGAGATTGTTTTTCAGAATAGATTGCACAGGGAAATTTAGCTCTCCTTGGTTGGGATTCTCTCTGCAATAATTAGTTTATGTCTGTGTATTTGTGTGTGTGTGTGTGTGTATACACACGCACACACAGAAAGGGAACTGACTCTATGATGCTGCATTTGAGTAGGATAGTTTCAACCTCTCTGTATGCTTTTATCTTCTTTGTGTTCTGCATTTTGGAAGACAGTGCCCTTGTCTAATATTTAATTTTAACAACTCTACAATGTCTTTACAAATTTCACATTAAAATAATACTAGGCTTCAATCCATTCAACATCTTAATATTCTAAATTTTGCAAGCTCCTTAATAAAGTTATATAGTATATATTGGAATAAAAACATATCTTATAATCTAAATGATGTTGTATTAAGTATATATTGCATCTTTAATTTTCAGCCTCTCCAGTGGGTAACGGATACATTAAGCCACCAGTCCCTTCTGTTTCTGGCACACAAAGGGAAAAGGGACCTCCAACCATGCTACCTATCAATGTTGATCCAGATAGTAAGCCTGGAGAATATGTCTTGAAAAGTTTATTTGTTAACTTTACCACCCTGGCTGAACGCAAGATCCGCATTATCATGGCAGAACCTCTGGTAAGTCAAAGAAAAATTAACATTTCAACATGGAGTTAACTAAAACTAGTTTACAATCATTTTGCTGGAATATCTTGAGCCAATGGAATATTACTGTTTTATTCAGTGTGGGGATTAAAGATCTGTAATATAGCAGCTCTGGTAAAGCTAAGAAATATATATGGAACCTGCTTGGGAAATGTATGCAGGTTGCCTTGCATACCTTAGTGGATAAGAGGAATATATGTAGGCAAAATTTATTAACAAGATCTTTTCATTAAATTGTATTTTTGCTGTAATATTTTAATTCTGTTGATATATTGTTAAACAATGAAACTATCTGGCTTATCTTGCCTTGGATTTTCTGGAGATATTTTGGTAGAGTGAGTGGAAGAGCAGATAGAACAACCAGGAAAGAGAAAGAAGAACTACTGAGAAAAAAGTCTCTTCTCCCTTGAGTGTAAGAACAGGGGGAGGAGAGTATCCTCTAGTCCCCTTCTGATCCAGTTGAGTGAAAACCAGTTGGGAATTGGTGGGTTGAGGCAGAAAAGGTGGAGGAAGAGTTGATTGTGGTTTTGTTAGTATGGAGAGAATAATGTGAGGTTGGTAGAATTGTATTGTAATAGTTGTAACTCTTGAGTATGGTTGTTATCTGGCATTGAGGTGAATTGATAGGACTGGAGATGGAGGAGAGAATAATGGTAGTGATAGTTAGGTAGTAGAAATAGCATGAGGTAGAGAGGTGAGTTATTCCAGGGGAAGAGATTGGAACCATGGTGCCAATTTCTACTTCTGCACCCCCCTGCCCCAGTCTCTACTTTTAAGCCAGGCATCTGGGTCACTGCATCATGCTGGACTCAGGATGATTCTTTTGAATGCCAATCTGTCTATAATAAATCTAGCATCATCCATGATTCAGTTGTGGATGACAGGACAAACCTGACATGTGTATCACCAAGAACCTGGTTTGACAAAGGGGGAAAAGGATGTGTGCCCCTCACTGAAATCTCTTCAGCCAGGTTTCATGTGTGCTACCAGCTCCTGGGGCAAGGGGTTGTTGTTCAGTTGTTCAGTCGTTAAGTCGTGTCTGACTCTTCGTGACCCCATGAACCATATCACGCCAGGCCTTCCTGTCCTTCACTGCCTCCCTGAGTTTGCTCAGTTTCATGCTCATTGCTTCAATGATGCTATCTAACCATCTCATCTTCTGCCGTCCCCTTCTCCTTTTGCCTTCAATCTTTCCCAGCATCAGGGTCTTTTCCAAAGAGTCCTCTCTTCACATTAGGTGACCAAAGTATCTGAGCTTGAGCTTCATTATCAATCCTTCCAATGAGCAATCAGGGTTGATTTCCTTTAAGATTGACTGGTTTGACCTCCTAGCAGTCCAGGGGACTCTTAAGAGTCTTCTCTAGCACCACAGTTCAAAGGCATCAATTCTTCGGCACTCAGCCTTCTTTATGGTTCAGCTCTCACAGCCATGCATTACTACTGGAAAAACCATAGCTTTGACAATGCGGATCTTTGTCAGCTAGGTGACGTCTCTGCTTTTTAATATGCTATCTAGGTTTGCCATAGCTTTCCTCCCAAGGAGCAGGCATCTTTTAATTTCATGGCTGTAGTCTCCGTCTGTGGTGATCTTGGAGCCCAAATAAATGAAGTCTGTTACTGCTTCCATTTCGACCCCTTCTACCCCTTCTATTTGCCAGGAGGGGCAAGAGGAGAGAAGTAAAAACTATATACTAGCAGATTATGGGTATTGCAAGAAACATTGCTTCACAGATGTGAGTGATATTTCTCAGGCTGACTAGTGAGTGAAGTTGAGGGTGCTGCTATTTTACTATTCTTCCACTGGTGTAGAAGCTTCTTGATCTCATTACTATAGTGGATGTGGATTCACCCAGGCTGCTGGCTTAGGGCAATTTCTGCCTCCCCTTTTTGAGTTCAGAAACAGTTCAGGAATTTCTGGCTGCTATGATAACCATTGGCTTGGTCACCACTGGCCTGATTCACTAACCTGACTCATGTATCTGGCCACATGTTAGATCTGGCATTTACCTTGGGGCAGATAAGATGTTATTTGGTGCTTAGGGACTTTTCCACAAATCCCTTGTTGTAGGCAGACCACCTTCTTGTGGTGATGGAGCTAACTGAAGCCAGCAACATGAGGGTTACAGTGGCTCTTAATGGATCCAGTTATCTTGTGAGCAGCTCTGTCAGATGCTTTGTTAAGCAGCCAGGGTTCTCAGTAGGATTGCCCCTACAGTATTGAATGACCTCTCCCTGACTGTTGATCCAGCAGAGCTTATTGGTTCTCTGAGGAGCTTCAGAAAATGAAATGGGTGAAAGGACATCTCAAGTGACTCAGATGGAAAACAAAAAGTCAGAGTGACCAGATTTGGGTATGAGATTACATTCAAGCCTACTCCATGGCAATAAGGTAGCAAAGCAGAATTACATTTCCCAAAGAACATCTAGTTTATGACAGTGCTTGTGAGATACTCTTAAAATAGCACTTAAAAGATAATGGAAAAATCTATGCGTTATTCATCCTCCTGAAAGAGTCAATGAATTTTGGTCAGCATTTTCATGGTCCAATGACAAAATTCACACAACTTTTCCATTGTGCCATTCTCTTTGCCCGTATGGAGTAACTGTATGGAATATCAATCTTAGACATTAATCTGTTAGAGAGAAATGAATAATTTTGTCGTAATTTGGAGGCATCCTATCTGACATAATACAACTCTAACATGATTATGAGCCTTAGGCACTTTTTCATATACCATATTCTGTTCTATGTGAAAGGAGACCCTGTTTTACTGATTACTACATACCTATAGGGAGCAAAATGTTTCTCATTCCTGAAGATTTCAAAATCTATTTCTTTCGGAATAGTTCAAGGCTCCTGAACTGCTAATAAACCTGTATTTTTCCACTGAGACTTGAGTCAAAATGTAAAATGGAGAGTATTTTAGAACCATGAATATATATAAGAATTGGCCCATCATTGTAGTTAATTATACTTCAACCTTTCTATATTTCTAATAAAAATTATGGTATAAGATTTCTTTATAAATGATTTCTAATTATTTATTTATAGAAGTTGATGTTTTTGTTTAGGGTCACATCTCTAAAACAAGATGAGTAGCCTGTTTGGCCATTCCAAGTCATATACTTATCTCACAGAAATACTGAATGAAAACCAGTGATGTATCAAATTTCCATTTACTTCAAATGAAAAGAAAAAAATGTAATCATTAATTAAATTAAAAATGAGATTGGGATTTGGGTTGCTGGTTGGAGTGAAAGAAAAATTAATATTCTTCAGAAGCACCTGATAATAACACTACAGAGAGAGAAGAGGGGAGAAATACTTATTGTAAATTCTTGCTTGAGTGAACCTCAATTCCTGGTGAGTACATTAATAAATCCATAAAGTTTTCTTTTCAACAGTACAAAAATACTCTCCCCCTGCTTTCGTATAAGATTTTGTTTTTCAGTTTTCCAATCAGACCTATGGACCTAGGTCTCCTGATCAGGTCCGTCCAAGTACTAAGCAGTTCTGACTATTTAGCTTTTTGAGATTAGTCAGAGTAGGCTAGCTGGGACAGAAATACTGATATTTTCTACTGAATGACTGATTCTTTATATACTGGTTGTGTTGTCCTATAAGATATTTATTCATGATGCCATATCCCAGGTAACCCAGCAAACTCCTGCAGCTGCATCACTACAAGCAATGCGAAGGGAAAGCCAATTCCTTGAACACCTTTATTTCAACAAATACACTTGTGCATGCAGGGGATGGAAAAGACATTGGAACAATGTTGTATTCTGTTGCAGGAAGGGGTTTACTTTATACCATTCCTGCAAAGGATTTGTTCAGATGAGATATGTAGCCATGATTTAGGTAAGCATAGTTTGCAGATGACATTTAAGGCTCTGTACCATAACCACAGTCTTGAATATGTACTTAGTTCAGATGTCCACAATATCTAAACCTAACTACAGTATGACACTTTTTGTATTAAACTACGTCATGCTGTGGGGCAGTTTAGGTGCTGCCTAAGCCACAGGTTGCTTAGCTGCTGCTGCCTTCTTAGCTTAAGGATGTATTTTCCTGCGACCACCCAACTACAGTGCAAGCTAAGGAAAAGACACAGCTTCTTTATTGGTCTGCTGACAGACGCAGTGAGTATGCACGCCCATGCCAGATCCAAACTACTCTTCCCGCTTCAGATAATACTGCATACCTCTAAAGAAGACTAAAAACAGCTTCAGTCTTAGAGCTTTTCCATACCAGAATATCACTTTCAGAAAGGTTGTCTACCTTGTGGTTAGTTTGATTGTGTACTCACGCTGGTCTCTGGAGGTCAACATTTCAAATAGGTACAAATGGAAGATGGCAATCTTTCACATAACGGGATCCCATGCTTTACAAGTTTTTCAAGTTAAAATCAGCATTTGGATTTGGGTTTGGAAAGTAGTATAGCTGACAAAGCATAGCCTGTCCCAGTTTAATAATCTTATTGCTCTAATATCTACTAATTGTAGTTTCCAATTTTTTTGAGGATACAGTGCCCTGTAATAGTTTAAATAGGAGATTATCAGACTTTATAACTATGTCTAATATGCCAGGAACATATTAGAAAAGGGAATCATTGCTTTGTCTCTTCCCTTTCATACCAGATAGATCTTTAACACTTTTACTGATAATTGCTAGTGAGGATGTATTTATGTGTATGCATGAAGATTCAAGTAAGACCCACTTCCGTGTTTTTAAGATATTTTCAGGGATGTCTTTGACTTCTTTACTGTTTTTATTTTCTCCATAAGGGTAGAAAATCAAGCTTTGCATTCAGAACAAGTCCACTTTCAAAATGCATTAAATAGGTAGTTAGCGTGATATATCTATTAGTGTGTAAGGTTCTTTTTGGCTCTTCTCACTGCCTTAATTATTCATATCAATTGAAGTTGAGATTCATGAGATCCATAAAATATTTCATGCTTTAAGTTGTAGATTTTATATGAATAGTTACCCAGTTTATTTCTTATAGTTACTGAAAATACAGAAAGCAGTGGTTAATAATGGCATAAGGATATTTTTGTTTCTGTTAATTGCTTGAGAATGTGGTCATTGGACTGGTCCCATATGAGTGTCTGGCCTTTATGACTCCTAGGGGGAAAAGGTGTCTGGTGGTTTCTACATTTTATCCGTCTGTCTGTCTGTCTGTCTGTCTGTCTGTCTACCTACCTACCTACCTACCTACCTACCTACCTACCTACCTATCTATCTATCTATCTATCTATCTATCTATCTATCTATCTATCTATCATTAGTACTAGCAGATTCCTGTGGTTTAAAAAAGGCTGCAAAAATGTTTCTGAATCTTGCTTTAGCCTGAGTATTCCCAAACTAGGATACTTGTCTAGATTATTGGTATTTCTTTCTAGGGTATTTCATGCCCTAGTCACCTCCTGTTTGGACTTCTGTAATGTGTTGTACATGGGGCTGCCCTTGAAGAGTATCCTCAGGAATCTTCAGCTGGTGCTAAATGCAGCAGGCACAGGAAGTTATATGTACACGTCACATCTCTGCTCCATGAGCTGCATTGATTGCTGGTTTGCTTCCGGGTCTGATTCAGGCTGCTGGTTTTGATCTTTAAAGCCCTTCATGGCATGGGGCTGGGGCCTCTCCCCGATTTACATCTGCCTGTCCCATCAGGTGTGGCAGAGAAGTCATGCTGTGGGTCCTGTCTGCCAGGGAATTACATTTGGCAGGTCCCAGGAGGTGGGCCTTCTGTGCTTTGGCACCCACCTTGTGGAATCTTCTCCCGCCAGAAGTGAGGTTAGCTCCATCGCTCTTTAACATTCTGCAAGTCTCTCAAGACCTGGCTATGTTATGAGGCCTGGGGGCCCCAGGGGACCAGGGAGCGTTTGCCTTATTGTGGTTAATATCATCCTCTCTTGTTTTGTATGCTTTTTATATTTTACACTTTTTAATTATGATTGTTTTATATGTATTTATTTATTTTTTCTTAATTAAGTGTTGTACGCTGCCCAGAGTCACTCTTTTGTGAGATGGGTGGCTATACAAATATGATAGATAGATAGATAGATAGATAGATAGATAGATAGATAGATAGATAGATAGACACACACACACACACACACACACACAGACTGAACATTGAAAAACCTAAACCTTGGCTGAGGCACAAATCAATTGGAATGAAATTCTGTTTCAGATTTACAGAGTTGTTTTGGACATTGAAGTGTTCTCCCACAATTTGGTTAATATTTGTTCGAAAGAGGGAATCAGATGACCTTTCCAATAAGATATGATATCCTTGCAGCAGTAAACATAAACAAATGTAATTCAGTTTACTTAGAGGCAATGTATGGTTTAGTAAAATGTAATAAGAATACTACAGGTTGGAATGGAAATTTGACTTTTAAAATTTCTTTAGTTGTAGTATGAATCATTTTCCAAAATTATTAAGCTTTACAACATTGCCACTAAATATGAAAAAAATGATATGACCTGGTCATTACATTTCCAACAATTTTTAGAAAATGAATTATCCACTTTAGCAGTCAAAACTGGAGTGATAATACCAATGATAAAATATCTTGTACCCATTTTCTCTAAGTATATTATTTGGAATAAATTTAATATTCTTACATATAAATTCCCATTGTTGCATCTTTATTACTGCATTCAAATTCTGCGTTCGTTTAATAATGGAATCTTTGTGGATTCAAATATATATAATGATACAAAGAATTTTAAACATCAACATTCAATTGAAACTATAATCTTTCTTATTGGGATTAATGGACAGCCAATTAGAAAAGAACCATGGAAGATTGTTTTTATATATGATTACTGCTGCAAGACTATTATATGCACAAAAATGGAAAGACTCTGAAACCCACAACAAACGAATGGTTGGTAAAGATGACAGAGATGGCAAAATTAACTTGTTTGATTAGAGAAAGGTCAACGACTAATTTATCAGTGACTGGAAAACCCTTATGGACTTTTTGTCGAAAAATGAACTTGTGATTTATAGGTTTGAAGATTAGAAAGAGTAGCTTATGGAAAGAAGGAAATTATGATGTAACTTTACAGAGACAAGGCAAAATATAAATGTATTTATAACCACTGTCAAGTAGATCTGAAGCTGCTTCTTTATAATCTTTTATTTTCTTTCTTTTTCTTTCTATTTTCTATTTTCTTTTTCACTATTTACTATTTTTCTTTGTTATCTTTATTTACTTTTATGGTTTTTACTTTGTTAAAAATTTATTCAATAAAAATTATAACAAAAAATAATGGAATCTTGGATTTTTGGTATTTAATCATAAAGCATGAACAGTATGCAGATGAGTTGACGGCTATCCACAGTGTGGAGGGTTTTTTTTAGTACATTTCAATATCCTTCAGCTTAACGAAGATAAAACTGCTTACAATTGGTATTGGTAATTTGGGATACCTTGCTAGTACAGTTTGTACTTCATTTAATATTTTGTTTTGTGAAAATATAAACCCTTTTTCTTGGGAGTATATTGTTTAAACTGGAACTTTCAGTCTTCTAGTATCAATTTGAAATGTTTTTTTTTTTAATGTGCTAGGGTTTCAACCGAAATAACATATATAAAACAGAATGTAAAAATATTAACACTGAAGGTTGAAATGTTGAACTAAAATAGCTGATCTACATTCTAATCGTAAATGCCAGTTTATGGAACCAAGCACAATCTTACCAAAATGAGCTCAAGTCTTACTGGTTTCAGAAAAAGAGTTAAGTAAATAACTATGCATATACATAACCTTCTTACCTTGAAATTCATGGGAATGAAAATTGTTTAACCTGGTTGGATTGTACTTAAAATATTTAATTTCAACCACAGTGTTACTTGGGAAACAGTCATGAGTTTGCCTTTATACATACCTGTTTATTTTATTAAGGAGTAATTTTAAAAACTGCTGGTCCTGTTAGATCTGAAGAGAAAAAAAGGGTTCAGATGTTAGGTGTTGTGGTAATCCAACTGAAGATGCAAAGATAAACTGTTTACTAACACTGGTCTTCTTACATTCTGATACATTCAGAAGTAAGAAAGTAAATAACTTTTTTATTCCCTAATTTTTATTTTCTACCTGGCTTGCCAACTAAGTCCTTTGGTTGTGACTACAGTTTACCACATAACTACTCCAAATATTTTTAGGACAACAATGCTGTATTCTCAACCCACTAACCCATTTCATTGTTGCCTTATTTTACAGCACATAGTGTTGGTAGTTTTCTCACAAAGTTTAAAACCTTCCAGATGCTTCCAGGGAGCTTTATTTATCATTTTGTCATAAAGTATATTCCAGCTTTTGTTCCAGCATTGCAGGTCTCTTTTTAAAGGGCAAAAGAATCTAGGCCAGATGTAAGAAAATTTGAACATATGTATATTTTCACATGCCCTGGATATTGGAGGAAGTTTTCTCATTCATAACTAGCAGTTAAAATTGCTCACTTTCAGAGACATAGCAAAGACAGTTAGGCTTAATTTGAAATTGACAAACCTATCTGTCAAATAATTAAATAAATAACAAGTGTCCTACAGTATATAAATGAGGTGCAGAGAGAAGAAAGAATGTCTTTGACTGACTGAAATCAGGGGTGTCTGCAATGGTGGGAGGAGTTTAAAAAAGTCAAGATGTCAGCCATAACCATGCAGTCAAAGCCCCCTTTTTATGTGTGTCATGATACATGTAAAAAGGGGACTTCAATTGCATGGTTGTGGTTGCCGTCTTGACTTTTGGGATGTTCTCAGAACACCCTAAGTAATATAATGCTAGAAGAATAAACCTTACGTTTCCTAAGAGCTTTAAATGTGCTTCCACTCAGAAAGCCTTCCCTCTCTTTCAAATCTTCAGCCCCTCTTCACTGTTATTTCTCTCCCTTTATGGGGTTAGCTGTCTAGGAATGCCCTTCCATTCTCATAGCTAGATTTCACTTTTCTCATGGCGGAAGCAGGTTTTAATCAAGGAGGCGCTGCATGTCCGTGCAGCTAGTCTATTACATTTGGCCTTGCTTAATAAATATTTTGAATATTTTAATTTGGTTACTTTTTAATTTGCATTTTTCATTATTCGCATTTTTATCATTTTTATGTGTGATGGAACAGATGTCTCCTGCCTTGTTCATAAAGTTCGTGGAAATTATTTATTCTCTGAGTAGCTCTGAATCCGTTGCTGCCTGCATACATCAGTCAATACCTGCTTTGCAAACCCTTGCTAGTAGACCATCATCCAGATCGCTCAGACCACAGTCCCAGCAATCATTTATTTTTTGTCAGCACCATTTCCATGGTCAGTATTATTGCTTCCCTTTCCTGGTCCTCTTCTGTGGACTGGATGGATAAATAAGAACACCATGTAATTGTTAACCCAGGAAGTATATCAGGGTTGAAAGACATTGTACAAGATGTCATACTTGGCATACCACCTTGGAAACTTAGAGAAGGGGTAGAATATATATATAAGAAAAACAATAGTCCCAACCATATGCTGGGATTCAAGTAGTTTCATTAGCATGTATCTTGAGGTTCAGTGAGTTCTTAGCAAAAGGCGAGTGCCCTCATGCTTCGATTGTAGATCATATGCATACAGTTATAAATGACTTTAGAGATTGTTAACTACACCTCATATCATGCTATTCCAGATCTCAGAGGAATATGGTAAATGGAATAAATTTTATATATACATATAAATACAAACAGTAATGATAAAGCCAGTGCTTAAATTAAGTCATAATATTCAATCCCACAAGCTTAAAAACAGAATAATTGGAAGAATATTTGGGACTCAAGAAGGAGTTCATACTTCCATTTGAAATTTATTAGTGAGGTCAAGAAACATGGCACTATCTTTTGGGGCTGCCATAACTCCTCTTTTACCTCACAAACTGTAATTATTATGACTTTTAAAAATCTTTAGTTATTTCTGATAAAGCAGAAATAATTGTGACCTTGAGAGCCTTTTCAATTTTAATTTTTTAAAAATATATCTTGTGAAATAACTAGATTACATATTGTTTTTAAATTCATTGTATATTCATGCTGATTAAAGTTCAGGGTATGAAAATGAAACTTTAATGGAACATTGGTAATTAAAATGGGAATATGTCTATTGGGTGTGCTTTGGTTCTTATATAACAGTTGCTTCAGTCCAAAATAAGTGAATTGCTCAAAACAAATAAACCCCTTTTTTACTAAATTCAGTGGCTGTAGATTTTGGCTCTGTATTTAGCCAAAAGATATTGAATAAATTGCAACAGAAACATTTGGGTGGAGTAAAGAATGTTCTTCCCCTTTTGCAAATAAATAGGCAAATAGAGACTTGAGAAATCTTCATACAGCAATTTCCAATTAGAGTAGATGAATTTCTCATGTACTTCAATAAAATTTTGGATTTGCTAATATGGGAAGATAGAGAATCAATGGCTGTATTTAGGGAAAAAAAGTACTGGAAAGGAAAAGTGAGGTGATGGATCCCAAAGTAATTACACCTGGTACATTTATAAATAACTTTTATTTTATGTATTTTTTGTGAGTTCTTATGACTGCTGCCAGCAAATGCTATCCTTGTGCCTACACCAAACTACTTGCATAACCCATCTTTGATTCTCTACCATCTTTTCTTCTTGTCCTTGTGCAACCAGCATGATTATCTATCAGCCTTCCTGGCTCAGAACCAGCCAGTTCTCTGTTACCCAGCGAGACCTGTGCTGCGTTCCTGGCAATCGGCATCATTTCCCTTCCCGCTCATCAAATGAATCCAGAAAGCATGTGCAGGCAGGCAGATTGCTCTTCTGTGGCTGACCTTTCTCTGAGTGGAATAGAGAGAGAAATTTTCATGTTCCCGGGAAGCCTCTTTTACCATGATGACAAACTGGCACAAGACTGCCTATTCAAGTAACTGGGGTCATGACCCACATCCTTTTTGCAAATAATTGTGAACAACCTGCCACTTGGCTAGTAATAGTTTATTTAGAAAAAATAGTGCCTGATAATGCCTTGGATTTTTTTATTTTTTATTTTTTTGGTTCTTCTTAAAGTTTTGAAAGAAAATCTTTTTTTTTTTTAAGGTTTCATTTCTAAAATCTTTTTCCTTTTTTCGGGAGGCTGGAAATCCATACAAAGACAGTGTAGCATATCTTGTAATTCACTTCTAGAAATTTTGTATTTGCACTTCATTATTTTAAAACTCCACTGTGGTATTTCTCTGGAACTGATTTCTAGTTTGGAGTCTTAGAGAAAATCAGCAAGCACTTTGTGTCAAGAGACAACAATAATAATTCCTCCCCTTAATCTCCACATTTGCAATTGGTTTGCATTTTAGACATCTTCAAAACCTGGAAGCTATCTTTAGTGCTGCTTCAGTGGAGCAGTTGTTCCTAGTTGTGCCTGTTCTGATTAGTTCTAAATACTGCAAAGAGCCATTAGGATATGAGAATGCATATTTTAATTTGTGCTGACTTGTGAAGCTGCTTGGCTTTTCCTAGCTAACTCTGTACCTTCTTAATCTGTTTTCATCTGTGAGTCTTTGTTCTTTATTTCCTCAGCATGGAGCAATCATGCTTTTCCATCTGCTGTGTCTTGAGGCAGAACTGAGCTTGGTTCAGCTTTTTGTGAGCCCTGCAAAATGCCATAAAATGACTTTAATGTGCAAAAGCTAATCCATAGTGCACATTCTTAGAATGACTCAGTATGTGATGGCTACTGAGTATCTGTGTTTTCTTCCCCCTTTTCTTTCAACCTTTAATACTGAATTTGCTAATGATTATTAACTCTTTCTTGAAATAGATTTGCTTATTGTCTACAGTAGTTCTGAGGGGCACAGAGGGCAGAACAGCGATTCAATGACATAATTTCTGAGACACCAGAATTTTCAGCGTGCTTCCACCTCTTCCCACCCCGGAACTTTTTTTTTCATTTGTTTCTTGTGGACAGTTAGCAGGAAAGTGCTTTGGAGAGGCTCTAGGGATGCTCTGGAAGTCATGGGGATCAATGTCATGATGGCAGTGTAACTGCCTCTGAAGGCCATCTACTGAGAGCCTAGTGGGCCTCCACGTGCAGTTGGTTGGCCACTGTGAGAAAAGACTGCTAGACTAGATGGGTCTGGAGTCCAATCCAGCAAGGCACTGCTTATGTTCTTAAGATAGGGACTGGATGCTGCAGGCAATCCTCAGGATGCAGTTTCTCCACCCTATGAGAGGCATCTGACATTAGTGGTCTTTTTTTTTTTTTTAATCTGCGCTCAGTCATTACTGACTCTGCAGTGACTGCTTGGACGAGTCCTTGCAGTTTTCAAGGCAAGTGTTTCGGAAGTGGTTTGCCAGAGCCTCCTTCCTAGAGCAGAGCCCAGCTGGTGAGCGCAGGAGGTGGGGTTTCTGTTGCTTCGCGCCCTTTTCGGGCGCGCGCGGTTTTTCGCACTTACTGGCAACTGCTCCCGACTCCTTTTTTGCAAGGCGGCGCCAGCATTTTTCCTCCCACTGGAGTGAGAGTACCCATTTATCTACTCACGTGAGTTTTCGAACTGTTGGGTTTACAGGAACTGGGGAGGAAACAGGAGCTCACCCTGTTTAACGCAAAGGCTGGACTCGAACCGCTGAAGCGTCAGCCATTTCTGGCCGGCAACTTTCAGCGTCATTAAGCCGCTGCGCCACCGTGTCCCCCTTAGTGGTCTTAGTGATAATCATAATTTGTTTCCCTGGCTGATGTCAGTTGCTTTGCTTGGACCTAAATCTGTAAAACAAAGAAGCAGGCCTTTTCAAGGCCACCCATTGGTTGCACATACTGACCACATATTTGACAGTTGGGCACAATATATTTCCACAGCTTCATTGTGAAATTCAGACTGGTAAAACTGCTAGAGTGTGATCAAGAACTAAATAATTAACAATAGTGTAAGGTGATAAGAATGAAACTACTGACAGATAAGGTATATTTGGAGTAGGCTTGCAAAGGTACAGAGGGGAGCTAAAACAGGAAACATGGCCCAGGTAATAGGAACTCCAAAAGAATAAGAATTTTGTAAGTCCTGGGACATCAAAAGGAGGCTATGTAAGATAAGAAAAACAGGGGAAATCTGAGGAAGATGTTTTAAGAATTAAAAATACTAATTGTTCCTGTGAACATTCTCCTAATACATTCAAGGTTATTTCCTATACTGTTACACAGGATAACTAAGGGTTGCTCAGTGCACTAATGTTAAAAAGGGAATTTATAATTGGTCTGATAGTAGCAAATCTTCTAGATTTTAAAAATAAGCTTTTTAACATACGTATTGAAGTGGCAGCCAACAGTTTGCATGCTGAACAAATCCAAGACTGGAACAAACAGGAAAGACAATGTAGTAAATCAACAAATAGTTTCTCCCTTCCCTAGATTTTCATTTTGGGGTAACAGATTCAGAGGAACATATGCCTAATTAGAAAAATATATATGGGGGTGTAAATTTATCTTTCCTTCCTCCATAATTTCTGCAAGATAAAACCCACTGACTTCTCCACCCCTGCCCTTCAATTACCCTGGTGACAGTTTATGACTAATTGTGATTTCTCAAATACTAGGTCTGCACATAATTCTGGATCCAAATCCTGGTTTAATAAGCCAGGATATGTTCAAGCAATGTGACCTATTTTGCTTTTTCTTGCATGTAAATGAATTAACAAGTTAGGATTCAGTACTTAAAATAGTTTTGTAAACCTGGGTCTGTAACTAAATGCTAGGAAATAAGGCAAGTTTTTGGCTATCTGGTTTCAAGACAGCTTATAAATCTTACCTTAGTTGCAAACTTATTATATGTTTTGATATTTGATGTTGTGTACAGAATCCTGATATAAATACATTTTAAATTGAATTGGGTTCGCCAGCATCTGACATAAAGAGACTATATGTCAGAAGCACAATAACATTTTACAACAATAAATAATATACATTATATATTTTATTATAGGAAAAACCGCTGAGCAAATCTCTGCAACATGGAGAAGATCCACAGTTTGATCAAGTAAGTTATATCTGAGACAAATAAGTTGCATGGCTTCTGTTGTCTGCACTATAGTCCAATAGTTACTATACAACTAGAGCAGAGGAGTTACAGCTTCATTAATCTTCCCTAACTGCTTTGAGGCTTTTGATAACTTCAGTTTATTTTTTGTTTTTAGGAAAATATATATTCTCATTCATTGTAGGGTAGAAAGCATAAGTGCAAGACTGAACCTACAATATACTATTGTACTTCCCCCCAATCTGCAGAGCCAATTCAAGACATGATGAAATTAAACATTGGCAGTTTTTGCTTAAAATACATAATTTTAACTATTCACTTTAAGCCTTTCTCAAAGCTGAATAAAACTTTGTTTCAGCCCATATAGATTTCTTTGCAGCTCTGAAAAACTACAAAATGGTCTTACTATATATTGCTTAATAATACAATCCAATTCTTTGTGGCAAATGTAAACTAGTGATAACGCAATACTATTATAACATTTTGCACAGGGCATTTTATTTATTGATAGTCCTGTGAAAAAGTAAGTGCACCCCATTGAAATTTTTGATGTTTTCAACATATTTCAACATACACATATTTCATCTTCATTTCAACAATATTGATAAAGGAGATATAATATAAAAAATATCATGCACCATTTACATTGTGTATTCCATTGTGTACAATACATGCAAATTTTGCTTGTGGAAAAAGTAAATATAACCCTATATTTATCATTATCTGAAATACCTAAAATTAGAATCAGGTGTACCCATTCAGGTGCAAATAATTAGAACATTGTTAGAGAGGATCTGGGAGGAACTTATTTAAACCTCAGACATTTAGTTTGATTTGCTCTTTTTTTTGTTGAAGTGTGTGGTATCACCATGCCTAGATTGAAAGAGCTCTCTCAGGCCTTCAGAAAAAAGGTTATAGATGCCTATGAGTCTGGGAAGAGATTTAAAAAGATTGCTAAATAATTAGATATTAATTGTTCCACTGTCTGGAAGATGATCTACAAGTGGAAAAGATTTCAAACAACTGCAAAATTATCCAGGTAAGGCTATCCCAACAAGCTCAACCTTTGAGCAGAATGCAAGATGCTGAAAGAACCTCTAAGAACCCCAAAATTTCATCATGTGGCTTATAGGTAGCTCCCACCACTATTGATGTCAAAGTGCATGGGTTCTACCATTAGAAAAAAGCTGCACAAATTAGATCTACATAGAGGATAATGTGAAACCATCTGTCAGAAGATTGAAGCTCAACCTAAAGTAGACCTTGCAACGTGAAAGCGATCTTAAACATTCCAGTAAATCCATGAAGGGATATCTGGAAAAAGAAAAGAAAAGAAATGGAAGGTTCTGGAATGCCAAGTCAAAGCCCAGATCTAAACCCATCAAGATGCTTTGAGGCTATTTGACATGAGCTGTGCATGCAAGAAACCCTTCAAACATTGTACAGCTGAAAAAATTCTGCATGGAGGAGTGGGGAAAAATTCCTCCCAGTTGATGTCAGAGAGTGATAGTTATAAGGAACTCTTGTTTGAGATTGTTTCTGCCAAAGGGGGCAATACCAGGTATTACAACAAAGGCTGTACTTATTTTTCCACAGAAGAAAATGGCATATCTCTTAATTTTTTGCTGAATATATGGTTGCAAAGTCAGTTTTTCATAGGGTTTTTTTTTTGTTCAATTATATCACCTTTATCTATATACTGATCGAATGAAGATAAAATACTGATATGTCCACATACATTAAAAAAGGGGAAAAAAACTTTACTTTTTCACCTGACTGTATTTGTTTTAACATTTTTATCATGGTTTTATATGTGGGGAAAAAAATCTCAATATAGTTTATATGTTACAGGGCAATGATGAGCTACATAAGACAACTACCTGAGCTATTATTTTGATTTGGCCTCTATGATTGATACGTTTTTCAATTGTGCTGAATTTAAAATTGATTTCATAAAAGTTCTGAAAATTGATACATTGACTCCTTTTATTTATTTTTGGTTTCTCCCTCTCTCTCTTTCTGTCTCTTTCATACACATATAGTCGACGCACACTTTTTTAGTTCACATGTTGGTAAAAACTACTTTATATTCAAATCTTATTCAAGTTGTTCAAGGAAGATAATCCATTATTAGTTCTATAAGAGCCTTAGCAACAGTTCAGTAGCTATTAAAGTTTTCCTGTCTCATTAAAATGTAAGACAGCAGTTGCTGGCAAAGTTGTACCAGTAATGTCTGTTGGTGAATGGTGTGTTACAGAGGGAATCTATCAAAGTCTATGTGAAAGGCCTCATGAGATTTAATTAGTACAACTTGGAGGAGGACTCATTACTAGAGGAATAACAGTGTTTTAATCCAGCTCGAAGACGGATTGGAAGTGGTTTGGCTGTAGAAAAAGATTGTGATCGAAACAAGGAGATAATATATTAATGTTTTAAATGTCTGAAGCAACAATTGTGCTGTGCAGTGGCATCTCTGTTGGGAGCAAGGGTGCACAATGACAGAAGCAGCATCATGCCATAGTGATGCAAGCCCTGTAAGTTTTGTACATGAAGTGTGATGTTGCAATCACATATTATGGGCAGATCTTTGCAGCGTGACACTGCTTTCATTTTGGCAACAGTAGCAAGACCTTGCAGATGCTTATGGTCTGTGCTGGCCGTTTCTAGCTTGGTTCTTAGGCATGGGCAAACCATTTGGAGGGGTACTTCACAAAGTGTTGAGGTCTTACATCCAGTTGCAGGCTCAGCACAGATACATAAAGGGTGATCCATGTTATCTGAGCACTTTGGGAATTATTGCCAAGATGGAGCAATTAGAGACAATGTGCTGCCCTTTGTTTTGAGGAATGGTTCAGAAGGGTATTTCAATAATTTTGTTAAACAGTTCTCCAAATGGATTGCCTATTCCTAATACAAATAAAATTAATGAAGATATATAGTGATTTAATCTCTGACAGGTCAATAACTCTTTTTTATTATTACTTATGTCAGGGCAAAAAGACTACAGGTATGCTTTAGGTGACCTATTTTTCAAATTCTTCCAAAATAATTATGAAAAGTATATTTGTATAGACTGTTTTCAGTCCCTTGCAAGCAGGGTGTTTAAACTGCTCATTGCTTGTGTAGGGTGGGTATCTCAAGCTGTATGCTGTGTAGTTCATTCAGGATGGAAGAACATGATCATTTTGTGCAACAAGAACACATTTGTATATCTGCATACTCCCCTTCAGTAGTAGCACAGAGCTAGAATTCATCTCACACTGGCTGCGATTCCAATAAATGGAGAGGTTGAGTAACCAGCTTGCTGACTTACACTTTCCTCCCTTCCTGTATTCTAAGAGTCAGTCTCTGTAAATTCCACCCTTCCTTCCTGCCTTATAAGACCAATGACTGAAAAATTTTTAAAGCTAAGAAGACACTGTGTTAATATACCAAAGTACATACAGGCTATGTGTATTTAGTTTATGTTACATTGGGCAACACTGTTCAGTAAATTAGGTGAAGCTGTATGGACTGGCCTCTTACCAGTGAGTTATACATACTGGGCTGAGTAAACCAAGCTGAGACCCATGCAGCTGTCTTGTTCAAATCAGTAATACAGTCATAACAATTATCTTACTAGTAGATCATTAGGACGTACACAGTGACAAAAATAGGAGAATTTTTATGAAAAATCATGTGGCAAAAAGTTATTATCACCATAACCATCAGATGAAAACCTATATGAATCTGGTGTGCCTTTTCACACTCAGAGCTTCACTGAAAGTGCATCTGAACAGGCAGCTGACATTGTACATTTGCCAGCTGGGAAAAGCAGGAACAAACGAGAGAGAGGTGAGGCATTTAGAGAAAGAAATGGTCATTTGTCACTTATCAAGAAAAATCTCAGTACTCCTTGCAAAATTCCATCACCAAGGATCAGCAAATACACAGAAAATGGAAAGATAGCTATAATATGGGGTTGTGATAGGGTTTAAGGAAAAGAAATGGAAAAAAGACTGCAAGTATTATTTCCGTTTCATTAAAGCTTTAGATAGAGCCTAAGATTGAAGGACACACTGTTTTATTTTCTGTCTTCCAAAGAGCATTTATTTTGGCAATGTTCATTTTTATTTTAGCTTATTCGTTTGACACTGACTTGTTCGTTCAGCTCAAAAAAACTGTATTGATATAAAATTGTGAGAACAGAAATTGCCAAATTCAGCAAGATCCAATACAAACCCCAAGATGGAATATCCCAATATTTTGTTTTCTTCATTGATTTATCTTTACTTGCAAAAAAACTTACATGCATTTTTCTTCTTATGGGGGAATTAGCAATTGGGGATATTTTGATTGGGGAAAATTGCATGGGGAAACATCAAGCACTGCATTTCTGATCCACTGAAAGGGAAGAAGGGCTGGAAACGGGAAGAAAGCAAAAATGCCAGGAGATTCACTCAGTAACAGATTATTCTGAAAATAGTGGAATAAGTTGACAGTATATTGTTTAAGGTGTGGAATGTAATATCAATTTATTCCACTATTTTCAGAATAATCTGTGGAGGAGAGCCAGTTTGGTCTAGTGGTTAAGGCACCAAGCTAAAAACCAGGAGACTGTGAGTCCTAGTCCCACTTTAGGCATGAAAACCGGCTGGGTGACTTTGGGCCAGTCACTCTCTCTCAGCCCACACTGTCAGGCTCGGTGACGAGCCGATCAGTCAGTTCCAGTTGAAACCAACGAATCAACATTCGGTTGATCTGGGGGGGGGGGGAGCAGACCTGCACCTGCGGGAAAATGCTAGAAAGAAAAAAGGCTCCTTAGCTAAAGGCAGCGTTCATGATTCCACTATCAGAAAAGCACTGAGTAAAAACAGGATTCGTGGGAGAGAAGCAAAATAGAAGCCATGTCTCACAAACAACAGCATTCCAGGTTTGCCCCAAAGTACTAGGATGATCCTGCAGACTTCTGAAGGAACATTCTTTGGGCAGATGAATTAGCAATGAAACATTTTGGGCTATAAGAGTATTGCTTTGTCTGGTGAAAACCAAGACATTGTTTTGTCTTTGTATCCCACAGTTAGAATCTCATGCCAGCTGCCAAGCATGGATAAGGTAGCGTGATGGTTTGGAATTGCTTTGCTGCCTCAGGATGTGAATGACTTTCTTGCACCAAAAGAATTATGATTTAACTTTTGTACAATACACATTACAATAGTATGAATTACATTAATTATATTAATATCACTTTTTCACAGTGGTAGATCACACAATGTAAAATAAATAAAGCAAGGACCAAATTTTGGTATTTTGCTTTATTTTTAATCAGACTCAGATTAGCAGGGCCTTCATGAGACCCTGGTAACATTTAATGGCAAAGACATGCAAAAATTCAGAAAATCCTAAAAGAGACAAATGTTTTTCTTCAGAATAACATATTCCTACTATATGGAATCTATCCTCCTATTAAGATTCTTGGGCAGTTTAAGCATATGGTATAGCTAAGTTGCTTATTATGCAACAATGATAAGATGACTTGACTATTGATTTGTGACAGTGGAATGTATATATTCTCTGTGGGTATTTACATTGGTTTTTCTATGAAATGGCAATGAGATTTTCTAAATATTTTTCCTTTTTATCATGGTGCACATTATTTTTGTTTTGTTAATTCAAATTATAGTTTGAATCATTTGATAACTGTATTGTAATGAAGTTAATATTTGTGTTTACTCGATACTGTTTTGGGGTATGGGGTTTTTGTACATAAAAATAATTTTAAACAAGAAAGATAATTTTTTCTCCTGAATTCTTTCTAATTTAGCTCAAACACTCTGAAAGAAAGCAGCACTTTGTGAATTAAAGGAATGTTTCTTTATTTATTCCTCATATTTATATAGCTGCCCATCTCACAGAACGTGACTCTAGGTGGCGTGCAATAAGAACAAACCATAAGACAAACATTAAAACACTCCATAATAAAACCATCAATATTATTTAAAAAGACTAGAAAAGAGCATCTTCAATGGTACAGACAATGTAGCCATCTCAACCAATTTCCATTTCCCTGAGATCCCTGAGATAAAATAGTCCTATTGGCTTCTTCTCTGGTAGCCAGGTAGGGGAATCTGTTACCCTCCTGATGTTGAACAGCTTCCCTTAATATTAGCAGTGCTCACTGGGTTTGCTTGGAGTTGTAGAACAACAACTTTTAGAAAGCAATATAGTCCTCATTCTTGGAACAGACACAGCCCATCTTTTCAACTTCCAGAATAATCACTTTGTCCCCTGCCCCATAACAACATGTAATAAAAAATGCATCATCTTCCATTATTGATCTATCTCCATTTTTCTTGCTTTACCTCTGTGACGTTCCTTCATTTTATTATACATTTTATTCTTCATGAATAAAATTTTTATTTACTATAATAGTTTCCATTCCACTCTTTGATAGGAACGTCCAGATATTTAGAATGCAACTCCTTCAGTGGGTAAACATATGCTTTTATATTTTATGAAATGACTTGTGTACTTTCCAGTGATCATATAGCAATAAAATCTTTGATAATAATAATATTAGGCAAGCTTTCTTAATCCTTGCATCTATCAAGAAAAACACTGGCAATAAGTCTTAAGAGCAAAGGTTAAGAGCAGAGAATTTTTAGTAATCTGCAGCTAAATATGTTTTTATTTTTCTGTATTTTCCTATAGGTAATTAGTTCAATGAGCTCCCTTTCAGAGTATTGTCTACCTTCTATCCTGCGCACTTTGTTTGATTGGTATAAAAGACAAAATGGCATTGAAGATGAATCTCATGAATACAGACCAAGAACAAGCACAAAATCCAAAAGGTATGCACCTGGATACCTTTTATGATTGCTACCTATATTTTTGGATATTTGTAAAAACCTGTTGCTATATAGAATTTATAAAATGATTAAGTGTTTGCTTCAAACAGTAGTCAGAGTGCTTCCATTCTCCAATCTTGCCAAAGCATCATGAAGCTAGCTGTAGAATTCTCTTCATTCATGTTGCTGAGAATAGACAGAGAATACCATGAGCCAATCAGTGCTTCCTTGGAAGAGTGCAAAAAGGGTGCAAAAGTTGCAAGTCAGTGCCCTGCACTCCAAGCTGTAAGCTTTTGGTACTGCATGTCCCAAAGTGGTGTGATGGCTCTTCCTGCTTAAAATAAGATAGAGAAGGGAATGTGAATCCAGTGACAGATACCCATTTTGGCTTATCCAAGTGGACTAAGCCATCATGCCATGCTTGGCATCATTTTCATGCTGTGCAGATCAACCATTAGATGGAGGCATCTTCAGATGCATTTACCGATGAATCATAGTCCAAGCTTGCTTGTTCCACAGAGATTATCTGAACCCTGGGCTGTGGTAACCTGGTAGTGGAATGTGCCCTTACATAAATGCAATTGACACTGTGTTTTATCTATTGATAAATATTGATGTTTGTCTTTGTTTTATGTGGATTGTTTTACTGGTTTTATTTTGATATGAGATGTATAGAAATAGTGAGGGTTTAGAAATACTTTAATAAAGAAATAATTTTGAGGGAGAGCCAGCCGATGAATCTAAATCTCTTAAATTGGGGAATGATAAAGGAAATGAAAGGAGTGGATACTGAAACATCGTTAGAAGTTTGTCAGATGTATTGTTGACCACCATATTCCAAAGTAGAACAAGATAAAAACTGTTTAATATTATAAGAAATTGTGTGAGACAAGATAACTTTAATTATGTTTTTCTCATTTTTTAAAGTGATGAGCAGCAACGAGACTATTTAATGGAAAGAAGAGATCTTGCTATCGATTTTATTTTTTCTTTAGTATTAATAGAAGTATTGAAACAGGTATGTCATTTTGAGATTTCTAATATTTAATGGCATATGTTTTTCGCCCTTTCTGTAAATTGCTCTAGAGAAGGTTATCTGAGCCTTCCAAATGAAAAAAGAACGGTACATAAGAGGATATGGGTTTCCACAGAAACTGGAGAATACTAACTTTGAGGAGTTTATTAGTTTGTAAATAAGATCTTAAGAGCCTGGGATTCACACTTTACTGTAGTTACAAACCGAGGCATATATGTTTACATACAGATACCACTTATCAACTAGAAGAAATGTGAAAGAAAGTTCTCTAATGTACTCACCAGAGAATGAAAGTAAGCTACTGTTTAGGATGTGCTTTCATTCTGTTCTTCTACTTTTCTCCATCTCTTATCTGGCAGATTAGGCTTCATTTTCTAAAGGATGTTGGGTCATAGAAAGCACCTTTCTGTTTTTCCTGTATGAGTAATGGGAAGAAAGAATTATGTCTTGATTCTAAATACATTTTCTAGAAGGAAAGCTATATAATTTTAGCAAAACTTCTAAATGTAGGAGAGCAAGAGGTGAAGCAAATTTACTGAAGTGTTTCTATTTGGTGGCTCACAGTTTGTTGCTTTATTTCCTGCTTCACATTTATAAGTGCTGACAAATCTTTGGACAATAACTCAGAACATGCAACAAACTGCATGTGTGTCAGAATTAAGGAGTATAGGAGCATTTTAATATCTTTTTGAGAAGAAAGCAGAGACATGTAGTGGTTGGCTCTACTTGCCATTAGTCATCCTCAAGTATGAATTTTGTTAACTGGTTGTTCATTTGTTTTTCAGATTCAGCTTCATCCTGTAATTGATGGTTTGGTACACGATGTTATTAATTTGGCTTTTAAGCACTTTAAATACAAAGAAGGGTAAGGCTTTTTCTTGTATGAAATCTCACAGATTTAGACCACACTGGCATAAATAGTTATTTCAGTTTAGTGGTTAACCCCTGGCAGTATAGAACATGGCTTTGCCTTGAAGTAGGAATCTGGGAGCCTAAATTTTGGGAGTAAAGATCTCCTTTCAGAAGTCACTTTTTTAATCAGTAGCCGTTCTGCCTTCTTTTAGAGAATTACATTTGGTATTAGAGGTTAAGAGCCTTCTCATAAATTCACTATTTTTATAAGTCCCAGACAAATAGAGAATTCCTATTTAATTCTATAACATGGGCATACCATCCCCCCTGTTTCCAGTTGATCAGTCTTCATCATAGAGAAGGCTTACTCTTTTGCAAGTACAGTGGTGAAGAAATATAGGGTAATCCTTACAAGATTTGTCAGGTCAAATCAAATATTTTATGTCTTTTACTGACTCAGTACCTTTCCTGTGCCTTATGCTGGTGCATGACCATAATAAAGATTGGTTTTATTTATCAGATTTGTGATATTGTGTAGAATTAGATTTTTATGGGGCTATTACTCTTTATATATTAAGCCAGGTTTCACACACTGTGCGGCTTATGCTCTTTATATACTAAGCCAGGTTCATACATACAGTTAAACCATAAGCCACTACATCTGGGTATGTACTACACACAATATCAAAACCAAATAAACCACTACATGTGTAAACAAGGCCTAAGCCTGTGTGTCCATTCTTGAATGGTAAGAATACCTAAAGATTATTGGTTATATGAAGCTAAACTTACTGTGGAATTTATTTATGAATTTTTGAAATTCTATATTTTCTTAATTTTTAACATATCCCTTGTCAGGTATCTAGGTCCCAACACTGGAAATATGCACATTGTTGCAGATCTCTATGCTGAAGTAATAGGGGTGCTAGCACAAGCAAAGTAAGTATATTTAAGTAATCAAAATATGTGATAGTTTCCACTCAGAAAACCTGATTCTTCAGTGAGAAGTTTCTGTGTGTATATACGTGCATATGCATTTTCAATCTTTGTAGCGATAGATCCTTTCCATTCATAAATGCTTTGTTTTATCAAACTATGTCTTGATGTAGAGAACTATCTGATCTCAGAAGGTAGTTTCTGCAGCTAGTTTCTAAATGCTACAATCTTCTTCCATTGATATTATCTTTGGAAGCTTAGGAGCAGGAGTTAAGGGCAGTGTTCCCTCAGAATAATCATCCAGGGGTGCCAGAACCAGAAGTGTGTGAGGTCACCTCCAGGTTTCTTAAATGTCCTTAATAACACATTCTGTCTTTCTTCCTTTCATTCTATCTTAGGGGTTGTTGGGGTGAAGCAGGCTGATCCAGCCAGAGAGATGAACTAATACCTTGGAGGGTCCCCACCATTCCTATTGCTCTGTCTCTTTCCATTTTTTCCTCTATTTTTTTCCCCTCACCTCCTTCCCTTCTCTGGGCTAACCCACCATATAAAATTAGGCTGAGGGCTCATCTCTGGGCTAAAAGAACGGAAAGGCATTTTAAACACAAATTAATTTAGGAAATCTGAAAGTGACATTTTGACACTTAGCTGTGATTACTTCATTTAATTAATGCATTATAAAGCTGAAGGATTTTTGAGGTGGAAACTGAAAAGAGAAAAGTGTTGTGACAACACTGTTTGCCTATTGATTGTCCTTGATTAAATAAGTCTACATTGTTTTTGGAAATATTAACGATCTAATTATTAATTTAATTATTATAATTATTAATTTATTAATTTAATGACGTTTTAATGCTACAGGTAATTTGCAACCTTGTTTTTTCCCTGAGAAATTAGAAATGAGAGTTTCATAAAGTAGGGAGTCTCTATATATACTCGTTGAAGAATGTACATAACCTACCTTTGAATGTTACTCCTTTTTCATTACAAAGTTACATTTTGGAAAGGAAAACTTTGTATTTGTGTTTCGTGGCCATGGGAAATCTAGAACTTGTTAGATGGCATTGTAATCCATTTGATTTACAACGTGACATTGGAGACTTCATTATCCAGGCATATGATGGTGGCTTTTCTTTTCCACTTGCCATAAAATATTTCACAGGTCTTATAGGGGTTCTAGAAGAAAAGCTGTTTCGTACTGCAAAAATCCACGTTGTTGCTGGACCTTTGTGTAATTGGTTTTATTTATTTAGATACATAATGCCACCTGACTCCAAGACAACTCTGGGCGGCTTACAATTTAAAACAAATATATGAGATATAATGTATAATAAGAAATATAAATATCTGATTACTATCAAACATCTACTTTGAAAGAAGCCTCATTATCATTTATTTTTGTTTTGCTTGTTTTTAGATTTCCAGCTGTGAAGAAAAAATTTATGGCCGAATTAAAAGAGCTGCGGCATAAGGAACAGAATCCTTACATGGTCCAAAGCATTATCAGTCTAATCATGGGGATGAAATTCTTCCGTATTAAGATGTACCCCGTGGAAGATTTTGAAGCTTCTCTTCAGTTTATGCAGGTAGCAAATTTCCATATCAGGAGGAGGCTGTCCTTTTTCATACAAAGAAATCTAGGTGCTTCACAAATGTTTGGATTTTAGTAACTAATTTCATGTGGAACATGTGGATTTTACTACACAGTTCAGATAGTAATGAAAACTGGAGAATAAGATATGCCTATCATATAATGATGACTGAAAAAGTATTTTCATATGATTGCTGTTACTCTAAATGTTTGCTTATAGTTTTGTATTCGGCAGATTATTGTTAGATTTAATTTGGAGTTAACCCTAGCCCTAACCCTTGGATACAGTGGGAGCTACTTTTGACTAAGCATCCATAAACTTGCGCTGCTTCTTAAATAAAATTGTCAAGTAAAATGAAGGCAAAAAATGTTGCATATTTAAAGAAGTAGCAGCTTTGTCACAAAAATACAAATATTCTTGTTCTTATTTATGCAACTTTCTTTTCTGTTTCTCTTTATTCCAGGAATGTGCACATTATTTTCTTGAAGTCAAAGACAAAGATATCAAGCATGCATTAGCGGGCTTGTTCGTTGAAATTCTTGTCCCGGTAGCTGCTGTAAGTTCTTGTTTGATTACTCACCCATCACCAAAGTCCCTGAATGGTATACATAATATCAAAGAGCTAGAATAAGTTAAAATACATAAAACTTGAAAATTTTAATCTGATGTTATAATAGAATTGAAGTAACATTTTGACCAAAGCTAAATTTATACAAAAGTTAAACTAAAAATAAACAATTAAAATTGTAAGCTAATTGAAAGTTTTGTGTTTTAAAGTCTTCTTAAGGGCCAGCATGGACAGCAGTCCCTGTATTGCATTGGGAATTGAGACTTCGGGCTACCATAGAGAAAGTTTGGTTCCAAATAACAACTAGGCAGACCAGCTTCCGTTGAGAGTGGGCCTCTTGTGGATTATCTTAGTGATTGATGGGAATCTTGTAGGAGGAAGCATTCTGTCAGTGTCCTGGGCCCAAGCTATTTAGGACTTTAAAGATAATAAGTGACATATTTCACTATATCCAGAAACACCCAGTGTTACCACTTCAAAATCGGTGCAATGTGGTCTGTCCTGGCAGCAATGTTTTGCACCAGTTGAAATTTCTAAGTAAAACACAAGGGCAGCCATAAAAAAGATACATCACTGAAATGAATCCTGGGGGATAAAAATATATGTACAATTGTTTTAGATCATTATTATTTAAGATATGATGCAGGTAAGGTATCAGCTGAAGCTGATAAAAAGTGTTTTTGGCCACAGATTTCACTTCAAGGTTCAGGGCAAAATTCAGATCAAGAATCACTCCCAAGGTACATACTGTGTCTATTCTTTCTGTCTCATCTTGGACAGGTAGATCTATCAGCCTCCCTACAATTATGATCCCCCACAATGCCTTCGCTGGATTCAGTTTCAGTTTGCTTTCCCTTGTTCAGTCTGTGACTATCTGTAGGCAGCATTCTCTTTTTTATGAGTATCCAAGCTGTATTAGAAAATCTAACTTGAGGTAGTACGTTATGCTATCTTCAATCTCTCTCCAGGCTGTTAAAAATGAAGTGAATGTTCCCTGTTTGAGGAACTTTGTTGAAAGTCTGTATGATACAACACTCGAACTTTCTTCACGAAAGAAGCATTCACTGGTTAGTAATGTTGAAGTGAATATATTTTATCAAAAGTGTCTTTAAACAGGTTTTTTTTCTTAAAAGGCTTTCTTAATTTTTTCCAAAGTTGTGTCCCTGTATCTGATTCCATTCACAGTAATTTTTTGGAACATCATATTTTAATATAAGTGCCTCTCTGTCTGTCAGTATGTATATAAACTGTATTTATGTATTTTGGTCATATCTAGTTATTGTTGATTTCTGGCTATTAAAAACAATCACCATTATTTCACTTCTATATCAGATATGTTCCAATGATTATCGTAAGGCTAAGAAAAGGAAAGGGGCGTGTTACTAAAGAGTGCAGGGCAATAAAACATTTGTCAATGATCAGTGTCCTTAATAAACCAGCCAATATATGACTTCTTTTAAAACAGTAATTTTCTTTCTTGTCTCTAAATATAATTATACTTTTTGTGGAAGTTAATAGTAGTGTAGTTATTTAGTTTTGGAAAGATATAGCAGAGATGAAGATATGAGTGATTTTGATGCACTGGGTCTTAGCATTTCCTTCTTCCATTGGATTCTATTAATTTTGTGGGTTAATCATTCCCAAGCTTTGGACTTATACAATAATTATCTTCAATAATTTGAGTAAAGGAGCTGGTGGGGGGTGGTGAGAAGCCTCTGCATTCATTAATGGCTCAGTAGATATTGGCAGCAATGGTAAATCTTACCACTGTTCCAATTTTATTTACATTGATAAGACCGCTATTTCTTCATTTTGCTAAGTAGTTGTTAAAATGTATCAATGAAGCTTGCAAATGTGAATATATTATGAGTCAAATTTTGGAACACAGTAACAAAATAATCATGCTTAGTGTGAAGAAAGTAATCACTTTTAAGTCTAGCCGAGGTCATTTGGAGAGATTTAGACACATGCTTAACTCTCAGAATTATTAGAACATGAGATGGGCTTCTCTGACTAGATCATGTCCATTGGCAAGATCAACTGAAAGTGAATGGTATTTTAAGAAAATAAAAGGTGCTTTCTGATATTTCAGTTTAAATCAGATTTCAAGTTGAAGGAAGTAGATTTAGTATTAAAATTTAAATTATTGAACTAAATGTTCATGAGATTTTATTACACCGAACCCTTTATTTTGTTTCTAATATTTAGATTTGGAAAGCATTAGATTTGGGGGTGGTAAAAGACTGGAATGAAGAACACAAAGTAATAAAGGATAATTGCACTAAAGACCAGAATAACACAAAATAATAACAATGACCAATACCATATAGCACCAAACTTCCAGCGATTTCCATGCAAAACAGAAAAGTTTTATACTAAGCTATTATTATAAGACACTAACCAAGACATAACAAGGACAGTTGCCATCTATTGTTGGGCGGCGGTGAAGACACAACATCATCTGACCCCCTCAACTAATTTAATGTTGTTCTGTAATTTATATTTTAAACTTTATTTTTCTGATCAATGATTGTAATAAAAGATTTTGATTTGATTTTGATAACGATGAAAGGGTTGTGATTTAAATAGTGTCTTCTAATATTGAGAATGTAATCCTGTGCACCAAGGGAAAAAACCCTACTGAATGTAGTGGATTTTCTCCAGAGTACACATAAATCAGGTTGTACTGTACACTATCATACTTTGCTTTTCTAGCTTCTAAGCAAAACAAAAAAAGAGGGGAAAAAAACTCAATTGAAAGTGCAGGGTAGAACATTTGGAACAGCACAGAATGTGGCACAAAAAAACTACCCAAATATGCATTTTGGATCATCTAGCTTTCCCCTTTGCACTTGACCTGCAAATTGTGGACTCTTTTATTTTTATTACAATATTTTAATTGAAAAGGAAACTTTAAGAATACTTGTTAAATGAAAATAATATAGCTGAAGTGTTATAGGAAAGTTAGAAATTTCTGTGACCTTATAAGGGACAGTCATTTTGCTAAGGCATTTCCAGTAATAGAGCCAAATAAAATGCAGTTCTAAGAAAAACGTTTATTTAGTGGCTCATTATTATATAAAATGGGATGAAGAAATACCAGTTGTCTGAAACAGAACGCAAACTGCTTCTTTGTCATGAGCATGAATATATTTGTTAATTTATCCATTAAAGCCATGGGCCAGATTAGGCTATACAATTGCTCTGTTTGTGGGAATCCTAATTAGCTCCACGACAGCAGATTCTTAACATCTAGCAAGTCTAACTGGTACAATAATTTGCAGCTTCCTGCAATTTGTCATAAGAATGTTATATCAATCTGCTTTCTGTTGCTGCATAACGTTGGACCATATTTCAGATGTTCTGAATAATGCTAGATAGAAGTACTTTATTGTTCAATTGTAAACATATTCCTACATTTATACAGAATAATCACAAAAAATCATGATAGTTAAACTTTTTCAAAACAGTAATAGTTCAACTTTTAGAAAATCATTGTTTGAATACTTTGTTTATATTGGCTAATGCATTTAATATAACCCAGGAGAGAGATGGATCTCTAAGGTTTACTGTGGATCTGATAATAAACTAGTTTCCTCCTTTGTTGTCATTCAAATAACCTTGTATTGCTTTTGTCCCCTATTTAGGCTTTGTATCCTCTAGTAACATGCCTGCTTTGTGTCAGCCAGAAGCAGTTCTTTCTAAATAGATGGCATATTTTCCTCAACAACTGCCTGTCCAATCTCAAAGTTAGTATCTCATTTTCTGCTTGCTGTCATTAGCTCTGGGTATATGTATCATGAACCTGCCAGCGCTATCTGTACAATCTTGGATCTCTAACTTAGAGGCTTCCTTGCAAACCATTACATGGATGCCCATACCCCTATTAATTACAAGGTACACACAGTGTACTGACTCAGGAAGCATTTATATGATATAGAACCTCTATCATATTTAATACCTTTATTGGAGTACATTAAGATAGAGCTACACTATTTGTAAATATACGAATAAGATTACTCTTTTTAAAATCATAAAATCCACATCTTATCTTTAAGATGATAATGAAGAATTCATTATAGCTGCCCACTCCTGTAGACTCTGGAAAGCTTACAAATTCAAATACAAAACAATAAAAACAGTTCAAAACATGCAATCCCACAGGCAGTCCAGACTAAAGATATAGTTACTAAAATATATATATAATTATTTTCTTTAACAACTATTTTAACATAGTTGTTAAAAATAACAGAACTACATTCTTTGTACTTTTAAAGTAAAAAAGGCAGGTGGGGCCTACAGCAAAATGTTGCAATGTGGAATGTTCTTCGGTCCTGTTCCTACCAGCCAGGAATATGTTATTTGAATAAACTCCATTTTGTTGTCCTTCCACACACGTGCTGGGTTTTGCATTCTCCTAAACATTTCCATGGCTCAGTCTTTCTTAAACAAACCCATTTGGATTAAGATTTTCTTCTATTCTTACAAAATTTGCCTGCCGATACCACCCACCCTCTTGTTTTTCAGAATCACTATTTTAGCTATAAAGCCACCAGAACCATCACATTCCATTTCCAGACATCCCTACTGGTATATGTGATAACATAAAAGTTTATATAAGGTGACTGGTGAGTTTTTAACTCACTCTTCCTCCTTTTATTTCATAAATATTTATATGCTGTGTGGATGGCTAAGCCTTCCAGTTTTATTAACTGAAATATGGCTTTTAATGTCAAATAGAGGTATGATTGGTAAGAACAAAAATTTAATAGCCAGGGACATTATCCTTTTAAGTTTAGCTGGATAGCCCAGTTAGAACACCATTGCTTAAAAACTGTCAGTTGCTTTAAATAATAACTTTTCCCTGTTTTGAAACCCTGGCTACCAATTCTTTTGTGTCCTATTGTATAAACACAATGTGAATGTCTTTATTCACTGAATTATGTTTAAAAATGATTTACTGAAAAGTTGTGTCATTTTGCTTAGATTCAATCCACTGAGCATTATTGTGGTATTTCTAGAAAGGATGGTTGGTTACAAAGCTAAATAGCTGTACTCTATTGTTATTAATTAATAAAATGTAAAGAGACTGTCAAGCAGCCTATCAGATCCTTAGCAGGATTTCTATGGTGTCCATAGAACAGTTGTTGAATCATACAGTTAAAGGACTGTTAGGGTCTCAGTTCCAGTCCCTACTCAATTGCAAGAATCCAAATGAAAACATCCACAACAGACGGTCGCCTGTCCTCTGCTTAAACACATCCAATGAAGGGGAACCCACCACTTTTCTGGATTACTGGTTCCACTGTTGAACTTAACTGTGAAGAAGCCTTCCTGAACTGAAATCCATACTCTTTGTCCTGCATCCATGAAAGAGCAGGAACATGTCTTGACTGTATTTCAACCTTTCAGGTATTTGACTGTTATACTACTCCCTCAATTTCTCTTCTGAAGGCTAAACACGCTCAGTTCCTTCATCTTTCATCATAGGACTTTGTTCCTTGTTGCCCTTCTCTGAACCTTTTCCAGTTTCTCCTTTTTTAAATGAGTTACCTGGGCACACTTAAGGTGGAGTCTGATCAGTGCATCTGTCATAGTTGCATATAGTGATGTCATAACATTTATCAAAAGGACTCAAACAATTCTTTCCATACTACAGTATAGGATTCTAGAATGTCTCTTATGCATTTTACTAAATCATGTTTCAACTATGCAATTGAGTTCATACAGTACATTAGGCTATAAACCTTGGTTTACAAATTATAATTGCTAGGTTCATAGATCACATGCTAAAACAAAATCAAACACATTTCGTTATGAATTAGCAAGTTCAGTAAACTCAGCCTGTATAATTGTCAAGCTTAAGTTACTTTTTGTTGACGTATTAACTAGACACTGTCCCACACTTAATGACCACTGAGACCTGCTTTTTGTAATGTACACCCTCTAGTGAATGTTATAAAAGCTGATAGATTGGATAAATTACTTTGCAGAAAGGGAGGTTCAATTTTCTTTATTAAAAGTATTTCAATTAATTGTGCAGTAGATAATAGAGATTCTTTTAGCTGCCATTTTTAAAGTGATGTTTTGAATGCTAACATTGTCTTTTATACAATAGTAATACACCATTTATGTGCTTTAGGTATGAAGTATTCACATCAGCTTGCAATTTAAAAAAAAATCCTGTCTTCAAGTCAGTTTGCTCAGCTGGCTTTAAAAGGACACTTTGCGGATATAAATGATGTGGTGTTTGTCTAGCAGATTCTTTGGCTTCTATCACACTTTAGAGTTAGATTCCAGACTTTGGTGACAAGACAAAGCCGAAGACATACCCATCCATCCAAAACTTTAATTTTAAGAGATTCACAATATTCACGCAAGTGAACATCCCTAGTAAGAATATTTCTGATTCCAATGGCTGAGATGCCTTCTGCACTTTTAAGATATATAGGCAAGACCAGTTCAGCTTACCTAATGCTATGGTGACAAAATGGTGTCTTTTCTCAAATCTGTTGAATCCGGGTATACATATGTCAAGCTACAAGCATCATAATTTTAAATATACTAAAAAAAATCCTCTGTTTCATTCTCTCTTACAGAGAGTGATGCCCATGTATCACTTTTATCAAAGGTAATTGATATGAAAGTAGCACCTTTATTTTTCAAAATACAGGTTTATGTATTTATTGCAACATTTGTATCCAACCTCAACCCAAATAATCTGGGCAGCTCATATTCATAAAACAGCCAAAACAATCCAGTATAAAATGTGTACTAAATCAATTATTCTTAAAAAGCCACATTTACAATAAAAAAGTTAAAATCAAATTTAAATTACCAATCTCCTTGTAAGACCTTCTGTTGGCCTGCAAAAGCTTGATGAGAAAGTACCATTCTAGCTGCCATCTGGACAGCTGGCAGAAAGGGAGCCAATCCCACATCAGGGGGCAAGCTCTTCCATGAGGATTGCTAAATCTATCTCAATCTCACTAAAAAAAATACCCAATTTTAGCAATAAAAGATGCATGCAGATGAAAAGCGTAGATTTTTGAGCTCATTATTGTGTCTTATTCCCTTTCGGACAGAATTCTGCCAAACACCTTCCCAGGAACATATAACAATCCTATCAGAGTTGTTACATTTACTTGCTTTGTTTCTCTTTGTGTAGGGGGATGATAATAGCATTATTTTGTTTACCATCCATATTTTAGCAATTCTTCAGGTTTACCATCTATAGATACAGCCTTACAATTTGTCAGCATTCTCATAATACTTCTTTCTTTTCATCATGTTTCTCCTTGTACACACACATTTACAGCATTAGTTTCAATTCCAGTTTTCAAAATTTGTCATTCATATACATAAAATACACATAATCATATGTATATACATATAATCATATAATCCCTTCATACTTTCTTCCATACATTTTGCTCCTTTAATTCATAATCTTCACCTTTGCTTCCCTGCATGTATTCCTCAACTGCACTCCACAAAATCACTTCATTCAGATCCGTTACATCCTTCTAATTTCTCTCAGTTCCACAAAAATGCAGCATACTGTACCTAACTCTCTTTCTTTAATATCTTTAATTTCTATTGTTTACTTCTCTTATATTCCAAATCACAGCCTTCCAGATTAATGGTCAGCATCAGAAGGGGCTATAGGTATCATAGAGATGAAAGTTATCTCAGACATCATCTAGTCCAACCCTTTGTCAGCACTGGATCTGTTAAAGCATTTTAGACAAAGGCCTATCGAGGCTTTGTTTGAAGACCTCCAGTGATGGGAAATGTACCACTACATAAGACAAATGATTCCAAATGGTTGACAGTTTTTAGCACCAGGAAATTCTTCATGATATCTAATTTGAATCTATTGTAATTTCAACAAACTGGTTCTGGTCCTGCCCTTTTGGTCATCTCCCTCCATATGACAGTCCTTTAGATACCTGAAGAACTGCTGTCATATCTCTACTTATTCTTCTCTTTTGTAGACTAAACACACTCAATATTCATAAGATTTTTTTCCTGTTCCCTCACCATCTTGGTAGCCCTTCATTCCATTTGGTTCATGTCCTTTTCACACTGCAGTGTCCAGAAGAAAGTATGCCAAATAAGTCCTGGCTGAGTGGAACAATTATTTCCCATGATCTGGACTCTCTGCTGCTGGTAATTTATCTTACAGTAGCATTTGCCTTTTTAGCAGCCACATTAAACTGTTGATTTATGTTCAACTTGCAACTAAGCTGGTCTACAGCCTTAATTGCTGGTAACTATAGGTTATCATTCCATGCTAATGGTAAGGACAGTGTTGGTTAGTTCTGGCACATTTTGGCCAGTGCAACCAAAGCCCAGTTTTACCACAAGCATGCTCATGTGCAAGCTAAGAAATCTAGAGATGATTTTGCAATTACTGTTGCCTACATCCCACCAATTATGGGTATTTGAATACATCATGATTAAGTGAACATGGGAGCCAGTTTGGTGTAGTGGTTAAGGCATCAGGCTAGAAATCAGTAGACAATCAGTTCTAGTCCCCCCTTAGGTACAAAGCCAGCTGGTTGACCTTGGGCCAGTTACTCTCTCTCTCAGCCCTAGGAAGGAGGCAATGGCACACTACTTCCAAACCTTGCCAAGAAAATTGCAGGGACTTGTCCAGGCAGTCACCAGGAATCAAAAACTGACTCAAAGCCCCCCCCCCCAAGTGAACATGGGTAAACATGCCATAAGAACATAGCCCAAATACTTCGTCTCTCACGGCTCTCTTGCACAAAGTCTGCTACACTGAAGGATCCTTTTTTTTTCCCTTGCAGGAACCCAAACAGGACCATAATCCATATTTTGTAGATTTGTTAGTCTTAATAGTTGTCCTAGGCCTAATACAAAAAAGATGCCTTTTTTTCATGTTCCATAAATAAAAATTCAGTCCTTTTAAGATTTAGCAGCTATATGAAATATTTAAGAAACCACTGGTGGAATTTAATTTAGGCAGGTCTTTTGCTTTAATAAACCAAGATTATGGTATATTCATGATTTTTGTTGTTTTTAGAACAAGGATCCCAAAATGGCTCGAGTTGCACTGGAATCTCTCTACAGACTGCTGTGGGTTTATATGATTAGGATTAAATGTGAAAGCAATACAACTACCCAAAGGTAAAGTTATATATTCATGTTTCATTTCAATGTAATGTTTCTCATAAAGTGGGCAAATCACTAAAGCTACCTTCAGTCAAAGTGATCCAGGAGTATAATTAGTGCCATATGATGCAAAGGAAGGAGTTACATTTTAATATATATCCTGGAGATGTTTGTAAGTTATGGTTTGGTAAATATACATTTATAATGTATATCTGTCACTTTTTAGTCACCCAGCTAGGTAACATCTTCAGTGCTAGAATGGAGTGGGGTCTGTTTATATACAGTAGCTTGCCCTGTCAGTGTTGGTGGGGGAGTTGTTTTCTCCTTGGTAGTTCCTTGATTAGGCTTAATGAGCCTAACTGTTCCTGCTAGTCTGCTGCACGGTCCATCCAAAGCCTTGGTTGCCGCTTGGAGTAAAAGGATGGCTGAGGCTGTGGATCATGCCCATGCGACCTCTTTCCTCTTGGGGATCCTAGCACTCTTCATGGTTTACAGAAGAGCTAAGGGAGAGGAAGCGAGAAAAGAGACGTCTAGAGCGTCGCTGGCGCTCAACGAGGGACGAATTCGACCAAACACGGGTTAGAGCTGCTATTCATGCCTACTTAGTGGCAATAAGAGTGGCAAAGCATCATTACTCCTCCACTGTTATTGTATCTGCAGATAGCCGCCCCGCAGCCCTGTTTTGGGTGATATGAGCCCTCCTGAGTAAGGATGGCTCAGAGAACCTTCTGCAGGGATGTGTGGAGGAATTTTCCCAGCATCTGCCAGATAAAATCGCTCAGATTCGTTCTCAGTTGGATGTTGGCTTTGCTGCAGGTCCAGTGGAGATGCCTAGGGAGGAGTCTTGCCCTGTTATCTGGGAATGGTTTGAACCTGTTGGACCTGAGATAGGGGACAGGGTCCTTGGGGCTGTGAGCTCAGCCACCTGCTCTTTAGAATCATGTCCCTCCTGACTGGTTAAAGCAGCCCAGAGGGTGTCGTGTGAGTCGGTTCTAGCGATGGTTAATGCATCTTTGAGTGAGGAGGTTGTTCCCTTGCCTCTTTAAGAATGCCTTGGTTTACCCCCTCCTCAAGAGGCCATCACTAGACCCCACTATACTGGACAGTTTTTGTCCAGAATCTAACCTCCCCTTTTTAGGGAAGGTGACTGAGAAGGTGGTTGTACAACAGCTTCAGAGGACCTTGGATGAAGCAGTTTATCTGGATCCCTTTCAGTCAGAATTCAGGCCTGGGTATGGGATGGAAACAGCATTGGTCACACTTTTGGATGATCTCTGGCGAGGGCAAGATGGGGATTGTGCATCCGTTCTTGCCCTACTTGACCTCCGTGCAGCTTTTGATACCATCGATCATGGTATCCTTCTGGATCGGCTCAGAGGATTGGGGGTGGGCAGCACTGTGTGGGGCTGATTCCAGTTGGTGGTGGTTGGGGAGGAGAGATCCCACCCTCGGCCCCTGTTATGCAGAGGTGCTGCAGGGTTCGATGCTCTCCCCACTCCTATTTAACATCTACATGAGGCCCCTGGTGAGCTCATCCATCACTATGGGGTGAGGTATTATCAGTATGCTGATGATACCCAATTATACATCTCTGCCCCTGGCAAATTAAGCGATGCTGTGAATGTCTTATCCTGGTGCCTGGAGGCTGTGAGGGTCTGGATGGGAAAAAACAGGCTTCAACTGAACCCTGGCAAGACCGAGTGGCTTTGGGTTTTAGGGCCTTCTGGTGTTAGGGCTATGCCATTTTTGGAACTGAATGGGGTTGTGCTGCCCCAGACAGACCCTGTGCACAATCTGGGGGTCCTCCTGGACTCACAACTCCTGCTTAGAGAGCAGGTGGCAGTCATGGCTAGGACGGCCTTTGCATAGCTTCATGTTGTGCACCAGTTGCGCCCATTCCAAGGTCAGAGGGACCTACTCACTGTCGTTCATGCCCTAGTCACCTCCCGTTTGGATTTCTGTAATGTGCTCTATGTGGGGCTGCCCTTGAAGAGTTCCGGAAGCTTCAGGTGGTGCAAAATGCAGTGGTTTGGGCAGTTATGTATGCCCCAAGGGCGGTGCATGTTACACCTCTGCTCCACGAGCTGCATTGGTTGCCAGTTTGCTTCCGGATCCAATTCAAGATGCTGATTTTGATCTTTAAAGCCCTTCATGGCATGGCACGATGTTACCTGAGGGACCACTTCTCCCCGTCCCATCAGGTCTGGCAGAGAACGCATGCTGCATATCCCTTCTCCCCCTAGAAGTGAGATTAACTCCATCCCTCTTAACATTCCGCAAGTCCCTCAAGACCTGGCTGTGTTATGAGGCCTGGGGGTCCCAGGGGACCAGGGAGATTTTGCGATGGCTTTTAATTAATTTTATCCCCTCCTGTTTTGTGTGCTTTTATAGCTTTTATTTGTAATTGTTTTTATGTATTTATTCTTTTTAATTGTTGTACGCCATCCAGAGTCACTTTGTGTGAGATGGGTGGCTATATAAATACGATAAATAAATAATGAAACATCTGCAAGCAAACAACCAAGCTCAGAGAACCCAAGGACTCTACAGTTCAACCCTGAGCTACATATATTCTCTTCTATTGGTAATTTTTATTCATTATGCAGATATCTTTTATTTAACTACACTTACATGTTCCTGACACAGGGAGTCTCCTTTTGTCTCAATTTTAGCAAATCTTAGAATGCATTAGGCAGTATGCCACCCTATCTTTTAATCTGGAAAAAAGCATTTTGTCCGTTATTAGTATTTTTCCTCTAGGATTTTTCTAAACTATTTCCAGAAGTTTAATTAAGGTACATAAAGATATATTGCAAGAAATGTACTTGTCACAATGATTTTTTTTTTAATTTTTACAGTCGGCTTATAACAATCATCGCAACCCTTTTTCCAAAAGGTTCCCGAGGTGTAGTACCACGAGACATGCCTCTGAACATTTTTGTGAAAATTATACAGTTTATTGCACAGGTTTGAAAAACTTTAATGCATTTTAAGCAATGGAATGTTTTATTGATAAGTTTTACATTGTGTTTCCTCCACTTTACATGTCTGAGTTTCACTTCTTTAGTTATGACATCCTTAAATTGTCAGTTTCAGCTTTCAGTTGGATATACCATAGGAAATTCTCACACTGAAAGCTACACTAAATTCTGGTAATGGATTGGACACTTCTCAATTATATCATATCTATCAGAATCAGGCATTTATTTTCTTTAAGTTCTACATGGGAACTTAAGTAAAGAAGTGGACAAAATATCCCTCTTCTTCTGCTTCACAATTTTCTAGATAGGCATTATCTAGAATGGAGATTACTCCATTCATTGTTTATATAGAAAGCTTGTTATAGCTGAAGTCTCGTTAAAATAAGTTGGAGTTCTATGTTGAATTGGAACTCTGATCATTTCACTGAGCTTTATATCTGAAGTGCAACAAATGTTATTATATGTTCATATATAATATATATTTTGCTGTAGGAACGTTTGGATTTCGCAATGAAAGAAATTATTTTTGATTTCCTTTGTGTTGGAAAGCCAGCAAAAGCATTTAGTCTCAATCCAGAGGTACGGTATCGTTATTAATATATTTTTGCATATTTAAAAAAAATTATAACATGGTTTTAGTATCTTTAAGAGAAAAGCAAAGAAAGTGGGTCAGTGTTATCTGGTGTTCTTAAACTTTGTTTTGGCACAAGAGGATCAACTCTCATCTGTATCATTTGTCAAGCCCCTAGCTGCAATTTCACACTACCTAAGGACATGTTTTTACAGTACTGTACATACATGGAACAATTCCATTTAATTCGTAGACATTTATTTATTTGTTTGTTTATTTATTTATGAAATTTATATGGCTGTCCATCATAAACAAATAATTCTGGGTGGCTAACAATACAGACCAATAAAAACAATTAAAATACAATTAAAAGCAGACATAATATATAACAAAATACAAAAGCTGAGGCATTTCACACATTATCATTAATCATAGACTTGTGATGATGTGTTAGACTCTGTTATCACCCAACCCTAACACCTGAGGGAACAGCCAGGTTTTTGCAGCCTTCCAGAAAGCCAACAGGATCGAGGCTGTCCAGATCTCCATGGGAGGCTATTCCGTAAGGCAGGCACAACAATAGAGAAGGCTTGCCTCCTATATAATGTTGTGTTGACAGAAGTAAGGAAGACAGAAAAGACTAGGGAAAAGGCAAGACTTTGGCCCGTTTGCTAGTTGTAGCACATTTTTAAAAATTATACAAATACTCGTATGTATTATACTGCTAGTTTCTTGAGTAACTAGTTGGAAACATAAAATTACTCCAGTAAATGTTTCTTATGAATTCATTAACCATGCAAATGAAGTCATATATGCTCTGAGCTCAAAAGAGCTGGGATTTGTCTTGACCACCCCACTATTTCATACTACCATTATTGTACTCTTGTCAGTCCTCCTTAATTCTCATTGGAATCTAAGTTTACCTATGGTACATGTCCTATGCAAACTTCTGAAGATACTGCATTGATCTCCAGCTATTTTCAGTGTAATCTCTTCAGGTTAGGTGAGAGTAAGGGGGGATCAGTGCTACTAACCACATAATTGTTATTTTGCTTTCAACATCCATCCATCAAATTTGCAGAGAATGAATATTGGTCTGAGAGCTTTCTTGGTTATTGCGGACAGCTTGCAACAAAAAGATGGAGAGCCTCCAATGCCTGTTACTGGAGCCGTGCTGCCTTCAGGAAACACGCTACGAGTGAAGAAAACTTACTTGAGCAAAACTCTCACAGAGGAGGAAGCTAAAATGATAGGCAAGTATCAGACATGTCCTCTGTCTGTTCACAAATATATATGATAGCCTGACCCAAATTTCACCAACATTGCTAGCCCTGAGTATTCATTTCACTGTTGAACTGAGTATATCTGAATGCTTCTTTTGGAGAATGCAGCTTGAGGGAAGTTAAATCACAGTCTGGTTGCCTGGGGAGAATTTCTAGTTGCCAGTAGCAACTAAAAATTATGCAAATACTATAGTAACATAATGCATAACCCATTTATTATGGTGTACTGTTTATTTTTTGCATTTAATTTCTCTAGAATTTAACTCTGGCAGAATAGAACTAGTAATTATTAGTCTATATAGCCAAAATAGGAATCACATGAAATGACTGTTCATAATGTGATATTAATGTGATTAATATTAAGCTATAATATAATTACTGGAGAAAAAATAAAGCAGTATTATCAAAGAAAGATCTGTCAATGGCTTTGTTAGACTAGTTGGAGTATCCTTTGCTTGATCCATGTCTTAAATGTAAATACAAGAAAAGGGATAGTAGTAACTCACATTGTCTCATTACAGCATGCTGATAGAAATTCCATAGTTTTAGGGATATGGGCATTATTGAGGAGATTATACTGGACCAGCCCTTAAATTTGATCCGGTACTGCTCTTAGAAATAGTTCCCTCTTTAGAGCTCATTGAACAATCACTTGAAACAACTAGTCCTAAAAATCCTCAAAAGTCTGGTACTAACTCATATAATACAAAGCAAAGAAATGTTTCTCTGAGCATCTTATATGGTTCTATTCAGAGTTTTATAAAAAACACTTAGGTTTTACAGCAGTTTGCTCTAAATTCAAACATCCCCCTTTGTATCACTATGTTAGTTAACTGGTTAGCTTAAAAATTAATGGGTATTAGTTATATGCTAAACTCCATAGTTTGGGAACAGAATATTCTGGTGACACCTGAAATTCCTGTTTTTCTGCCAGAACTCTTGGATATGGCTGATCCAATGCAGTCCAACATTTTCTGGGACTTATTATTCTTATCTCAAACAGTTTAACAAGGTATTCATGAGGTAGATTATTTAGGTAAAATTATATCCCCTATACCTGGAATATCTATTCAGTGACTTGAAGAAACAAAAACCACTTCTCTGTCACTTTCTAATCTGCCTAAGAATCACACAAGGAGTCTATTGCTTTAACACCCTCATTTTGTGGTCCTTCCTAGCTGTGACCAACATTGATATAGTGTCACCAGACAAAGGTCATAATCAGCATGTAGGTTCCTTTTCTGCATTTTGCTGACCTGTGACTGAATGTTTTTTTAACTGATATTTTCTTTATTTGGTTTATTAATATTCAAATCCAAAGTAATTGTGGAGGCAGAGCATCCTTTATCATAGAGCGACATATATTCAGTCCTTGTTAATTATAACACTTAAAATATGCATCTTTGCAATTTTTTCTGAAACTTTAGATTTACATTTTAAGGAATTATTATCATCCATTGTATGTTCTTCTAGGCATGTCAATGTATTATTCTCAAGTAAGAAAAGCTGTAGACAACATACTGCGACATCTTGATAAAGAAGTTGGGCGGTGCATGATGCTCACAAACATACAAATGTTAAACAAAGAACCTGAAGATATGATCACGTAAGTCTTAAATGATGATTGATGTTGAACAAACTTGTAATAGCTAATTCTTTTTTAAAAAACAAATCCTTATCTATATAGGAGTGTGCATAAACACACACATACATATACGGAGATCATATGAAAATAGTTTGCATGTAAATACGATGAATGCTTCTAAAACATTCCAAATATGGGTGAAACCAGTATAATGAGTTCTCCTTCACTAAAGGACATTTTGAAGAAAATATCTAGACTTGGAGATAAGACATTATTCCTAGTTTTGTTACTGAACTCTGCTCTTTCAGCTGGCAATAGCTTGAGCCTCTTTGCCTATAATCTATTTATTGAATTGTGCTCATGGGCTTGTAACTATTTCAGAGAAATCTAAAGATAAAATATAAGAAAGCCCTGGTGGATCAGACCAAGGGTTTATCTTCTGCTGTGACCAGAGGCAGCCATAGGAGGTCAAAATAGTCAAGGTGGCAGTTGCAGTCAAAGCCTGCCCTTTTTTGTGTGTGTTACATGTATGTACAAAGAGTCAAGGTTTTGATCAAGTGGTTATGCCCCCTCCCTACTGCTAACTATGACTGAGGAGATGCCCCCTAGTAAGATCTATTCAGAGGCCTAGAAAGTCGTATTCCAGAGTCACCCGTTGGGGGAGATGGACGGCATACAAGTCTGATAATAAATAAATAAATAAATAAATAAATATAAAGCCATCATGACTAGACTAGTAGTCAGCATCTTTCTTGTCTAATTCATTTTTCAAGCTGCCTAATACATATCATCCTACTGGGTGGTAACAAATTCCATAGTTTGATAATGTTGACTCATAATACTCAGTAACTCTGAAAAAAATCAGATAACTTCAATCTTATAGAGGCTGAAAAAAAGTCTCCTTTTATCTCAGTTCTATAACTGGCACTCTCTTTCCATAATATGACAACAAATAGTATCAGGACTATCCCACAGGTTAGGGAATAGCTCAGTGATGGAGCATCTGGTTTTATCAAGCCTGTACCCTAGGGTATACTCAAGGAAGCAAGAATAACAAAGACTTCAATGAAGTATTTTAATGCAAGAACTCCCAGCCCTCTTGTATTCATAGGTTCATTACTATGGAGTCTATTTTGAATCTCTTCCCAGCTTTTTGCAGCCTGGGCTGAGATGCTGCTTATGACATAAGCTATATCTAGTGTTTTCCCCATTAGTTTCACAGTATCTCATAGGTGGGCATGCAGAAAGCTTCTGGTTCAATCTTCAGCCTCTCCCTCCAGAGTTAAAAAAGGCTCTGTTCCCTCCGAACCAATACCATTTTTGTTATTATTTATTTATTAATTTATTGTTGAATGTTGTTATTGACTTGAATCCCCACCTTTCTGCTTATGGCAGTGTTTTTCAAACCTGGCAACTTTAAGATGTATGGGGAATTCTGGGAGTTGAAGTCCACACATCTTAAAGTTGCCAAGTTTGAAAAACACTGGTTTATGACAACGTTCAAGATCGCTTACAACAATTAAAAAATAGAGCATATAAACTATAACAATTATATCAGGACAATTAAAAGCAAAAGTAAAATTAAAATCTGTTATTAAAATAATTAAGAAAAGCTTGGAGAAAGAGATCCATTTTTGCCTTATTCCTAGATATTTGAGGGGGGGAATGTGCTTTTGGGGGACTGCAATCCATAGCCTGGGAACTAACTAAAGGTCCTTTCCTGCATACCCAATTGCTAGCAGGGACATATTTAGAGGAACCACTCATCTTGATTTAAGTAGCATTTAGTGTAGACAGTAGATTCCAGAATTGTAGGTTAACCAAAGTCTTTCTTTATAATTCTTTAAAAATGATACTGGAGTTAGAATCTTCTTTGTGATCCAGCAACATTACTTTTTTCACTATAGGTGTGATTTTGCACAAAATCTACTTATCTGGGTTTTGAGACAATTTTGACCTTAGCTATAGTATAAGTACCACAGTGCTTATACTGTGTAAGGCTATAATAATTTTAAAATAATTACTGCCATTTAAGGGGAGTGTGCTTAGTAAAATAAATGTATGTCAGTTTGCTATTTTTTATATATTTGTTTCTTCTGTCTGGTATTAAAAAGTGATTAATAAAGTATTCATATTGTTTTCAGAGGTGAAAGAAAACCAAAAATTGACCTTTTCAGGACTTGTGTTGCTGCTATTCCACGACTCCTTCCTGATGGAATGTCTAAATTAGAGTTGATTGACTTGCTATCAAGGTAAATTGTGTACATATTAAATAATTTTTAGAGGCAAAAATGTCATTGCTGTTCAATTTATGGAACTATATAATAGGATTCTGTATCATGTTGGAAGGAGCATTGGAACATGTATGGTGTGCATGCAAGACCTGCTGGAAATTCCATAAACCACACACTGTTTTCCTGGATCTCACTGTAACTGCTGACGCCAACCATGCCATCCTGAGAAAAGAGGCAGATGCTCAAAGGAGTTAGAAACAGTGAGCAATCAATTCAGGCTCCTGTGTGAAAATAACAAAACACACAACTGATTTTTGTGTCTTCCAATAATTTTTTATTCATCCATACTGATTACAAACCTCACACCTATATGACCCACAAATGTCATAGTAATTTATTTGAATCTGGGATTCAAATATTACTTATGTGGCTTGCTGTAATCAAGCAAAATTATTGCTAAGTTTAAAACTTAGAATTGGAACCCATCAAGCAAACTTCAGACTTTAAGGTTCAGATCACCCTCTTATCTACCTGTGCCCCCATTCCCCATATTTCTTGTTCGTTTTGTGCCTGGAAAGTAATGATTGCAAATAATGTCAAGAATCTAACAGGCCCCAGAATTGACTGGTGGGCTGCATTTGCCTTAGTTTTGAAGGTTAGCTGAAATGCATACCTACATATTGCTATTGTTGCATATGCTTTGAATACTTCCGAGAGTCTCTAGTGGCCTTCAGGGGCATTGCTCCACAAGTTTCTGGCTGTGAGACACTGTTTCTTAGGTTGGGCACCCGCGATCAGTTGGGAGTGCTGCTACTATACCAGCCTCCCTGCTGCGTGGCAGCCTCCCTGCCTGAGCTGCTGGAGGCCGTCTCGGGGCTGGCGGTGGAGTTCCCCAGGCTTATGGTTCTGGGGGACTTCAACCTGCCATCCCTGGGACGGTCCTCAGAGGCAGCTCGGGAGTTCATGGCTACCATGGCAGCCATTGGCCTGTCTTAAATTGTGCGAGACCCAACCCGAGATAGTGGCCACATGCCGGATTTATTTTTCTTCTCTGAGCAATGGCAAAGTGATCTGAGGGGAGATGTACAGCTTTCCCTGCTGTCATGGTCAGATCACGTCCTGGTGACCCTGAGTTTCTCCTATGCCACCCCCATCTGCAGGGAGGCAGGACCCATGCAATTGGTCCACCCCCGGCGCCTGATGGACCCATCAGGGTTTCAGAGGGAGCTGGGGGATATTCCCGTGGACCTGCTGCACGGTCCAGCGGAGGCCCTGGCTGCTGCCTAGAATAGAGAAGTGGACAGGGCCTTGGACAGGATCGCGCCTATGCGGCCTCTCTTGCCACGTCGGCCCCGACACTCCCCATGGTTTACGGAGGAGTTGAGGGTGCTGAAGAGGGTTAAGAGACGTCTAGAGCGCTGCTGGAGGAAGACACGGACCGAATCCGACCGAACACATGTTAGAGCCGCTATTAAGGCCTACATCGTGGCGATAGGGGCGGTGAAGCGTCAATACTTCTCCGCCCTTATTGCGTCTGCAGAGTGCCACCCGGCGGTCCTGTTTGGGATCACCAGGTCCCTCCTTGATAAGGGGGATGTGGTGGTTCATTTGCAGGGCTGCACGGAGGAATTTGCAGAGCACCTGCAGGATAAAATCGCTCGGATTCATTCCAAGTTGGACTCCGAGCGTGGTGCAGGGTCTGGGGAGATACCGGGGGATCGTTCTTGCCTAGTTATCTGGGAACAGTTTGATCCTGTGGTTCCTGAGGAAGTGGACAGGATCCTCCGGACTGTGAGGGCCACCACTTGTCATCTGGATCCATGCCCCTCCTGGCTGGTGAAAGCAGCCTGGGAGGTGACATGTGGTTGGATCCAGGCGATGGTTAATGCATCCTTGCAGGAGGGAGTGTTTCCAGCGCCCTTTAAAGAGGCGTTGGTGCACCCCCTCCTCAAGAAGCCCTCCCTGGATCCTACTGTACTGGACAACTTTCATCCAGTCTCCCACCTCCCCTTCTTGGGTGGTTGAGAAAGTGGTGACTTCGCAGCTCCAAAGGGTCCTGGAGGAAACGGATTATCTGGACCCTTATCAGTCAGGTTTCAGACCGGCTATGGAACGGAAACGGCATTGGTCGCACTTACGGATGATCTCTGGTGGGAGCGGGATGGTGGAAGTGTGACCATCCTTGCTCTCCTTGATCTCTCAGTGGCGTTCGATACCATTGACCACAGTATCCTATTGGGACGGCTCAGGGATATGGGGGTGGGCGGCACAGTTTTGTGCTGGTTCACCTCCTTTCTCCGGGGCCGATCCCAATGGGTGGTGATAGGGAGCGAGAGGTCCTATTCTCAGCCCCTCCTTTGTGGGGTGCCGCAGGGTTCGGCTCTCTTCGCTCCTTTTCAACATCTATATGAAACCACTGGGTGAGATCATCCATCATCATGGGATGAGGTATCATCAGTATGCTGATGATACTCAACTATATATCTCCATCCCTGGTGAGGTAAGTGATGCCGTGACCACCCTCTCGCGGTGCCTGGAGGCTGTGAGGGTCTGGATGGGGAACAACAGGCTCCAGCTGAACCCTGGCAAGACGGAGTGGCTGTGGGTTAATGGCTCCTCTGTATCCGGGACGTTGTCATCGTTGGTCCTGGATGGGGTAGCACTGCTCCAGACAGACCCAGTGCGTAATTTGGGGGTCCTCCTGGACTCACAGCTCCTGCTCGAAGAGCAGGTGGCAGCGTGGCCAGGAGGGCTTTTGCACACCTTCGGGTTGTGCACCAGTTACGCCCTTTCCTGGATCGGGATGCCCTGCGAACAGTCACTCATGCCCTTGTTATCTCCCAGATAGACTACTGCAATGCGCTCTACATGGGGCTACCCTTGAAGAGTATCCGGAAGCTTCAGCTGGTCCAGAATGCGGCTGCGCGAGCAATTTTTGGGGCCCGAAGAAGGACCCATATAACACCTTTGCTCCGTGAGCTGCATTGGGTACCGGTTTGCTTCCGGGTCCAATTCAAGGTGTTGGTTATCACCTTTAAAGCCCTACATGGCATGGGGCCAGGTTACCTGAAGGACCGCCTCGCCCCCACGATCTCAACCCATCCCACCCGATCTCACAGAGAGGGCATGCTCCGGATCCCCACGGTAAAAGAACTTCGATTAGCGGGGTCCAGAAGGTGGGCCTTCTCTGCTGCAGCCCCCGCCCTTTGGAACATCTTGCCCTCGGAGGTGAGACAGGCCCCTCACTCCAGGCCTTTCGGAGGGATTTGAAGACCTGGCTCTGCCATCTGGCCTGGGGCAGGAAGGGAGGATATCAGAAATGGGGTTGGCTGGCTCCTTAGCGGCCTGGTGTGGGCTCTATCGGCCTCTTGGATTTTTTAGCCTTTTTATCCTTCTAAGTTTGGTTTTTATAACTTTTAATTATGTATTTCTGATTTTAATTTGTTGTAAGCCGCCCAGAGTCCCCCATTGTGGGGAGATGGGCAGGGACAAGTCTATTAAAATAAATAAAATAAATACTTCAGTATGAAGGTTTTTAAAACATGGTTAGATTATGATGTTTGCCTGAAAAATAAACTGCATTCCTGTTGAACATTATGATATTGACCTTCTAGTATCCTTCTTCTTACTCCAAAAATCAGCATTTCAATGCAGGTTTATAGTGCTAGTTACAGTTAAATATTAAAGGCCTGTGCATAGTATCAGCACCTTTTGAAATTCCTAAGAAAGATATTTTACTATTTTGTTTTGAAAATACAAGAATCTACCTATCTACCTATCTATCTATCTAAACTTTACTAAATTTGAATTGAAACAAAATTAATTTTATGACATTAACTTTGCATTGTGTTTTACTACAAAATGAATTACTTTCTGATAAGTCATTTCAAGAAAAGTATAACATATAAACTTACCCCAAACTGCTCAGAAACAAATTCCATTATATTCTCTGTGTTTTCCCTCTGTTAAGTAACTATAGGATTGCAAACTTAGAAATATATCAAATAAGTAAAATTTTTGTATGCTGTTCGGTTGTTGTTAGAGATACTATAGCAATGTTGATTGAGGAGAAATGTATAATATTAATGGTTAGTAAATCTATATGTAAACCGATTACAAACAGATACTTTGATTATTGGTTGCCCATAATTTGTCATTTTACTTTGTTTTTACATAGGCTTTCTATACATATGGATGATGAACTTCGGCACATTGCTCAAAATTCACTTCAGGGCCTACTAGTTGATTTTGTGGATTGGAGAGAGGATGTACTATTTGGTTTCATAAATTTTTTGTTGCGTGAAGTGAATGATGTACATCATAGCCTCCTGGACACATCCTTAAAATTATTGTTACAGTTGCTAACACAATGGAAGCTTACAATACACACTTCTGGGAAGACAGGTGAACAGACAAAAGTCAGATCTTCAGAGGTAAGATTCTAAAAGTAAAGATAACTTTCTCTAAGCTTTTTAAAAAAATGTAATTAGAATGTCATGTATTTGTTTTGCACTGTAAGCACAATTAACTTTTTATCTTCAAGTTCATTCCACTCTCACTGATAGGCAAATGTTATTCTACTCTCACAGATAGGAAGATACCTAATTCTGTAACTAATTCTGTAGTAATCTTCAAGGATAACCTGTACTTCTACTCAATCCTTGCTGTACTGGTACACTACAACTGGGTGGTAGTAGAATATCTGTGCTGTCCTGTATCATTCTGTATTCCATCCAGTTGGAGTACTATAGTATTCACTAGTTAAAATGGATAAACCTGCTGTAGTCTCTGCCTTCTTAACATGTTGTTCCTTCATTTTATGGAATGAGAGTACCCATTTTTAGAATGAGTATGGCAGACTTTTTTTTCAGCAAGCATAGTAGCCTCCTACATTCAGAGTAATTTCAGGACAGCAAGTCCACAAGAACTTCATGTAAACTTCCAGCCTCCTTGAGAGGAACTTCTGCAAGTTTCGCCACCATACAGAAAATACAGGAAAGGTGCTTGAAGCAGCAGTTTGTGGTCAAGCTACAGCATGGTCAAGTCCTACCAACAGCTAAAGAAAACAGAAAAAGTGCTGGATAGCATGCATACACACACACACACACAGACACAAACAAACAAACAAACAAAACATGGGAGGAAACTTTTATCCCACACACATTTTTATATCTATATTATGATATGCATATGAAGGATGGTATCATAAAATATAATTAAATTTAATAATTATATATTTTAATATAATTAAATATAGTAAATGAAACTCTTGCTTCCCATGCATTGTTCATCACAGTTAACTTTACAAAAGGCTTTTATTATGTATCAATAGAACAAGAAAGGGTAACTTTGGGTCTACAATGAGAGAAGAGCATTTTCTTGGAATTTCTGTAATTTAAATAATGTTACCACAGATAAGCTTAAGAGTGAGAGAAACAGAAAAATGTCTTGTAAATAGATTATAAGCCTGTACCCTCCAATGCCCCAACAAACTGACCTTGTTTTCTTCCAGTTAATTTCTTCTGAGTTATGTGTATCTGTCCCAACCCTGCATTGGAAGTCATTGGTTAATTCAACTAATACAGAAGTGTAACAAAATTATCAGAGGAGGCTCCCTATTGAGTCTTTGCATTATTTGTTTGGATTTTGCTTCTTTCAGATCTATCCTGCTGAAATTGATTTGATTGGATAGCCTTTCTATAACAGTAATTATTTTGCAGAAAAAGAATGAGCCAGATTAGATGAAATGCATGATTTGGCAATTTATATAATTCAAAATTATTTTAAAATTTGAGAAGTATGGATGATGGGCTTTTGAAGATTGGTCTTCCCATGCTATAGTCTTACTTTAAATTTGTATCATGGGGTCACGAAGAATCGGACACGACTTAACGACTGAACAACAACAACAACTGGCATGGAAGTTAAGCTTCTCTTTTTGAGCTAATTGTGGCTTTGGATAGTAGCAGGAAGGAGATATCAGATTTTTTGTTGTGAAGATCCTATTATGGCTTTAAAAGAACATCAAATGTCAGACAGCTAACATTACTTTACATGTACTGTGCACCACAGGATAACGCTTTTGAAGAATAAGAGTGAAACATAGTTATTATTTCAGTGAATAGGGGGACATAGAAATCAATGCCTTTTTATTTCTATTTCAAATTTTACATTTAAATTATATATTTTTCTATATTAGAATATTGTGAATCCTTGATCCCTAGGATTAGAACTGGAAATATATTTGAATGAGTCAACAAATGCCTTATATTGCAGCTGATAGCAAATGGATCCAGTCATAGGACTCAGACTGAGCGAAGTTCTTATTCAAATGTTCTGCATGCTGTTGAAGGTTTTGCACTGGTATTACTCTGCAGCTTCCAAGTTGCCACACGTAAACTGGCAGTTTTGATTCTCAGAGAGGTCCGTGTTTTATTTCATGCTCTGGGACAAGCAGAGGTATGGCTTTTCTTCTTGTATCATGAATTTGATTTTCCCCAACAATGTAATTATGAAATAAAAATAGATTTTGCTTTATCAACTGAGGTTTTGTGCAGGTTTACTTAATAATTAATTCCCACCAAGGTCAGTAACCAAGAAATCCTCATAAAATTTGCTTTTAGGTTCCCCTAGTTTGCATCGCCATTCTAGATGTGAAAGTTAGTGGTCTGAGTGCCAAATTAGCCATGATAGCAAAAGATATGCAGTTATATATTTATAGTTCTAGAAGAATGAGTTGAGGTTATAGGAGGTACAGATCAGGACCACCAGGCTGGGCAAGAAGGCTAGCTATTTCCACATGCCTCACATTTCTGATAAAGGTCCGTTTCTGAAAAGCTGCTATTTAACCCCATCAGGGAAAATGTGCGGGTATCATGTGAATATCAATTCCATTGGTTATCTGAGGTATTGTATTTTAGGTTGGTTTAATCTTAATCATTTAATTTATGATTAAAGACTAAAACAAACATACAGTATTGGATAACATATCAGAGAACGATAAAACCCATTATAAACACCAAGAAATTTCTCTAACTGTTTACATTAAAGCATTGAGGTTTCCAAAATTACTAGACAGTCGAGTGTCTGATAACAAGGATAATTGCAATAAATTTGACAGTTTTTTTCTGTTGGCTTAGAGTAGGAGAGCATTCTCCTCTTCTGAGCTATGAGAGAATGAGTTAGGAGATGGATTGTTAGGTCAGCTTGTTATGCTGTGTAGAACAGGCAATGTAAAAGCACATGAAGGGATGTTTCTGTTTCTTTTTATAAGTTGGGTAGAGTCTATTTTTGCAGAGATGTTTGAAAAGTGAGAATACTAAAACTATATAGGGGCTTTGACATAGATTGTATTTTTCAAGCTTAATGAGGGAGTAAGCAAGTTTAAAAGTGACTTTCTCACTACTGGAAATCATCTTTCCTGCTTCTCATTGTCTATTTTAGCCAGCTAGCTTTTTTTTTTTTTTTTTTTTTCCAGATCCAGAAATACTGTAAAATTGGGTTTTGGACTGAGTTCATTTTTGGGGAGGGCCATTGGTATTAGAGTGTTTACTTGTATTAAGACCACATTGCCAGCTGGTCCTTCCTGATGTCAGAAGTTGTAAAAAATATTACCTGATTGCATTATTTCTTCATACAATGCAGTTAATATTTTTACAACATATGACATCAGGAAGGACCAGCTGGCAATGTGGTCTTAATACAGTGGAGATTGCTAATTCCTATTTGTTGACTATAAGAGCATGGAGATTTGCATTCCTAATTTGTATCCCTACATTAATTGTTAAGAGAGCCCAAAATATTATGTGTTCACGCCTTCGAAAATAGTAAGACCATTAGTGTACAATGACTTAAGTCATACAGAATTTTCTGATAGCATCTTCTGTTTCACAAGCAAGGACTAGTCTGAAACACAGAATGTCACATTGCTACAATTATGGCAGTACCTGGTGCGATATATATAATTGCTGAGGCTTCTGAAAGGGAGTATTTTGACAGATTTGATTGAGACATCATCAAATCACATGAGATTTAATATGCAATTACTGGCTATGGTATCTCTTTTTTACTTCTGTTAATTGCAGAGACATGGGCAAAATTTAGCAAACAAGAAAGGGCAGTTTATTTCTTTCCTTCCCAGCATTACTGGAACAGCTGGAATTCATAGGGGAAAGCTTCAATTTTTGCCAAAGTAATGTTTTCTTAAATATTCTAGCTGCTTATAATGTAATTCCAGTTGTGCTGGGAAAGTAGAGATAAGCTTCACTACTGCATTCTTGCTACAGGACACATGCCTAAGTACGTATGTGCCTGCAATTGCTAAAACTGTAGATTAAATGGTAGTGTTTTGTCCTAAAATAAGTATTTACTTATTTTTGATAATTTGAACACTTGTCAGCATGGCTAGAATATGCCTGGATTCATATATTGATGATGGTAATACCTTATTAATATAAATTGTGTCACTTTTTTCTGTATGTATTGCTACCTTCATGTGTACAGGATGATGATAGACCTATGATTGATGTTATGGACCAGCTAAGTTCTTCTATTTTAGAAAGCTTTATTCATGTGGCTGTTTCTGACTCAGTAAGTAATTTCTCATTATCCTTGATTTCTCATCATTAATATGCATGTGCCAAATAAACACTGTAGCCTGAAATGATTGTTGTATAGTTATTTTTAATTTCTAGCAGAAAATGAATACCTAATACCTAATACATTTTAACTATCAGCCCGTCCAGAGATTCCCATAGACCCAGATTCAGCTCCATTGTCTACTGGGTCTGCCCTGCTAATTTAATGGATGACCCAAATGAATGCATGCATTGCATCTTCCATTAGAACAGAATTTCTGCTTGTTGGATTAATATAAATGGGGCATATAGTAAGTTAATCAAGTAAATAAACTAAGAAACAAACAAATGCCTTGAATGGATTTTGATCAAGACAGAATGTTCTGTATCTGAATGCCGAAGAAACAAATGCATTAAATTGAGAGTCAGGAATGGAGTGATGACTCAGCAAAATGTACTATAAATTCTGACTCAGCAAAATGTACTATAAATTCTCTCCATTCCCGTAGAGAAGAGGCTTGTCATCAGACATAAGGCCTGGATATCTGGCAGAATTTTGTACCAGGAAAATATAAAAAGCAGATCAATTTCTCAGATATCATTGTTTTCATTTCTTTTCACAGACAACATTACCATTAACACACAATGTGGATTTGCAATGGCTGGTAGAATGGAACGCAGTGCTTGTTAATAGCCATTATGATGTAAAAAGCCCTTCCCATGTCTGGATATTTGCACAGTCGGTCAAAGATCCCTGGGTTCTCTGCCTGTTCAGTTTTCTTAGGCAAGAGAACTTACCAAAGCATTGTCCTACAGCTCTTAGCTATGCTTGGCCTTATGCATTTACAAGGCTACAGCTAGTGATGCCTTTGGTTGATCCAAAGTAAGTTATGTTAATATTACATTGCTAACTTGTTTTCAGAGTTAGGTTACTTTGTTAGATCTGTTTGATTACTTTTTAAATAATACATCTAACAAGAAATATGAGAATTATATATGTTTAAACATTAATTATACTTTAAGGAGTCTGTGAGATCAATTGTAAAGTGTTGCGGTTGGACTTCAAACAATTGTTTTGATATTTTTGCCTCCCACTGGTCCTGTAGATTAAAGAGTAAACTGGGCAAATCTCTTAACCTCTTGGTTTTATCTGTAGGTCAACTTTGCTGTTAGCATGTCATAGATCAAGTTACAAAGCAGTTATTAACAATTTTTCTAAAGAAACAAAGAAATTGAAAAATGTTCTGTTGCTGTACCCACTATTTGGTACATTGAAAAGTGTCTTTTATACACCAGGTCTACATAAAACACTAAGTCAAGTGATTTGTTTTGTGTTATGCTTAGTGTGTTATGGCTCACTCGGTAAAGCATGGCTAAATATCCAGAATTATAAGTGAGGCTAGTTACTGAGTTAGATGATAGGTCTATCTCGTTCAGCGTTAACCAACACACTCTCTAAGATTTCAGAATGGAATACCTCCTAGTTTGCCTTTGATTCAATCCCTTAACTGGATTTCATTTTATAACTGTGTTGAACTGAAAGTCTTATTTTCCTTCTCCTCTTCCTCATATTATTGCTATTGTAAAAACTATAGAACAAATTTTAGTAATTAATATTTGAATTTGAAAAATGTTTATTTTAAATAATATTTCCAGTAGTCCTGTGAATGCAAAGAAAACAAGTACACCCAGCACTGGGGATCATTATGTAACTTTGTGGAGAAACTATCTTATTCTCTGCTTTGGAGTAGCTAAACCCAGCATTATGAGTCCTGGACATCTGCGTGTTTCAACGCCAGAGATCATGGCTACTACACCTGATGGTACCATTAGTTATGATAATAAGGTAATACCATAGTTCAGTAAATGAATTTGCAATGTGACTAAAATGTTTAAAGATATTGTATAATTTTGCGCAGTGCCCAAAACTGTTCTTATGATATGCTGTAACCTGTAGATTTTAAAGAGGTGTTGCAATATATGTACAAAACAAATTTGTAACTGCAGGTAGTCCTGTGATGGAATGTATCTACAAGGAGGAGAGTGATGTGGGAGATCAAGGCTATCAGGAAGGAGGGGCAGCATTCCAGCAGGGGAAAGGAGGCAGAAGACAACACAGTCCACAGGGGGAGCATGAGAAGAGTAAGAGATTCAGGATAGCCACTCCCTAGAATCTCACAGGGTATACCCACTAGTTGCTGTAGTATAGATTTAGTTTGGCAAGATTCTGTCTATAAGGTATAAGCAAATAAAGGAACTCTACTTGACTGGACTGTTTCATCGTTGTTCTTGGGCTGGGCCTGACAAGTCCTCAACTTACAACTGTTTGTTCAGTGACCATTCAAAGTTACAATGGTGCTGAATGAAGGGATTTATGACTGGTCCCTGAAGTTATGGCCGTAACCACAGCAGCACCCCTGCAGTCATGTGATCAAAATTCAGGTGCTTGGCAGCTTGCCTGCACTTACAACTGCAGGGGCACTTCAACTCCCCCCAAACGCCTATCTCCCCCACCAGCTGCTGGCCATGTGAGGCTTTCTGCCCCAGGTCGCACATGGTGGTTTCTTTACAGGACCTGGGGAAGATGGCCTCATGTGACCAGCAGCTGCCTCACGAAGAGCCAGGCCAAGCATGCCTCAGCAGCAGCAGCAGCAGCAGCAGCAATAAGATGGTGAAGGTCAGCTGCGGCAGCAGAGTGCAGGGTGGCAGGGGCCTCAGAGTGCAGGGTGGCAAGGGCAACTGTGGCTGGGACTGAGCTGGGGTGGCTGTGGCTTTGCACCATGCTCCTGGGCCAGGCTCAGCTTCATGTTACGGCCCGGGCTGCTTTTTGCAGCCCCAGAGCCACAGCACGAAGCCCAGCCACAGCCTGGCCCAGCAGTGTGGAGTAAAGGGGCTTTTTGGTGCACCGCAGCTTTTATTAGATTTGGAAGGCCATCCAACTCCCAAATGACTCTAGGTGACTTACATAGTTAAAAGGGAAAAAATTAAAAGAGAAAAGGACATGTATGCCTGGACAAGATCACTCATTACAATATAAAAAAAAACACTTGCAGCTCAACAAACAACCTAACTCCAGGCTTGGCAGCAAAGCCTAGTTTTCAAAAACTTGGGGAATCGTTGTAGGATGGGAGTCAAAGGTCACTTTTGTCATCCAGTTTTGACTATTTCTTTCTTCAAAATAAATAGCCCCCAATTGAGTTTTTGTTACACTATGGCAGTATGGGTGTCATAAAACATATATTGATTGGCCTTTACCTATCTCATAATGGATAATATTCAGGTAACCATGCTTGTATTTCCTTTTTATTTTGAGTGGAAATCCTTTTGCTTCTAGCTTCATGGTCTGAGTAAAAACTTTCATAACGTTTTTAAATATTGTTAGTTTTGTGCTGTGAATAGAAATTCACAATATTCCAACAGCATTACCAACTTAATTGTACTAGTTTGGACATTTTTTTATTTTGGTACCATAGTCACAAAGACAAATGCAGAGGGTTTCCCCTCTTTATTTCTGTTGCTGCTGCTCTAAAATGTTTGGGTAGTGCTCTGCAGTAGGAAGGAAGAGTGTAACAGATCTGAATGGACTCCTCCAGAGGTGTTAACTGATCTTCTGCAGTCTTACAATTGTCCCACAGCAGTAAGAGCCATGCTTTTCTTTTTTAAATATCAGGCACTGTTGTTGATTCCATGATCCTTTTCAAGCACCTTAAAGTGTTTTGCTCAGTTCATCATTATTTCCTTGGCCAATGTATTGTTTTTATGTATTGGGTTTTGGTATTCTATGGTTTAGTCTATTGTTACCTGCCCAGAGTCCATCAGGAGTGGGGCAAGGTATAAATGTTGGAAAACAAACAAAGAATGAATGAATGAATGAATGAATGAATGAATGAATGAATGAATGGTCTTTCCCTTTGGTTTGACTACTCCTTTGTAAGCCATTTTATAGGCAGGAGAGAAGTATGAAAATATCATTCCATTTCCTTTTGGGACCATGCTTTTCCCCAATTAAATTTCTGTCCCTGGAATTCCAGGTCTCAGATGCTTGACCTTTGGTCAAAGTGGCATGCTTTCTTTTCAGAATAAGCATTTGGAGTCAAGTGAGAGATAATGAAAGAGAAAAATCACTGATAATCACTTCTGAAGTAATGGGTGGGGTTTGGAATGTCTCCATTGTTACTTGGGGCAAAGAACTTTAAATGTCCCCCCAGTACAGGCCTTTCTGTTAGATGTTCTAGTTTTGCCACCAGTTCACACAATGTTACTCTCCCCCAAGAGATACTAGAGAGCATAGTGGGAGGGTGTAGAGGTAACTCAGAAATGTATTTTCTGTAATGGGGATTTTAAAGTAGAATTATATTTAAGAGATTAAAGGAAAAACATTCAGAAGTCTTGAAGAAAAGAAAATGAGCCCTCTGCATAGTGTTATCTCTGCCCTTTTTTATCTTCAGGGTAAATGTCCAAACTCCATAGATAAAGCATGAGGATGAGTTACCAAAATCCTGTTTTCAACTGAGAATGACCCTATTGCAAAACTATATTATCAACCTCCACATACCATTCAGAAATGTCTTTCCAATCTTAGTCCTGTGAAGCTACAGTAATATCAAAGAGGAGTAAATTAGAGAATATATATCAAAGAGAAAAGGAGAAAAGTACAGGTTACACTTCTGCTGCTCAGCTACGTTTAAACATTGCTTTAATGAATGTGCCATTTATATTACTTATTTTATTTTCTTGGCTATTTTGAATATTATCCTCCCTTGCAAAATGTGCCTTTTAAAAATTTATTAGTGACAGTTTAGAACTGTGCATACTTTGTTATCCATAATTTTTCATACTTTTAATATCCATTAAAATTATTTTCATTTTATTTTTAGGCTATAGGAACTCCATCTGTTGGTGTGTTATTAAAGCAGCTAGTGCCTTTGATGAGACTTGAAAGCATAGAAATCACTGAATCACTTGTACTAGGCTTTGGAAGAACTAATTCTCTTGTTTTCAGGTATTTGTATGGCATGAGTTGTTTGTGGTCCAATTTTGCTTTAGGGTTAAATGTATTAAAATGTATTATTTTTTTGAAGACTGATTTAAACAGAAGACAACTCTAAGCTGTATAACCGCCTTGATAATAAATTTTGAAGCATTAATGCATGAGGCATTCTGTTTACCAAATAATATGCAGAACAGTAAAAAAGTACAATTGTTTTATTGCATGGTAATTATAATTAATATTTTAATTATTTTTTTCTTAGCTATTTTGCTATTTATTATATTTTTGCAGGAGCTTCAAATAATATTTCAGACTATAGTGGGAGGACACTTGAAATAGGATACCCTTCATATTGTTGATAGGCTGCAAAAAAAACAAACAAACACCAGAACAGGAGAGGGGGCTGCTGTAATTTTCTTCTAAAAGTGTTGGTTGCTCTTAGATTGAAATAAATATACAAAAGCCTGTATGAACTGTTTTATGGAGAACAGAAATGTTGGTGTCCATGTGCAAACTTTAATCTGCTTTTAAATACACAGTGTTCTGTATAAGTGTGGTCCTTTACAGCATTTTAGTGTCTGCATGAAAAAGAACACATCTGAAACTGCAGATCTGAAGCTCACCTTTTGATACACACACATACATACACATACATGATTTTATTAAAAGTTTGAAAAAGTAAGATAAAAACTAATACAAACTAATACAAAGAAGGAAGAAAAAAGAAAAAGAAAGAAATCAAAGAGAAAGCTAAAAGTGCAAGAAAAGAAAAAAAGAAAAAGAAAAACAGAAAAGAAAGAAAAAAGATACAAAGAAGTGGCTTCCAACCTTCTTTACAGCAGTTATAAGTACAATTATAAATTTACGTCTTTCTCTAAAGTTACAAAATAACTCTCTTCTTTCTATAATCGATCCTGTCTAATCATCAGAAACATAAATCATATGTTCATTTTTTTCTGTTTCATGCAAAAAGTCTATAAGGGGTTTCCAGTCAGCAATAAATGTAGATATTGTCTTTTCTCTGATCAAAAACATCAATTTGGCCATCTCAGCAAGTTCCATCATCTTCATCAACCATTCCTTCATTGTACATATTGCCAAATCTTTCCATCTTTGTGCATGTAATAATCTTTCTGTAGTTATCATATACAAAAAGAAAGTTCCATGATTTTTTTCCAACTGTCCATCAATCCCAAAAGAAAGACCACTGGTCTTAATTGTGTATTGATCTTTAAAATCCTCTGAATCACTGTATGTATTTGAATACAAAATTTTCTAGCTTTTTTACACATCCACCAAGCATGATAAAATGTCCCTTCTTGTTGTTCACATTTTGAAGCCCCTTTATACATTCTAGACAATTTTTCTGGTGACATATACCAACACACACATATACACACACACATATATGTGTGTGTGTATGTATGTATATATATATATTCTCTTTAAGATTATTACATAGTGTAAATTTCAATCCTTTCAACCACACATTTTCCCATTGTTCCATCTGTATATTATAACCAAAATTTTTAGCCCACTTTATCATACTTTTTTTTACTTGTTCTTCTTCTGTTTCAAATCTCAATAAAAGTTTATACATTTTAGCAATTACATGTTCATCATCTGTACACAATTCTATTTCAAACTCATTCTTACAATGTTCAAAACCATAAACTCTTTTGTCTACTTCAAACATTCCTAATAACTGTAGATAAGAAAACCATTGGCAAGTATGTCCCTCTGCCACCAGTTCTTCTCTTGATTTTATTTTGTATTCCCTTTGACAAAATTGTAGTATCTCACAATAAGTTGGCCATTTGTGTTTGTCTATTATTTCTTGTCTATAAAATGCTTCTTGTGCTGAGAGCCACAAAGATGTTTTTGGGCACAACCTGGATTTATATCTATTCCATATTCTCAATATGGCACATCTAACATAATGATTTTTAAAATCCACATTAACCTTGACTTTATCATACCACAGATACCCATGCCACCCAAATATCAGGTCATGACCTTCTAACTCCAAAAGCCTTCTATTTCTCAGCAGCACCCACTCTTTCATCCAAACCAAACAACAAGCTGCAAAATACAGTTTCAAATCAGGTAAACCCAATCCTCCTCTTTCCTTTGCATCTTGTAACACCTTATATTTAACTTGTGTTTTTCCCCCTGCCACACAGATATATTCTTTTGCCACTGTTTAAATGGTGCATCAGTTGTCAAACCAAATATTGTCTGAAACAAAAACATCATTCTAGGCAAAACATTCATTTTATCACAGAAATTCTCCCCAGCAATGACAATTGTTGGTTTCTCCCATCTTAACATGTACTTTTAAAATTCATTCTATGTCTTAACATAGTTATTTTGAAATAATATACAATTCATATTTGTCATAGTGTTACCCAGATATTTTACTTTCTTCTCAATCTTAGTACCCGTTTTATTCATCAATTCTGTTTTATCTTCTATTTTCATGTTTTTTGTTAACATCTTTGTCTTATGTTTGTTGATCTTAAAACCTGCTAATGCACCAAATCTTTTAGTTTTCCCATTAATGTTTCAATTCCCTTTAAAGGATCTTCCAAAACTAACACCAAGTCACCTGCAAAAACCCTTAACTTGTAAGTTTCTTTTTAAATCTTTACTCCCACAATTCTCTCATCTTATATCTCTATTCAGTATTTCAAAAACCAAAATAAGTGAGAGAGGAGACAGTGGGCATCCCTGTCTTGTTCCTTTTTGTATCCCACAAGGATTTGTTAGATCTCCATTAACAATTATTTGTGCTTTCTGTAAAGTATAACTTGATCTTACCCATTTTATAAAGTTCTCTCCAAACTTCATGTCTTCCAAAACTTTGAACAAGAAAGACCACTTCAAATTGTCAAAGGCCTTCTCTGCATCTAAGAAAATCAATGCAGCTTGTTTTTCATTATATTGCTCCAAATATTCCAAAATCTCCAACACATTTCTAAGATTGTCCTCTAACTGTCTTTTAGATAAAAACCCACATTGATCCTCATGAATAAATTCTTGCAAAATTATTTTCAGTCTATCAACCAGAATTGTTGTAAACAACTTGTAGTAATTATTCAATAATGATATTGGCCTATAGTATCTGAAGCTCACCTTTAAGCACTGTGGTATTAGAGTAAACTAGTCTTTGGTATAATTACTGTGAGGGCAGGCATGGTAGCTACCTTGGGGCCTGCAAACACAAACAGCTCTAGATGGTCTGTCCGTCCTTTTAAAAAAAATCTGCTCTTAGTCTGCTGCAGGGCTGGCATGCACCCAGGGTCATTTATGGGTGGAACAGCAGGTAGAAGTAGGATGTAGGTGATTGTGGTGACCACAAGGTAACAGTAAAGAGAAATGGAAACCTGTAACTCTTTTCTACCATCTAGTGGTTGTCTGAATTTGGTAGCCTTAGAAAATTTCTCATGCTGCTTTGCCCTGAAAAAGTGTTGTGAGCCACTGCTGCTGCCATTTCTCCCTGAGAGTGGCTTGTATGTGCAAGTTCTGGGGCAGCACACTAGGTCTGCTTTCTCAAATGACACTACTGGCTCTGTAACTGATGACTAAGGTTGGGGTGGAGTTCCATTCCAAGAGGTTTGGCTTGGGCCAGGACACTCTACTTCTACTTTTCAGTCAGTGACAGTGAATCCTTTAATCTTGTCATCAGATCATCATTAGCACAATAATGGCTTCTGCCCAAATGTATTATTTGTGTCTGAATATCAAGCCATGTACTGAGACCTGCATATACAGTACAATCTTTGCCCAAGTTCTTTTGGAACTACTATTCTCTGTGAGCAGAGATGATGTAGTTAGGCTTACTCTTTTATATGTCAGAAGCCTAGGGCTTCTGGGGAAGAAATGGCAGACTGAAGACAGCTCCTCAAAAAGCAGAGCTGACAACCGCAGCGTAATGGAGAGCCGATGAGTAGACTGGCTTTTTAATAATTTCTTTCTGGACAAGGAGAGGACTTGAGATCGTCCACAAGTGCTCAAGACAGCTGTTCCTTGCAAGGAGAATGTAAGGTGGGTTTAGAGCTCTGGGGGATGAGAGAACAGCCATCTTGCTCAAACCATGATTGGTGCCTTTATAGGGACACTAAGTTTGCATACTTCCTTTTCTAATCATTTTTGGAAATTGCTTGTTAACTGCTTTTCAGCTATTAGGAACTTTTGGATCAATACGTTTTATAGCACTGGGTGAGTTTCCTTCAATCCTTAGCGAAAGAAGTTTTAACTACAAGTTTAAGAACTTTTTAAAAAATGGGAATAAACAGCAAAAGGGTGATTAAAACTTTGATTTTAGAAAGTTACAAGCAGACTAAGGGTCCAGATAAATTTGAAATAAGATTTTGGAATTAATTATAAAGAATCCTTCCAGTAGGAAAATGCTTTTGTTTTGAATTTTTAAAGAAAAATCATAATAAAATAAGACTTTAAACATTGGACACTAGAGGGAACTAAAGATTACAATTAAAGGAGAAGAACTCTCAAACTCGACTTACAATTACAGAATGAAGCAAAATATTTTAACATTGGACATATCGAAGGATATTTTTGAACAATGGATTCAGAAGTTAATTTTAATAATGCCTGCCTCTATAGATAGACTGTGTTTAAAAGATGTTATGGAAGAAGAACAAGTTCTTCTTGACAAGACTGAGACTAAGTTGAAAGTGGATTTTAAAATGACAGGCTACAAGAATAATATGGAAAAAGACGTTACACTGGAAATACAAAAGAATCCGGCTGATGTCTTAATAATTAAAAAGGATATACAAACAACAAACCAAGATACTGATCGGGATAATTTTCCTATATTGGATTTACAAAAGAGGCTTGTTAAAGTTTTGAAGAATTTTGTGAGAAGGGACAAAGAAAAAATGTAAAGAAATCAAGCTCTACAACATTATTTGAATGGACTAAAGATTGTTAGTAGTAAAAGGAAGGAATATAAAGTTGGTTTATTTGATCAAGGTTAAAATAGATATGTTGTTACCTCTGGTAACCCTTAATGGACTTTTGCTGACATCAGGACTGAAATGATGATGCTTTATGGATTTGTTTATAGATAAGAGATGGGATATGGGAAGAAGAGATCATTTGTTGTATTTTAAGAGAAGGTGATAAGTTACTAAAATTGTTTATAGTTGTGATGAAGGGGGAAATCACTTCTTTATATGTTTGTTTTATTTTTCTTTACTATATTCTTATTTTTTCTTTTCTATTTCTCTTTCTCTTTTTTCTTTTTTGCACCTTCTATTTTTTCTTTTTTTCTTTTTTTTCTTTTTTAGTTTGTATTTGTTTTTACCATTGTAATTGTAATTTTAATAAAATTAGTATTAAAAAAAGATATGTCAGAAGCCTAGGCCACAGGCACAGATTCCCCAGTGTTTAACTGGGGTTTGTTGGCCTCATCTATTAGCTAAATTTTTAAGTTTTACCACCCTATAGTCTTCTGTTCAGGAGATCTGTATCAGAAGCTCCACTCTCCACCTAAAACAGATTATTCCTGTTTTTAATATCTCAATCCTTTTGATGTGCCATTGATACATATATCATCAGATGGTGATTGATCTGTTTTTTTATGGAAGCATTCAAGAATTCACTGTCTGTTCTGGCCATTTATTCACCAGAAAATTAAAATTCATTTGGGGGAAGAATATGTACAATCATACATATTACAACTACAGTGTATTTAATTTATAAAGAACTTTATTTGAAAAATATTTTATTTTTAATCTAGGGAATTAGTGGAAGAACTTCACCCTCTAATGAAGGAAGCATTAGAGAGAAGACCAGAGGTTGGTGATATAATTAAGCTGTAAATATTTAACAGAAAACGCATACATATTAGGAGCTACAATTAATTAATTCATCCATTTTGGACAAATAGTGTTAAATAAATAGATTTTTATAAAACTTACTATCTCTAAGACATCTAAAAGCTGTGTGGATAGTAATCAGTTAAAAAGGAGAATAATTACAACGTAAAGCATTTAAATTGTCACAATTAAAGCATTGCTACAAAGAAGAAAGGAATATTGCCTATGAAAAATGTTACTGATTTGAAATTTGGAAGCTGGTGGTGATCAGACACTCTTGGGAGATCTCTTGACTTTCAGGGATGTCTGATTTCCAGTTGTTTGACAATAGCAATTATGTGTGGGAGGAAGGTATGCAGTGGTTGGAATGTCCACATCTCTCTCTTCCTGTCTCTTCATCCTTCCCCCTTAAAATTAGACAAACCAGCTTTTTATAAAGTGTGTAGCTATAACACTATGTGCGGCAGCATCAAAGAAGAAGTCAGAAAGAGAAATGATGCTGAAAGAGAGCTGATAGCAGCAGTAGAAAGAAGTGCACCAAGGACCAAGTATGGTAACTGACAAAACAAGCAAAGCCTTGGCAGTTAGAGTGGGGTGGTATTAAGTGCTACAGAGCCCCTGAGAAGACATTGACTAGGCCTTTTGAATGGCTTAGGTGTTGGCAGATAGTCCAGATGCTGGCATCTAAAAACAGTCTCAAAGGCCATTTAAAGGCAACAGCAGCCTCCTAGGAGCAACAACCTAGGAGATTAACAGTTTATATGTAAGTGCTAGTTTCTCTTTCTCTGTTGGTTCATAACTGAGGCTTTTATTTTCTCTTGTGTAAATCCTTCAGTACGGGTTTTTTTAGTAGCCAGATAGACAGTTTTATAGGATCTCCCCAATTGGGTGTGTCACTGCCAGTTCTCTGAAGAACCATATGATGAAAGAAAAAGAGCAGAAATCTCAGCAGGACTCAGAATTAGATTGAAGGAGTTATTGGGGAATGGAAGTGAAGTCTCACTGGTGCAAGAACCGTCCAGAGTTATTTATCTGCTAGAGATTTCTCAGCTTTTAGGGGTGAAATTGTTCTCCCCCACACAAGACATCTCCAGGACAAGACTTCCTGGAGCATAGGTTGATCTGGATTGTGACAGGTAACCCATGTGTGTACATAATCATACCTGACTCCAACTCTCTACTTTAGTTCTATAAATGCCATAATTGAATATCTAGAGCTTCAATATTTTTGCTTGTCTAATTCAGATTACCCAGAGATTTACCAGAAGGTCCCATATACTTTCTCTCTATTCTTGATCTAGAAATTGACAGTGAGTAGATCCTAGTGGGAGCATACATGCACTATTTCAGAACCTAAATGAAGCTTACACGTTGTTGTTGTTGTTTTTGGCTCAAGTTTTTCTTTTCCTGTCTGTCTTGCTGTAGTTAAGCAAAGAGGTTAATCCAAGTAGCCTGAAACCAAATAATTAATATATTATTATCCATCAAAAGAATAATAACTGTATATTTATAAAATTATAAATAAGTTATAAAATACAGTTAGGACTACCAGTGGAAAGGAAGCAGAAGTTTCTCTGATTTCAAGGACCAATATTATTTCTTTCTTTCAAACACTTTTTTCCTGAAATTAATTAACATCTTCGGTGTTAAAAAGTTCAGACTATTTGAAAATTGCGAGCATATCTTTAAAAGTGATTCTGAACTCCTACTCAGTTAGGTTTTATTTTTAAGACCAACATGCATGGAGTAGATGTAACTAATATTGCCCTGTTTTTCTGCAATACAGAATAAGAAACGTCGTGAGCGCCGAGATCTGTTGCGATTACAGCTGTTGCGAATTTTTGAATTACTTGCTGATGCTGGTGTGATAAGTGATAGGTAGGATACTGCTTTTCAAATAGAAGAAAACCCTGTGATAGTGCCAATTATTTTTCTGATCACAGTCATTTCTTAAATCATTGTTAAAATAACTTTTTCCAATCCAGCTGCTAGTAGATAGTCTCCTTTTTAATTCTCGGTAACAGTTTTGACTGTTATAAATTGTAGTCTGTCTTGCATACTTGTGGTTTCCTCTGGATGATTCCTTAATCCATGCTGTTTTTCTTTGTTACAGTACAAATGGTGCCTTGGAACGAGATACTTTAGCACTGGGAGCATTGTTCTTAGAATATGTTGACCTAACTCGCATGTTGTTGGAAGCTGAAAATGACAAAGAAGTTGAAATTCTCAAGGACATGAGAGCCCATTTTAGTGCAATGCTTGCTAACTTGATTCAGTGTGTGCCAGGTATGGTGATGCAATAATTATATACATTTCAGAATCACAAAGATGTAAAGAGAGGTTAGTAGTTGACAAAAGCAATGACAAGGATTGTTGGGTGCAGAAGAAGAAAATGCTCCATATAGTTGGTGGGAAGAAGGGAAAGAAGGCATTAAGTAGAAGCACAATTTAGATGAATCTAAATGGAACCATTTCTAGAGTAATAATAGTGTAATCGTGTTAGAACTTACAGCAAAAGTAATGGCTTTCAAATTTATTATGGCATAAATTTCATGAATTATATTTGATGCATGAAATGTTATCCTGAGTTCCTTATTTAGTATCAATAGTATGGTGTGTGAGTTGGTCACTGTGTAGTTATCACTGTCAGTATTTTGTTCATTTCATTTCTATCTGACCTCCAGTGACAACCCTTCCTCTGTGTGTCTATATTGTGCTTACTACTTGAGATAAATTATTTAATTATTTATTATTAATTTATTGTATTTCTATCCTGTCTTTCCTCTGGGAGATGAACAGAGTGCACATAGGGGTGCAAAGCACAACCCTATGAAGTTGTTTGGGCTGAGAGAAAGTAACCAGCCCCAAATCACTCAGTGAGTTCTGTGCCAAATTGGGACTTTAATGTGGATTTCCCATATTGAAGTCCAGTTTGTGGACTGAGTTGACAGGAGTCCATGAAAACATATGCATAAATGCATACATCTTAAAGTGTCATAATGCTTACTATTAAATGCAATAAGGAAAAAATGCAAAAAAGAAAGCGCAAGTAATCGATGAAGAAAAGGTAGACCACATGCAATTGTATTAAACCTGCTTTATCTGTCAAACTATTTGTTGTATTGTTCTAATCCTAATTGTATTGTGGACATATACTATAAGGGTTAGTAGTCATCTGAATTATGAAGATCACTGTTGTAAGTCAGCAAGGTCTCAGGGCTACATGAGTCAGATTATTTGCTTTTGAGTTCTGTCCTTTTTCAATGAATGAACTTGAAAGTCTGCTTTACAAATTTCTGTCTTAAAGAACATTGTCATATATGTTTAGTATATATGTGTACATTTTACTGTTGTGGATGCATTGACAACCTAACATAAGTTATCATTTGGTGCCTGCTCATAGCTTTCTTACTGATTTCTAATTTGTGTAGAAAATCTGATATATGAAGTTTCTTTGGTTTGTGTTTTTGTGGTCCAAACTTATTAATGGTTGTGGCTGCCAATTGGTTATTGTAGGTACAGCCAAGGAATATTAGCTTTCATCTCCAGAAAACTAACATCCATGAAGTAGTATGATAATTAATTTTTCTTTTATAGCAGGAGCTTAATTTACATATGGTTATATGCCTTGTATGTTGAAAGATTTCTTTGAAGATTGAGTATATTTCATTGCTTGAATTAGCCTAGAAGCCTTTAGCTTAATCAGGCATAATCTAAAGACTTCTGTGTTTTCTGAAAATTTCCATTAAATCAGTCTCTTGCTTTCAAAGCATTAAATCCAGCTGTGCCAAATGCTGGATAGGCTTCAATACATGGAATTTTCTTAGTATTAACAAAGGATTTTCTGTTTTCATTCATTACAAAATTGTGTGTGTGTGTGTGTAGAGAGAGAGAGACAGAGAAAGGGGGAGAGAATGGGAGCAAGCAAGAGAGATTAAAATAGCTCTTAGGTTTTTTTAGATTCAGTATAACGTTTAGAATATCCATAGCCCTATTGTAAAACTGAACATTAAGGCTTTTGAATAACCTAGTAAACATCTTGGAATGCATCTTTTCACTCTGTTTGGCATCTGCATGCAGCATTTCAGTTTGGAATAAAGGACCTACATGTGTAATATGCAATGCGCGTTGGTCCCATCCACACTGTGCATCTCAAAATTGGAAGATACCTATGATGTAAATATGGCCATTCAGTAATATTTAGCATTTGTATCAGACTTTCAAGAGATTCAAAACTCTTCAGATGCACGATCTCTATGGTTCTTAAATTTTGCCATACTGTGATCCCTTGAAATGATAAATGAATTTGTGTGACTGCCCCATGAATAAAACAAATTATTTCACTGGGGTTAGGGTTAATCTGGTACAAATGGGTTGGCCACATAGGATTCCTTATTGAGAATCTGAGAGATCCATCGTTGTTTCTGAGCAAATCTCTTTCTCTCACAAAGTGTATTGTATGGAATGTGTATACTTATTTACCTAAAAATAAATTGCTTTTTTTGTTAAATCATTTAGCTTTAAAAGAGAGGGTTGCCTTATACCTGTGACCATAATCATAGACAGATAATTCTTCATTTTTACCTGGGATAATCTTAAATTCAAGGTTATTTCCTTTCCAGTAAATATATAGTTGCTGAATGTAATTAGTGTGTTTTAGGAATCATTCCTTAGCTACACAGTTTTGCATCAGATTTATGTTTGAGTTTTCTTTGGCTAATTAATCAGTACAGATAATTTTATTTTATTTTTTATTCACTCAGTTCATCACAGGAGATTTCTTTTCCCTCAGCAAAGCTTGAGGCACCACCTCTTCATCTTGTTTAGTCAATGGGCTGGACCTTTCAGTATTATGTTTACACCACTGGATCGTTATAGTGATAGAAATCATCAGATTACAAGATACCAGTATTGCGCTTTAAAGGTACATCATGATTCCTTCCATTGCATATAAATCTTTAGCAAATTAAATTATTTTAAATTTAGAAATGAAAAAAAGTAGACAAGTGAAATTTGACATAATTTTCCAAAAAGAACACATTATTTGGTGTACCTTTGTGGTCTGTTTTTTTTCTGAATCTTCGATCTATAATTTGAAAAATGATTACTAAATATTTTTAATATTTCAGTTAAGGCTTACTTGGAAATACAAAACTGACCGTGTTTATTCATACTTAACTGGATCAGGGGGAAGGTAGTTAATATGAGGAGAGAACACCAAAAAATGTTCCTGGAGTATTAAATTAAACCCAGAACTACCTAATCATTCAAGAATTACACTAGCTTCATCACACAATACACTTAACTTAGTGTAATACTTAACCCAATGTAACCCAGTCATCCACTGAATAGTCAGCTCTCCTTACTGGTGGTTCTGGCAGCCCACAAAGTGTACTAACTGGGTTAGAAAACACAATTTGGGGAATACAGAGTATCTGCATGCTTTGTCCAGGAAGCCCTTGGTATCTCAGGAAGCCTTGCACCAGAAGAGTACTTTCAAGAATGGCATCCCTATCCATTCTCTACTATCCAGGAAGGTAATGACAGGTATGATTGAGTCATTGTAGCATTTGGGAGATGTGTTTTACGCACACATGACTGACAGGATGGAGCCTACATGATTCTATAGTATTGTTACCAACACTGTTTTATATTTGTTACTTGATTTGTTGCCTTTTATTTAGAATTTGAAATACCTTGCAATAAACAATTTACCTCTTTTTTTTTTTTTTTAATTAGGCCATGTCAGCTGTACTGTGCTGTGGCCCAGTGTTTGACAATGTGGGCCTTTCCCCTGATGGCTATCTTTATAAATGGCTTGATAATATTCTAGCTTGCCAAGACTTACGGGTGAGTAACTCAGCAATGTTTCTTACTTTTAAATGTATTGAATGTGATTTTTATTGCATGTGGTTTACTCTATGGCTGATTTATTGTGACTCCAGTGGAATCTGCTTAGTCTCCCGACTGTGGTACAAGGAGTGTAATTTGTTTTTTATTAGAGGGCGACACTCTGTGAACTATGAAGGCAAGGACTAAACTAAATTTGAGAGAAGGCAGGGTATCTTGAGCTCCCAAAGACTCATGTTATGCACCTTTGTTGTAGCAGAACGAGCACAAAATGTTCTAGTGTCATTATTCCACCACAGATGCAATAATGAAAGCATCTGTTTCCTTTTCAAGATACATAATTTGGTGTGATGTATTAATCCGAATTTCTGTTTTGAAAGACTCTAGGCATTTTAATGGTCTACAGATCAACAAGGTTAAGAGCAGCATGATCTCAATTTCTTTGCATTTATGTTTGAAGTCTTTCCACCAACTAGATTGCAGGCACTCTGAAAGGCAAATGGAAAAGGACCTTCTTACTGAAATAGCTGCTTGTGAATCATATCAGTGTGAATGGGTTGGTATTCAGAAGACAGTTAAAAATGGCAGTAGTCTTAAGGAGAAATAGGCCCATGCTGGATCTTGGCCATATTTAAAGTGCTGAACTAGTTTCAGGATTCCCTCACAGTAATTTAACACTGGAATAACTGTATATATAATTTAATGAACAAATTAAATGATTTTCACTGATTGTTCCTAATGGCTTACATTTTCAAATTTTAGGCTTGGGAAAAAATGGAATATTTTGGAAGAGGCTAGGGTAGAACTAAATGGAGAAAGAAGGCATGAAAATTTAGCTAACTGAATTTAGCTAGCTACCAAGATTTTTTTTGTTTTGTTTTTTTGGTGCTGTCGAGTCAGTGTTGACTCCTGGCAACTGCCTGGACAAGTTGCTGCAGTTTTCTTGGCAAGGTTTTTTGGAAGTAGCTTGCCATTACCTGCTTCCTAGGGCTGAGAGAGAGTGACTGGGTAAAGGTCTAGTCATGCCTAAAGCAGGACTAACTCACGATCTTCTGGTTTCTAGCTTGGTGCCTTAACCACTACACCAAACTAGTGGCTCTGTTAGCAAGATTGGAGAAGTGCAAAAACTTCAAATTCACAGGAAGGTATGCCAGATACTTATGGCACTGATAAACTAAGGGAAGAGTCCTAGGTTTTCATACTTTTCTGCATAATTGAAAGCTCTAAATATTTGAGGAAATGGAAACTCTCCTCTCTACTCCTATTACTTCATGAAGGCTAAATGCATAAAGCAAATTTATACCAGTTTGGTTCCTTCATTGTATCAGTGGTTTTATACCCCTTTCAAGCATTCATTAGCTAGTACAGAAAGTTTGACCACTGGACAAAGTTAGCTTGTATTTCTAAAGACCTATAATGTCTCTGTTAATATGTTCCAACACAGAAAATAACCATTTTTTTGTTTTTAAGAACATCTGAAAAGAAAGATTTGCATCAAAGGAAAAGGCATCAACAAATAGTAAAAAAATTGCAAAAAATTAAAGGGAAACATTTTAAGGAAACAAAACAATGTTTAAAAAAATCATAACTCTTAAAGTGGTGACCTCCAATCAAATTTCGATGGCAATAATGGAGGTGCTACAAAATGGCTAAGCAGAGGTCATGTGTTGTCTCTGACCTACCCAATCTTGCCTCTTAATGTCATAGCACCCAAAGTTTGGCAAACATGCAAAGCAGAATATTGATCTTGATAAGCCTCAGTTTGATTCTTTATGGTCAAATATTGATGTAAAACACTGTTACTGTTGCTTTAAAACACCTTGCCATTCTCTGTGTGTTCAGGTTCATCAGCTTGGCTGTGAAGTTGTTGTCTTGTTGCTGGAGTTGAATCCTGACCAAATCAACCTCTTTAATTGGGCTATAGACCGATGTTATACTGGATCCTATCAACTTGCTTCAGGATGCTTCAAAGCCATTGCAACTGTGTGTGGAAGCAGGTATCAACAATAAGCAAAGCAGAAAAAATATTCCTACAAGTGAATCAGGATCAGTGTAAAAGAAAAAAAATTAAATTACCCTAGGGCTTTTGAAAAGGGTAGACTTAAATTATATGTTCATGTTTTGATAGGAATAGACACGCGTGCTTGCATGCATGCATGCCTATCAAAATAGTCCCTTTTAGGCTAAGCAACTTTATAAAGAAAAGAAGTAAGAAGTAAAAGTCAAGAGATAATAAAAAGAAAAGGTAACATAGCTAAAACTAGTTAACACCACCATCTATATACCTCTCTATACTTTCATGTTCTTGTTTCCACCACATCCATACACCACTTTATAAATTGTCTTCTCCTCTTTAAACTTCTCACCTCTCTTTTCTTCAGAATCTCATCAGCTTCATCCAACTATGACTATATCAGTCTTCCCCTTCCTCTTGACCCCTTCACTATTACGTAATATATTTGTTTTGCACTTTAATCCTCGTTAGATTATTGCGACCATTATCACCTCAGTATATTTCTTTCATGCTAGTCACTCACTTTTGTATTCAATTCACATTCATTCAACACCACTTATTATTGGCCTTATCTCTTGTTTTACCACACACACACACAAACACAATGCTTTAATAGCCAGTTCCCAGTACATTCAACTCACTCTCATATTTCTCCTGATGCAGCAAAGTCTAACTTCCATATAATGAAGCTGGCAGAAGAACACTCTTATACACATCCAGTTTTGCTTCTTTCAGTAAACGTTTGTTCCTTGCAACAGACCATACATGTAACCTGTAACTTCTGTGCCAGCACTTGCACATCTCAAATTTCTCTGGCCATTTCTCATCTTTAACAAATATTCCATCAAGATATATAAATTCATCTACTCACTTTTAATTTTTCACAATTTATAACTTAAAATCATCAAGCACAATTAGCTAATTTTTATACATTAAATTTTGAATCCTTGTTGCATCATATATCCTGGAAATCATTCAGATTTTAAGACAACAACATGGCATCATCTGCATACAAAAATGCACATACATTGATAACCCCAACACCTCTAACATCACTTCAAGCTTTCCTTATATATTTATCCATAAATGTGTTAAACAACCAAGGGGGTATCACACATTCTTGTATTACTCCCTACTCAATGTTAAAAAAAATTGCTCAGCTTTCCATTTGTTTTCACAAATACACTTACATTGTATACTGCATTAAGCAACAAATTCAACATCATATTCATGGAAACGGGCCATAATTCAAGCCTACTCACTTTACCATTACTCCTTTTACCTTCCAGGTTGCAGTCATCCATATGGTATAGTTTTCTCCAGATAGGACCATAGCTGTTGATCTCCAGTGCCCATCATGGCTTTGGTTAACCTATGCATCCATTCCTAAAACCAAAGATGCCAAAATGATGCACACTGTGATGTGACAACACAATATCCACCCTTTTGTACTTGTATTGCAGTGTCACATGAAAGTACATAAGGGGCAGAGTTTGCTTCACAATGTTGGAATGCATGATTTGTCAGTTGACCTCCAGTGGATGCCTACATTGATCAATAAGGCTTGTGCCTAATGCTTTTCAGTAAAAGAAGGTGTACCCTACATTATCTGCCTTAGTTGTTCTCATGCCATATGCAGATTCCCTCCTAATGGTAAGGAGAATTTCTGGCCAATTGGGTATATTTAGGCTACTGTGCAAGAAGGGTAACCAAAACTGAGTTTCACTCCAAGCACACTCACTTTTATACTCTGTGCAAACCAGGATCTATATAGAGACTACCTTGCAAGCTTACCTCTGTTTGCACTGATCCAGCTGGCAAGTAGTATAGTGATACCCGCTCAAGAACAGACAAATAATTTTATCCAAATAAAATAATTTTCGAGGAACCTGGACTTATGATTTCTTTTGTTCCACAAAATTATCTGGCTCCTTAAAGTTTCCAATGGAATATTTTTCTTGTTATATAAACACTTTAAAAATAAATTCTCAGGAATGTCACTAATCACAAGAAGCAACCAAAATCTAAATATGATAGCAATGGAGTTTGTGAAAGGAAGGCATTTTCCCATATTTATCTTAAGGGGTTTTAACATTCTTTGTATTTCTGTTTGTTCTGCATCAGCTTGTTTAGGCTGAAAAAATATAAAAATGGAATGCCTGTTGTTGGATACCTAATCTATCACTTCTTTGTTAAAATGACTGACTTGATTGCTTTGCTTTAAGCTAATGTTGGAAGAAAGCTAATAGTTATGTATATTCTCAAGATACTGAGTCAAACGCAGAAGATGTAGCATTATAAATAGCAGTATTAGTAATTTAGGTGGAGTATATGCCCAAGGTTTCAAGCTCTGTGCTGTGGTGCCCCAGGATGCTGTAATGAACTCATTGAAGTGCTGTGAGATATTTTAAGTTTTCACAGAAAACACAGCAACTTCTGTGGACACAGCACAAACTACTACCCTTGGGTGCCATGAAAAAAATCACTGCGACACTAAGGGTGCCAGGAACCAAGAATGTTTGGGAACCTCTAGTGTATGCATTGGTAAATATATTGTTTCCCTATAACTGGGAATTATTTGCCGTCTAGAACTGCCTTTTGAAAAAGAGGTAGACTTCATTCTCATTACGTTTGATATAATTCATTGTTTTTATAACTTAGGTTATTGATCTTGTTGCCTTGAGTATATTTTTGTGGAAAGCAATTGAGAATGTTTATTTAAACTTAAAAATCTCAGACAATCACTTTTGTTTGCTATTTCAGGAACTACCCTTTTGATATTGTGACTCTTTTAAATCTAGTCTTGTTTAAAGCATCTGACACCAGCAGAGAGATTTATGAAATTTCCATGCAACTCATGCAGGCATGTATGAAATATTTTTTTTAAATCTTATAAACCATATGGAAAAGTAAACAACTATATAGCTTGCTTTACATTCAACAGTAAATTACATATTTCCTGTTTTAATGCAGAACAAGTTAAGGAAGACAACTGGTGGATTTCTCTGGCTTCATGTCTTCTCCCAAGTGTTATCTGCTAATGGGAAAACAACCACCAGTCACTCTCTCTGTTTTTTAAACCCACTTCTAGTATACTTTCAAAAGAGCGCTAAACTCATGTTTTTAAGGAGTCCACTTAAGACCAGCAAGCACTATGAAAAGTGCAATCAGGCATTAGAAAGACAGATGTCTCTGCAGAAGTCAGAAAACCAATGTCTCCTGCAGTTCTGGTCCAAATGGCCATAGAGGGCAGATTCCCACAACTAGAGGGGAGGGTGCATGCCTGCAGTAGCCTCAGGTGGCCAATAAGAGCTGGACAGTTCCACCACTGACTGTGACAGCAACCACATCATCCATCAAGCATACTAGATTGAGTCCATGACAAAAATTTTGTTAGGTCTAGAACAGCTAAAGATGAGTTGAAGCTGCCACAGCTGTGGGCTTGAAATAAGATCAAGATTATGCCATGTGGAAATGGCATTACAGAACCATTACTAGGGCACATTGATGCCAGGGCTAGAGACAAGTGAGGATGAGGCCTGGGTCCTCCCTTCTCTTGAAAATAAATGTCAGTGTTCCTTGGAGGAAGAAATGCATTCTTGTCCTTGCATTTGAAAGTTGTTTTATATAGCTTGTCTGTACAGTAATTTCATAAAAATCTTCCTTTTAAAACATTAAAAATTATTTGGGGGAATAAAGGCTAGGTAGCAAGATATGACTATTTATCTTAATATTTTTATTTATGAGATTTTTTACTAATGTATGAGATTTAGAGGTTGTTCAGCTCCAAAATTCTGTGGGCAGCTTCCATCAAAATAAGAACAGTAAAAAAAAAAACCAATAAAAAACAATAATATATCCTTTAAAGAGAAAATAATTAGGAAATATTTCTACTTTTTTCAGTTTTTCAGAAAAATTTAAAAAAGGAGAACAAGGATTTTTTTCCTGCCATTTTCCTGCTTTTTTTTCACTTTGACATCGCTCTTGTAGGACTGACTTGACTCTTCTTTTATGGAGAAGAGTTACCACTGATCTGCTCCTCTTATGGGAGGAGAAGGGAAGGAGGAGCAGATCAGTAGTAACTCCAATATGTAGGAGTACTTTTAGTTGTTGCAACAGGTACAAAAGCCTAGGCAGAGATTGCCATTTTGATAGATACAGCATAATTCATTAAAACTTTTTAATTTTCCGTCTTTCATCTATCTATATCACTTCTGTTTCTTTTTAATCTTCCCATAGATTTTGGAAACAAAGCTTTTTGTTTATTCCAAGAAAATAGCTGAGCGAAGACCTGGCAGTATTCTTTATGGGACTCATGGTCCCTTGCCCCCACTATACAGCGTATCATTAGCTCATCTGTCCTACGAACTGGCAAGAATGTATCCTGAGCTCACACTTCCGTTGTTTTCAGGTACAAGTTTCTATTTATGTCTTTTGTTTTATTAGTGGAAAGTCCATTAACCTCTCATGGAGCACAACATAAGATATACAGTATGTCAATTTTTAGATCTACAGGACATGATTTTGCATCTTTTGTTTTTTTCTCTACATGTGCCAAAAATAGTAGAATAGAACTGAATTAGATACGATTCCAATTTCCCTATTTGAATAAGACTTAAGAAGTATTTTTATCACCTTATATTATCTCATTGTAGTTATCATACACATTTGAAACTTTGAGTAATTATTAAAAAGCATGTGTTTTTCCCCTTAATACTTTCATTCTTAGATATTACACTTTGCTTTTACAAATTCTCTGCTAATGTCACCTTGCCATGCTGGACATAATATGCTTGTTTGAATGCTGAGTAGAATTTTAAATTAGAATTCTCTGATGTTTCTTTAAATTAGGGGTTGGCAAAACTCTGGTCCTTTCCAAGTCAAATAACAGTAATAGGGATATTACATATGGCCAGAATGCTAAGATTTTGGGTGATTCTGCAAGATATCTTATGGCAAAATAGTCAGAATCTCATTAGATTAGTCAATGCACAAACACCCTTTTTTGACCTTTTAATCTTTTTTATTGCCATTTCCTTTTGTTGTTTTGTCCTAGTCTATTGTGTGATGGTACCTTGGATTTGACAAGGCTGATGATTGGTCCCCTTGATTTACTGGATTATTAGCCTTACTATTTCTCCAGTAAGAATGGTTGATAACAACTCTGCTTTTCTGACAAAAGAGTTTCCAGGGTGGCTTACAGTTTAGTGTTGAGCCCAGTTCTGTTAGGCTTTGGGACATACTGTGGTACTGAGATTGCCTTGGTCACCAACGACTGGATGGGGGAGTGCCATTCTCCTAGATCTATTGACAGTCTTTGTAAGATCAACAACCATGGCATCTGCTGGGCCTTGGGGACTGTTTTGCAGTGTTCTGGTCCTTACTACTGAGCCATGTCCAGAAGGATTGCTCTTCAACACCTGTGCTGATGATCTGTTGATCTGTGGTAGTCCTACAGTGCTTCATCTTGTTCGCCATACTGTGCAACTCCTTCATGAAGCTGCTGGGAGAGATTGTTCATAGTTTTGAAATGGGTTGCCAACAGGATGTTGATGACACCCAGCTACATTGCTCCTTATTATCCAACTACAAGAAAGTTGTATCCTGGAATATAATCTAAGTTTAATAATGGGCTGAATAAAGAAAAATAAAAAGCAATAAGGTTGATTAAGCTGAGAGGTTGGCCCAAATTTACCCAGTGAGCTTTCCAGTGAGCAAAGACTAGAATTTGGATCTTCCTGCTCCTAGTCCAACACCTAAATCACTGTTCCACACTGGCTGTGCTTCTCTGTCAGTTGCTGGAAATGAAATATGTGCTATTTCTGTCTTTATAATAAAAGATTTTGAAATCACCTTGAAATTTTATCAGAAAAATACATTTGACAGAATTTATTGTTGAACTAAATGCTTCATAGTCTTACTCCTAAATCTAATATTCTAAGAGTGTTTTTTTTTCAACTGATTTTAGAAGTAAGTCAACGATTTCCAACAACTCATCCAAATGGGCGTCAGATTATGCTCACCTACTTGCTGCCATGGCTTCATAACATTGAGCTAGTAGACAGCAGACTTCTTCTCCCAGGTTCAAGTCCTAGCACTCCTGAAGATGAAATAAAGGATAAAGATGGAGAAATAACTATTACATGTGGCCTAAAGGGAAATGGCTGGGGCTCACCAGAAGCCACATCACTGGTGCTTAATAATCTGATGTATATGACAGCTAAGGTAAGCAAGAAAATACTCAGTGGCCTATAAAGTATGAAATGTGGTGCCATAAGATTAGACCAGGATTGAAGGTTGCATAAATAATCCTCCCTCCTCTTTTTTATCCTCACAATGCTCTGGCGAGGCAGATTAGAAATGTCTGATTATTAAGTATCAGTCAGTACATATTTGTCAGTATTTTTATCCAGGTTTATTCCAGCCAATACTTAATGTAGCTTGACCTTTATGATTCAAATAGATTCTCTGTGATAAAAAGGTATTTCTCCTCTGACTCTTTAACTGATTGATCACTTATTTTAGCAATATGCTCACTGTAAAGTACATATCAAGTTCATTTTTCATATTTCCATTTAGTATGGAGATGAAGTTCCTGGGCCAGAAATGGAGAATGTCTGGAATGCTTTAGCCAATAATGAAAAATGGAGCAACAACCTGAGAATAACCTTGCAGTTTCTGATAAGCTTATGTGGGGTTAGCAGTGATACAATTCTTTTACCTTATGTAAGTGATTTTGTGTTTTTGCAAGAAGTTGTGTTATTCTTATGGAGCAAAACAGTATCTATTCAAAATAATGTATCAGAAATAATCATGTAAGTTTATCAAGCTGAAGTAGTTAATAAATTTGCCCCTATATACAAGAAAAAATACCAAGTATTCAGTAGACTTTATAGAGGATATCCCTTTACTTTATTGTGAAATGTGGAACCAAAGCTTAGCTAGTATACTGCCCCAGAAATTGCATTGCCAACATTTGGTCATAAGTTATCAGTCTGGGATGATACTATAGTTTAAACAAATTAAGCTGTAAAATAGATGGTTAAAGGCTCAGTGTGCCCAGGTAAGTGATAGCACCTAGCTGAATTTGACTGATCTCAAGCTAAGTAGGGTTGGACCTTTTTGGCATTTGGATGGGAGACCATTAGAAAATACAGAGCTGTATACGTGCTCTGAATTCCTTGCAGATCAACTTAAAAAAAAAAAAATTACAACCCCTTGCAGACCACAACAATTATCACCGACTTCTACCTTATGTAATGAGAAGTCGATCAATGGCACAACAGTATTAGAGTACAATGTAGTTATGATTCCTGTCAGGATTAGCCCAGGAAACTCCAGGAGACAGTACAGATTCAATCCAGCAAGGTTTAATGGCCTTTCTCCCGTTACAGAAATCTTCTCAGAGTGAGAGCAAATTCCAGGGTCACCCTCCCAACCTCCCTTGCATTCTTTAGGGAGGGTTCAGTCTCATCCTCTTATCAGTTCCCCATTGCTCTGGTGATGAGAGTAAATTCTTAACCCCTCTGGTCCTGACTCTCACATCTCCTTTGTCTCTCTATAACAGAATGTTTCTGTAACTAGTTTCTGTATGCTTTCATGTTTTGGGACTAACCCTATATAGATGTTAGGCCCATTTGTTTCTGGGCATAGTGGTACTTCCCTAACCAGGTACTCTCCAGATGTGTTTGTATAATTCCCAGATTATTCTGCCATCTGACAGCCATTAATATGAGGAAGGTCATTTTACATTATTATAGCTTCAAAAATATCATTTATGTGTCTACTGTGCACATTTTTACATTACCTTTTTTGTAGATAGAAGCTGCTAAATGCTACTTTTTCTTCAGATCAAAAAAGTTGCCATCTATTTGTGCCGGAACAATACTATTCAAACAATGGAAGAACTTCTATTTGAGCTACAGCAAACAGATCCTGTGAATCCCATAGTTCAGCATTGTGACAATCCACCATTTTATCGTTTTACTGCCAGCAACAAAGCTTCGGTTGTTGCTTCTGGTAAGAATTAAAGATTTTTATCTTTATTAGGAAGTGATACTATATTTGAAGGAATTATGAACCTTTCAGAACAGAGTTGTGTGTGTTACACTGAATGTCTCTCATATCTTCCTTGGTGCTTCTCAGACTGAAATATTTCATCAAGACATAAATATATAGGTCCAATCCCCACAGTTACAGTAGATTAGAATACACCCTTTAAAATCAACTAGCCATGACTAAGTTAAATCTCCTTGATCACAGTGGGCCTATTCTAAATAACTTTGAATCCAACGTTTAACATCGGCAGAACAAAAAACATATTTGATATCTGTAGATTTATTTCTCTTTGCTATAGGATTTGGTGTCTCTAAGAATAAATAGCAAGTTTCTATCTGCTATATTTTTTTTAGGATGGTTACTCTCACGATCTATCTACACTACCTGCTGTAACAGCAGACAAATGCTTTCAGCTAAGTTTATTCACATTGCATTTTGCCATTATGCCAACCATTCAGGTCCTGCTCCAGGGTTCCAAAAAGTTCATGCGGTACAGATGTTTGATCTGGATAGCAAAATTAGTGTTGTGGTTCAAATATAATTTTTAAAAATGTAATTGTTCACATATGGCTAATCACATGTGTTCAGACTGAGTTGAAATCTGAAATACTTAATACTTTTATGCATATGTGCACAAAAGTGATATCATCATCATCATTGAAATAAATAGGAACCTATAATAGGGCAAAATATGGAAGTAACTTAGGAGTGGGACTCAAAAGAAGCTTTCTCTGATCTGCTGTTCAACAGCTCATAAATGGCAAATAGTTGCAAATGTGAGAGAGGAGGAAAGACAAAGGAATGAGCTGCAATATAAATGTTTTTTACTTACACAGATATTAATCTAATTTGTAACATGACTCAGAGAGGCCAAGTAATGTGGTGTGGGTTTGACAATTCTTGTGTTGTGCATTGTGTTGGATTTGTTCGGGTATGTGTATGGTTTCAAGAAGATTGTTTATTTTTAGAAATATGTCTTATGTTTTTGGTTTTACACATACAGGAACTACATCAAGCAGTAACACCGTTGTAGCTGGCCAAGATAGTTTTCCTGACATTGAAGAGAACAGAATTGTAAAAGAGACAGATGAGAGGTTTGTAATAAAAATCTCAGTCTCTTTCTTTCTCCCCCTCTTTCTGGACTAAAAATGCTTAGTAGTTCTCCAATTTGAGTACAGATAACCCTCATTAACCACAGTCTTGTGGTCTGTGGTTTTCTGTGTCTGGGATTGACAATTAAAGACCAGACCTTGAAATACACAAAAAATATTTTTCGTGTATTTGCAGCTTGGAACTTTTTTGGTTAATATGTGCATGTTTAAAACTGTGGATAGGCTTTTGCATATGGGTGAAGTATATTTTCTAAAGTTTAGGTTAGATTGTCTATATAGTGTACCTGTATTTGCTCCTACTTCTCATCATGTGGTTTCAGCTAATCTTGTTGAATAAGCCTGGCTGAAGGCTCCCTATGTCTTTGTCACAGTAGCTGACCTTTTTCAGAGCAACCCATTTGCCTGGGGAAGGAAGGAGTTGCCCCACTCTTGCCACATGGCTCATTCTGGCTCCACCAGTCCACACAGATTTTCCAAGATCTCATTGGAGAGGCCACTACATCATGCTGGTGGTCATTAGTGTTGCCCTAGTTTATGGTGGTCAAAGCTAAGGGCTGGTGATCTGTAGGTAGCGCTAGCATCCAGTGGTGGATTGAAAGATTGCTGCAAATAGTGTGCAGGCAGCACTAGCATCCAACAGATCCTCATTTGTGCTGTTGGATGCTAGCACTATTTTGTGGAGATCTCTAGATAGCACCACTGGATACTAGTTTCACCTGCAGAATACTCACAACTCACTCCGATCATTGCAAGAATTCTGCAGGCAATACTAATATCCAGGACCTCTAGATTGCATTGCTAGATGCTCTCTGAACAGCCCATGGCAATTGCTAAGTGGCATTACTTGACACTAGAATTGTTCTCAGACAACCTGGGGAGTTCTCACAACAGCATTCACTGCTCACAGCAATGACCCCAAGAGTTCTGCACGAAGTGCTAACCTCCAGTGCAGCCTTTTGATTCAGCAACTGATGCCCACAAACTACTTTCAGCAATTGTAGCAAGCCATAAGCCCTCTATGAACAGCATTAGCATTCTTGGGACAGTTGAGTTTCACACTGAGTGTGAAAGACCAGAGAAGCTAGTGTGAATGAGTGATCCCCTCCACCACAGCCAAGTGAGTTGCTCCAAACAAAAAGGTTAGTTGCTGAAAGGAAGTCAGGGAGAACTTTGTGATCAGGCTGACCCAGCAAGGAATGAGTGAGGAGGAGGAGAAGCAAGTACAGGTATTCTGTGCAGACAAGCATTATGACAGAAAGCAGGTGGAAGGATTCATGGGAGAAAGAGGACAACCATAGACTTTTGCTATTGTTGTTTCAAGCCACAAATTTGCCTAATAAAGCTATTACTTCTACTATCTGGATCTTATGAATCTAGAAAATAGTTTTTAAACATTAAAAAAAATGTTTTTCTGTAAATATCTCAATTGTATTATACCTAGACATTGCTTACAGAAAGGTTTATGTTGTTAATATTCATTCCTGTTTTTAGAAGATTTACTTTCTGCTAATAAACTAGGCTTTTTTCATTTCTGAAATTCAGAAATTTTCAGGCACATGGGACTTGTATCCTATTGGAAACAGCTGACATTTCTATACTGACTGTGGAAAGCAGAACATTTAGATAAAAATACTAACAGATTTTTGTCCGAACTTTTTGTCTGGGAGAAATCATAAACTAATATGAGCACAGGCCTAATGGAGATTAAAGGTGAAAATTTGAGTAATGAAGTTAAAACAAGAATGGATACATGCTCATCCATTCACTGGTACTTCTTTACCTCAAAAGTAATCCTTTGGTGAAAAGATGTAGATTGTTCCCACTGCCTTTTGATAATTTTGGGGATATATAATATTATTAGGAATTGAGTATGTATTAAGATTTTAAAAAGGGTTTTCTGGTCTTTTTCCCATTTCCAAGGTTTAGCAATGTGATCAGAGCACATAACCGACTAGAATCAAGATACAGCAATAGCTCTGGAGGATCTTACGACGATGATAAAAGTATGTCTTGATATTTGATTAACATTAATGTTTATGAATAGTGTTATTCAGTAATGCTATCCAAGCATGATCTGGACAGAGTACTTGAGTCATACATTTCAATGGGGAAAAAATCTGCTTCAATCTCTCACATTTAAATCCGTACTTTCAGTTGGTTGAATTTTGTTAGGTGTTTCTAACACTCAAGTTTCAGTTATGCATTAAGATTTGCATCTTATCAGTATTCATTTGTAACTGTTATTTATTTATATATTTATATATGGGTTTTATGTATATATTTTATGTGAATATTTATGTTTAAAATTTGACAGATTAACAAAATATCAACATAAATATATTTATATATTTATATATTTATGTTTTTAATGTTTGTTGTAAGTTGCCCAGAGTTCCCCATTGGGGGGAGATGGGCGGTTGAGAAATTTAATAAATAAAAATAATAATAAATAAATATATTAGCAGTAATGCCTTTTTGTCTTATCTAAATACCTATGTATAAAAAGGAATGCAGATTTGCACAGTTTGCATAGACTGATTTGTAATAGTGACAGTATCAGATTCCCTTTCTATTAAATTGTCAGACAGAATGCAGTCAGCAGCAGGATACCACAGCAAACAGGTAGTTTGGCTATCAGAGAAGCAAATAAAGTCCTTGACTCCCTATTCCTCAATTTTTGCCACACCAACACTGCTCAAGAAAAGAGCAGAGTTTGTAGCACCACCCCATTTAACAAAGGCATTCACCACTGGGTGTTGCTATCTGGGGCCTACCCAACTTATGGGAGAAGGAGGATTTCCAGCAGCAGAGAATAACAAATATGGCAACTAGAAGAACTAGAAGAGGAGAAGATAGGGTATTTTACTGACATCTGCAATGCTAATGAAAGATTTTTGTTTTCCTTGGATTGTGGCATGCTTGATTTCCTATTTAGAGTTTATTTTATTTTACTGGTGGTTCTACCTGAAAGTTTAGGAGCTATGGGGATACCCTTACTAATATGATCATTAGCAATTGAAGGCAACATATAGTCACGTAAGGACAAAAGAAAGCAGTATTTCACACTTAATATCTTCTTGTAGTTTTTGCCCATCAGAAGATTCCTGGTTGCTGTATTAGCCTGCCATCTGGTCTGTTGGTGTTAATATTGCCCCAGTAATGGGCACTTGAGACAGATTAGACAGTCTGCTCTACATTACACACTCCATTTCTCATTAGGGTTGATATCTGAATTGACAAGTGTCAAATTTCTGAGGATATGGGCTGAGATTGCAGTTGGTTGGTTGGTTGGTTGGTTGGTTGGTTGGTTGGTTGGTTGGATGGATGGCTTATTTGGTTAGTTGGTTTACCTCCCAGGCTTTTGTTCAGGAGCTCAAGACAGCAACATAGGACTCCCTCCTGCCATTTTTCCCCACAACAATGACCCAGTGAGGTGAGTTGGGCTGAGAGAGAATGACTAGCTCAGTGAGCTTCCATGGCTGAGGGTAGCCTTGAAACTGGTCTTTCTCATTCCAGTCCAGTACTACACCACAACTGCTCTCCAATATGTGCATGACATTCATCTCTTTTTTTTTAACTAATCAAAGTGAGCATTTGATATTCTGCACCAGTCCTTGGGTTGGATAATGGAATGGATGAGAGCCAATAAACTAAAACTCCATCCAATTGAAACAGAAGTATTGTTTGTTGATGTTTTATCAGTTTGGTTAATTAATGTTAATCCTAAAGCAACAAATCCATAGTTGGAAGGTACTCTTGGATCCTTCATCATTGTTGGAAGTATAAGTGGACTTAATGTAGGAGTGTGCACACAACAGAAAATTTGTGGCTTGGAGGTTTGGTGGAACTGTTCTAGGTTAATCACCAAAACCTTGGGTTGTAGTTTTGCCTGAAACAAAATCCGGAGCAGTCTTACAGGGCAGGTAGGGCAAGTAGGATAAGCCTGGTCTACCTCACCTTTCTCCGTTCTCTAGCCCCATAATATTTTCCAACACCTTCTTTTTCCTACCTCCCCTAAGCTGCCTCTTACCTTGAATTCAAGCACACTATGTCAAAGTGGGCTGCCTGCCCCTCCCCTTGATCTTTCCAGCACCTTTCTTTCCCTACCTCCCCTTAGCCACTGCCAGGTACCACTGCCAATGGCCTTTCCTTTGTTGTCTCTCCTCACCTCAGAATGCCTCTGCTCAAAATATATGTGTTTGGATGCTGTGCCTGGACAAAGCACATATTTTAGTCCTGATACCGATCACCCAAAACTGGTCGTTCCATGCACACTATTATCTTGATGGTTTGGAACACTTTTTATTAGCTTAATTTAGTAGCCTAGTAACAGCAATGTTGTTAATGGCATAGTGATCCCATTGTGCCAATACCTTCTATCTGCACTGCCTTTATCTAGACTTAAAGTGCATGGCTTGCTGCCCACCTACCCTAGGCATCATCTGAGACCCTATGGGTCTACAGGAAACAGGACCTTTTTAAAGATAGCACCCCAGTTTTGGAATATACTCTCAAGGCATACCTTATTGTCTTTTGGCTATCATATAAGACACTGAGATTTGATCTTTGCACTGCATTGTTTCTCTGATCTTAATTTACCTGTACACTGCCCCAAAAAGTTTGGTTGTTGGACAATATAAAAATGTAATAAATATCTCTGTGCAGATGATCCTATTTCTCCCTATACAAGTTGGCTGCTGAATATTGTGGAAATGAAACAGCCACAACCTTTGCCAATGCCATTTAATGGAGGGTGCTGGGCACCACTTGTTGACTACCTTCCAGAAACAATTACACCACGGGGACCACTCCATAGGTAAGCAGAATATAAAGAAACCTCTGTTTCCTAAAATATTGTTCAGTCTATCTTAAGAATTCTAAAAATTTATCTGACATATTCTGTAGATTAGAAGTGGATACTATTTTTTAATCTGGGGGCTGCACTATGATTTTGCTCCTGCTTGGAAGCCATTAGAAGCCATGGTCAGTGACATTATGACATCAACAGAGTGGGTGTCAGCAAATGTTTCAGTCCTTCAGAGTCAATACACTTTGGTGGTTTGGGATATCTTTGTAACATACTAGAAATTATATGGATAGGCAGGGGCTATATATTCCAGTTATTTACTCACACAATTTAAACAGAACAACTGTAATCATTGTATCTTCTCAATATAAACAGAATGATCATTTAAGATCTGTTCCATGTTAGTTAGCTTTTGTTTCTTCTGTTGTCTATTTCTACCTTTTGTTTGAAAATTGTTTAAGACCAACATTAGAACAAAACAAAACTCATTCCTTAAATTTCAGCGAAGTATTCAATACGTCCGTTTCAAGTTGAAAAGTTTTTTCCCTAATACCTGGCTTGTGGGCATTCTAAATGTATGTACTAATGATCCTGGCATTTAGTTATATGCTATCATAGAAACGTTGACAAGGAAGTTTTAATGTTGTCCAGAGAATGTTGATGTGCAAATCTTCCCAGGACTTGTACATATAAAAAGATGGATGCCCCACCAATCTATGTGGCCATCTATTTTTATGGAGCACCTGAGAGGTGGGCATCTCATCACTCCCCAGGGCACTTCTGGTGACATTCATGCTAATTTCTGGCCTTTCTAGTTGTTTTTATGGCTATGAAAACTAAATTTTAAACTTGGAAATAGTTCTTGAACCTTTTGACAAAAATGTTCAGAAAAGTGCCAACTGAGTTTCAAAAACCCTATTCCGTCTGCATTTTGTTTCAAAAATGAAACATGCTAAGAAAACTGCATAAGCCAAAGTAAGACTGTGAGGTGGTGGCAACTGTTCCATTACAAACACCATCCACAGGCCAGATCTGAAACTGGCTTGGGCAAATAAATTAAAAATAATTGAAGATGTATATTAACGTGCCCAACTTCTGCTTGCTTTTCCTTTTCCTCCAGTAGCATGATCATTACTTCTGCCTACAAATTATGTTTGTGATAGAGATGAAATATTACTTGAATTGGCTTCTTTGTATTTTGCCTATTTTTCAAGTTGAGGGACTGCAAACTTTGCAGCTTATTTTCATGCATCTGTTCCAGTTATCAGTCCATTTTGCCACATGAGAATGGTTTGATCAATAATATTTGATCATTTTGTATACATAGGAATACTAGCATCAGATAGGATGATCTAAATTAGACATATTGTGAAGCATTTTACTTAAAACAGACCCTTGTGAGGTTTTGACAGATCAATCACATTGTAAACTATATTTTTAATGATTAGTGTATTGAATTTTAATATATACAGTCAGTCAATCAATCATATCTTTATTATAGTCGTAGACCAGCATAATTAATATATATATGTCTATATGTTTCTCCCATGATGACTCCTGGAATGCAAAAAAAAGAAAAAAGAAAAGAAATTAGCCTCAGAGCCTGCAAAAGTACTTTTATTTTGCCATAGCACTTTCACTTCCTCCTCTTCCCCTTGAACCTCCTGTACTTTTCCTATAAAATTTATTCCAGAAGGCTATCTAACCTTTGAGATGTTGAGGGTTGCAAGGGACAAGGAGAGACTATTTTGTTAATGTACAACTGACAGACTCACTGACAAATGCATTCAGTAGAGAATATATAATTATCAGTGCCTTTCCACATATTAACCACCCTTCTATTTCCTTTACTTTTACTATAGCTTAGAAATTATCATGTGTACCTGTGCTGTTCTTGGTGTTTTCTGATCAGCTTATTCATGTTTGCTGTTTTTTTCCCATTTCTCATTGCAATTTTTAAATTGATTTATTTTATTTTTCTTGTTAGGTGTAATATTGCTGTCATCTTCATGACTGAGATGGTAGTAGATCATAGTGTAAGAGAGGACTGGGCTCTTCACCTTCCATTACTGTTGCATGCTCTGTTTTTAGGTAAGAAATAATGACTGAACAAGAATTTAAGTGGAGATTGTGTTTGTTTATATTAATCTTCTACCACTCCATTCCTGTGGTTTTTCCCTTTTACACAGTGGATTTATTTACATATCACAGTGAGATTTAAACTTTTAAATCATAATTTAGTCTATAAACCATGTTTTGTACAATATATAAAAGTATAAACCATGGTTTATAAACCATAATACCTGAGTTTGTAGAATACAATAAACTGGAACCAAACAAACTTTATTATGGGTTAGGACAGTATATGATTCCAGACTATGACTTTACTGAACACAAATTTAGTAGGATCAAAATTTAGCCAGCATACTTCATTCTTGGTGTAAAGCTGCACTGCACATCTCACATTTTGCTGATTATCTCCTTCCCGAGCCCACTTAATTAATCCACCATAGTTTCTGCATTGCCACTTGTTACCTTGCTGATTAGATATTTCTCTAATTGTCAGGAACAGGTACATTTTTCATATACATTTATTATTTATTTATTAAACAAATTTATATAGCTGTCCATCTACCAAAGGATCTCTGGGCAGTGAACAGAGTTCAAAACATCATGTTAAACAAGTCACAGACAATATCCATATTTTTTATATTTCTCCGGTTATACTATCTGCACCTGGATTCTTTCATTATAACCAATCAAATTAGTATTTTTATTCATTTCTTTTCTTTGTATGTATCTGTGCATGTATACATGTGTATAAATAGACAGACTTACACTTGAACCACATATTAAAACAAACCTTTTCTAAGCAGCTATTCACCAAACAATCACCATTCTCATTCATTCTTGGCCCAATTATTTTTTCTGTACTCCCTTGTCTTATTCCCACCAATCCACTCATGTCATCTAATAGAGTAAATACAATTATTACATTCTAAGAAAAAAATGGCAATAAATTATAATGGATAATCTTGGAAAGACATTCCCACATTAGTCTCCTTGGAGAATCAGAAACCATACATTCTGTATGAAAAAATAAATGAGGTGGAGGTTTCTCTAACTTCTCATTGTGGTACTTTAATTTTACTTTACATTTTAGTTCTAAAATGGCACCAATCATGTTTTATTACTGCTGGGGAGAGCTGGAAAGATGTTGTTAAATGGTGGCCATTTTAGAACCTGAAATACTATTAGGACTAGTAACTGATTATTGGGGCTTCTCAGACTTTGAAGTGACATGAATCACTAAAATAATGCATGAATGTAAATGAACTTCCCCCCAAAATAAAATTGTCAGACTAAAGTCTGACAGGGCTGCAAGCTTTCTGTCACAAGGCCACCTGTCATGAGGCATCATGCTCCTGCAAAGATAGAAGAGACAATGCACTCAGGCTTCCTGGAGCATGCATGCAGGCTCAGTACCAGGACTCAGCATGATGCCCTCCAGGAAGAAACCCAGATGAACCACCCTTGGAAGAGAGGGAAGATGAGATTAGGCAAGAACACCTCAATCCTGGCTGGGTAGCCTAGAATGACACTAAGAAGCAGGTTGGGGATACGGTAGGAACTGTTGCTGCAAGTGCAAAGGTTATCATAGAAGAGCTCTGGTGCCTGGATCACACATGCAGCCTAGTCCAGGGCCAGCAGCTTGGCAAAGGCTATCGACATCCAGGCAGAATAGAAGTAAACGTAAGCTCCTCAAATTTGCTCACAACCCCCCCAGGTGGTGTAATCCACAGTTTGAGAACCTCTGGATTAACTGATTGTCCTGTGAGATTTTTTATGTTTACTGACCGCTGAATTCAATTGTTTTTTCTCTCTAATGTTTAGGATTGCAATCTTAAATAGTATAATGTTCATTGTTTTAGTTAGTTAAACATTTGGTTGTTGCTAGGACCATGGGTCATGTGAAGCATTGTCTTAAAAGACACGAGCATTAGAGGTAGAATTCCTCTAATACTTGCTATCAGTATTTTGATGGGAGATGTCCATGGAATTCCAAGGCTGTAAACTAGACTGGGAAATTTTTAAAAAATCCCAGAAGATGACAGTGACAAACTACTACCATACTATTGCCAAGAAGTTATGGCTCTGTCCATGTATATCAGCAGGAATCAAGCTTTACTCAAGAGTGTTAATACTTTATTATAATCAATTAACTTTTAAAATTGATTAATACAATTAAATGTTGCAGTGATAATTAACTTTTTAATTATGTGACAAATTGGTGTCAGCTCTTAGCAACCACACAGATAGAACTTATCCAGGGGGATCTGTCCCCAACCTGACCAATCAGGTCTCCCGATGGTGCACTTGTTAATCAATCAATTGATTAATCCAGTTAAATGTTACAGCTCTAGTTTTAGATCATGCAAAAATCATGCAAACTATATTTATGAGAATAAAATTCTATCTCACATTTGCTTTGGTTTCCCAAATAAAAGACACCTCTTTAAATTGTCTTCCCTTTTTCTAGAATATGAACTTTTTTGTGATTCTTATTCAGTCAGCCTTGCTGATTGTTTTCCTTTAGGCCTTGATCATTATCGTCCAGAGGTCTTTGAACATAGCAAGAAGCTGCTGCTCCATCTGCTGATTGTGTTGTCATGCAACAGCAATTTTCAAGCCATAGCCTCAGTGCTTCTTCAGACTAGAGAGATGAATGAAACCAAGACACTTACAGTCCAGCCTGTGTATTTGCCTGAATTCTTCTATACAGGTAGTGAAAAACCAGTTCTTGGGCTATATTTCAAGTCTGTTTGAGCTTGGCTCTTATCACTTTCATAATTCTGTGGTACTCAGCATAGAAAAGAATGAAGGATATCACAAAGATTCCTTTTCTGCAGAAGCACATTTTAGACATATTCTGTTTTGGTACTTGATGTTCTGACTGGATCTGTATCAGCTAATTTTTCTTCAAAGACATATTTTCCTGTGTTTCTTAATAAAGTATGTATGTATGTATGTATTTGGCCTCCTATCTCACAGCAATAACTATAGCTTAATAAAATTATGACCTCTATGTTTATATAGATTTTTCCCCATTTCTACTAGGTGGTTTTGACTTTCTGAGGGAGTATCAGTCTTCTCCTGTGCCAGACTCTGGGCTCAGCTCTAGCTCCACCTCCTCCAGCATCAGCCTTGGAGGAAGCAGTGGAAACCTCCCACAAATCACCCAGGAGATAGAAGACATTGACCCCACTGTGGAGTCAAATGAAAAGGCAAACAAACTAATAGAGTTTCTAACTACCAGGTAACCAAGACAGAATAAATATCCCATTTTAACTCTTAAAAGCATTATTACGCACTTTTAAAAGAATTTATATAATTTATAATTCCTTGAAAAAAGTATCCTTCATTATAAGTTTCTTGGATATATAACACCATGGGCACGATGTCCCCATTTTCTGCTTCACAAGTAAAGGGCAACTATTGCAAATGCCACTGAGGTTCCCTCTTTTCTAACCTTAGTCAGCAGTGAACATTAGTATTGAACAGGAGTAGGAAACAGATATAAAAGAGCACTTGACTTGCTTGGAGCAGTTTATTTCAAGTTGTGGGGAGAAGAGTATAATACAGTAATTCTTGTTTGGCTGGCAGGCTTGCTTCTTAAAAAAATTAGCATCACCCTATGAAATAAAGATTGGCATTGTTGCACAAATAGTTCATTCTCCATTGAAATTCATGGCAGACTCTTGAATTAATCTTTGTTTTTGTCTTACATAGTTAGTTGAAATGGGAAATGCTTTCTGCACTGGTGACTAAAACTGTCTCCTCCATCTTTGCTGACTTTTTCTTAGACCTATTTAAAAAGGAATAAACACATTCACACATTCTGCACATTAGAAATCACTTAGAATAATTACACAGCTTACCTAGTTGTCCTGACAATAGAGCTTGCTATAGTGAGAACGAGTAAGGAAACAGCCACAGTGCAATGAAATAGCATCTGCTCAAGAAGACATTCTTCTGCCTTCTATGGTGGCCCATATTGTGATTGTGAAGCTCTTCCTTCTCATCTATTCAGCATGAGAGTAACATAATTCAGAATGCATTGACTTTACTTTCATATGATAATTTGCTCTTTAACAGCATCATAAAACTTAGTCTTCCCCAAAACGGTGTCTATAGAACTGTTGGAACCTGAACACCTGGGTTGACTGAAGGGCACCAGGATTGGAAAGGTTGATATAGCCAAGTTTGATTCATTTCCTGGCTAGAGTGGCATCATTGTGCTCACAAACTGACCTCTGTATTATAAGAATGGAAAAAATATTGTTGTATTTGTGTAAATAAGAGCCAGTTTGGTGTAGTGGTTTAAAGCACTAGGCTAGAACCTGGGAGACTGTGAGTTCTAGTTCTGCCTTAGACACAAAACCATCTGGGTGACTTTGGGCTGGTAATTTTTCCTCAGCCCTTGGAAGAAGGAGGCAAGGGCAAACCACTCCCAAAATTTTGCCAAAAAACCTGCATGGACTTGACTCAAAGGTATGCCCCACAAAAGATTTTAATAGAATTAATAGCATTGAATCAACATTTACCTACTAAGACTTTACTCAAAATTTCAGCTTGTCTATACTGTAAAACATTTGCCTATGGTCTTCATCCAAAGGAGGATGTATATGAACTGTGCAGTTGTATTGTGCTATTAAAAACAAATTATTTTAATTTCAAAATAAAATATATCCATTTTCCATTTTTTAAGGGCATTTGGTCCACTCTGGTGCCATGAAGATATCACTCCCAAAAACCAGAATACAAAAAGTGCAGAGCAACTTACCAATTTCTTGCGTCATGTTGTGTCTGTCTTTAAAGATTCTAAATCAGGTACTAAATCAATTTACGACTTTCACCCAATAAGCAGCTTCCTCAAATTTTATTTTGCTGGACAAAATCCTAGCATTCTCAGAATAATTGTTTATGAGGACTAGTAAAAAGCCCACTGTATATAGATTTATTTTTATGATGTGAGTGTTGCCACAAATTAGGAGCATAAGAAATTGATTTTAGTTATATTACTTTATTGATCACCTATTCAGCTATGGTTTATACCAGAGGCAGACCAAACTTGAGGGGAGTCTGCAACTGACTCTCTAGGGATTCAGGTGGGGGATTTTTCCATCATTCCTTGAGGATTCACAGACAAAATTTGAAATATCCTGTATGTCAAATAAATGCATTGAATTATACACTGAAGAATGCATAACATTCTGTAAGAATTTGAAAGGAATTTCTAAATGCCTCAGATAGGTATTTTCAGGTTAGTCTGTGCTTGCCTCCTCCCTATGATTAAAAATAAACCTACAAAAGTTCCTGCTAATGTCTTCCTTTATATTTTTGTTGTCTCAAAAATGAAAATTTGCAAGGTATATTTTAAATTCATGTATTATCTGTGAGATAATATAATCTTAATCCTGGTTTGGTTTGGTTTTCTCATCAGGCTTTCATTTGGAGCAACATCTTAGTGAAATTGCATTGCAAACAGCTCTTTCTAGTTCTTCAAGACATTATGCTGGCCGCTCTTTTCAGATATTTCGGGCTCTAAAGCAGCCACTTTCAGCACATGCATTGTCAGATCTCCTTTCAAGATTAGTGGAAGTTATCGGAGAACATGGAGAAGAGATTCAGGTATAAATACGGTCCTCTCTTGTCTTTGTGGAAACGTAAGCAGCTGCCTTTTATTGTTGGATGATCTAGCTCAGTGTTTTTCACATGGACTAGCAGTAGCCTTCTCTCGTTTTTTCTTAACTTTTTGCTTAGCAAATATCAAATGTACAAGCCACTTATCATAAACAATATCTCTTTCACTGTTAATTCCAAAAGTGGTATTAGAGTGCATTTGAATATTTAATAAAATAAGATTAGGCGGTAGATTTTAATGATTCGTATTACTGATCGTATTGGAATGGTTATACTGAGATTACCATATTTCTGTATTTTTGGCAGGGTTATGTTATGGAAGCCCTTCTTACATTAGAAGCCACTGTGGATACTCTGTATGACTGCCTGAAGAACAGTGATCTTTTGACAGTTTTATCACGGTACTGAGTTTTTCTACTCAGTTAAATATAATGTTATTTTCTAGAAACTTTTGGCTACAGAATTCAGAATATTATTTAATTCTATTTAAGCTGTACAAGATGAGTAATATATAAATTTACAGTCAGGAATATTATTACAGGATATGGATTGTGAGGGGAGGACAGTTAAGGCATCAGGCTAGAAACTGGGAGGCCATGAGTTCTAGTCCCACCATGGGCACAAATCCAGCTGGGTGACTTTGGGCCAGTCATTCTCTCTCAGCCCTAGGAAAGAGGCAATGGCAAACCACTTCCAAAAAACCTTGCCAAGAAAACTGCAGGGACTAGTCCAGGCGATCACTAGGAGTCAAAAATGCAAAGGCGCGTGCGTGCGCGTGCACACACACACGCACACACACACACACACACACACAGATGAGGATGTAACTCAAGTGCAAAATGTACATTTACAGTGTGGAGATAATGCAATATTGATAAAAGTTTATGTTATGTCAGATCAAACATATGAGCCCACAGGGCATTTCAAAGAAATGGATCTTGAAAAACAGTAGGAGTCAGCAAAATGGTTTTGGGACTATTGTCATCCTTTTTTTCTGAAAGACTAACAGTATTCAAAAACAAGTGCCATTATTTATGAAGGCTACACATATTCCTGTTCCATTAGATGAGCATATTTATTTTTCTCTTTGTCCATATGAAAGTCTTTTGTCCTGACTTCAGCTGTGGTGACAATTGCAAGTACATCATTTACTTCTTCTGTCAAAGAAGTTATTGGAATTTAAGTAACTAAAATTAAGCATCTGCTAAAACTGACAGCTTGAGGCAAAGTCTCCTCCTATGTCACAGGCCTTCCCACCTCTGTTGCATCACATTTTGCAAAAATTTGAATATATTGACTTTTCTGAGTGACTGCATAGCATCTGATGTTGGAATACTAGTAGTTTCCTTGCTTCCCAGCAGTGAAGCATAATAAAATATGAATTGTTTCAGAGATAAACAAGTTTTACCTTCACCTTTATGTTGTCCCCTGTCATGTCAGGTCACTAGTTTGTTTGTAGAGTAGAATGATGCATGTATAAACAGAAAAAAAATACCCTTCTGAATGCTGCATGAAAGATAAAACAATTGTGTTTTGCTTTAACTCAGTGCCATATTGTCAAGGAAGGTAGAGCATTTAAATATTTCATAAAGTAGTTCCATTATCATTTTACTCTCTGCTTTCTAAAAATGTTTGAGTTATGGTGCTTAAAACATAGGTGGATGAAGATGGCTTACGTAGCACACTTTTGTTTTGTCTCTTCCCTTCCCCCCTCCCCCCATTTTAGTCTGCAGTAGGGTGACAATCTTTTTGAGAGAGAAGCACACACTGTTCTTTAGTGATATCTCGCAGAGGGATAAAGTGATCTGTTTTTAAAGGTGGAGTTGCAGGTGCATGGTGTTGATTTATATTTCTGTGATTTTTAAAAAAATATAGTATTTGGGGTATGGGGACTATTTTTATATGTTTATATTGTTAGATGCTTAGAGTCTGCAGGAATGGATGCATAGCAGCAAAATAAAAATAAATCAATATTCTAATGGTTAAGGCCTCAGAAAGAAAGATGGTGGTTTGATTATGTCACTAGAGGAAAGGCAGGGGAGAATCCTGTATGCTTTTTTTTTTTTTTTTTTGCAGTTTGAGAGGGTATTTTTAATGTTACCAAGCTTGCTGAGCCTGTTGGAGGCTTGGCACAATAATTTATTTTATTTTCCATTGAAATCTGTCAAGAAATCGTGCTGCCTTAATTCAGGGCACAATCTTGGAGGACCCCAGGGTTCAGAAAAGAGGTCTGAAGGTCTCAACCAGGAGGACTGACTATCCTTGACATATTTGGTATTAACTAAGTCTTCTCTTCCCATCCAATAAAGGGAGACTTTCCTTGGAGGATAGCATTTGTTCTCCAAATGATCTGTTAGGCTAATGTGAATGAAGTTGGCATACTTCATGAACTGTACAGCTGTAAACGTACCCCTTCTTCTGTGTGACTTTTTTTCAGGTGATCATGTTAGCTAAAAGCTTCTTCTTATTATTTAATGGTTGGAAAGGCATTTAGTAGTCCTAATCTGACTTAACCAGCAGCTGGAGATGGAATTCTTTTCTGAGTCAAGACCATTTTCTTAGCAAAATGTTCCTATTTATATCCTTTGTAGTTTTGCCCCCTGATCACTCTGAATGATTTTCCTATAACTCAGCTGCCTATTGCCTACAATTTGCATTCATTTTACTTCCCTCTAAGTTGCTCATCCAACCATTGTAAAATTTTAAGGACATGTTTATTTTTTGTATATTTTGTGCAAAAAAGAAATTCCTATTTGAGGAAGAGCTGCCCTTTTAAGAAGTATTTTGCCAGTTTTATCAGGTATTGCACATATTCTTGTTTTTCATAATTTATTCTATTTTATGTAAAGGCACAAAATACTATGTAAGACAATGAAACTATCGCCCTCATGCTTTGCATCATAATGACCTTTCCAAAATGTAGTGGGTGCTCAGTGTTGGATATTGGTGGGATATGTAGTCTGCCTGATTTGCCATCTTGCTCTTTTCCTTCTTTTCTGGTTTGCCTTTTGTTGTATGTTTGTCCTTGTTATATTGTTTTTCTTTTGTTTATTGTATTGTAAGAGTCACTTTGGAGCTGGATGGCACCAAATTAAATAAATAAATAAAGTACTTTTAATGCAAATAATAGAAATTCCATTTGTAATAGTTATCATAATGTGCAAGTGAGACCCCATTATTCCACATGAGACATGATCTATTGAGTTCAATGGGCAGAAAATCTATAGAAGGATTGTTTTTTAACCTCTCCTTGTTGGTATTTTTGCTTAATATTACAGCTGCAATTTAATTGATAATTTATCCATATGATTGTTTTCTCTTAGTTCATCCTCACCAGACTTGACTTCAAGTGCAAAACTGACTGCCAGTCGGAAGAGCACAGGACAGCTTAATGTGAATCCAGGAGCTGCCAGTAGCGGTACAGGCACTGCAGAGCGTAGCAGACATCAGAGGAGTTTTTCGGTGCCCAAGAAGTTTGGGGTTGTGGACAGAGCTTCTGATCCTCCTCGCAGCGCCACTCTGGATAGGATTCAGGCTTGCACTCAGCAAGGCCTCTCCTCCAAAGCTAGGAGCTCCTCTTCTTTAAAAGACAGCCTTACAGACCCTACCAATATTAACAATCCAACTAACCTGCTGGCTACCATTTTCTGGGGAGCAGTGGCTTTGATGGAATCTGATTTTGAATTTGAGTACCTAATGGCACTAAGGCTGCTCAATAAGTTACTTGTTCATCTGCCACTGGATAAAGCAGAAAACAGAGAAAAATTAGAAAAGCTACAAGGACAACTAAAGTGGACAGATTTCTCAGGGCTCCAGCAACTTCTGCTTAAAGGTTTTACTTCTCTAACAACGACTGATCTCACACTCCAGCTTTTCAGTTTGCTGACTCCAGTATCACGTGTATCCATGGTGGATTCCTCCCAGGCTATAGGTACATCAAGTATATGTTTGGTTTATGTATATATTCTTTAAAAAAAAATAAAACAAAAATGACATAAAATACTGAAGGCTAAACTTAGACTTGGTCATATGTATTTATGTAAATAACTAATTACAAAATCTGGGTAACAGGCTAAGCAATTATGTATTAGTAGAGTCATAGAGCTACTGTCTCCTCTTCCTGATGAATTATAGTGAAAAGAACGCATATTGTCATATTCCAAGTTTTCCCACTCTTCCTCTACTTCAGCCTCTACTTCCTTCTACTTCTATTAATGAAGTGGGCATTAATTTAAAATTTAAAGAGGAATAGGGAAACTGCCTCCCTTTTCTTAATTTTAGCTTTTTTTCCAAGTTATTGTGATTTTCTTCCTTATTTCTATGTAAGAAGATGCCCAATTAACCCTTTACTTTAGTAGAATGCAAGTATAACCTACTGTTTTATCATTGGTTCCCCCAGGCATATAAACCTACAGAGTACACCTTATACTCCATATGAAGTCTTATTTGTATAATTAATATACAATTATATTATTATATGCAATAATTAATAGCAATAGATTTTGCTTATTACTAAAACAACAAACAACTGAAAGTACAGTTAATATTTTCACATAATCAGAATTAAGAAAAGGAAGATGGATTGTATTTTTGGTAAATACTGTATGTTTTCAGTCACAGTTTCATTTATTATCATATAATACATTACAGCTTCACATCTATATCTGTTCTTGATTTCTATTTTTAATGCTAGGATTCCCATTGAATGTTTTATGCCTTCTGCCTCATTTAATTCAGCACTTTGATGGCCCAAATCAGCTCTGCAAGGATATAGCAGAGAGAATTGCTCAGGTACTGTCTGTTTAATACTATGTGGATCTTATTAAATTCAGGGTTGCCTTTTTCTTTTTCTTTTTGCTTTTAACATATTTTGTTGTTCACTTGTTATTAGGTCTGTCTAGAAGAAAAGAACCCAAAGTTGTCAAATCTTGCACACGTCATGACTCTCTATAAAACACGCAGCTACACAAGAGATTGTGCAACTTGGGTGAATGTTGTTTGCCGTTACCTTCATGAAGCATTTGCTGACATTACTCTGAATATGATTACTTATCTAGCTGAGGTATGTTTTTAGTTAGTTAATCCCTTCTTGTCTTCTAACACTTCTAACAATAGATTTTCTGAAGGATTTAGAAGAAGATTGTGTGTCTAAATACATAATACAGAAATTATTTTGAGAAAATGTACAATATTTGTGACACAAAGAAGTGACACAGAGAAGTTGGTGATGATTATATGTCCAATAGGGCTGTGCAGTGCTCCAGGTTTGATTTCAAAAAAGGTTCCTTGGAACATGCAGGAACACTTTTAAATGCAGCTTTAGAGCTGCTATATGATCTGGGAAAAGACACAGCTGACTTGTAGACCGATGCTACATTCATACCCACGTATGTTCTGAAACACCTTTAGGAATTAATTGGAAACCTTGTGCAGTCCTAACATCTAAGTTTCCTAATTCAGTATATCAGATGTCCACATATTGTTGCTACACTAAAATTCTTATCTGTCTTCAGCTACAATATAAAATTCTAATCATTAGCTGTCTATAATAGTAATTATTATGGTTTATTTAAGGATTATGAGTTTGTCTAATTTTTTTCACAGTTACTGGAAAAGGGGCTTCCTAGCATGCAGCAATCACTTTTACAGATTATCTATAGTCTTCTTAGTTATATGGACCTATCAAGCTTACCTGTTAAACAGTTTAACATGGAAGTACTAAAGACCATAGAAAAATACGTACAGGTGAGTATTATATTTTGCTCATAGAACTTGTATAGAAGCTGGTATTAATTCACATATTTCTTCCCATGTCCCATTGTTAGTCTCTACCACAATTCTTCCTTCACATTGTTAAATAAACTGGGGATTAGCACTTTGCACAACTTCTTTCTTAGTAATGCAATATGTGTCAGAAGCTATTACTGTGTAATCAAATCTGCAGGTACATTGTGGCAATCAGTACAAAATTCAGCACCAATTAAATTCCTCTTTTACAGAAGTATAATTGAACTTCACAGAGCAAAATTTGCTTCCTGCTGACAGATCCTGATACCTTTTCAATACAGCAAGTTGTGCTGCAAGGTTAAGAACAAAAAAATGGGCCGCTATGGCAATAAGTTATGCAGTAGGTGGCAGGTGTTAATTATGTTCAAATACCATGTTAACATCTGCCTGATGGTTTAATAAAATAACTCTACATGAGGTAATGATCCTTTGCATGTCGCTTTTTATTATAGTTATTTTATTTAGGAATTCCTACAATCAAAGTTTCCAGTAAATACTTGTATGTTAAATTGGCAAGGTAAAAGTGTCTGACCTTGGTAAATAATGGTAAAACAAAGGGGAACAGAAAATAGTATCAATAGGCAAAGATATCGCTATACTCTTCAACTTGCTGTTTCCTCCAAACCTATTATTGTACAAGAAGTCATAAACTCTGATCAATAGTTAATGTACTATAGAACATTTCCTAATATGGATCAAGAATATAGGCTCTTTATGCAGAAGATTTTATGTACGGTCTGCTTTTGTTGTTTTAGAAAATGAAATATGTGGACTCTTCTCAAAATATCCAATATTGTCTTGCTTTCTCTTAAAGTACAAACTGTTCCTTAGAAAATGTCAAAAATGTCAGGATGTCAAATTCTGTGCCAAGTAGAAGCCTAACAAGAAGAAAATAAAATACCATTTTCCTCTTCTTTATTCTATTTATAGAATTGGATAATTAATACCCAGAAGGCTTGATAATATTCTTTATTATTTACATTCCCTTTTTGATGTATTTAGTATGCACTTTATGTATTTTGTTGAACACATAGCATATTTCAAAATACTAGTATTACTGAATACTCAGATTTGCTGTAGTTATTCAGTATAAGTCAGCCTCTGTCAGTTAAGTTTTTAATTTTACAAATATATTTTTGTTCAGTGTGTATGAGTTTATATGTGAATATTTGTGCGAATATTTATTTACAGAGTATTCACTGGCGAGAAGCCCTGAATATACTGAAATTGGTGGTTTCACGCTCAGCAAGCCTGGTCCTACCTTCTTATCAGCACAGTGATATTTCAAAAATGGAAATACATTGTATCTGGAACAATGCTTCCAAGGAACTGCCTGGAAAAACTTTAGAGTTCCAGTTTGATATTTCTGAGGTACTCTGTTTCCCATAATAAAGATACACGTCACATGCATATCCTTAGAAGCTAATGATTTAATCAGAAGAGACAATGTAGCCAATGTTTGATGAATAAAGGTCATCCTTAGATCAGAGATACACCACATGCTATACATACGAAATTAATCTACTATCTCATACCATTTATTTAATTGTTGAAAACAAGAATTTCAAGTAATAGAATTTCTGAATTTGAAAACCAGTTACTAGTGAGAGAGAACAATCTTGGATTAGATCAAGGGTTGGCAACCTATCTCAAGCTGCAATATGCTACTTTTAGTTGTTGTTATGAAGTCTAGAACTGAGTCTTTTTGAAAAAATGTTTTTCTTCTACATGAATCCATGTAACCATTTGATGCAAGGATTTATTAACTTTGCACACAGTCTTCTGCCATATATCTAAATAATTTAAAAGCCAGGTTATATGCCAACGATTTCCAAAATCTTCATAAAACCTGTGGGCAAGACCATCATGTCAATGCATCTGGCTTTCCGTTAGAAGACAAATAAACACTTTAAATTCTGGGACACATTTTTCCCTAAGCCAATCTACTCTGATTATATTTAGGATCAGACTTTGTTTCTTCTATGGGTAAAGAATAGCTTCAAATTATCCACATATCCAGATTCTTTAAATCACGGATTTTCAATTACAGTGGTACCTCAAGATACGAATTTAATCCATTCCGTGACTCTGATCGCAAGTCGAATTGGTCGCATCCTGAAGCACGTTTTCCCATAGGGTTCAATGTAAATACGGTTAAACCGTTCCACCCTCCGAATTTGGTCGCATCCTGAAGCAAATTTCCCCATAAGGTTCAATGTAAATACGGCTAATCCGCCCTCCGAATTTGGTCGCATCCTGAAGCACATGTCCCCATAAGGTTCAATGTGTCAGCCGGCGTTGCACGGCTAGGAAATTCCCCAGGCGCGCTTTAGTCAGCCCTAGCGCAGAAAAAGGAAGTGCCAATGAAATCTGAGAAAGGCTCCCGCGCGCACAGCCGGGAGCGGGAGCTTCCCCCCCACCCCCCGCGCTGATTCCTCTTAATTCCGCGCTCTTTCCTTTGTGCATAGCCCTTGGCGCGCGCGACAAAAGCACAGTGAAAGCAATGGGGGGAAGGCTTATGTAGCGCGCACAGCGGAGCAGGAGCTTCCCCACCCCCGCGTCGATTCCTCTTAATTCCGCGCTCTTTCCTTTGTGCATAGCCCTTGGCGTGCCCGACAAAAGCACAGTGAAAGCAATGGGGGGGAAGGCCTATGTAGCGCGCACAGCGGAGCGGGAGCTTCCCCACCCCACTGATTCCTCCACACTGTTTCCTTTCTCCATAGCAACAAAAGCACAGTGAAAGCAATATCAGCGCGCTGGAGGGAAAGGCTTATGTCGCGCGCACACACAGCCGGGAGCGGGAGCTTCCCCACCCCACTGATTCCTCCGTGCTCTTTCCTTTCTCCATAGCGACAAAAGCACAGTGAAAGCAATATCAGCACGCTGGAGGGAAAGGCTTATGTCGCGTGCATGCACAGTCGGGAGCGGGAGCTCCCCCCCCCCCGCACGCTCAGATTTTATTAGGACTTCCTCTTTCTGCATTGCTTTCCTTGGGCTTTTGTCCTCACACTCAGATTCATTAGCACTTCCTCTTGGAAGCCGCAACCACGTGGCAGCAGGGCAAATGGCCACAGATCTGGTTCGTAGCTTGAGGCGGAGTTCGCATGTTGAGGTAAATTTTTGCAGCCGGAGCTGGTTGTATCTTGAAATTTTCGTAAGATGGGGCATTCGTATCTTGAGGTACCACTGTACTTGCTTTAGGAAGATGCAAATCTTTGCCTTTTGATGGGCAGTGAAAGGATAGCCACATTGCCCAGGCAGATCAGCTTGTCCACAGTCCATGCCATTGATTAAAATCAATAGAGTAGCTATAAAATTCTTGGGGGCGGGGGATGTTGTTACAGAATTCAGGCACTATGACAGACAGTTCCCTGTTTATGGGTCCCAGGAATTTCCTGTTGTTTCATTATTGTTTTTAAATGTTAGGGCAAATAGCTTCATGATATTTCATAGGAGGTGTTATTGAAATATTGTAATAAATAATATCAACAAAGTGCGTGCTCTAAAGCACATTCAAAGTTCCCAATAAGCACTGAGTTCTTGATATCTTTCAATGTGAAGATCAGTTGTTCAACAGGGGTACAGCTCTTTTCAGATTTCAAAACTGTATTAATTTTCATAACTAATTAAATTAAGTATCGTGCGAAGTAAAAAAATCCAAATGAATTTTAAGGGAATACTAGATTTCATAGGGAAGTTAATCTGCATCGCAGCCATAAACTCAAGAGCTCACTAGATGGCCATGGTTGGCAACCTCTGCTTTGTACAAGATGTAACAAACTGTGTTACAGAGTCACAATATGTAAATTTTATACATTTTTATTGGTTTTCTTTTAAGACACCGATTATTGGCAAACGATATGATGAGCTGCAGAGTTCTTCAGGTCGTGATGGAAAACACAGAATAATGCCTGTCACACGTAGCACCTCTTCAACATCTTCTGGGTCTAACTCAAATGTCCTTGTGCCTGTTAGTTGGAAGAGACCTCAGTATTCTCAGGTAAAATTCTTATTGATTTTCTGTCATGGAGGCTTTTTCTGTTCATTTCCGATTTAATTACTGTTGTTCAGAAATATGGAAATATTGTTTAATAAGTATTGAAATATAGAGGGTCCAAACAGCACAATGCTAATACTTTGCCAGATTGCTCCTTCTTAAACTTATTAGGGCGTGATGATTTGGTTAAAATTATGAACAGTTAGAGCTGGAATTATGGATTTCCTTAGAAGCATCCCTACTTTTTCTCTTATTATTCAAAAACTGATATGTGTAACATTATTATTTTTAAAATCTCTCTTTTTCTTTCATTTTCATTTTTTTAAAGAAAAGAACAAAAGAAAAGTTGGTTCATGTTCTTAGTCTTTGTGGTCAAGAAGTTGGTTTGAGCAAAAACCCCTCAGTAAGTTTCATATTTATTCTTATACCATTTATGCATAATTAATCTACATCTTCAGTTTCATATATTATCTTTCATTTGCCTGACATAATCTTCCTGAACTCATGGCTCCTGCTAGATTTGCAGGGGGAGGCCATGGTGGCGTTTGACCTTCGTTGGCTAGGGTCCCAGTTGTGAGCCTATCTAGAGCAGAAGGCCCTGGCAGTGGTGACTTATACCCTCATCACCACTGGAATAATAATGCGCTTTACATGGACTGTAGCATATCTTACATGCCAGCAGATGAGAACTGCTTTAGCAATATAGCATCAGTGTTGATACTGATTAACTTTCAGTAGGTCACGGATGCAATTCAAAGTACTGATTTAAACATACAAAGCCAACATGGGTTGGCTCTAAGTATAATTAGGACTATCTTCTCCATGTGCAACCAGCCTATCTTGTAGGCTTAACCAAATTATGGATATTAAGTGCTCCCCATGTATGGGACGTGCTGAGGTGGTAGTGGTGGTCAGCAACAATTCTTCCCTGGGATGCCCCCCATCTTGTGGAATTTAGCATGCACATTGACATCGTTCCAGAAAGCCATCAACAGAACTTTTCCATAAGGCCTTCAAGGTATAGTTATTTATACTATATACATTGGGGCTGGCACCTATGGTTCTTGTGTAATTATTGTTTTATTGGGCATTGTTTTATTTAATTGTTTAATTTTATTGTATTTTGATTTTATCTGCTTGAAAACTGCAACGTTGGTCTGATTAGAGGCACAAATAAATAGAATAAATATATACATAAACACTTTTTTTCTATGAAGGGCATTAGTCTGTGGAAAAATTTATTGGTTCTACTACATTTTGTGCTGTAAGAAGTAAAAGCCAAAAGTGCATGTAAGGCAAAGTTGCCTTGTTTTCTCATGTCATCCCATCTGTTCCTCTCTCTCTCTCCTACCTAACATAAAATTGGACTACAAATTCTCCTATATAGTATTAAATGCAATTTAATAAAACACATTGTATTAATTTTATCTTATTTTGTCATCTTTTACTTAATATTGTCAGTTGCTTTGAGAACTCCAAACACCATATAAATAATTTTAATTTTAAAGTGCAAATCTATATTATTTCTAGTAAATACTTATGGGATTAAGTAGTAAAATGAAAATCTCTGAAATATTGGGATTGCCTTATTTTTGAGCTGGGGTTTATTCTTTGTTTTGGGGATTATAGTGAGATTGTATTATCTCAAAATTCCTGCTGGAGGGAATGTCCAGTTCTAGCACCTGGACTAGTTAAATTTTAGTAGGACAATAGGTACTGCAGAATGCTATTTTTTTTTTAATTTGGCTTATTTGCTGATAGTGTATGATCATAGTCTACCAAGAAGCAACTCTGCATTTTTCTGCAAATAAAATTAAATTAAAAACTAGGTCAGCAAATTATAATGCTTTCTAAATGATCCACATGTTTTAACTTGTAACAACTGAGGAGAGTGGCAGAATTTATGCAGCTTCTTGCCTGCTTGTTTGTGTAGTTGCATCTTGTTCCTATAAATGCATGGAAACACTAAGGCTGTATCAGTCTGCAACCATTAGGAAGTAATTGGACGGGTTTCTGCAGTTCTGAGTTGTGTCTTTGTTCAAGTTTAATCTTAAGGCACCTATCCAACATAAATAATAAAAAGGAGTCTTCTAAAAATACGTTCTGAAGGAATTAGGTGTGTACTGAAAGTACTGTTTCCGGATAGTCCATTAGATTTAAGGCTAGTAGAAGGAACCACAGAAGAGTTTTTAAAAGAAAGTCATCCCTTTTCAATGTTTAGGTCATTTTTTCTTCCTGTGGAGATTTGGATCTGATTGAGCACCAAACTAGTCTGGTAGCTTCAGAAGACGGGCAACGTGAGCAAGAGAATATGGATGATTCAAACAGCGAGCAACAGTTCAGAGTCTTTAGAGATTTTGATTTCCTAGATGTGGAATTAGAAGATGGCGAGGTACGGTATATTCTTTTTGAAAGATCTTTGCTCCTACCATAGATTAAGCCCCATTTTGGCCCTTCGCAACAGTAATAATGTTCTGTTTATATTTTAGCAAATGATTAACAAGTAGCTATAATCTTGATTTTGCATGGACATTTTTGGAATGTTTTTCACAGTAGCATAACACTTGGCAGGTTACCATGCCAAACAGAGTTAAGGTTCATGCTATTTTACTGCCCAGTATGGAAACCTTAGCACAATGTTAGAGCTTAATGAACTACTCTAATACTAAAATTAAAACTATTACTAAATTTTCCATATATTAAAATATAACATAATACTTTAAATATTTTTAACCAAATGTCTAAAATGCTGATTGGTGATCTGAATACATGCCTCATAAACCCATTACACAATGGTTTTAAAAGCAGGCAGTTTCATCAATGACCTTCCAGAAAGCTAAACTTAGACTCCTCTGTGTACATCTTTAATGCTTCCACTGCCTTAACATAGTGCACTTAAAAACCCTGGTGTTCTGCATCTGCAATTTTGTCAGTCCCTGTAGAAGAAAAACAGAAGCTTGAGGGCCTGTAATTATGCCTCGGCAGGTAAAAACCTGTTTGTCTTTAACTGGAGTTGCTGGAAAGGCCTGCTATCCAGTTTATTTGCTACATTTAAACTGCATGGTCTTGTTTGTGTTTCATTTTGTTTCTAAAGAATATTTTTATAGTTAATATGGATCTCTTCCCTCTAGAAATAATTATTTCTGGTTAACTGAAGAAAATATCAGCATTGGGTGCTGGAGAATACTGGGTAGTGCTCTGACAGTATTTTGCCCCATTCCCTTCTGCAAAGAAAAACAGGCAGTGAATGTAGAAAAGGAAGGAGATTCATAAGATAAGGAATAGTTTGGGGAAAGTAATATCACCGGTGAGCCTCACCTCACTGCTGTAAATAAATCCTCCTGCCACATTAAAGATAAATATGGTATATGACAGGTCAAATTTGAGCCGTCCTAGAAGACGATAGTGAAAGACAGGGTGCCTGGTAGCAACAATTTGGCATCTTGATCTGCTCAAAGACTTGTTCTGCAGGAGTGCTGATGGCAATGATGAGGTGCTTTGCCAGAAAGGGGGCAGCTTCAGGCAAAGGCATCTGATACTAGCTACTTGGCAGGGACCAAAGCATAGCCATCGCTACCAAGTTGTCTGATGTTGAATTAAATTATCCAGCTTGCTGAGCTGAACTGGAAATAAATTCCACTGAAATCAAAATCAACTGTTGCCCTGTGCTATGTTTAGCTTTGGAACATTTTAACAAAGCATTCTAAAGAAAAAATCCTTGCTGGAGTAAACAATAACACTTCATAGGTAGAAAGATGCAAGGAATTGTAAATAATTGATCTGGAATTAGAACAGGAATTACAGTGGACCTTTTTTTCTTTTGATCGCAACACTCAGAGCCAAATCTGCTGAATAATTCCTGAAATTCTACATTTCTTTCCAACAATGATCAATATGAGATATTGATCATTAGATATTCTAAATATTTGGCCTGTGGTTTAACTGGGACAGTAGCTGTCCGGATATGAAGCCTACAAAAGTGGATGTATGTATAATGGAAAAAACATGTTCCTGTAACAATAGCAACGTTGCTAGGTGGTGTTGTAATATGTTTCCTGTTATTGACTCTAACTTCTTTGACCTTAACAAATAAAAATTAAAAAGGAGATTCTGGCCAGGGAAGAAGGTAACTGTGTTTGGTTTTCAAAAAAATCCTACGCATGTCTCCTTCAAAGTAAGTCCCTTTGAGTGCATTAGGTCTTTCTCCCTGGTTAGTGGCATAGAATTTGATTCCTTTTCTTAAGGTAGATTTAGTAGATCTGATCTTACAAGGCATAGAAATGAATTAGTGTCAGCTAATTAAACCTGTTGCAGGTTTTCTCTCCACTTTTTGTCTAGCTTAATTTTATGTGAATATGAACTGTAATTTAGCTGGTCCACAGGGTTAAGGGAAAAGTAATTTAGAATTAATTTTTAATTTGTCTGTGAAACCAATATTATAGTATTTTAAGCTTTTAAAAATGAAATACAGGAATAAATTGGTCAGCTGCAGTAATGACTGTAAGTATATTTAAATCAAATATGTTTACACAAGCTTTTCTTTATTTGTTTCCTATTTGTTATATCTGCTATTCAGGAACTTCAGGTAAGATAATGCTATTTGAACTCATGTGCTAGTAAATGTAATGCATTGTTTGTATCCTGTAACATTTACTGTACTGCTCTTTCAGTGTGTGTGTGTTTGTTTACATGTATGAAAGTGTTATGCAAAGGTTTGGAAATGTTTTAGAATTCAAAGGAAAGTGTTTAAAAGCTTACTATAATATCCACAATAGGACCACAATTCCTATCCATTGTGAAACCTAAAAATCATGTGTTTGACAAGATCAAATTTAACCCACTTATTTGTACAATTGTTGAGGTTTAAAGAATGACAGGATATTTGTGAAACAATAAATTACATATAACTTAATTATTGCATAATTATTATGAGAGGCAGTATGAGATGTAGTGTTTGCATTTTCCAGAACTGTCTCAGCACTTCTGGGTTCCTTGGAACTTTTGCACTATTGCTTAGGAGATCCTGTCAACCTACATTCTATTCCAGTAACAGAAAATCTGAGGAATAGCAAGAGAAGCAGTATATTTTGTGCCATAGTCTTGACAGATGACAATAGGAAAAATCTGTGGAAGGAAAATATTTATAGCAATAAGCTATCTAAGGATAACCACCTCGATTTTGTTTTTGTTTTACTATTGTAATGAATGCTTTAAGAAATTCCATATTGTCAGATTAGTTCAGTATGTGATAGATGGTTTAAAATCTTATAAAATGTTACTTCCCAATAGCGGGTCCCATTGTCTTTCCCAAAGTCAGCCTTCAGTTCACTTGCACAAATAATAAGATTGATTATGTGCCATCAGGTTGTTTTCAACTCCTAGCAATTACATATTCAAAAATTATAAGAGCAGTCTATTAATGTTAGATTGTGCCACAGGTGGAAAACTACAACATATTTTTCAGTTCACTACAGAGGATCCATGGTGCTGCATGAGTTCAGACAGCTCACAGAAGCTGGAGTGATGAAGAATCACACTCAGCCCTCACTAGTTGTTTATAGAAAAGGAATCAAGATCTTCCTCTTTAACTAGGTCTTTCCAGATTGAGCTAGTTATTGTGATTTTAACTCTCTTACCATATGCTTCTGTTATATTTTCATTGTCTATTGCTTGAATACCCTTTGGACAGAAATACAAGAAGTCAATTATATATATGTATATGTCTGTTTCATATGGTAGATTCCTGGATTCTCCTTGCAAAACTCCAAGGAGAATTGGAGTACATGCTATTAATCAAATTCATAGCAGAAGTCTGTAATTAGATTTCTGCTATGCATTTGTTTTAACGCTAACTGTAAAGATCTCCACAGCAACTTATACATGTTTTTAAATATCAGGTAGGAGGAATTTGTCGTATAGTAGCGGAGAAAACAAACCAGTGCTATGATTGCAGGGTGAAAGCATGGACAATTTCAACTGGGGAGTTCGTAGGCGTTCTCTTGATAGTCTGGACAAGTGTGATATGCAGCTTCTGGAAGAAAGCCAGCTTTCAGGAAGTATTCCCAGCCTAAACAAAATCAACCATGAAGACTCTGATGAATCATCGGAAGAGGAGGACCTTACAACAAGCCAAATCCTGGAACAATCGGAGCTTGTAAGTAGTTAAATTATAGGTTGCTAGAGAAAAGATTGATATTTGAATTCATTTCAAATGAAATTGGATGCCATAGCCTTTAAGTGAGTAAGTATATTCTGAATTGCTTCACCTTTTGATAGTCAGCAAACATGAAAAAAAAAGTTGCCAGTTAGGAGCTCTCATATCTGATAAGTGGTACTCTTTTCTTTGAGAAGTTACACATCACATTTGATTGAATTGTTCATCTGACCACCAGTAATGTACTATTTGGAAAATTAAGCTTCTCTTTTCAGTAAAATATTACAAGGGAAAGAAAAAAATGTAACTTCACATGGAATCAGCAGTTATTTTTAAAGATTTAAAGAGGTTATGAAATTAATACAATTATAAACTTTTCACCAGAGGAAAATAATAAATAGTTTCAGGATGATTGTTTGTGGGAGAATGATGTCAGCTCTCTCCCACATACTTGATTAAACTTGAATGGGAAGGATGAAGGAGCGATCTTTGGGCAGCTCCTATTCATGCTTTGGCGTGCGCAGAAGCATCTCCCAGTGGAATGTGCCCTTTCTCTGTTTCTTTTTTAACAGATCATGACACTTTCCCCTTCTGAGGACACAAATCACGTTGATGCCCTTTCCACGCCATGTGAGGCAGCATCAGCAGGTCCGCCTCCTTTCAGTTCAAGAACTTCGAGTTTTAACACATCTTTGCCAGAAATGAATAATCTCCAGGTCTCTGAAGGACCAAAGGTGAATGAAGTTAACATTTAAGAAACAGTGGTTGGGATGGGGCATTTGTGATGCTTATTTGTTAAAAGATAGAGTTTTAGGGCTGCAAAATAACACTTTACACTTCTGTATAACAAAGTCAGATGTAATTTGTGCCAAATTAAATATATAAGCTTCTCAAGTTACACTGTTTGGGAAATGTTGGTATCACACTTTCACCAGCTTTAATAGGGTAGTACAATAATTAGCCTGTGGGAGTTAACATGAATTCTATTTCATCCCCTAAATGTGGGAGGACTATTGTGCTACTGACTGACTGGATTCAATTTTTGCTTGCTTGGGCTACTTTGAGAATGCTGATTACAGTATGCAGAGTTTTGTAAGTCTAAAATGCCTGAAACAAAGCTTATCTTAGACACAGCTATGAAAAGTTAATAAGGGCTTAGTAGCTTTGCCTCGATTTTGCTAGTGATTTTTCTTTTCTTTTCTTTTCTTGGAAATGCTTTCATTTAAAAAAAGTTCAGTAAATTTTGTAACCCAAAGGATAGGCAGTTTTTTTTCAGTTGAAAGACTTGCAAAAATAAATGTATTATAGGGGATATGTTGACAGTTGTGCTAGTGCAGAGTCAAAAACCATAATGCTTCACACTGCAGGAACATCATTTGAGCACAGAGATTTAGATAAAAAATGCTAGTAGAAATGGCTTGTGTTTTGAATAAAAATATGAATTTATCAACAAGAAATTTTGCACAGCAGTAATAACAATAGAAAATATGTAGAAGTAGGTTATCTTAAAGAAGCAAAAATAGAATACTCTTAATAAGGAATTTTTTAAATAATAATAATTGATTAAATTTGTATGCGCCCAACTCCCAACACTTCTGGATAAGCTGGTAAATATAGTAATTACCGACCATTACTAAAAAGCTATGTGCAAATTTCTAGGATTCACTCCTGAAAGTACCCCTGCTTCTTGCTATAAAAGCCAAGTCTGAATTAAAAAAAAAAATCAGAAATACATCGAACTTTGTTTAATAAGCAGTGGCTGGAGAAGAAAACTCTGATAAGCTTCAGGTATGCTATCTGTGAATCAGAAGAGAGTATACAGACTCCAACTTTCTGTTTCAGGAAAGTGTCCAGTCCCCTTTTAAACTTTGCCATCATTTCTGATAGCAGCATATTTCATAGTTTCACTGTACATTTTGTGAAGAAGTATTTTCTCATATCAGTCCTGAATCTCCCTACACTTAATTTCTATCGATGATCCTATGTTCTAACATTGTGATAGTGGAAGAAAACCTCTCTATTCCTATTTTCAACACCTTCCCCAATTTTATATACTTCTGACATGGTTTACTTCCGTCCTTTTCTCTAAGCTAAAAGAACTGATTCACCATAGTAACCTTTCCATTTTGATTGCCCATGTCTGGAATTTTCATGCAAATGAATCAGTTTGGTTGCCTGATTCATGCAGCTGTAAAACAATCACCATATGACCCCATTTGATAAAGGAACTTTTATTTGGCTGTATCAGTTTTATTTAACTCTATAAGCACCCCTAGGTGACTTTGTCTGGGCTTGGAAGGAATCAGATCTAGTCCTGCCTACCAGAGTTGTAGGCTAGACTCAGAAGTTTTTAAAAAAATCATCCTGGAAGAAAGCAGCAGCAAACCACTTCCATATTGTTTCTAGTAGTAGTATGGGGACACATTCATTAAGTCATCTGAAACAAAATTCAACTCAAATTACAGTATAAATTATAATATCTATAATTATAACTGACTCCTTTAGGTGGAAGGTGCCCAGGAGGAAGAAGATACATCAGTACAGGAGGATGATCTTTCTGGATCTACCAATGAACTCCCAGCAGCATTTGAATACAGTGATAGTTTTAGTCTAGATATGACTGAGGCTGAAGAAAAAGGTGACCGGCTGCTAGACCAATATGCCCTTGCTGGGTGAGTACATATCTTCCTCCCTCCCTCCCTCCCTTCCTTCCTTCCTTCCAGGAGCCAGCCATCCAAGGCAATATACATAGCACTCTCTTTTCCTATTGTTCCCAACAATAACCACCTTCTGAGGTAGGTTGGCCTGTGAGTGTGAGTGGCCCAAAATTGCCCAGTGAAATTTTGTGGCTGTAGGTGGAACTAAACTGGGCTTCCCTGTTCTTAGTCCAACACTTTCACTGCTGCCCCAGACTGGCTGTGTTTTGTCCCAGACTTTAGTTTAGTTCTTTCCATATACACATATATATTCCTCATACAGTATTTACTTGAAAGGAAAATATCTTCTTAGATACAGTCATGATGGCATTTGTGTTTTTGTTGTCTTGTTTTCTTTTGAGGCAGCAGTCATATATTCAGGGCTGTGTTTCTTTATAAGTGTATTAGTATACACAAATAAACTGTGAGAGCAGTTTATATTACTTTTTAATTAACTAAAAGTGTCTCAGAACAAAATTCGTAGACTAGCAAAACATAGTAAAATGGCTCAGATTAATGAAAACCATTTCTTAAAATAAAACTAAGAGCAGATCTTTAAAAATACAACATAATTTTCAGGAGGCAGAACTTTAATCATAGATATGACACTGTGAATTGAAAAAAATTACACATGACAGTCTGGAGTTTAAGAAAGGGGTCATGTCAAATCGTTAAACTCATTAAGATTGTACATGTATGAAAACCAAGGAATTTGTAGATGCATTATCTAACATTTGGAGGTTTTCTTTGTTCCAGTTTTGGTGAAGGTGACCGGATTGTTTCACCCCCACCTTCCCCATTCTTTTCTGCTATCCTGGCTGCATTTCAACCTACAGCCTGCGATGCTGCAGAAGAAGCTTGGCGTAGTCATATCAACCAGCTCATGTGTGACTCAGATGGCTCCTGTGCAGTATATACTTTCCATGTGTTTTCCTCCTTGTTTAAGGTAAGGAAATGGTTCTAGAATCCTATATGGTCAACCCTGGGTAAATGTCACAAGTTTATAATTTGTAGTACAACTGTCTGGAAGAGAATTCATTATCTTAACCTTTACTCTTTAAATCTCTATGTGAAGTTTACAGAAGCTCTGTGTTTTGGTCCTATCATCCATGCACTGCAGGAATTGTTTTTAACTGATCCCTAGATCTCGTGCTCAAGCCTTCCTAAAGGTGCTTTCACATGGACCTTTTAAATGAGTATAGTTCATTACAGCAATTTCTTGCTACATCCAGACAACGTAATTATTCTCAGGCCATGTTTTCTCTTCCTTTACTATAATTTAAGTAGATAGATCCAGAAGAGAATATGTCTGAAGATGAGAATGTTTCCACAGGTTTTACGAGTATAGCTTGCATCAACTAGTCATAGTTACAATTGTGTACTTCCTTCCAGCTTTTTCCTGTTCGCTTTTCCAAGTACCTCAGTTGTTCTGTGGGAAGAGTTTTCATACATTAAAGTGACAGAACTTAAAAACAGTTTAATTTCACATTGGGGGATTGGCTTTGCACTCTCTTCTTCTCTTCTATCTTTTGCCCTTTCATTTTTATAAAGAAAAAAGTATTTTATGTTCATATGGGTCACAACAGTTGGCAGCATTTAGCCGATTATGGTTTATCTAAACAAATTGAACAGGATCAGCCTTGGTTAATATCTGGATGGGAGATCATCAGGAACTCTCAGGGCTCTAGAGTATTTTAGGAAGTAAAATAAATCTTGGGAAAAGGCAGTGGCAAATCACTTCCATGAATCTTGTTGTTCAAAACTAATTGCGCTGTTTTGAAACAGAGGAATACTTGCATTTTTCCAAGAAGACTTGGCAAAGTTTCTTGAAAATATGGCAGAATTTATCATTCTGGAATTTTAAAATATGCCTGCAACAGGCATTAGAGGCACCTGTGTTCCAGATAACCACTGTGGAAAGGAAGAGAGTTGAGGCTGGTGGGACAAATTTGTAGATGTTCAAACACCTTATACAGTGTTATGAACAGTATATACAGTGTTCTTTGTAATAAAATGCTTAAATAGAGTTGAATGTTGTGAACACTAAGATGAAATTCTGCATACAAGAAGAAACTGGAAAGCAATACCCTACTGAGAAAAAAAGGTCATGCTTGGACGCAGCCTTTTACTTTTAAATAACTTTGTTTAGCAGGAAAGCCATTTAAAATTGTTTAGTCATGAGACAAACCTCTCATCCGTTTAACTGTTCTGTTTTATATAATATACTTGTCTGGTAATAGCACACCCTGATAACAGTGCTTTGATATCCAACACAACAATGTCCCACCATGGTTTTCAAAATGATAAACTGAAGTTATTATCAGCTATTTCCAGTTATAACAGAGCATTCCTTAGGGGGGAAAAAATCTCAAACAAGAACATGAAAAAAGGATTTTATTTTCATAATTTCCAGCTGCAATTCACTCTGTAAGAACTTTTTAAAGTAGCACCCATAAATTTGGTAAGTGGTAAGAGAGGACTCTTTGGAAAAGACCCTGATGTTGGGAAAGATGGAAGGCAAAAGGAGAAGAGGACGGCAGAGGATGAGATGGCTAGATAGTATCACTGAAGCAATGAGCATGAAATTGAGCAAACTCAGGGAGGCAGTGAAAGATAGGAAGGCCTGGCGCAATATGGTTCATGGGGTCATGAAGAGTCGGACATGACTTAACAACTGAACAACAACAACTAAACACCCAGAAGCCTCTTCTGTGATTCTCTTCCTGTCAGTTTGGCACCAGAGTATTAATTATGGTGCTCACTATGTCATCTGACATTGGGGTTAACCAAACCTCATCCAGAATTGGTTTAGCATTCCCACCTTAGTAGGCATTGGTGACAAAACAGAATAAGTTAATAATCCTGTAGATGGTTTAGTCTAAAGAACAGTAAGAGATTGAGATACAAAACAAAAAAATATTTTTTTCAACAGGGTACACAAAATGCCACACAGCTTACACAAAGTTAATAGCATACAATTAAACCATATACATATATCCTTAAGAATATAAATATATACCTCATTTATGTTATATTCATTCTTCTTGAATCATACAAAAATCAACAGACATTATATGAAATTAAAAGATGCATTAAACTCTACAAGAAATATAATGGGCATAATTCTGCTTTACAGAATATTCAGAAAAGATTCTGCTTTCTAACTTGTGATGCTGCCAGCTATCTTGGTGACAATCTGCGAGGAATTGGCTCAAAGTTTGTGAGCTCATCACAGATGCTGACGTCATGTTCCGAATGTCCTACGCTTTTTGTAGATGCTGAAACCGTGAGTATTTTTGCATAAGCAATCACACTGAAATAGCATATGTGGATTTGAATTGTGTGGATTTATAATTCCATCATATCTTTTCATGATCAGCATGTCAATTTTCATGAATATTTGTACTCTGGATAATGAGGGATATTGTTGCATATTATGGAACATGCAATATAGCCTGTAATGCATAATTATATAGTACTTTCAAAAAGCAGGTAAAGGGAATAATTGAAAACATGCTGTCCATTTCTTCTGAAGCACTGAAATGATAGGACTACGAAGATGGTAGAAAGATTTAGATGTAGTCCCACTTGAGTTCCCCAATGATAGGTAGATAAACTTTTCTATTTATTATTACTATCATCAATTTTTTATCCTGCCTTTATTTTTATATATATCTCAAGGTGGTGAACATACTTGGTACTTGTGCCTCCTGTTTCCCCACAACCTGGAGATTGGTTGGGCTAAGAGGGTGACTGGCCCAAAGTCACCCAGTTGCCTTTCATGACTAAGGGAGGACTAGAACTCACAGTTTCTAGGCCAGCACCTTAACTACTATACCAATCTGGCTCTCTGAATTACATGAATGACCATGTCAGATTATAAATGGAAACTTACATGATTGAAGTGCTACCATTCCAATTCCAAACCACTTTCTGCATGAAGAAGGCTAGACTAGAGTGCTTCTCTGCAACATCTGATCCCACATGAAGCAGTGTGCTTTGGACAAAGCCACTTCTCCAGGACCATTCCAGAGTTTAACTCTTATGGGATTGTTTCCACTGATTTTCCTTACTCAATGAGAGCAGTGTTTTGCCGCTCTTTGAAGGAAACAATGTTCATTGAAGCATCTTGATTTTTTTTTCAGCTTCTCTCTTGTGGGCTTCTTGAGAAATTGAAGTTCAGTGTCTTAGAACTACAAGAATACTTGGATACATATAATAACAGAAAAGAAGCAACACTTTCTGTAAGCACGATTGCTATATTTTATCTTTATGTTGATTTTGTCTTACTTTTTAAATCTTAAATCTGTAAGGGGATCAGTTCATCAATTTTCATTTTCTGGAGAACATAGAGCTATTTACCCTGATGTGGTATATTTGTTACTTTCAGTATATATATATATGAATATATATACATACATACATACATACATACATACATATTTTAAATATTAACTTTAAAAACCTAAGCACATTTTAGGAAGTAGACAAGATCAATCGACTTTTTTAGGGATTGTGGTCATAATGTGATTAAATTTGATTAAGTTATAATGTACTATCTAATACACTTTCATTCAAGAATTTCATATTCAGTATATTGATGCATCCCTTTTTTTAGATTTGTTGCAGAAAATAAATATTTAGAAATTCAATAAAATCTACAATAACTCAAAAGCATGATTTTTAAAAAATTGACATTTTCTGTCTTCTGTGCCAATGCCCCTTTCATATGTATGTGTGTGTGTGTGTATACATATATACTATATATGTATTGTTTTTTACAAACAGTGGCTGGCAAACTGCAAGGCAACTTTTTCGGGGGGTTCAAGAGATGGGGTTATCACCTGTCAGCCAGGAGATTCAGAGGAAAAGGTAATAAAAATTCTAGTTGTATTGTGTTGTTTCTGGAGTAAGGTTTTTGTGTGTCTTGTGTTGGTTTCAATTTCAGTCTAATAACATAGCATGAAACTTAATATAAGCAGATTCTGAATTATTCTCACACATACTGAAGAGAGGTTTGAGCATTGAACAATTCCTTCTTCCTTCAAATCCCCATCAGTAAGCCAAAGTACACGTATATACCTAAAATTCTCAGAAATGCCAATAATGGAGAAAGAAACCGTCATTTCCTTTTCTAAGATTACCAGCTTCTCTTCCCAGGATCGTTCATCTACCTTAAAAGCCTTAAAAGCACCTTTCTGCCTTCAACTCCTTGAAAAAGCATGAAAGGGATTGCCCACAGTAATCTAGAACCTTGGTTTGCCATTTCTCTCTGGGAAAGAGGTGGAATAAATGGTCAGATTTGTGTGTTTATATGCATGTGTGTATGTATGTTTCAGGACTTATAGGCCAGTCTGCCAACTCTGAGCAGTGTACAACTCCCCATCTGGGATTAAAACCATACAATTTGTTTGAAAACAACAACTACATAAAAATAAAAACGAATGTTCTAATCATTTAAGTCTACCATACCATTACATCAGCTAGGGTGTACTACTCTGATCATGCCTTCTGACTTTTCACATAAATGGATATGAATAACAAACTAAGGATGTAATCATTCCTGATGTATAGTGTATGCTGCAAATCAGTCACTTTGACTTGTTCCTCTTGGAATAAGACATAATATCCTTTCCTCTCCTCTCAAGGCACATTAATATATTCCTGTTTAAGATACTCAAGGAGTAAACTAGCAGTGAAAACATATGATAATGTTAATGGACTGTTCATTCTAATCTCTAGGTGTGAATCCAGTGCTGAATAGTATGCTGGCCACAGCATGTTTAGAGTCAAGTGCTGAAGAAGTATATTCAGCATTTACAAATTTCTCTACAGTGCACGGAAAGCGAAGTAGTGCTGAGTCCTTATGGCCTATTGCATCCCTAGTCAACACAGAATAGTTTTTTTGAAAAAGACTTGGAGATGACTTTCACAGTAGCTTCTTTGAAACGATAGAATCAGGAAGAAAAATGAATGAAAGCAACATATCTGCCATAACTGGAAAAAAATAATAGGTTCTTTCCATGGTCTGTATATTGCAAATGATGTTACAAATGTCAACATGTGGTTTGAATGTATTTTTTCCCCTGTAAAGTTTTGAGGACTGTGATAGCTTTTGCTTTATTTGATTTATTTTACAGATTACTCTTTCAACTTCTCTTCTGTCACAATTTTAATGTTCTATTGGTCTACTCACCTCTAAAAATACTTGCTTTTACTTTCTCACATCATCTGTTTTCCTCTCTTTGCACTGGCTCTCCTCCCAGTGGTTTTGGCCATATGCATAAAATAATAACGAGAGAAAGTAAGCCTTTTTCCTTATTTTTGTATCGGGAATTATAAGACGTTCAGCTTTAACTCCCCATTGGCATGTCTACCTGTCTGGGATAATGAGGTTTGTAGTTTCCAAGCCTTGTTGGATTTAGCCAGTGATAATTATTTTTGTGTAAAATCATTTTGTTAATGGCCTATTGGTTTGTCCTGGGATGCCATAAGCTTTATACTCCCTTGCAGTAACCAAGGCCATTTGCAACAAATTAGGATTTTATGAAGTTAACTAAATCTAACTAATCTAACTAAAACTGAACTTCCCTTGTCTTTTTCCATCCAAAAAGCAATACATTTTAATTTACAGAGCAAAGCAACATTCCAGTGCTGCATTTTGTGTCTCCTCTGACTTTCAACCTTACAGTATTAGAAAGTGCTCATTTATTTGCATTGACTAATTCAAAGAAGAGTATATATTGCCTAATTATTATGTTTTTATATTAAATTTAAATATTCAGAGAGTAACTGAAGTTATGCAGGAAGTTGAGATGTTGGCTATAAAGCAAGCTCTGACAAAGAACTGTCAGTTTGATTCTGCATTGTAAAGTTGTTTTCTCACCCCTTTCTATCTGACTTCATATTTAGTTCACAGTACCTGACTGAACTAGCTAAAAAATACTAGACAGGATAAAGTTCTATATGTATCAGCTGAAGCAATCAAATAACTTGCAAGAACTATCAAGTAGCTCAAAATGCTTAAAACTGCAGTGTTTCCTGTGTTCAATGCAATTGTTAGGACTAATCCACCAATAATACAACTTTGTCTGATGCTTAGCTGTGCCTTTGTATAGCAGTACTGTACAGCATTACAAATTTCAGTTCAATATGCAGCATTAGCGGTATTTCAGGATATTGCTGAGTAATTAGAAATGAATGTTATTGTTTTATTCATTTTTTCATGCTGTACAGCATTCAGTCTTGATTTCCTTCCTGCTAGGGAAGCAGGGTGGTGGTGAAGAAAGGGCTAATACAGATCCTGAAGTAAGGAAAACTAACCAAATCTTGAATGTGTGCAGCTTTAGCACAAATTTGTATGTGGTGGAAATGGAGATACTGCTAAGGCAAGTCTTGTCCAGTGCAATTAAATGTCAAGAATTTTTTTTTTTTTTTTTAATCCAAGGAAGGATGCAGACAGTGGTGGAATTTATATATTGTATTTGTAATACAAAATTTTAATAAAATGGCATACTATTGCCTAAGTGAAAAATACTGGATTTTTTTTTAGTTCTGGAGGTTCAGGTATTATCCTCATCATCATAATATAATATAATTATTATAATACTAAACATAATCATCATAATTATAATAATTAGGTATGTTTGCCACCTTGAGTTATATATGAAAAAGGTGGGATGAAAATCTAACAATAAAAATGATAATGCTCTAATTCAAAAAAATGTTTTTCTACTTCTTAGTATGAGAAGACATACACTTAGGGATTTGTGTCCAATCATCATTGTCATCATCATCATCAACATCATATATCCAAATACTTCAATTTTAGCTAGATTGCATAGGTGTAAACACTGCATTTCTTAAAATTAGTTTCTATGGCAAGTCAGTTATGAAATTTTTAAAAAATGAACTCCATATATAGCAAGATAAAATCTCATTGGATTGTTGCTGTTGAAGTAGGAGAGCATTGGAGGAGCAATTACCTTTCATTTCCTTAGACTTTTTACAAAGCTTCAGAAATGTTTGCTCGGTAGGGTGCTCTCTCTCTTTCTCTGTATCTTACAATGATAGAACACTGGTCCTGTATGTCAAGATGGTGTTGGAGATTAGAATCACTGATCTAGGAAAGATGGTCCCAGAGCAGATTGTTCCCATATATTCCTTATTGACAGCTGAATAGATGTTTGAGGAAGGGCTTTCTTAAAATAGGCGATGGTGCTGTTTTGATTACGAAAAAGAAATTCTCCTGTTTCACAAAACCATCATCTCTGATATTCAGGTTGGATGTAACAACTGCCCAGAGTCACCCACTGGGACAGATGGGCAGCATACAAATTTAATAAACAAACAAACATGTTCTAGTGCAAATACAAATGTTTTTGTCAGCAGTTTGAATGCTTTGGGCAATTTTAGTTTCTCAGCTATCCTAAGAAAATATTCCTATAAATTATCTTAATTTTAAATACACTTAAGTTATATTTTAAAGATGTCAATACACTAAAAGTAGTAACTTAATTTACAAATGGCTTTCAAAGATAGGTTAACTGCAGTTAAAATTTAGATAATTATAATATACATGTGAGGTTTTTTTAATCAGAACAAGCAAGTACAAAATTGTGCATAAAGTTTAGAGATTCATAGATCTTTTTAAACACAAAGCAGATGAGGTTGAGGTGGGGGCAGAATCTTTTTGAAAAAGAATCATGTTATTTTATTTGTTTGTATTTTCTTTTTAGAAGGATATATGCTGCATACTCCAACATTGCTCCAAATGGTTAAAACATACAGAAACACTTACTAAAAATCATATAATCACCATCTTAAAAAAAAAAAATCACCTTACTAAAAACAGGAGGGAGTTTTAAATCTCCTCCTAAACTGTAAGCTTTCAAAAGACCCTCTGTGAAAATTGCAGAATTAACTACTAAATGTATCCACAGCAGGATTTGCAAGGCATGCTCTGTTGAAGATCTGAGAATGCAGGGTGGGTGATATATGAGTAAGCTGTCCTGCAAATAACTTGGGCCTGAGCCCCTATCTCAAAAATGGGGGAAACCTGCATTATATGTTGGCTTATCCCAACCCACCTAAATATAGTTTCAAACCTCATGATACCAATAGAACCTAATCTGTTTACATCCACAGCTTTTTCTCCATTCCATTTTAAGATTATGAACATGCAGACTTCATAATTCCAACGTTATGTCCTTTTTGTAACCTTCTCCCTGCAGTTTTTGTTGCATCTTGCTGGTGAATATTTCTGGAAATCACAAGCTAGTATATTATTTGGCTGGTTCTAATAAATATTATCTATTATGGAATTTGATTTTTTTTTTCTGACTGATCACTCTGGCCTATAAGAGAATTGCAGCTATTGTTTTTAGAACTATGATTAAGATTCCAGAGCCATGCATGTTGTGTAATTGATACGCCCTGAATCACTTTAGCAACTCAAAATAAGCTCTGCTAATTGTAGTGAGAGACTAGTAGGGATGGCTGTGCTTTTCCAATTGCATGCATTACACTGACACTTTACTTTCTTTCCTTTCCTTTTTCCTGTGCCATGCTTGCTGTGTAGCAAATGGAATCTCTTGCAGTAAGTTAAACATTATTTTCATATTCTTTGTCCATTAAAATGTGGACTAATACACTGTTTTAACTCTTGGCATGTTTTTCCCTTTTCCCTTTCTTATTTATTCAGTGTACAATCATTGTTATTAAATAATTGGTTTTTATTTTATTTTACTGTACAGTTTACCAATGTCCTTGAATGGAGCTTTCTTTGTTTATAAATTCTGACCATGTCACACTTAACTCCAATTATTATATACATTTTATTTGAAAGTAATAAAGCAAGCTAATAGAATATTTTATTAAAGGAAATAACTTGTTTCCTAACCTCATCAGCCGTCACTGGATATTTTTGCACTGCAGCAAACTAATTATTTGATATGAGAGGACAATCAACATGACTGTTATTTGTAGCTTGAATTGGTCATTTCTCCCCAGGACCAGATGTCTAGATATCAATTACCAATTCACTTCATATATTTATAATGCAAGAGAGGAATTCAACTTCTTTTAAGTGACTACTGTATAAAGATGTTTGGCCTTGTAACAAATGATAATCTACAACCATGTGGGTTGCTATGATATTAAGTAATTGAGTTTCAGAACTTGATCATTTGCAATCATTTACAAAAGCTGTAAGGCAATAGTTCTCTACCTGTAGGCTGCAGATCATTCCGAATCTATGAATGTACTACTGTATAGGCGCTCCCTGGACACCAAAATAAACTTGTGTCCAGATCACACGGTAGCATCAAATTCTCACAAGATTTTGGCTTTATTACACCAAATTCATACAATTTCAAGAGGGAACACTAGTGAGACAACAACATAAAATGAATTTTAATTTAATGTTAAGGTTCCACAGTTTCGCGTTTTTGGCTTATGTGGTGATCCTGAAACTTTCAGTTAAAATATAATGTCCTACATACATGAAAAATTTAAGGAACAGCTGCTATAATTTTTAAAGTTAGGGAATTATCATGAACATATCTATACCGGGTGACAAATACAGTTTAGAGTAAAAATGCTTTTATTTTTATTTATTTGGTTAAATTTAAGCAAGAGTTCCCACAAAAATTCTTTACCTATTCTCATTATCTGAGTCTATAACATTCACTAGTTTTAGAAAATAATATAATCTATTCAAAGGGGTCAATCATTCCATGAAAATAGAAATGAATTAAGATCCCAGAATCCAATGTGTTTAAGTACCATTTCAGAATAAACCATGATTTTTGCGATGGAATCAGCTATAAGGATTCACTTGCCCTGCCACTGAGGAAACTGAAAGCTTTCACTTCATGACAATTATGTCTAAACTCTATTCTTTCATAATGATTTTTATAATAACCTGGTTTCATGACCCATGCTTTGAAATTCTGTTGTTTTGAACAAAACATAGATAAGATTAACCATCTGGTTTTTTTAACACAAGACAAAACAGTAAAATAAAATTACTAAAAATGGAAGAAAAGGCTTTGAAATTGCTTCTCACGGCCATATAGGAGAAGAAAATGGGGAACATACAGGCCTACAGCTGTTTCCCATTACAATAAATTACAGTTTATTATGATACCAGAATTTAGATTCCAATACTACTTGAAATAAAAGCACAACTTTTCTGATTCTTATATTTCATGTCACAATTAGCCTGTAAAAGTAATGCACATTGTTTTGAGTAAAATAGATGAAATGTTAAATTCATTCTGACAATGTTAGGTTAATAAAAGAAACAATACAAGAGGAGAATGTGCATCATAGAGTATAGTAAGACTCAGTATCTTGAGTCCTACAAGGTAGTTCATCTTTATTAACTCCACATTGCATGGGACTGCAAAAAATGGCTTGCAACTGTGTTCATGGCAGTGGAAAAAATTAATATCAGGAACAGCTGATATAGAGATGTATATTTTAGCAGCTCTGTGGCTCTAACTCATCAGAGCCCTAAAGAAATGTTCAAGCAAATGATGTAGAAATGGCATAAGATACTCATAATAGCTTTGTATTGTTTTGTAATCCCTGATTCTTAGTTTCTGTTGCAAAGCACATTATGGAAAAAATCAATATCCAAGTTGTCACCTTTTAATAATAACTCTGTCTTCTACTCTTATTTTTTTTAGCAATTGGAACTGTGCCAGAGATTATATAAGCTGCACTTCCAGTTGTTGTTGCTTTTTCAGTCATACTGTAAACTCATCGGACAAGTGCATGAAGTTAGTACAATGCCAGAGGTATGTAGCAAGAGAAGAAAAGAGAAGCATCTTTTGCTGGAATAATTGCTATGCTCTTTTCGGTTTATTTCTTTAACCAGACCAGGCAACTTTTAAGTGATCAGGAGCCACATTTAGCTTTTAGGTGGACAAGAGTCATAATGGAAGGAATAATTATGAAAAATGGATAGGACTGGAATTAACCATTCTTTTTTCCCCCTCTCTCCAGTTTTCTAAATTCTGTAATGCCTATACTAGAAGTCACGTAACAGTTTCCCTGCATTTCCCCCTGCAGAATCATGGGGAAACCCTGATGCCAATCACACTCCTATATTTTTGATTGGGCCTTGAGGGCATTAGAGTCTGCAGATTGTCCATCCAAACTTTAAGCACTCTCTTTTCAAATGATAAATGTAGAAAATTTTAGAGCATTTCTTTGGTTTTATGAAAATGTGTTTCATTTTAAGAAAAGATTTCATTATTTTTTTACAGATGCATTTTGCTTCTCCTTTATAGAACTAAAGTTGATTTGCACATAATTCTCTACACCCCATTTTTTCTTCACAGGAAGCATAAAATGTTGGCAGAGAGTGACTAATGTAATATCCCCATGGTGAACTTCATGGCTGAGTAAAGACTAGACCTGGGTCTTCCCTATCCTAACTTTAATACTGAAACTATAGTATTTCAGTAAGCTGCATGTAGCATATAGTATGCTGGTCTTAGAGAGGCTTGCTGCATGGTTTTATAAAAGCATAGCTTACCTAAATGCTATATATTTATTCTTCATGTTATAATCCAACACTGATCATGGAATTATGAAATGGTAGAATCTACTTTTTGTGACAGGATAACAGTATTATTTTCCTTGGAATTAGTACTCTTACACTTTTTTTTTCCAAAATGGAGCAGACCATAACCACCTAGGAGTGTAAAGTGCAGCCTGTGGATAAAAAGTGTTGATGAGGTGCCTTGACTTTAAACATCAAGGAATTGGGTAGAAATAATCTCAATACAGCCTTTTAAAATTAATAGTACTGGTATCAGTGGACCCAGTTGATATCATTACAGCTCCAGGCTCCGCCCTAAAATAAGATATTGTCATTATTGGCCATTATGTAGCCTGATCCAACACCTGCAGTGCCCAATCTGATTCTGATAACAAGGAAAAATAAAGCTTGGGGTCCTTTAACAACATCATTCTGAACGGTCATTCAGATGTTTTTATTTTTTTATTGATGCAGTTTTCCTACCTCAATCTGGAGAGACTAGGCTGTTTAAAAGATGTTAAAAAAACAAAGGTAACAGTACTGTGCCATGTGGGATTCATGACCCAGAAGTCATGGGGCTAAGCAGAATCCATTCCCTGGAGCCAATCCCGGAAGTAGGAACAGAACCACTGAAAAAGAGTGCCTCTTACTCTAACTCTAAGTAGTCAGCTGATCAGGATACCATGTTTAATGCCATTCACAATCCACTTATTCCAATCTCACAAGTTACAAATGCATAGTCATATCAGAAAACATGCAATTGAGACGCAGTGTGATATAGTGGTCAAGGTGCTAGACTAGTATCAAGGAGATAGAAGTTCTAGTTCTTTCTCAGGCACTGAATAACCTTGGGCCAGTCATTTTCTCACAGCCCCAAAATAGTGACATAACACAGTGTGAGGGTCTACAACAAGCCAACTGAAGAATGAATCCCTTGTCACATCATACATTGATAACGTGTAAACTGGGCAAATAAAGAGCAAACAAGTACACTCTGTAGCCAAGCTGGACAGAAGCTAAAAAGAAACAATAAGATAGCATGAAGCAGTGTGAAAGACATAGATCTTATTTTAGAACAATGGGATTGAAATGCACTATGAAATGCTTAGGGCCATTGATTTTAGTAAAAAATTATTCTTAATTAATGAATCTATAAAGCTGGATTCATATCCAAATACTTGATTGAGCTTAATAGAGTAAGTGGAATTTTTTTTAATTGATATCTATCACATTTTTAAAAAGTAAGGATGAGTTTAGGATAGATGTTCTTTGAATTATAAACATCCTATTTTCCTCCCTAGGTTTTAAAATCAGGACAAAGTATACCAAATGTATACCTCAATGCATATTCTTAAATTAATTTTCATATGGATATTGTTCCTCCTTATTTTAAACAGTTCCTGTGTCGTTGAATTTTGCATCTTTTATATGGAAGGGAAAATTGTACACTGGTGAAAAAAAATTTTTTTTTCCCCCACAGCTGCTGAATATGTCACGTGAACTGAGCGAGTTAAAGAAAAACCTTAAGGAAGCTAGTGCTGCCATTGCGGTGGATCCATTGATTATAGAAAGCGGTACCTCTGAACCCATGTTCACTTCTACAGAAATAGCTATTCAATTTATGCTAGAGTGTCTGAAAAACAATGAACTTGGAAAAGCTCTACACCAAATAAGAGAATGCAGGTAACATTGGAACAGATGACTAATGCATCATATTTTCCTGTCAAACATTGTATGTAGGAATATTATCCCTGAATTTACATAGATGGCTCCAGATTAAAGAGGCTCATCTCAATCTAATAATTTAAATTGAGAAATAATTACAGGGTTCCGTGCTCCCTTTATTCATCAGATATTGCTATATGTTTAAAAAAATGTTTATAATAATTTTGGAACACAGTCTATTATGAATTTCCATTGTGTAGAGAAATGAAGGTTCTCTATTGAAATGAAAAAATACTGTCTTGATCACAAATTAAGTTTTATATGTCGAAAGCGACAAAGTTCTAATATATTATGCCAACTTAGTGGTGAACATACCCATGTATATCTACTAGATTTGTTCACTAAAACATCTATGGCTTGGTTTTCAAGCTTAACATGATACATGAGCACTGAAATCCCTTGTGTGGAAGATACAGGAGAATGAGGCTCTTAACAAAATAAAAGCAAATGATGGTTATGTTATCTACCAGGGTGACCAAACCAAAATCCCATGGTTACACTCATGCTAAGCTTATAAAACCAAGCTGCAGGTGACTCCTTAATCATTAGTCTTACCTGCTTATGGATGAAAGTAGTCACAGTATTTACTGATTATAGCTTATTGTGTCCAAATATACTTTCTCATCACCTCCACATATTTCTAATATATTATTGAACCCAGTCTTACTCATTTGTCAGATTTTAATTCATTCTTGCTATTGCTTAACATTTATTTATTTGTTTATTTATTTGATTTCTATAGCACCCATCTCAGCAAGCGACCCGGGGGGGGGGGGGGTGAACAAACAAATCAATTGAACATTGATTCAAATGTTATTTAGCACTTTTAAAAGTATGTACAGTATTCCTGGTGTTCATCTTTAATTTCTTTTGTCTGCTGACCCAGTTAACGGTTGCAAAGTTATAATCTTGGCTGAAGAATTTTTTACTGTAAAATTTAAAAAATAATCTTGTCACTCTACTACTCTTCATTGTTCTATCTCCAACTGCCTCTATTATAATGTCAGTCTTGCAGTTTTCTTGGCTGTGTAGCTCCATGTGTTTATATTTGAGATAACAGTAGATTACTCTTCCACAATCTGTGCCAATGTGCATGCAAGAGTCAGCATTCACATAGAAACATGGCTGTGGTTTGAAAGAGAAGAATCTGTGTTTGCTCTTAATTCTGAGAAAATGGATGTATGTAATTTTTATTGAAGATTTTTGCATAGATAAAAAATAAACATAAAAGTATATAAAGAAAAGTTAGAAAAAAAGAAAAAAGAGAAAATACAAAAAAAATACAGTTAGAAAAAAAGAAAAAGATAATTAAAGAAGTGATTTCTGATCTTCTTTGCAGCAGCAAAGAATAATTATCCCTCCTCTCTCTTTAAGATTAGATTACAAAAATCCTTTCTATCCCATATTCAACCCTTTTTTCAATCCGCAAATCTAGATATCACCATTTCCCTTTTTTCCATTTTCAGCAAAAAAATTAAAGGTTTCCAGTCTTTTATAAAAGTACTTACAGGTAGTCCTCGGGTTACGACAGCAGTCGGGACCAGAATTTCCATCGTTAAGCGATGCAGTTGTAAAGCGCAATGTCACATCACCACATTGCTTAGTGACAGCAATCCTGGCACTCACGGTTGCCATCATTAAACAAAGATTGTGGGTCATTAAGTGAGGACCTCCTCACAACTTATTGCCTGCTTGCAACAAGCAAAGTCAATGGGAAAACTGGCAGGAAGTTGCAAGTCCCAGGCAGCTCGCAAGCAGGCTGGCAGGCAAGTAAGTGGCTGCTGCCAGGTGGAGGAGAGTGTGCAAGGGTGCACAGGTGGTTGGCAGGGCCGGGCCGGGGGTGGCTGCTCAGGTGGCTGCTGTAGGCGGGGGGGGGGGGTGTTGCTGCAGGCACTGTAGCTGGACTCCTCAAGGGAAAAAGCCATGGGAGTGTGAGCAACTTACCAGAGTGACTTGTGACCTTCCCTGCCAGCTTCCCCATTGACTTCACTTGTGGGAAGCTGGCATGGAAGGTGACAAATGGCGATCACATGACATGGGACGCTGCAACCATCATAAGTACAAGCCGGTTTCCAAGGGCCTGGATCGTAATCACACAACTGCGAGGTGCTGGGACAGCTGGAACTTTGAGGACCGGTTGTACATACCACTCATTCAGTGCCATCATAACTCAATGGTTGCTGAATGAATGGTCATTAACCAAGGACTACCTGTATTATTTTATTCCTAAGCAGGCAGGTCAGTTTTGCCATTTCTGCTAATTCTGCCATATTTACAATCCATTCCTCCATTGTGGGTATTTCAGTGCTTATCCATCATTGTGCATGTAGTAATATTGCTGCAGTTACCATATATAAAATCAATTTTCTGTAAATGTTTCTAATTGATTGTCCACAAGTCCCAGTAAAAAAAGCTCTGGTAGGAAATGGATGTAGATGTTCTCTATTATGCTAATCTGTGCAGTTGTGGTTTTATAGGGATAATAACTCCCAGGTATAGGTAGGTACAGATTGTGAAGAGGTGATTTACTTTTAGTGCAAATATAAACAAAAGTTGCTATACAACTACAGGGAAAGGTGTGTCTGCGTGGAATGAGATAGCATCAAAAAGCAAAAAAACATGCTTTGTCAGAGGTATTATCTTGTAAAGCCCAATGGGTTCAGCTAAGAAAGAAAGAAATCCTGCTTTATACAAAAAGCCAGAAGTTTTAAAGTTACTTTACTGGCTGATAATGAAGGCTTCCTCCTCTTCTTTCAAAAAAAGAGACTTTAAAGAAGAATCTTTCTTAAATGCATTGCCAATAGAAGCGATGCATTGCATTGCAATTGTATAATGTAATAAATGCCTTTGCACTTGAAGGTTTTTCCCTTCTTTTTGTCACCACCACAACACCGATTTTTTACCTTTTTACATGTATAGCCACAGAAGGAAAGAAATGGGATTTCATTTGCATTAAATAGCATTTCAGTAGCATACCCTGTACTTTTGTTTCATTGCAGGAATTTATGGCCGAATGACATTTTTGGAAGCAGTTCTGATGATGAGGTCCAGACTCTACTGAATATTTACTTCCGACACCAAACACTAGGGCAGTCTGGCACTTACGCACTGGTGGGCTCTAACCAAAGCCTGACCGAAATCTGTACTAAACTGATGGAGTTGAACATAGAAATCCGGGACATGATCCGGCGAGCTCAAACCTACCGAGTTATCAATTCTTTTCTTCCAGATTCCAGTGTTTCTGGCACGAGTCTCTGACAAAAGTCTTGTGCCCCCTATTTCTTTCAGGTTGGGATTGCTTCCGTGCTGGGATGAGATGGTTCAGTGCATTTTCAGCTTTAGAAAGAGCTGGTCAAGTCATAGTCAATCCTGTTACTTTTACAATATTTTCCAAGAAAAGTTGGGCAGTGTTTTCAGTGTGTAGTAATAATATAAGGAGGGCAAATCCTTTGTTCTGAACTACACACCAAAATGAATTTCACAGGGCAACTGCAATTCACTACTGAAGTGACTTCCTTACATACCAAAGACTACTACACTGAGCAAGACTTCCTTTCTAGAAAATAGTTTTAGATATCAAAGTGCAATCTCTCCTTCACTTGAGGATTTTTTTTTTTAATTTTGTACATTTAATCCTTTGACCAAGTTATTAAAAATAGGCAGAATGAAGCTAGCGACAGGATCCTGAAAGACTGTCACTGCGAAAGCTGAGAGCCTCTGCATATGAAAGTTATTGTACAGGACTACGAATGTGCACTGTAATTTAAATATGATTATTGTATCTTCTGAAAAAAAAAAAAAGCTGCTATGAAGTACATTTGTTGATGTTACTAGGCTACTGTCTTGGAAGGTACTAAATCCTATTTCAAAAGGTCTGTTATTAAGACCCAAGTACCTATGAATGGACAAAGATGATTTTTTAAAAAAAAAGATTTTGGCTGCTTTTTACTAGAGAGTTGCTTTTATGTATATTTATATTAAGAATGCTGGTCTGGCATAAGTTATCATTTTGTAGAAAAAACATCACGTCTGGTTTAAATTCTTTTGAACTATTCACATGCGTCTTTTAATTTTAATATACATTTGGATTTTAACACTGAAATTATTAAGTTCAGATTTACTTTCTATTTTCAAGTGGGGGGGGTTGCTTTTTAGTAATATGTGTTCCTGTTTTCTGACAATTTTTCTTTTGCACTTACTGTCAAGAGTTTAAATAAGTGCATGTAAGTTATTTGCACCTTTGAGACACTTTTATTCCAACATAGTGTGTATCGCTTATTCACCCTGTAAATACATTTAAAGGTTTTTGTGAAGTATCTTTTGGTTAATATTTTGATCATTACAGATCTCAACTATAAAAGTCATAATATCTATATATCTATATATATATCTATATATATAGAGATATATATACACATACACACAAACATATAAAGTATATATACTTCAAACATTAGCTTGTAAATGTACTAAATTATAATGAGTTTATGCTATAATATGGAAACAATTATTTAAGGATATTTTGAAATCAGGTTCTTTTTCAGTTGGACTTGAATCAACTTGTAAGTTAGTCCAACTTTTATGTGCTCACTATGCATTCAGACATTAACCTGCACAAATTGATATTAATATTTGAACAAAACCCCTTAAATTTTATGTATTCTTGCTCAACCAGTTATCTCTAGCTAAGCTTTGTCAATCTGGCATCCTCCAGATATGTTGGGACCACAAATACCAGAAGTCGTAGCTAAAGAATATACTGGAATTCTGGGACTTACTGTCCGAAGAAGTGGAGAAGGAACTAGGTTGGGAAGGGCTTTTGCAAATATATGGAAAATTGATAGGCTTCTCTATTCCCCCTTCCTCAAAACAGTAATTTGAACATATATGAGAAGCAAGGTATTAATTCGAATTGTAATGGAAAAATCAACTTGTAAGAAATACATATGTTATGCAAAATGTAAGTGTACTTATTCTGTAACACCACGATTGAGCAGATGGGCTCTATAGGTGTGAAGCTCTTCCTGCTGGATTGTGCCACCTTTATTATAGAAGCCAATTTAAAATTTAGTTTCCTAAAAGTGATTCAAACAGGAATTAAAATAGCACATCTACTCATTCGGACTATAAAATCAACATGTCATTTGCTAGGTATATAGCTTGGTTTCTTTTTTCTTATTGAATTGGAAAAGAGTCAAGCTTTATACTTAGTGATTAAGGCCTACTACCATAATTGTATGAATTTGGGGAATATTATTGGGGTATAAAATTATTTTTATTGCTTATAATCTTGTGTGGCAAGTCCGTGTCAGTTAACCCTCATGAAAGCTAACATGAAGTGCCTCTTTCACTGTGTGACTTGAGTGCTGCCCTACTCACTTACTATTCTCTTTAGAGGAATGCTTTGTAAGACATTAACAAATGTTTCTGAGTGTTAGTAAATCTAATATAATTGAACAGATGAAGTTCATGTTTCTTCTTCATTGTTCTACTTACCAGCTCCTGTAAAGTACAGGTTTAAATCAACACCGTGATTGCTTTTCTGAAATGAAATATCAACCTATGCCTATGTACATATATCTAAGAACTATCATAACCACGCATGCATTGAACTGTGTTTGCAACTTCAGTACATGTGGTGTTCTCTATTTTTTTTTTTTTAAGCATCTGCTACTATTTATTTTCACCATCTGAATAACACTGGATATAAGATGGAAACTTCATGTAACCATTCCACATTTCCACATCTCCTTGCTACAATGCAATAGAAATGGGGACAAATCTCATTTCACATGCAACTACTCAGGTTACGTTTTTGCATTAGTGTACAAAATAAATATGAAAATCTCCATTGCTTATGTAGAGCTGGCCAAATCTTATCAAATTTTTCCAATCTGTTTTTGCATTGGTTTGAAATTGCATACTTATTTTCACAGTAGTTTAAATATGCATTTCTTCTAATAGATGCCTAATTAGTCATTTTCCCAAATCAGTTTTACAAGTAATTTTCCTCCTAGGACAAAAGTGCATTTTGTGTAACTAGTTTCCAAACATACTTGTTTCTGATGAGTACTATGCCACAGAATTCAAAGGAGTACATTTTAGTTCACGTATTTAGAAATCTGAAATTGTTTCATATTATTAATACAAAATACCTAAGTAAACATCTCCATTATTATGCTCAAGTATTTGCTCCTGTTTAATTTCAGCAAGAGGCAGTCTATCTGATTACACAGGAAGACTACTGTGCTTTTTATTCCATTTAATGATTGTTATCTCTATCATACAAATCTATTACAAGGGTATTCTATTTTCCTTCAGTGATTTAAGACATCTTTTCACATGTCTTTATAGAACGCCATAATAGATATGTAAGTATACTGCTCAATCTTTAAGATGTCAAACTACAGTAAGTCCAGTTATAGCCAGCATTCTGAAAACGTACCACTGTTTCTATAAAAAGATGGCAGGAAGATTGTATTGTTCGTAAGATTTAATCTGGTATGTAAAAATCCCTCTAAGTTTTCTACCTTTTTCTAGTTACAATGTCAGCTTTCCTGTCTCTTTTTGATGATCAAGGGGAACTACAATTTAATTAGAATTTAAGTTTTATTAATTAAGCAGTACAGTGATAAATTACAAATATATCTTAGCATTGCAAACATCTTTAGTCCATTATCCATTGCCAGGTCAGAATCCTAAAGTCAAATCCATATTATGAAACAAAGTGCATAGTGCTAAATGCAACCTCAGCACACAAACTGTACAGATCAAACAATGTATTTGAAGCTGTAGGTGTTGTCACAGGATAATCTTTTGCCTTTGCAGCGGCCACACAGCTCTTGCCGGTGAGGTCTCTTGAGGTCAATGTGCCTTTTTTTCTGGGGGCAGGAGCAACGAGTCTTTGAACAGATCTTAGGATAACAAACTTCAATTAGTAGAAGAAATTAAAACCTATCTAAAAGGTTTTGTGATTATATTTGTTAATATTCTTATAGAAACTTTAGAATATTGTTCATCTTTCATATTTCAATTACCTAAAGTACAAGCTAATCCTACTTTACAGATGTGTCATAGATGCCAAATGACACTAAACAAGCAAAGGTATACTTGCATAAGGATAAGCACACTACACCCATGTTGCACCAGGATTAAGAAAAGCTTTAAAAATGGCCAGACCCTACAATTGTAATAGTGTAGTAACAACTGTCTTCTGATGTTCTCTAACTGGGGTTGGTTGTATTAGGAACAAGGAAATGAAGATTTGAATTATCCATACTTATTGGTAAGAAGTAAGACTTGATTTAACAGTCCATTTCCAAATATCTATTAAGTCCAAAAGTATCATTTGCAAGAAGTAACTACATAAATACAAATGATATAATTTACCATAAATGTAAATGCCTTACGGTCCAGATGCAGCAAACTTCTGATTTCCATGGGTGTCTGACCTGAAATTTTATTTGTGGCATCCAAAGTCTGCTAAATGAAAGCCTTAAATTGAGGGTTTAGTGTGTTTTCCCATGAGAAACTTCAAAGATCCACATTTATTGCTACTGTTTGTTGAGGTAAAGAAAGACAACTTATTGAAGTCAATTTGTCTTGGGGAATTGTGTTGTATATTAGCAGCATATTATGATTCAAACAGATCCTTAATTATGGTGAATTTCAGGTGAGCCAAGAGCAAACCAACAGAAACAGAAGTTTTCCATTTTTTAATATTCCTTCAATGGGTTAATACAAGTTGCTGAACATCAACTCTTACTTACATGGCACTGAATTGCTTCCACTTTATAGGGATTAAAGCTCTTCTGGCACTTGCGACAAAGCTGCTTAAAGTATACCTAAAAATGAATGTGGTTACATTTGAGGGGAAAAGTCTCACATTGGAAGATTTTAAAATCTAGCACTGATTCATCTTAAAATTATACACCGCAGCCCAACCGAACCAAAACTCAGTGTGCCAACCAGACATTAAAAATTCTAATTTATTCAGCTCATTTTATGATTTCCCATTCATGTAACATGGCATGATATAACCTAAAACAAAAAATGTTTCATTCAGTGTATCAAAATATAACTAACTCTTGTTAAGAGATGGTGAACAAGAAAATCATGAACTCTGAACCAACAACATACTGCTTTCCACTTTGCAGTGGTCACCACTATAGTTAACAGGCAACAAGTACATGACAAAAACACCTCCAGTGTGCTCCTTTCATTCAGTCAAAACCAATCCTAAAAGATTTTACAAGTTTGAGAAGCATTTACATTTTCTAATGTGCAGTCCAGACATTCAACCCTCCGTAGAAGTAGTTTTTCTAATGTTCTCCTAAACCTACCTTATTAGTTCCAGAAATGCACCATACATAGGCACTTTCCCATCTGGTCTTGCAGTCATTGCAATGGAAATAGCCGTATTTCTGTTCTAAGAACTGCAACAGAAAGTTGTTTGTGAATAGTCTAGTAAATGCTAAATTTGCTTTGCAAGCTTATTCTTAAACCATACTAATTTACTTTAATCCATTAACTAAGATAATATTTAAGGCAACTGGTTTTTTTCCTGCAGTTTAAGCCTGCCATCATTATGTCCACTTTGTAGGAGAGCCATACTAGTCTATGGTCACCAAAATCAGGAACTGGTAACATCTTTTCTAAAAAAGAATTATTAAGAGGCATAAGCTTTTTTGAGCATATTAAATTTACCTGGATTTATTTCTGAACAGATATGTAAAATTTAAGATTTTACTCTTAAGTTTAGTCCAAATAGACAGTTTAAGAAAACAAAATAAAGGGGAAGCTTTAAAAGTAGATCTAATGAATGAATCCAATGAAGTCTCACATACAATATTGCACCACTATAACTTGTCCTTGTTTCTACCATCCTACGCTGGCCACTCTGCAAGGTCCTTTTCATGTATACTACTGAATTATTTAAGACTACATACCTTGGATTAATGTTTATAGAAGTTTAGATTTAAGCAGGGTATGAAGAAGACCCTTAGCAATTCTTGCATTATTGGCACCCAGAATTCAATTTGTAATTTCCAAGATCCTCCTCTGAAACTAGAACCAGGGTTCCCACATCTTACTAATCATGGTTTACCTAATCACAGCTGAACAAACAAGCATTAACATAACACGCTAAGCCAAATCCAAGTAAACCATACAATGTATACCACATGCACCAAGCCTTAGAATAGGGTGAAATCAATTATATTAATATTAAAAGAACTGATTCAGAATAAGTAGAATATGCAACTATCTTACACAGGAAACATTTACGACCTGAACTATGAGTTCAGACAAGATTTCTCCTTTTTACACCTATGTTATGGGTCATGCTTGGAAATCACAGCTAGAAATCCAGAAACAGGTAAGACCTGTTGAGGCAGGAAGCTCTGTTAGAAATGATAGCTTCATAACAATCTATTCACCGTATATTTACCTTGTTCTACAACAACCATGCGTGCAAGGAAAAGGCATGTTCTCCAAGTTCTAAGATAGTGCATTTCATGTTTTTTTTTCTGGCCAAATACCATTTTATGCCACTCCCACGACCAAATATATCCATTTTATGTTGCCACCTGCAAGAAACTTTTTATACCTATTTCTCATCCAGCTGCCAAGTTATCTCACACATTACCACCGCAGAGAAAAGGCTAGTAAGCAGAATTCTCAGTACTAAACTCAAAAAAGTGAAGCCAGAAGAACATGGGTATAAAAGAGGGTCTACTGCAGCATCTTAATCGCAACAGCTTTTGTAAATACAAATACTGTTAAATTCCACGCCTCTGTGATTGTGGGGAGAGGGAGACGGAGACAAATACACTACATTCTGGGTATGTTCACATGCCGTCATACTCGTTGACTGATTTAAATGCTAGGCCTCGCACATAGCGCGGTGTTTCTCAACCTCAGCGAATTTAAAATGTGTGGACTTCAACTCCCAGAATTCAACTCCATGCTGGCTAGGGAATTCTGGGAGTTGAAGTTCACCACATCTTACAGTCGCTGAGGTTGAGAAACGCCGCACTAGGCTAAGACAGGCAACCAGCTTCGGTTCGGTCGCGGAGCGTCCTGTTAACCGCAGGTTCTTACGCGGTGTTTCGAAGAAGCCCCCGTTCCCGCTTCTGCTTCCCAGAGGCTGGAGGAATTCCCAACCAAGCGTAGCGTCGGCGGAAAACCACCGCGCAGCTCACCTGGAAGGTGGTTCTCTTGCCCTCTTCGGCGGCGCAGCCCCCGCCTTCTTCAGCCTCGCCTCCTTTTCCAACCGGCTGCTGGGCAGAGTCTCCGGCAGCGCCCTCCGGCAGCCCGTTCTCAGCCGCCGCCTTCTCTTCGGCGGCGCCGTCCCCCTTCTCTAGGGTCGCCCCCTTCTCCTCGGGCTCCTCGTTGAGCTGCGGCGAAGTCGGCCCTCCGGCTGGCCCCTTCGGCTCCGCCGCCGCCGCCTCGGGCAAGGTGAAAAGGCGGCGACCGAGCACAGGGGAGTAGACGCCTGGGAGCGGCGGCTCCCGGCTGAGCCGACCCGAGGGGCTTTGAGGTCGGACGGCCTGGAGCGGCCGGGATCCAAGCGAGCACTGCACGGCGGCGTCCACCCGCGGGTTCACCTGGACGCCCACTTCTTTGGTGTTGGCTTTGCGTAGCCGCGGGGCGAGGCCCGGGCTGACGTGTGACAGCAGCGCCTTCAGCTGCGCTCGCTTGTAAGTGTCCAAGTAATCCGGCGAAGAGGCCGAAGGAGCCGAGGAAGGGGCAGGCAGCACCCCTCTGTAGGGATTGGAGATGCCGCTGCTCTTGCTCTGCTTCCAGCTCGGCTGCTTCTGCTTGGACGGTGGCCTCGTGGCTACGTTGTGGCTAGGGGTAAAGGTGCTCCCATAGCTTTGATAAACGCTGTAGGGCGGATAGACGAAGCGCTCCATGCCCGGAGAGGGAGCCTGATTTTAAGGAGCCTGCCCGCCTGCCTTAGCTTTTATCCCCCCCAGGAGAGCCGGCTGTAATTAGTGCTCATTACTAGTGGCGAAGAGCAATAAACGCTCTGCGTTAATTAGCGGAACCGTTGCACTGGCTACGTCGCTCGTAAAATGCGCTTGAAATTTACGCGCCGGAGTTGCGAGGAGTTAACAGGTCTTGGCTCCGCGAGAGTAACGCGCCGTCGCGCCACAAAGCGCTCCCACTAAATGTGAGCTGCGAACCGTTCATGCTGGAGCATAAGCGTTCAAAAAGAAGCGAGCAGGTTTTGGATTGAGTTGGTTATACCCGGAAAGATGAAACTATAATTCAGCAGTTCCTTTGAAATTAAAGGGTATCACTTTACCGAAAAATTACCCTTACCTACAGGTGAAACTCGAAAAATTAGGATATCGTGCAAATGTTCATTTATGTCAGAAGGGCAACTCAAAAGGTGAAACCAATATATGAGATAGATGCATTACATGCAAAGCGAGATATGTCAAGCCTTACTTTGGTATAATTGTGATGATTATGGCGTACAGCTTATGAAAACCCCAAATTCACAATCTCAGAAAATTAGAATATTACATGACATCAATAACACAAGGATTGGAAATAGAACAATATCGGACTTCTGCAAAGTATAAGCATGCATATGTACTCAGCACTTGGTTTGGGCCCCTTTTGCAGCAATGACTGCCGCAATGCGGCGTGGCATGGATGCTATCAGCCTGTGGCACTGCTGAGGTGTTATGGAAGACCAGGATGCTTCAATAGCGGCCTTCAGCTCCGCTGCATTGTTCGGTCTCATGTCCCTCATCTTTCTCTTGGCAATGCCCCATAGATTCTCTATGGGGTTCAGGTCAGGTGAGTTTGCTGGCCAATCAAGCACAGTAATCCCATGGTCATTGAACCAGGTTTTGGTACTTTGGGCAGTGTGAGCAGGTGCCAAGTCCTGCTGGAAAATGAAGTCAGCATCCCCATAAAGCTTGTCTGCGGAAGGAAGCATGAAGTGCTCCAAAATCTCCTGGTAGATGGCTGCGTTGACCCTGGACTTAATGAAGCACAGTGGACCAACACCAGCAGATGACATGGCTCCCCAAATCAACACAGACTGTGGAAACTTCACACTGGACTTCAAGCATCGTGCATTGTGTGCCTCTCCATTCTTCCTCCAGACTCTGGGTCCTTGGTTCCCAAATGAGATGCAAAAGTTGCTCTCATCAGAAAAGAGGACTTTGGACCACTGGGCAACAGACCAGTTCTTTTTTTCTGTAGCCCAGGTAAGACACTTCTGACGTTTGTTTTTCAGGAGCGGCTTGACAAGAGGAATACGACATTTGAAGCCCACATCCAGGATCTGTCTGTGTGTGATGGCTCTTGATGCACTAACTCCAGCCTCAGTCCACTCCTTGTGAAAGTCCCCAGCACTTTTGAATGGCCTTTTCCTGACAATCCTCTCCAGGCTGCGGTCATCCCTGCTGCTTGTGCACCTTTTTCTACCACACTTTTCCCTTCCACATAATCTTCTGTTGATGTGCTTTAATACAGCACTTTGGGAACTTCTTTTGCAATTACCTTTTGGGGCTCTCCCTCCTTATGGAGGGTGTCAGTGATAGTTTTCTGCACAACTGTCAGGTCAGCAGTCTTTCCCATGCTTGTGATTCCTACTGAACCAGCCTGAGAGACCATTTAAAGGCTCAGGAACCCTTTGCAGGTGTTATGGATTCATTAGCTGATTAGAGGGGGACACTTTGAGCCTAGAATATTGAACCTTTTCACACTATTCTAATTTTCTGAGATTGTGAATTTGGGGTTTTCATAAGCTGTACGCCATAATCATCACAATTATAGCAAAGTAAGGCTTGACATATCTCGCTTTGCATGTAATGCGTCTATCTCATATTGGTTTCACCGTTTGAGTTGCCCTACTGACATAAATGAACATTTGCACGATATTCTAATTTTTCGAGTTTCACCTGTAAATATTGGGAAATGGAAGCATTTACTCCAAGATAGTGCATTGATGCAAACTGTTAACTGGATTTTGGAGATGTAATCCAATAAACATCTGGTTGATTTCACTCTTTACCTCCAGTTGCCATATGAAGCCCTATTCTTTACAAACCTAGTTACCAAAAGGTAGAGCATCAGTTCTATTGGTCAAAATGTGATTTAGTGTGCTTTGCAAATGCAGCCAATACAGTTAATTTATCATTTAATATGCTCTGTGAATCCAGGCAACTGAGTCAGTCCAGTAAACCATGGGTCCTCTGTTTGCCTGAGTATAACCGATCCCCCATTTGTCAGAAAGCAACCTGGCCAGATTGTTCATTACTAACCTCTCTGGATAGTTCTGTTATTGTTGTAAGCAGGTGGGCATATTTCAAATAGCACTGTTTTCTTTCATATGTATTTTTTAAGAATTTATCTGGAATATATGATGTCCTTGAAGCCTTCATGGAAATAAAATTATGCTTGAGTGGTACTTTGCTTAGTAGTATGTTAACTTTCCATTTAACTATTTAAATTAGAACAAGCTTTAAAAACATAAAATGATGGGGCATAGAGTGTGGAGGCACGATGGAGGCCATCACGTTGAAGATTTAGGTCCCACATCATGGTTTTACTGAAGAAATCACATTTAACTATGTTAATTCAGCATACTAAACCAAAATAAACCACATAATGACTTATTGTTCACATAACACACTAAGTCATAATGTGATATGTTTGGTTTTAGCTTATCTACTGCAATTTGTTAAGGTTTATGGTGCAGAATCTTACGTTTTAATATGTTAAGTGAGTAACAATTTCTGAGTTTACACAATATGTAAAATCAAACCATATTATAGTGTAGCATGATGTGTGTGAATCCAATTTCTGTCATATGAACATAATGGAAAATGTGCGTTCCTTTGTGTCTTCATGTGCATACTCATCCAGGTTCAAGTCCATCCTCAGCTACAGAAACTTACCAGTGGCTTTGGACTAGTCACTCATAGTCCAACTGACTTCAGAGGGTTGCTGTGGGGAGAAACTGGAGAAGGGAGTGCTATGTATGTCTCCTTGAACTCCTGGAAGGAAAGGCAGGATATACATCTAGCAAATCAGTTAAATCTAGAAAATATAAACTTTTTTTTCATAAGAGATTTGCAGGATCTAATTCTCATTGCTATTGTAGTTAATGTACGGTAACTAAAAGAAGTGAGTACATTTCAATGGGAGAATTTGCAGCTTTATGAAGGAGGAGAGGACCTTAACATCGCTTGAGAGAAAAATGAAACGATCATGTGTGCTTGTCCCTGAACTTTCAGAACTCTATGGTTTGAGGCATATTTCTATTGTTGCATCTGCCTTGGAATGGAAAAACAAACAAAAATTATATTTATTTATTTATCATATTTATATTGCGTTAAATTGCCTAAAGACATAATATATAGTTTACACTGAAATTTAGGAACCTTAGAGGTTTTTGCATCTGCGTACTGCCATCTAGCGGGTCTCCCAGACTTTTGCAGCCCAGATCTGGTATCCCAGGTAAACACTGTTAAGAAAACGCAGCGTTATAGGCGTGCTTAAACTCATCTGCTAGAATGGGCCGGTCCTCAAAAAAAAAAGAAAAAGAAAAACCGCAAGTTCCATGATCCTTTGAGCGCGGCAGGACTAAACCATTACAGTCTACGCACTGGCTGTTCTTTTAGTTTCGGGCGTTCACGCAGTCTCCAGTAGGAAGTGGAGGCGAGAGCTAGGCTTCGCCGTTGCCAGCAGGAGACCGTTTGATTTTGGCTCGTGGGGCGAATGGTCCCTAGGCAAGACCCCCGGGTTACGAGAGTGGATCAGCTGTGAGGAAGTGACTGCCCTTCTGGAACTGCGCATGCGTTGGCGGGTTTTGGCGCCTTCACTTGTATTTCGGAGGAAGTTGTTTCTGAGGTGACTTGGAGCCCGGCTCTCGCGGGGAGTGTTTCGCTTCTTTTCCGCTTGGCTGCGAGGGGTCTTCCTTCGTCCGTTGATTTCTGCCCTCGCTGCTGTTCCGCGGGGCTGCTCTTCCGCAGGTTCCTCTTGTTCAGAAACTCGCTGTCCCATGAAGAGAGGCGCCGAGGTGAAACGTGTGTGAGGGGAAGACGAGGGAGGACAGGTCGGGTTTTCTTCCAGGCCTGAGGATGGAGAGACCCTGTAATGCCTTGGCTCCTTCTCCGTCCGCGGGGGTGGTGCGGTCTGAAGGAATGGGACGCTGACGGTGGATCCTGTTGGATAATTTCTGTTTGGTCGTAGCGAGATCTTGAGTAGGATGATGATGAAGATTTTGGTGCCTTCCAGTCAGTTTTTGACTCCTGGCGAGTGCCTGGACTAGTCCCTGCAGTTTTCTTGACGAGGTTTTTTTTCGGAAGTGGTTTGCCATTGCCTGCTTCCTAGGGCTGAGAGAGAGTGACTGGCCCAAGGTCACGCAGATGGCTTGGTGCTAAGGGGGGACTAGAACTCATGGTCTCCCATCTGATGCCCTTTTTTAGATTTTTTTTTATCCCACCTGTCTTATTTTTATAAATAACTCAAGGTGGTGAACATACCTAATACTCCTTCCTCCTATTTTCCCCATAACAACCACCCTGTGAGGTGAGTTGGGCTGAGAGAGAGAGACTGGCCCAAAGTCTCCCAGCTGGTTTTCATGCCTAAGGCGGGACTAGGACTCAAGAGTCACCTGGTTCTAGCCTGGTACCTTAACCACTAGACCAAACTGGGTCTAGGATAATTACGATAATTATATTTTTATCCCCTTTTTTTAATATGTAACTCAAGGCAGTGAACATACAGTACCTAATACTCCTGCCTGCTACTCACATGTTACATTAAATTAGTACATGAAGCCCTCTATGGGCTGGGCTCACACAACTTAGGCTAATATGCATTTGTGGCTATATGTTATGCCATCTGGTCAATGTACTGAAGTTAGGGTTCAGTGTGTTGTGCTAGCCCAGATGACTGCGGTATTTCATCAAACTAAGGCTGAGTTAATTCTGGAAAACTTGTGTAATCATGGTGAGCCCAACTGGATGCTTGCTTATTTGTAGATATTCTGTAAATAGAAGGGCTTACTTCCAGGCAAGTATATTAGGATGGTAGCCTAACAGAATGATAGGATTAAAATGGGCCAAATAGGCAATCAAGTCTAATTTCCTACTTTGTGGAGAAATTCACATTAAAGCAGTAAAGAAAGAAGCAAAGGCTGTCGAGTAAGTTTGCAAACTTGTCCAGCTGAATTCAGGCCCCAGTTTTGTACAGGCTCATGTCCTTAGAACCTAGTTAGCAGGTTTGGAGGTGGGAGAGGGGGAGAAAATCTGTCTTTCAGCTTCATTCTCCATAATAGTTTTATACTGGGAATGACAAAATACAGTATTGGGCCATTGGTGCTGATTTCAGAAAAGTAAATGAAAGCTTACGTAGATATGGGATTTTGGTAATCTAGGTTGGAATACAAGTGTCAGCAAATACATATATATCAAAAAGCCTACTTGAATCATTTTTCCGACTCCTAGTTTTTTCACCAATTGCCTTTGTCTTTCCCTTTGTAAATTTCAATGGCTATGAAGATAACACAGATCCTTTCATCAAAATTCAATTTGATATTAGACTTGATAATTTTAATGACCTTTACTTTTCTTTTAGTTATATCATTTCCAATGCCAAGATTTCAAGTTCCAAGTCACAGCCAAGTTATTTCTCATCAATTGTTATTTTTAGAGTTTTGTCTCAATCTGCTGGGATTTATATTTACAGTAGTGCTTAAAAGTTCGTGAATCCTTTTGATTTTTCAATATTTTTGCATAAATATGACCTATAATGTGAGGAAAATGATCCAAAGCTACATATTTGATGGGGCAGAAGTATGTGAACCTTTGCTTTCAGTAATTGGTGTGCCCCCCTTGGGCAGCAATAACTGCAACCAAATGTTTCCAGTAACTGTTGATTCCTTCTGCATGTCGGCTTGGAGGAATTTTAGCCCACTAGAGAACAGCTTTAACTCAGGGATGTTGGTGGGCTTCCTCACATGAACTGCCTGCTTCAGATCCTTCCACAACACTTCTCCAGGATTAATGTCAGGATTTTGACTTGGCCATTCCAAAACATTAACTTTCTATTGCTTTAACCATTCTTTGGTCATACAACTTGTGTGTTTTGGGTTGTTGTCTTGCCGCATGACCCACTTTCTCTTGAGCTTTAGTTCACTGACAGATACCCTGCCATTTCCCTGTAGAATTTGCTGATACAGTTCAGAATTCATAGTTCCATCAATGATGGCAAGCTGTCCTGGCCAAGAGGCAGCAAAGCAGGCCCAAACCATAATACAGCCACCATCATGTTTCACAGATGGGATAAAATTCTTATGCTGGAATGCAGTGTTTGCCTTTCACCAAACATAACACTTTTCATTCAAGCCAAAAAGTTCTCTTTTGGTCTCAACTGTCCACAGAACATTCCTGCAGTAGCCTTCTGGATTATCCATGTGGTGTTTCAAAGCTATAGATGGGCACCAGTGTTCTTTTTGGAGAGTACTGGGTTTCTCCTTGCAACCTTGCCATGCATACGATTGTTGTTTAGTGTTCTGATGGTGGTATCATGAACCCTGACGTTCACCAAAGCAGGAGAATCCTTTGGTCCTTAGACATTACCCTGAGGTTCTTTGAGACCTCCCAGAGTATTATACACCTTGCTCTTCGTGTGATCTTGGTTGGTTGACCACTCCTAAAGAAGATGACAATGGAGTTAAATTGCCTCCATTTGTACATGATCTGCCTGACAGTGGACTGGTACAATCCAAACTATTTGGAAGTAGTTTTGTAACTTTTCCAGTCTGGTGAGCATCAATAACTATTTTTCAGAGGTCCTCAGAAATCACCTTTGTTCAAGCCATGACACGCTTCCACATACCTGTATTGTGAAGATCAGACTTTGCTAGCAAATACCCCGAATTCTGTTCTTTAAGGCAAGACCTCCCACACTCACACCTGATTATCATCCCATTGTTTGAAACACCTGACTCTAATTTCCCCTTCAAATGAACTGATAATCTTTGAGGTTCACATACTTTTGCCACACACCAATATGTACCTTTGGATCATTTTCCTTAATAAATGAACAAATTTAGTTCATTAGATCTGGGAGGTTGAACTGCTCTGTTATTACTCTGTTTTGACTCATTTGTTTACTTGGGTTTTCCTTATCTAATTTTAGGACTTGTATGGAGAACAGATCACATTTTAGGTCATATTTATGCAGAAATATTGAACATTCAAAAGGGTTCACAAACTTTTATGCATCACTGTATGTTAAATCCTGGCAATTTGTTACTAGTTTAATGAATATCACAAAGTCCTTTCAGATCTCTATTCCATCTGTGCTCATTACATTTGTCAATCTTGTGGCGCCTTTTCTTACAAACACATTTTACTAAAAGCTTTTCTGAGCAGCAACTCACTTTATCAAATGCATAGAACTCCTAAACTGGAGTAGGATTCTAGATTGGGAGGGGGGGGGAAATGGAATGGAAGATAGGTTATCCAGATGCAGATTACAAGTAGGATAGATTAGAAGTACCTTTATCAGTTAACAGTTATAATGTGTTAATATTCAGCAATCTCTTGCTCTATTGTGCTGTTAAAGTTTTTGTTTCTCTAAAATGGCCTCTTTGAGATCTGGGAGGTTGAACTGCTCTGTTATTACTCTGTTTTGAGTCCTGATGTCAAACTTGTGTCCCTTAATTCTTTTACAAAAAGTTTGTTCCATTTCACCTCACAGAATCCAGAGGGGCATTGCTAGTAGATGATAGCATATATCACATTAAAGCAGTGTTTCTCAACCTTGGGAACTTTAAGATGTGTGGACTTTAGTGCTGTGCACATAAATGTTTGCATTTCTTGTGGGGAGGGTATATGATGTCTGAACAGTCTGGAAGAAAAAGAAATAGAATTTCTGTCAAGTATGATAAATTAATGTAATTTTGAGAACACTGAACATTATTTTGCAGACTTTCCTAATTGTGCCAGCAGTGCAATGGAGAAAAAAAATGTTGACACATCTGCGAAGAAACCATCTTTGTTTGAAATATTCAAAGCGCAATACAGTGAATCAGGTACTATTTCCATTTATAACATAGATATCTAAGAAATCTATGTTGGATTGAATATTTTCAATTTTTCAACTTTCCTTTTCTAATGTTATCTGGGCCTATGCCTATTTTATTCCTATGACACAAATGCATTTGGTATCAGATTTTGTGGGAACTGCAGTTTAAGAAACAGTTACGACACAATACTAGTATGAAGCTTTTTCTTTGGAAAATGAGACTTACCTTTGTAACAGTACATTGCAGGTCCATTTTCTACAGCAGATACAATGTATCATAGAGTGGGTATTCCTTCTTACTTGCTCTGGAGGCAAGACTGAAATTAGTCTGATATTGCTGCTTCTGAGAGGGGATAGCTGCTTCCCCAGTTTCAGAATGACAAATCAGAAAAAGCTTCAAGACAACGTAGGAAGATTGGTATGCAATAAAGATGAAACTGCACAATTAACTGCAGGTATTGTCAGGGTTCCCATGTTTTATCACCTTTTTCTATTATTGCCTAGCTTGGCTGTGAGCCCTGTTTGTGCTGTATATGGATCTCTGTGGTAAATTCCATCTTTCTACAGTACCATTTTCCTACAGTGGAACCAGGGTATCCTATAGCGGGACAGACTAGAGCTGTCTCTGAGTGCAGGATCTTATAGAAGGGCACTATTTTCTGCAGTAACTTTCTGCTGAAGAAGAATATGTCTTCTTCTTGAATAGGATATGGAGGATCATGCAGTAGCCCTACAGATCATCCCCAAGCAGATGTTAGTATTGAAAGTTGAAAGTGACCCAGTGGCTATACATCTGGTAGAGTGGGTGTGTCTATGTGAACTCTTCTGCGCAACTCAGAAATAGTTTGTGCTTTTCTTTTTCAAACTGGGTTTGGGGCAGAAGGAAAGGAAGATCACTTCCTATCCAAAGTGGAAAACCAAATTCATCTTCATAAAATGGTTGACTGAGGGACAGAGTGATGGTGCCCAGCCAGATAAGCAGTTGTTGGAAGTCTGCCTTTTGAAAAAGCCTGATGGGTTTGGGAACTGACTGATTGTCATCCTGTTATTATTCACCTAGAGCAAACTCCCCTTATTGTTTGCTTGGTCCTGAGAATCTGAATTGGATAGCAACTGAAATGGGGGCTGTAGGTCTGCCTTCCATATGGAGGCCTGTCTTTCCTCATGAAATGATGGGCTAGCACTCACCTATTGAGGTGCAACTAAATGGAATGGACAGGGATCTGTGATACTTTCCCTCTTTCTGCTTCTCTGAGAATTGGTTTTCAGACTGACGATTTGTCTAGCAGTCATTTCCAAAACAATCAACAGATGTGGTTTATCCTTCCTTCATGAAAGAAACAACTTCCTCTTTACAATGAAAAAGCACAAGAGCCAAGACTTTTCATACTCTATGTGTGTGTATATATATAAAATTTTAATTTGAAAGTATCCACTGGAGTTTCTGTCTTATTTTAATCTTCTCAATAACATATTAATCACAAGATTTGTTCTTAGAATTAACCTCTTCCAATCCAGGCTGGTACCAGAAGCCTGACATACTCTCTCCTCTCCTGTGGGCTGTGCTAACCAGAGAATCCTTACAGATGGCACTCCTGCCTTTTTCCTCCTTTCTTCTTTTTCCACCAGATGGCTGGTGGTCAAAGGGGCAGGCTTGTTCCAGAGAGGATATAGCCCAGTTGTGTATCCTGGCATGTAGGCTGAAGTGAGGCCTTCAGGAGTCAGGGGAGGCTATATCTGTTAAAGACATTGGAGCAGGCCTAGAGCTACAGGCTGCAGTTCTCTCTGTGAAGGGTAGTATGTGGGACTGGGCATCTAGCACCATCGGTTCTCATTCACTCTGGTGCCTGGGCCTTCAGATTCCTCAGAGGATTGGCAGTGAGCCCGCTGGAAGCTGCAAGTACAGTGGTACCTCGGTTCACGAACTTAATTCGTTCCGCGACTCTGGTCGCGAACCAAATTGGTCGTGAACCGAATCAAATTTTCCCATAAGGTTCAATGTAAATACGGTTAATCCGTTCTGAACCATATGTATTTTATTTTTAAACCACAAAAACATGAAACAAAGTACAGCACAGCACAGTATGAAGAGAGAGGATGCTGACCTTGCTCGAGGCGACTTCTGGCGTGGAGGACAGGAAGGTGGGTGGGGAGGCAGTTATTGTTTGGAGGGAGAGTCCCCCTCCAAAAGGACATCGGGGAGATCTCTTTCAAGGGTTTCCTCTCTTCTTTGTCTCTTAGCTGCATGCTCAGTTCTGGGGAAAAATCTGTCTAAAGTCAGTTGTTTTTTCCTGCGCTGCATAACCCTCCGGAAATGAGAGACCACATTATCATTCATCAGATTCAACACTCTGTTCGTTACAGTTATGTTGGGGTGGTGCTTCTCAAAGAAATCCTGGCACTCATTCCATTTTTCCATAATGGATTTAATCACGTCACTGCTAACCTCCTCCCTGTCTTCCTCTTCCTCAGTGGAATGCTCCTCACCAAGCGCTTTCTGCTGCTCACTCTGGAGTTCTACAAGTTCTGCCGTGGTCAGCTCCTCCTTATGGTCCTCAACAAGCTCCTCTATGTCTGCACCATCAACAACCAGACCCATACTCTTGCACATGGACACAATCTCCTCCACTACCTCTGCATCAGACCCTTCACAGTCACGTTCAGTGACACATTCTGGCCACAGTTTCCTCCAGGCTGAGTTTAAGGTCCGGCAGGTGACATCTTCCCAGGCTTTGTCAATGAGGCTGATGCAGTGGAGGACATTGAAATGTTTCTTCCAGAATTCTTTCAGAGTCAAGGATGTTTCTTCAGTGACATTGAAACACCTGGTGAAGAGCGCCTTTGTGTAGAGCTTCTTAAAGTTGCAGATCACTTGCTGGTCCATGGGCTGCAGAAGAGGTGTCGTGTTGGGGGGGAGGAACTTGACCTTTATAACATCATACTCAGCGTCCATATCATCCACCAAGGCTGGAGGGTGTGCCAGGGCATTGTCCATCAGAAGAAGGCACCTTTCAGGCAGTTGGTTGTCAGAAAGATATTTTTTAACGGTGGGTGCAAACACCTCGTGCAGCCATTCCATGAACAATTGCCTTGTGACCCAAGCTCTCGCATTGGCCCTCCACATGACAGGCAGTCTGGCCTTGTTCACATTGTGTCCCTTGAATGCACGAGGGGTCTGGGAATGGTACACCAGTAGTGGCTTAATCTTCAGCTCGCCGCTTGCGTTCGCACACAGCAAAAAGGTCAATCTGTCCTTCATGGGCTTGTGCCCTGGCGGTGCCTTTTCCTCCTGCGTGATGTAGGTTCTCTTTGGCATCTTCTTCCAGAAGAGCCCTGTTTCATCGCAGTTGAACACTTGCTGAGCGACGTATCCTTCTGCCTTCATGAATTCCTCAAATTCTTTCTTGTAGGTTTCTGCAGCAGCCTTGTCAGAACTGGAAGCCTCACCATGTCTTGTCACACTGTGGATGCCACTTCTCTTGTGGAATTTTTCAAACCAGCCTCTGCTGGCTTTAAATTCTTCACTTGCTGCACTTGTAGAGGGTTTTTTTTGCAGTAAATCACTGTGCAATTTCCTGGCTTTTTCACAGATCATAGCTTCACTAACGCTATCACCTGCCAGCTGTTTCTCATTCAGCCACACTAAAAAGTTTTTCCACCTTTTCCAGCACTTGTGTCCTCTGCTTGGTTAATGTCGTTACTCCTTTTGCCACATCAGCTCCTTTGATGGCATCTTTATTCTTCAAAATAGTCGAGATTGTCGACTTCGCCATCTTGTACTCTGAGCCCAGATCAGTCACACGAATACCACGATCGTGCTTTTCTACAATTTCCTTCTTCAATTCAATGGTTATTTTCTTCAAACCCTTATTCTGACCAAGCTTGCTTTTTCGGAGCCATGCTAACAAGCACACCAAAAAGCTTCACAGGACGTCTGTTTGCCACCGCGATCTCGCCTACAGGAAGCCGCGACCACGTGTCACGGGAGGGAAAATGGCCGCGGATCCCGTTCGTAACCCGATCCGGCGTTCGCAAACGGAGGCAAAATTTTGCGACCGGAGCTGTTCGTGAACCGAATTGTTCGTGAACAGAAGTGTTCGTGAACCGAGGTACCACTGTACTGCGTGACTGACAGCTCAGCAACATAGATTGGTCAAGGTCATTTGTGGGAATCACAGTAGGGAGATGAGGTTGCATTGCTTGGTCCCAGCCATTGGGAAAGTTCTCCAAATGTAATGGACAGCAAATTGCTCTTTGTGAGTTTGCTGGCCATTGTCAGGTTGATGGGTTGCTGCCTAAAACTGAAAATTATTCTTTCCATGTACGATTCTCGCAGAGATCTCATTAGCAAGATTTATTGAGAAGAAAAGGGTAAGATGACAAAACCCCCAGCAATTAAACTGTTTCCCAGTTGGCACCAATGTATCCTTGTGTGCATGAGCCTGGATACTTTGATTTTATTTCTAACAGCCTTCCAGTGATCTGGCATGGAGGTGAATCTTTTTGCTGATAACAGAGAAGTTTGCAGTTAGTTGTTTACATCAGATTCACCTGAGTCTTTATCTAGCTGAGAACTAAGTATTAGTGAAGGAAAAAGGGCGGTTCTCAACCTTATGAACAAGGGTATCTAATAGGCATGCCTGTTCTGCAAAGCAAGATACAGCCAAATATGGGAAAAGAACTACAGGAAGAATTTCAGAACAGTTTAAGCCCTGCCTCTAAAGTAAGTAGGAAAAGGTACTCACTATAGGATGCCCTGCCTATTACAAAAACATTGTATACATAGAAAGTAGTATTTGATGATAGTTCATATTTATCTGAGAATACACAATATTTTTAAAAGCCCTACATCAATTATGGGTGTAGAAGAAAATCTTACTTCTAAAGCTATTATTTTCCAATGAAAATAATGTATAGTAGATTTAGTTGAAGCTATTGTTAATTTTTAGTAATAATGACTTATCATTACATCATTATAACATAGAATATGACATCCTAAATAATGTATTGACTGCTTTTTTAGACCTAGGACCTATAAGTCTCAATTGGTTTGAAGAACTCAGTTCAGAAGCTCCACCTTATGATCTGAAAAAACCAGAAGACCCTTTACATAAAACTATGGATCAAAATACTTTTAAAACCCCAAAGGGGAAGTTGTCTACAAATAACCCATCAGTATCAACTCCCATGATTTTTAAAGACCGGAGTAAAAGTTTAAAGATGTTTACTTCTCCTACAGAAGAATTGGCTCAGTTCAGTAAAGAAACAGGTAAGATAAGAAGTGATACATAAGCTAACCAAAATTATAAACATTTTTGGATCTATAGCTTTTACAAAATGAATGTAGTATGAAAATAAAATGTTACAATGTAGATACCTTCTGTGGAGATTGCACTTTTCTGGCTACATAAAGGTCCACAGCTAGAACAGTGACTAATTTTGGGGATATTAAGTGTCAGCTCAAACATTGTGGTTCGTATAGAACTCAGAATTATAAATACATTTGCTGGGATGCCCATTCTCTCTGTAGTGTTGGTGACTGTAAAATAATAGCTTTTTCCCCATTGTCATAAAAGAATGATACAATGGAATAGAAGACAATTTCAGCCAGTTCTGGGTATAAGCTGAAAGTGTGTAGAGCAGATTTAATCTTGGCTATATATTTTCTTGGGTATGTATTAGGCAGCCTACTGTATTTCAACTTTTTGTCTGCAACTTAAAGTCAGAATTCATTGATCTGGGAACAGAATGTTCTAGAGTACTCTTGAGCATTCTGTTTCCTCCCAAACCATTTTGTTTCTATAGTGGTTCAACAGTTTCCAGAAGAAAATCCTTTGAACTGGAAAAGTTTGAGGTGTTTCAGTGGTGGTCTGACCATGAAACCCATGTTTCATCCAAAATACCACATCTGGAACATTGATTCAGAGGATTTACTTCTGGAAATTGCAACTGTCCTTGGAATGGCATAGCCAGGAGGAAATGGAATTCTCTAAAATTCATTCCTGAATCAGTAAATGTTCCATATCCCTAATAAGTACTTAAATTTCATAATTATATTTCTGAAGCATTTTCAGCATATTGGAATGCTTTGTTAAAATGATATTTAACATCTGTATCTTTAAAATGTTCTTGGTACTTGATATATTTTATTAATCATTACTATTTACTCACTTTATTCAAAATAAAGATGTGCAAAATCTATGTAAATTGTGTTTTATAGTTTTAATGTCTTATGTTCTCTGAATATCATCCTTTGTGTTGCCAAAATGGTAACACAGGTAGTTCCACTTAATGACTGTTTGTTTAATGATGGTTCAAAGTTACAACAGCCTTGGAAAAGTGCTTTACAATCTGTACTTGCACTTACGCCCTTTGCAAACTGTTGTACCCTCTCTGCGGTCATGTGATCACAATTTGCGACCTTTTTACGATGGCCATAAAACAAATCACTGTGGTCATTAAGTGAGTCACATTAAGCAGATTCCAGCAAAAAAACATCCATTGGGTAAGCTGGATTTGCTTAAAGACCATGTGATTCACTTAGCGACTGCAGTGATTTGCTTTGTGGCTGTTGAAAAAGTTGTCCTAAAATCAGGTCTGGTCAGTGGTGACTCTCTTAACAACCAGTTTTCTGGTCCCTATTGTCATTAAGCGAGGACTACCTGCACCCAATGATAAGAAAGAATTGACAGCAAATTCAGGGTAACCAAGCCAATGTGCAGCTAATGACTGGTACTGATGGGGGAGACACATATTTAAATCCCATTCCCACTATGGAATTCATTAACTCATTCAATTACTATCCCTCAACTGAACCTACCCCTTAAGAGTGGGTTTTGAAGAGTTTATTTACTCTCCAAAGAGTAGAGATCCTAGTGTATGCCATTTTGAGTTATTTTAGGAAAAACAGAATCTAGATGGAAATTTCTGTCACTAAATTTGTTAAATCAGTATCAAATATTTAATTGCTTAGCAAGTTTTATAACTTCAGTACCTTTCCTCATAAACCTTTGTCTATAAGTTTTAGTTACGGGTTTTGCTATTTTTGGGTATATTTGTTTTCATCTTTGACCATAAAATGAAATAAATGAAACCACTATGATGTACACATATATTAGTGGCAGGGTCTCATTTCTAAAAGCAGTTTTAATTCTCAGAGTGCCATTATTTATATGCTAAAATCCCAAAAGCCCTTAAGGGAAAAGGGGAGGAGATAACTCTTCATTGTTAGCTGAACATGCCCTCTACCCACAATAAGCTGATTAAAAATTAAAAGGGGGAAAGTGAACATAAGCAGAGAAGGCAGTGGAATTGTGAGCCTGGAAATGGTTTGCTAAGCAACAAACTCAATTCCTGTAGCCCTCAAGATTTGATTAAGACAACTGTAGAAAAAATATTGAACTGCATCTAGTACTGAAAAAGCTTTTTTGTTTACATTTCTTTGTTACAGGTAAAACTTTCAGTGAAATGCCTAGCCTGAGGACACAAGTGGATCAATCAAATGAAGGAATGAATCCTTCTAGTTCCTGTGTCTTTGCAAGGTGCATCTCAGCTATCTATTTATCTATTTATCTATCTATACAGATCTTTGCCCACAATAGCACAAAAAAACAATTCCATTGGTACAGCTAAATTTGCCTTCTGAATCAAGCTAACATCACAATCAGGATATAAAACTGAGATGTTTCAGTCTTTACTAGATGAGTAGGAACAAGCCATAGCTGGGTCACCATCCTAGCAGATATTGCTACAAAATCGATGCCAAGATTTGCAACAATTGTGATTGTACAGAAGCTTATATGGTTTTAAAAGTTGCGGCTTACTTAGCACTAGAAAATATAGTATTTTAGTATGAAAAGTATATTTTCATTTACAGTCTGTTGCTTTACTGAAATCTTTTCTGAAAGTCTTTACACGGCTTTTTTTCCCTGCCTTTTGAATCAGTCTTGATTCCTGGCAAATGCCTGGATACGTCCATAAAGATTTCTTGGCATCATTTTGGAAGTGATTTGCTGTTACTGCTTTCTTAGGGTTGAGAGAGTGACTGGGCCAAAGTTGCTTAGCTGGTTTTGCATCTAAGGCAGGACTAGAACTCACAGTCTCCTGGTTTGTAGCCTGGTGCCTTTAACTACTACAGCAAATTAGCTCACCGCTACACTAGATTGGCTCTACATGGCAATTTAGCTATTTAATTATTTGGTGTATTAAAATGAGTGTGGTGACTTTGGCATAGATACATTTTCTAGAGGCGTAAGATATAATTAGCCCAACAAATTAAGGCACAGTGTATAAAAAATGATATACCATATTTTTCCGACAATAAGACGCCCCCATGTACAAGACAACCCCCATTTTTCCAACCCCAAATTAAGAAATCAATATTTTAAAGATAGTGCAGAACACATTTTTATTTAGTAATTAGTTAATATTTACCTGATACACTCGGTGGGAGGAGGTCCAAACCGTCTCTCTGCAGCTCTATTTCCAGGCTCTTTTGCATAACTGATTACATTCAAGCACGAGTGAAACTGCCGATAGCTCGTCTCTGCAGACTTCCTCTAATTGGTTTGTTCAGCATCAGCTGACATCAGTTACATCAGGCTCGTGATTGGAGGAAGTCTGTTTGGGAGACAAGCTATTTCACTCGTGATTGGAGGCTAGCAATAGGAGGAAGCCTGCCTGCAGAAACAAAGTATGGGCAGTTTTGCAACCGCGTGATTTTCGGCTGACTTCCTTGAATAAGACGCCCTTCAATTTTTAGGGTAAGGATTTTAGAAAAAAGTATCGTCTTATAGTCGGAAAAATATGGTAGCTATATCTAGTTAACATCTATGCTATTATTATTCCTCTCTGTACCTTTTTGCTGTTGCAAAACTTTCTTGCTCTCTCCATCACTTTCATGCACTGTTTCATGCAGCACCTTTTGTTCTCCCTTTCTGAGAATGTCATCAACTTCATCCAACCACAGTTTTCTGCATTTTCTTCTTCCTCTTCACCCAACAAAATGGGCAGAAACATATTATATTCTGCTATTTAGTTTCATTCCAAATAATTTCAATACTTCTGTTTTTAATAGTATTCACTCTGCTGGAGGATCTTGTTTAGCCCTTTTCACCTATTTCCAAAAAAAAATGTTTTCAGCAAAATTGTTCTGCAAGCACCTTTTTTTATAATCTCCCTTAGTATTACTCCATACATTTCTGTAACACTTGTAGCATAATTCTTTTCACTCTGTTCCAAGCAGCTTCCATATCCTCTTTTCTCATGTCCACTTTCCATTCATTATGTTGGGAGATTAATTTATCTTCTGATACTAGTACAAAGGCTCATACTTTCTTTTCCTGCAGTCATTTGGTTTTCCTCTCTGATTTTGTTTACATCTTTCCTTTTCTTCTAGCCTCCGTAAGATCCATCTTGACAATCCCAAACTGTGGTCTATCCCACATTCAGAACCTCTCATCCTTCTTGTATCCTTTATTAATTGTCTTGATTTTTCATCATATAAAAAGAAATCTATTAAGCTTTTTGATTCAATCTTTTTCCATTTGTATGTGTGTGTATGCATACACACATACACTTAAACCATAGATTTGAAACAGAACATTTTCCAAGAAGATATTCAAAGATACACAAATTATTATTATTTTCATCAATTCTTGGATCTCTGAAAGGTCTGGTCACTTTTTCTTTATCCTTCCATTTTGTTCCCATATATATTTTATTCATGTTACCAAGCAGTTTTTTTTCCTGTGGATCACATTCACTTAGAATGTTCCACAATTGTTCCCAAAACTCATCCGTGGTCATTTCTTTATCACAATTTGTTGAAGAGTAACAGCTAACACTGTCTATGAATTTCTACTTTCATATACACCAACAACAATCTAGATGACTTGAATTCATATCTTGTAACATTTTAGCTTTTTCATTCATAGTTAAATTTACATCTTCATTTCCCTACATATATTTAACTTCACTCTACAAGATCAGCCTACATTCAGATCATCCCATTCATTCTTCCCTTTTCTCTTATTTCCAGCATATGAACAACTGATACATACACCATAGTTTTTTTCTTGCATATGCTATGGCTGTCAACAGATGGGCCCCATCTACTGATCATAGATTTGAACAACTGAGGCTTTTGCCTAACACTTTTGGTAGAATGGGAAAGAAATAGACTAGGTAACCAATCTTAACTACAGCCATGCCATGTGGACCTTTTTAAGGACAGTATCAATCACTTTGAACACATTTTGACCAAAATACCCCAAACGCAATCAAAGCCTAGTTTTACCCCAAGGATTGTTTTTCTAGTCTAGATGCTCCAGAGACTACTGTGCAAGCCAGTATACTGTTGCCCACATCCCATGAACTAAGAAGTATATATGGTGCAATGACATACCCCTGGGATACTCAGGATATGTAAATTTTCCTAAAGATAAATTCTGATAGGTGAATATATTTCTGAAGAGAGATGAGCAAATAATTACCTTCAAATTTATGATATAAAATGTCATATTATTATGTAATAGTTATTGTTGCCTTTTAGAGAAATTAAAGTGGCCAATCAAAGGACTGTGTGCTTGGTTTCATTAGTGCTATAGAATCAGGAGCTCCCAGATTATCCATTTTGACTTTAAGAAGGTATATCTTGTTTAGATTATCTAGATGTATGGACATCATTCATTATATTTTATGAAGTTATAGTGATTAAAATTATTTTTAAGAGTGCTTTTGATTTAAATAACTATTTTTTCTTTATATTTCAGTCCAGTTGTTTTACAAGAAACACAAAATAATAAATATGGTAAATATTAATGCCTTTGTTTATTGCATTGAAAGATGTATTACTGTATAAATTTATGCTCATTCTAAGAACTGATAGATATCTTCTTTCATATTTTCAGCACCAAGTGAAAGTTTACTACAAACACCCAAGATTTTTGAGGTAATTTTATTCTAAGATATTTTAACGATAGGAATACCATCATATGTTTATATATATATATAAACAATTGTTCACTATATTTTAGGTTCAGACACAAGCATGCATTTCTGAGAGCTTGGGAGCAGAAGCAGATCCTGATATGTCTTGGTCAAGTTCATTAGCAACACCCCCTACACTTTCTCCAACAGTCATAATAGGTAAAGAAAGTAATGTGGTTATCACTAAAACATGTGAGGATAAAGAACAGTAAGTACAGTGAGTAGCTACAAGGGAAAGGCCTTTTGTAGTTGTAGCTAATATAATTTATAGACTGTTATTAAAATTACTGTTCTTCATTGTTGAAATCAGTTGATAATTTTTAGCCATATACTTGTTTAATTTTCTATACAGTTAAAGGAGTATAGATAGAATCAGCATGATATATTAATTACTGTGATGGACAAGGAGTGGGAAAATCCAGGTTTTAGTCCATCATCAGCCACTTTAAGCTCACTGGATAACTTTGGGCAAGTTGCCATCTCTCAGTTCAGCCTGCCTCACAGAGCTATTGTGGGAAAGAAATAGGAGGAACCACTGTATACATCACCTTGAGTTCCTGAATTAAAGGCTGGGTATAAATAAATGTGAAATCAAATGTATTTTTAAAAATTTGGTTATAAGTTGAACAATTACAGGTCTACTAGAAAGGTACCTAAAAGAGATAAATATGGTTGGATCCATTGTTATTCATAATTGATTGCAATCAAAGGGTTTGCATTGTGCAAGTTTAATATAAGTGCCACTGGTTTTTATGGAATATTTCATTGTTGAGTTTATTTTATTAAATACATATATTCTGTATTTTGGAATAAAAGCCTCACAAAGCCTCACTAAATACAAGTTTGACACAAAACATTGATTTCCACCAGTGAGTCACAAGATAACTACAAATAATATATATTGTTGTTTGAATTGCAGACAGAGGAAATGATTCAGTTCCTGGAAAAAAGAACCATAATGAAAGAATTGATACTGTAAGTAAAGGATGTACCTTTTTTTGTATTAGAATTTTCAGCTGATATGTAAGTTGTATAAATTAATTTTCATTGCTTTGGTTTTTAGATCATGTACAGTCTTTTTTCCAAATATGGGAAAAGTCTCAGGAGCAATAATATTAATAGGCAATCTTCATCAGGAATTGAAATTTCATATGCAGAAATGGACAGCAAAATCCACAGTGAGCATTTATTCTTTATTAGCAGTTTATGACTCTTAGTTTGCTACTTGTTCTTTAAGTTTTTTTATTTATTAAACAAATATTAGAATGTTTATTTGTTTAGGATACAGTATTTATTTTTGTTTAGTAAATAAACCATAATTTATTTATAATATTCTGGATAGTACTGGCCTTCCTAGGTAGATCAGACAGGAAACTTTATTGTAAGGTTACATTAACAGAATCTTGCAAGTCTGCAAGTATTTCTCTCTCCCCTGGTCCCCTTTATAGCCCAAAAACTAGTGAGGGTCTATTCTGAGCCTCTTGCCCCACCCACATTCCTGCTGCGGGCTAAGCTGCCTTTTATCCTACCATTCTCTGGGCTGTGTCTCGTTGCCCTGTATCCCAAACTCATCCCCACATACCATTACAGGTAGTTAGTTTCATATGGACATTAGATTTTCGTATACAAATAGCTACAGTAATATTTACTGAGCTTTTACTTAGATTTTATTATTGAATTGTCATATAACTTTTTGTTACCAAGTTTCTTTGTAGGATATTACTTCTGATGCTGTTGCTTTGCAATTATTTACAGATCTTGAGAGTTTTTTAAATGAGTCTTTTGGTAAGAATGCATTTCCTGGTGAGCTAGATGGATACCAAAAGCCATCAAATGCACCAAAGGATGAAGATAATCATGGTGGAATAGATAATAATTTTTCTCAGTGTGTTGCCAGCAGTGAAATTTTTCTTAAAAAAGTAAACTCAGTTGAAGAGAATAAAAAACCTGTTTTTTATGAAAAGAATCATGATGAATTTGATGGAGAATATGAGATGATTAAGTCTTCTAATGATAGTAGTGTAACAAAATATGAAAGAAAGTTAAAATCTTCTAAATGTAACCTGAATACAAATGCCCCAGAAATACAGATTACAGTGAACAGAAAGGAGGATATGCCATCATCTTTGATTTGTCCGTGGTCTCAGTTGGACTTGTCTGGTCTTGAAATAACACAGCTTGAAAAAGAAACATTGAAGGGTATTAGTTCATCTTCTACCTTACAGGTCAAGCAAACTTCTCAGGATAGTCCATCATCTGTTGAAAAAGAATGTGCTACTCCTAAAATATTAAAATCATGTATGTTAAACCCATCAAGTCCAATACAAGATAATAAGATGAGTTCTCCAGAAAAGTTATCAGTTCCTGAAAACTCACCATTGTTGATCAAGAATGATTCAATATTGTTGAAACATGCTGAGGGTGAACAGTCTTCTTTTGTAAATTTTTCAGAGAGTAATTATTTCTTAACGAAGAACAGAACTTTAACAGAATTCTCAGAATTCCAGAGTAGTTGCTCTGATTTCTCAAGGAAGGATAAAACTCCTTCAGGACACCTTCTTGGTAATATTTCAAGTCAAGCTTCTAGTGATGGCAGACAACTCACAAGTTCAAGCTTGAAAAATATTAGCTCACTTTCCAGTTTGAAAAGGCGGCCCAAAAAATTCATTTATGCTCTAAACAATTCTCTGGTTTGGCAGGAAGAGAGAACCACGCAAAGAGATGGATCTCTTACTTGTTTTATGCCAGTGTATACAAATTTAGAATCTGGTATCTCTGAACTTTCTGAAATCCCAATCAAGAATGAAGGTATGATATTTACATTCCTTTGTGCATTGATTTCTAAAACTTAAAAGTTCCATATGTATGTCAGGTCATAGCTATGATTTCACTGCATTGAAAAAGTCTACCGAAAATATACTGTATATATGCTAATTAGATGTTGCTGAAGTCATTTTCTTTGATAGCTACATAAAATTTTCAGATAAGTAATAAAAAATACTGAATATTATAAGCAAATGGGGAAATAGTGTAAAGTAGATAAAGTTGGAAGGTATGGTTAATACTAAGAACAAAGAAAAAATACTGTAATTTCAGATATTGACCACAAGGAGGCCTGTTTTGTTCTATTTGGGACTTGTCAGATATACACAGCCATACAGCTTACTATGGTGTCTTAGTAATTGACAAGTTTCAAATAGAATGAAACTGCTATGTGCTGCCTCCTGGTGGTCACTATAAGTACAAATAACACATTGTAAAAATAGAGGACTTTCCCTCCCTTCCCCTACACCCGAATGGAGGAGCTTATGAAAAAGAAGGTGAGCTGTATATACCATTCCAAAAATAGACTGTAATTTCAAATGTTTCTAGAAAGAAGTAATTGTTTTTGCTAAGAACATGTGATTCCAATTCTTTATCATATGCTGGAAAGATATGTATTTTATTTTAAAAATCAAATCTACTAGTATGTTTTGTTGAAATGGTTTTGCAGGGAAACTAAAGTAAAAAAATGTGCATCTTGTTCAGATAGACATGCTTGAAAAAATCTTGAGGAAAACTCTTTGGTAAGGAAATATTATTACATGAGCGCTGGGCTTTTTAAAAATTTCAAAGGCAAACTTGTTCTTTTTAACTGTAAGAATTCAAATGCATAAAAATGCCTCAGTATCTGATGGTTTTCAGATATAAAATAAAAACATATAATTCAGATATAAAGCAAAAGTTGTAGCTTCTCAGCTGACATCCTGAACAAATACGTTTAGTACAATAGAGAGTTTACTAAAGAAGGTTAGGATATCTTTATATTGATGCCATTCTAACTCACATCCCTGTTGTGATTCAATTTCTTACAGGACAAATTGAAAGTGCTAATAATCATACTACAAAAGAAAAAAAGCACGTAGGTTCTGAAAAATACTGTACATCTGCTAACATGTTATGTGAAAGTCCACGTAGTGAAAAGTCAAACATTGAACATAATATAACTGATAATTCAACACTACTTCTAGAAAATAATATAAAGTTTCCTAGTGATATTGCTGCTAATTATCAAACAGAGTTAACTGAAAATGGAATCCATGAAATTTGTCATAACAATACTTCGGATAGAGAGAATGGTAGAAAATGTACCCATTTCACAAATTATAGTTCATCACAAGAAGCGTTTCTTGAAGAAGGTACAGTGCCAATGAAAGCATCAGAAACAGAAAATAAACAGGTAACCTTGGAATTAGCTGCACAATGTTTGGACAGTAGTATTCACTCAACAAAAGCATCAAAATCTAAAATTATGGTAATGGAGAAAGGAATTGATACAAAACAACCTCCATTATTAAATTTAAAAGAAGATACATGTGGGAATAAGCGGAGATGGTTAGGATGTGTTTGTCATAGGAAAACCCAGAACTTCAAAGATTTTAGAACTGCATCTGATAAACAGGTAGTGCTATCTGCTGACAAAATCAGAAAAGACAAATTACTGTTCAAAGATATAGAAGATCAACTTCCTGAAGACTTTCAGAATGAAGGAAAGGGTGCTATTTCAAATAAAAAAACCCAGGAAAATATTGAGATTGCTTCAGTTAGACAAAATGAACAAAATAAACATGCATCTAACTTTTTACATGTTTCTGATTCTGTGATAAACTTTTTTCATTCAGATGATACCAAAATTGGTTTTCCTGAATATGGGAATAAATCTCTTCAAAATGTACTTAAAAGTCGGCAACCTGAAGAAAAACAAAATTTAACAGCAAGCCAAGTAGCTGAAATTACTGAACTTTCTAATATATTGGAAGAAACAGACAGTCAATTTGAATTTACTCAGTTTAAAAAACACAAGACTATGATGTACAATAACACTTGTGAGTCTAGATGCTTTGATAAAAAATATTTAAATTCTAAGGATTGGAAAGATACAGGATTTGTGGGTGACTTTGGGAAAAAGCATCCAGGTGATAATCAGTCTTCCTATAAGCACATAGATACTGTGGAATGCAAGGTTGACAGACAAAGCAATGAACAGATTATATTGCTGAAATCAAACAGAACAGAAAATAAATGTTTTGTCCCCGTTATTTCAGATCCCTTACAGATTTCACAGTCTGATCTGGGAAATCATAGTTCATCTAAGAACAAAGATGAGATTACAAACAAAGGTGCAGAATTAGGCAGCAATATAAATGGAATGGGTGAAATACTAAACTCTTACAAAATAAGAAGTGATGGTTCAAACAAATGCAGTAGTTGGCATATGCCTATGGAAGAAATAGATATTGACTGGCCTCAGAAAGCCAAAAAAGGAAATGCTGGATATATAATGCAAGGTAGCACAAAGGATACAGTTGCTTTTGTGAAAGAAGATACAGAAAATAAATCAAAAGATGTAGACTGTCGTAAAGATAGTGTTGTCCAGATTACTAGCACCACAGAAGTTAACTTGAAAATTATTCAAAAATATTCTGTACGCATATCAGAGAATGAATTGTCATCCACTAAAAATGAAAATGTTTTAGCCGTACATCATTTTGTAAATTGTGGAAAAACTCAGTGTAACAATAATTGCCCAGAAACTTTGTCCGATCTAACATGTTTAGTTGAAGTTGCTAAAACTGAAAAAAACACTACTTCGAATGATGCAGGTGGAAAAGAAAGCTTTATTTCAGAACAAGAGGAAAAAGTAAATAATCCAGAAAATATTTATTTTCTACAGAGCATTCACACTGTTACTGATGGGAACATATTTGCAGAAAAAAGTAAGAGACTTAATTTATTGATAGGCTCTGATATACAGGAAGAGGTAAACAACATGTCATACTGTAGAGGAAAGACAGGTGCTGGACATAAAGAAGCTATCACTTCTGCAAAAAAAAGTACAGAATTAAATCAGACTGAAATGTATCTTGGATGCAACCATGAAAATGTCCCTGAAAACAGGGACAAGCAAACTAGTGGTTTTCTTACAGCTAGTGGTAAGCAAATTACATTTACTGACAAATCTTTACTTAAAGCAAGGCATCTTCTTTCAGAAGAAGCTCTCTGTTTTGGAAATATGAACAATATTAGTAATCTTATAAAACCTAGTGTTGAAGATTCAATTAAAAAGAATTTTAAATTTGGAGAAGGAGCTGAAAAATGTAGAGAAGCCAGACATTTTAATGATAATTTTGAAGATTCTTTGGATGTAGTGTCAAACACAATTAAACATGGTTTCAAGACTGAAAATCTTGAAACCATTAAAGGACTGACCTTGAATTTAAATGCATCTGAATCATGTTTTAATGGAGAGAGAAAAAACAGTATTTTTGGAGAAACATGTAAAAATGAAAATTGGATGATGTCAAAATGTGACTTACATTTACTGGATACTAGCACCTTTGAGAAATATTCAGCTAATGAAGAGAAAGCCTCAACTTCAAAACAGCTGAAAGCTAGACCAGTTGCATTCAGTTTCAAAACAGCAAGTGGTAAACCTGTTGAAGTTTGTCAGGAAGCATTAAAAAATGCCCAACAATTTCTTCATAAAAACTGCAGTAACTTGGAATCTCACTCTGAAACAAATAAATGTAATACTTTAGGAAGTTCTTCTGATGCTTTTGGCACTAGAGAATATATTACTTCTAGTTACTTGAATGTAGAGAAGATTCCAGTGGGATATTCAGGTGTATCCCAGTTTCCTATAACCAAAGAATTATGTAAAACTGCCCAAACATTACCATGTGCTGTACCTATGTTAGTGGACACTCTGTCTGGATCAAATTGTGAAACTTCAGATGAATATTTTGAAACAGGGACGTGTTCTAATAACTCGGTTCCCACCAAAGGGAACTGCAGTTCAGATTTTTCTACCAATAAATGTATGTTTTTTAGCACAGCAAGTGGTAAGCCTGTTCAGTTATCTAAAGATTCACTGGAGAAAGCAAGACTACTTTTTTCTGAAGTTGAAACTGATTCATCAGGTCATCAGAATTTTGTCTCAGATCATCGTTACAGCTGTAATGAAATATATTCAGTGAAGAACATAAATGCATCTGAGTCAGGTTTTAAGGCAGAAAATCATTCCAACATATCTGGGGAAACCTGTAAGAATGAAAATTGGATGACACCAAAATGTGGCTTGCGTTTATTGGACATTAGCATCTTAGAGAAATCCTCAACTAGTGAAGAAAATGCCTCAACTTCAAAACAGCTGAAAGCTAGACCAGTTGCATTCAGTTTCAAAACAGCAAGTGGTAAAACTGTTAAAGTTTCTCAGGAAGCAATAAAAAATTCCCAACAGTTTCTTCATAAAAACTGCAGTAACTTAGAATCTCAGTCTGAAACAAATAAAGGTAATATCTTTGGAAGTTCTGATGCTTTTGGAAGTAGTGACTGTATTAGTTCTAGTGACTTGAATGTAGAGAAGATTCCAATAGAATATTCAGCTGTATCCCCGTTTCCTATAACCAAACAATTCTGTGAAAGTGCTCAAACATTACCATGTATTGTACCCAAATCAATGGAAACTCTGTCTGAATTAAATTGTAAAACTTCAGATAACTTTATTGAAATGCCCATGTATTCTGATACCTGGACTTCCAACAAAGAGACCTGCAAATCAGACTTTTCTACTGACAACTGTGGGTTTTTTAGCACAGCAAGCGGTAAGCCTGTTCAATTATCTAAAGAATCACTGAAGAAAGCAAGTCTACTTTTTTCTGAAATTGAATCTGGTTTGTCAGGTTATCAGAGTTTTGTCCCAGATTGCAGTTATGATTATAACACAGTAACTTCTGTCAGGAAAAAAGTATCTCCCAGAGAAAACAAACTACTCATATCTCAGAGGAAAAAAAATCCAAAAATAGAAGTATATTCAAGCATTCCTTGTGATTTTAACACAGCATGTGGAAAGCAAATACAGATTTCTCAGAAGGCTCTCCAAAATGCTATGGGACTTTTTAAAGAATTTGATGATATCAGTGCAAATGATTTCTTTGATGAAAGTTTAAAGCAAGCTCATAACTTTCCAATAAAAACTCCTGTTACAAAAATTAAACAAGAGCATGAAGTTAATTCATCATCTAAACCAAAGGAGAAATGTAAAACCAGAAAGAATCTGAATGAAAATGATAGTTCTAAAACCTTACTGAATATTGAAATACCTATGTGCATCGCTTATACTGAGAAATACAAGCAACCAGCAGAATTCAAAAAAAGCTTTTCATGTTCAAAAGAAGTAATTGAATCTTTGAAGATGACCCAACCATGCCAAAGCAGAATCAATACTAAATATGCAACAGAAGGAAATCTGGATTTTTTTTGTCCTGATTATTCCCAAACTCCAGACAATTACTCAGAAGTAGAAGCTTCAGAAAGTGCAAAAGCTTTCATGGAAGATGATGATTTCACAGATTCAGAAGTACAAAAAAGTATTCAAAAATCCATCTTGAGTTCTGAGAAAGCTAATAATTATCTATTACGTACAAGAAGTGGGAAAAGACATGTGGAAAAAGAAAATACATTTGGTAGGTACTTGCTTGCTTTCTTCAATTTTAAAACTCATTTACTTGATGCTGAACACTGTACACTGTCAATAACTCAGTTTAAAGTTCTACAAAATTATTGACTTCAGGGAGGAAAAATTTTATCTCAAAAACACGTGGTCTCAAGTTTATGTTGCCAAGTGTTGGCAATGTAGCATTGGTATGGGTTTTAGTGAAGATTAATGGAAGAATAGAGCACTTAAGCTGCTCATGTAAATATTCTTATAAATATTCTACAGCTATTATCCCATTAACAGGGCTCACCTTGAGAGGAAGGATATACAGAAAAGAGTTGACAATTGTATCATTCTCTCCTCCAGTTGTCCCCTACAAATAGCTCTAAACCCTCTTTGTTTAATCATTCTACATTTTTCTTGAAAGTATAATGAGAAACGTTCATTGTGAAGAATTGTGAAAGTTCTCCATGATTCAGGTTCTAGTGACTACATCTATGCCATTTTTAGCAATAGTATGGAAATTGTTTATCACTATTGCTTCCTGTTTTGTTTTTTTTTAATTTTCCAATCTGACGTATAGGCCTGGAATTTCTGGTGACAAACACCAGGATTGTAGGCCAGGCTGGGAAATTGAAAAATGTTCTTAAAAAAGACAGTAGCAAATCCTGCTGTACAGCTGTGAAAAAACTTGCATGGTTGTATCAGTGTAGTCATCAGGAGCTGAGCTCAATTAGAGGTTGGGTTTACCTGTGAATATTTTAATTACAAATACTTTGAAAAGTAGTATTGAATGTATCTGTCTAGTATAGGAATACATCAGTTATCAATACAAAATAATTGGTAAAATAATCCTGATGCTTTCAAAAGAAAGTACTGCTTACCTACATAAATGCCATGCTTATTTTAGAAAAGTTGGAGCTTGAAATCTAGCACCATCTTACTCAAGCTTTTTAAACCCATCATTTAATAAATCAGTTACATAGATATTGGGTAGAAATTTGTGTTTATTGAATGTGCGTTTTTAAAATGTTCTATGACATACCTTTTTCAGGAGAACCTCCTATTAAAAGAAAGCTGCTGCCTGAATTTGATCAATCAGAAAAATCCAGTAGATCATCTTTCAAATCTTCAAGAAGTTCTCCATATGGTAATTTTTGTTTTTCAGTCTATATGGGTTATCTCAAAGGTACACACGTCTTGTCTTCACTAGAACTTCATTTCTTTCCTTTTCTTGCTTCTTGGTTTATAGTGCCTGCCTATTTTTCTTGTTTTTTGGGTGACATGCCAGGGACCACAATGTAAAAAGTGAAGGGATGAATCATGGCTATTGTCACCTGCTCATTCCAAGTAGTGACTAAACCCTTAGTTGAACTGTCCATCAGAACCTTAAGAAATCCCAAACGCTCTCTGAAAACCAAATCATCAGACACCTGGGGCAGACTAATCAGAAGTCCCTCTCCATTCTGGGGGGAACAGTACCAGAAAACTCCAGGCTGATCAGAGAGTGATCTTACTACAGCAGGTGACAGACGTTAATATCCTTCAGATCACATCACAAATGCCCTAAGATTTAAAAAAAAACAGATCCAATGTGTGACCTCTAGAGTGAATTGGGCCCAGGTTTATGGTTGTCATGGTGGTTGTGAAATCTCAAGCCACCTCAAAATTTGCACTGAGCAATAACAGATTGAAGTCTCCCAGTTCTGTAAGTCTGGGAAAATATCACCAGCTGGGTAAGGAAACTGCTATGCAATAGGGAAATCAGTACAATTGCAGCTATTCCCCAAAGCCCAACTTCACACACAGGATCTCACATCTGATTAACAGTGGGGAACTGCTTCTAACGGCTGTTAGAGTCTCCTGCGTAACAGTAGGACAGTCTCTCCCCACCCCCCAAGGCTTGGAGTTAGAGCTGATACTTGATAATTGGATGTTCTTTAATCTACAGTAATAAATGCAATGTGGTTATCAGAACATCTGATCACTAATATTTAAAAATATATTATTTTGAATCACTTATTTCTTATTCCATTAGGAATTTTAATGTTGGTGGGATTGTGGTCTCCCAGAGAGATGGTATGCAATCTGGGGGTCGTTCTGATTGAAGAGCAGGTGGAAGACATAAGCAAAAAGGTCTTTGTCTAGCTCTGGCTGGTCATACTCCCTTACCTGGCACAAGATATGCTGATATGGTCATTTATGCTCTTGTCACTTCTCAGCTTGATTGTTGCAATTCCCTTTACATGGGAATGTCTTTGAAGACCATTCAGAAACTTCAGCTAGTACAAAATGGAGTGATCTGTGTGGTTATAAGGCAGTAATAGTATTGCCATATTACACTGTTACTACAGAAATTGAAACGGTTGCTAGTTTTTTTCCAGATGTACTGTATATACTCGCAGATAAGCCAAGAATTTTAGATGCCAAAATGCACCAAAAAAATTGGGTTCAGCTTATCTGTGGATGGGTTTATACACAATATATGGTAATTCAAAGTACTGATTAGCATGTTTACAGCCCTGTATAGCTTGGAGTGTGGTTATCTAAAGCCACTTTTCCTAGAGAACACCCACTGAAGGTCTCCTCTTTTGAGAAAGTGCAGCATAATTTGCACTTCCTAGGTTCACCCACATTACACCCCTGATACATGAGCTGCAGTGGCTCCCAGTTTCATTCCAGGTGCAATTCAAGGTGCTGGTTATTACTGTCATGCTAGATTGGATAAAACAGGCACACCTCAGGTCCCTTCCCTGAAATATTGCCATCTAGTGAGACTCAGGATGTGTACCTTTTCTGTGGCTGCCCCTACCTTATGGAACACCCTCCCCCCAGCAATCTGGCAGGCCCCCACCCTTTTAGCCTTCTTGAAGACTATCAAGGCCTGGCTTTTTACCCAGACACTGGGGTAGAGCAGTGGGAACCTATGGATGGTTGTTGGGGCATCCTGGGAGTATGATTCAGGCGCTGGGTTTTTTTTCCTCACATTTATATAGCCACCCATCTCACAGAACATGGCTCTGGGTGGAATACAATAAAAGCACACCATAAACAAAAATTAAAACATTCCATAATTTTAAAAAATCAATTACTGTTTTAAAAGACTAGAAGAGAGCATCTTCAGTGTTAAAGACAATGTAGCCATCTCAACAAATAATGATTTCCCTGAGATCCTCAAACTTGTTAGTTTCTGTTTTATGGTTTTTGTAGTTTTGTTGTGGGCTGCCCAGAGTTGTGCTCTAAGATGAGGGGCCGTACAAATAAATAAATAAATAAATGAGCATGATAACAAGCATTCTTTCTGGGAGTTAGTCAACTTTGAAATAATTTGTTCCCCAGAGGAAGGCTGGGATCTACTTTCAGGGCCTTGCAAAAGCTTGTAAAAACTTGGCTGTTCCAGATGGTCTTTGCTGATTGATCAATGTGTAGCTATCATACAAATGTGCGGTTTTTTGGCTTGTATATAATGTAATTGTTCTAACTTTACTACTTGTAGGCTTTGCAGAGCTTTGGCAGATGAAAATTTTTCATGTATAGATGAGGGAGGAAGCATTTTCTTCTCCCTAGTGATCAAATGTAGCAGGACTGTCCTTTGCATTTAAAAACAAGTTATATTCCAGAATTTTGAGAAAAGCCATATTCCCATAGCAGTAGGTACAATCTTTAATGTAGTTATACAAACAGTATTTCAGATTAATTTTAAAATTGCCATAGAGGGGCAGGATGGCAAAACAACCACCAAGTCCCAAGTTCTGCTTGCTTTCACTCGTTTGAAATCAGGGCAGGTTTTTTTCTTTTCATTATGTCAGTCATAGAGTAACATATCTTAGGGACCCCAAGGATCTTGCTTTTGCTTGCAGAAGAACAGTCCATAATTGTTTTCCATCTATCCTGATAAAATAGCAGTTTTCACCCAACTAACAGCTTCTCTCAATAAGTGGCAGCTGATGGAAAGCGATTCTACACTCTAATATCTTGTTGTTTGCAGCAGGCATAATGGTGATTAATTTGTACAGACAGTCCTCTACTTACAAACTTTCGAGTTACGAACTTTCACTGATACGAACAAACTTGTCCACTACTCCAACCTAAAAGGTCCCGGAAGGTGGGAAAGGGTTAGTTTACAGCGCACTGCATACATATGCTTGGCAGCACCATTGCACATTGGGAGGCTGAGCAATTGGTTGGACTTATGAACAAAATGGACTTATGAACAGCCTCTTGGAACGTAACCTGTTCGTAAGTAGAGGACTGTCTGTACTACAGTTTGATAAATGTTATTCAAATTAGTACAAACTTAGAAAACTAATTCTCCCGAAAATGTTCATGAGACAATTTTTTTAAATTCAGATGTAAAACTGATATTTGTTATCATAAGCATAGAAATCTACATTATTCTTTTAAATGTCATTTGATTCATAGAACTTGTTTTTATTTAGGTACAATGAATGACAGAAAAAAATTATCCAACAAGATATCTTTAAAACCAGCAATCTGTGGCTCATTTAGGTAAGAATAGACTGTAATTTCAATTTAGGTGACTTTAATTTTTCCTTAACCCAAGTTCTTTACACTTTGTCCAAAGTAGAATACATGGTGGTTGTGAGTTTTTGGAGAAACTTTAGCTGACTAGACTAAATTTTCTGGATAACAGTAGCAAAACCAATATTAAGAAAAAGTGTTCAAGGAGGCATAGTTTGGTTTGATTTAATGGATTTTATTCAAATTATATAATTGGTAATTTGTAAGCCATCAAAAACATATAATGAAGCCAGAAAAAAAATATAAATAAGGTAGCCAAATATTTTTGGTTTTCATTTTATGTTAAAAATTGCATTAGATAATGTTTGTTACAATATTCTGGAAATGGGAAACTACCAGATTATTAGTAATTATTAATATAATTAAACTACTAGTAAAATTGGGTACGCATGCAATATTAATAATAGTTCAATTAGCTTAATATGTGTGTATTTCCTAGTCAAAGAAAAGCAACATAAAAAAAATTATTAGCCTTTTCATTCAGATTCTTATGAAAATGTTTTTATTTCTTCAGTTCCACAAATGAACGACAAGAAATACTGAATCCAAAACTTAGTATTCCAGACCAAGTTATGAAAGGATCTAAATCTGGTGGTTTTTCAGAGCAGTCTTCAATTAGATCATTGGCTCAGTTTGGAAAAATCTTAACTGAGGAAAACAAGAAAATACAAAACCATCATTCAGTGAAAAAACCTGCCAAGATCTTTGTGCCCCCTTTCAAAATAAAATCAAGAACTTCAGAAGGTGAAATAAGTAATGTCAAAGAACATCCCTCGTTCAGTTGCAAAAGTATCAACAGAATGGAAGAATATAACACAACAGAAATTAACAAAAGCATCATTGTACCAGAAAAAGATAATTGTGCACGAATTTCAGCTTTGGATTCAGAATGTAGTAAAACCGTTCAAGGTACATTGGATACCTTATTCCAGTTTTTATTTTGGCATGTTTGTAATGTTTATTATGATCATAACAATTTCTATAAAAACTCCTTTATCAGCAGTACAGTTCCACATATTCTATGTTGCAGGCCTTTAAAAATTTGATATGGGGTCCTGTTTTCTCCCCACTCAATATTTTAAGCATCAAGCACCTAAATTAAGGGAGGGGGGAAAAAAACCCAAGACCAGTGCTTTAATCCTGAACAATTTCATTTTTTCCTATCTATAAATAGTTATTGCCAGGACCAGAGTTATTGTGCAAAACTCTGCCATGGCAAAAAATGCCATTTAAGAAGTTAATATAGAAAGAATACTGCCTGTAATCTGATTGGACATCCCCCATTTACATAATAACAATTAGCCTTCCAGGTACGGAACTACACAGAAGTTACAGATAGAGAATTCACAAAACTTTATAATTTGATAACCTTTCCTTTTCCTTTTAATTTTTATACGGTGCCATCACTAGCCTAGAGAAGTTCAGTTATCTAAAATTCTGTGTAGTTTTTTGAAATTTTATAACACTAATCAAGGAAATTTCTCCCATGAATTATTAAGGATCTTTTCACCATGAATTTTTAAACACATAAATTCTATGCATAGTTGCAAAAGTAACTCCAATAAATAAAATAAAAATTACAGATATAGTACATTGATGTTCAGAATGTTTGAAGACTGTGCTATTAAGCTAGGCTACACATTTTAAAACCCTGAACTCACTAACAACATTGGTTTTGTTGGTGCGCTAATGCTGAAATAAGGGCAATATATATAATATAAGGGTAATTGTTCATAAAAATGTATTAGTTTTTGGTTTGGGTGCTCTTGTAATATTTTTAGTTCTGACATAATTTGTATTAACACTTAGAGTTGGTAATATCTAGAAATGCTATATTATCCATACAAATGTAAGAGGAATGATATTGGATCAGACTAAATACTACTACATGGGCCAGTATTTTGTTTCTTCTGTAGCCAATCACACACCTAGGAGAAGCCTACTGAACTTATATTCACTACATACACTGAATGTAAGTTCCGTAGAACACCCCCACATGTGATCTACACTAACTGAAATTCAGTGTTACTATCTTATGTAAGTTTGGAATTTCTGTTTTAAGTTAAAATAACTTTACGATTTGATTAATATTTTTGATAGACGTAACAAAAATGATAATCTATCTCCAGTATGCCAGAAATCTACAACAAATGAGAATTGCAAAGAAACAACATCAAATAATTCATCCACAACCAGGCAGCCTGTACCTTGTAAAAATGTCTTCTGGTCTTTGCAGAACTCCTTTAAAAATTGCAGTCAAAGAGAAATTGCCTGACTTTTATTCCAGTGAACAGGTAACTATATAGTATGACTTAAGAGGTTTAGTATAAAAAACTATCTTGCCTGTGCATGTACAATCTTTTTGGAATCTAAGAAATTAAATCTGTTAACCAAAGTTTTCCGCTTCATCTTGACTGGAAACTCTGGTATCCTGTTTTAGAAAACACAAACAAGCTCTTCCATGGTTTGAAGCTGATATACTGTAGTAGGTTGTTGTGTGCTGAAGCTGATGATCAAACGTTCTCATTTTGTCCAGTCCGGTTAATAGGAAGCCTTCTAGTCTGATTGCTTGTTTGCACAAAAAGGGAAGAACAAAATTTTTACAAAATTATTCATACAGTATCTAATTATAACCATTGATAATTAGTTAATTTCTTAATTAACTGCCATATTTGGTAGGTATAGATTAATTACTGATGACTCTCTGGGTATATTTCTGATTCTTTGTAAGCAAAGATACTAATTTTAGTGATGGTGGTAGATCAAAGATAAAATAGGTCAGATTTAGTGATAATACAAAAACACATCATACAGATTTCTATGGATTTTTATAGTTCATCTATAAATGCTCCTCACGAAAGCTAAATTAGTGGATTATGTGCTTTGTACTTGAATTATAATTGTATTGCAATTGCAATTGTAATTAAGCAGTAATGTATGACAAAACTGCATGCAGCTTATTTCTCATACTTAAAACCTTTATAGGACTAGAGATATTTTAGAATGATATACCAGGTTCCAACAATATAATTGTTTATTATTAATTTTTTTGGTGCATTATGGTATCTTCAGCACCATTCTTATACATAGAATGTTATACCTTTCCATTATTTTTTTCCCTTAATCTTGGATTAGCATTTTTCTATTCCCTACTTTTTATATGTTTTTGAAACATAAATTTATATATGCATGTACCCAATTACCCCATCCCCATCGTTCTTTCTCCCTCTGTCTTTCCTTCTTTACTATCTTTGGGCAGTTCTAACATATCCAGTACATACTGGCCTGGTTTTGACATAGTATTAAATTACTATTTAATGTCACATGCCCAAGCTTCAGATTTGTATATTTGTTTTCCTTTCTTTTCTGTCCCCAGTCCTGAGGAGATTAGTTTTTGCTTCTAATTTTGATTAATCTGGCTTAATTATTGTTAATGGAAATAAGAGATCATCATATATTTTGTTCTGAACATGGGTAATTTCAACTAATATTAACTATAATTTTGTCCTTATTCAGATTTAACTGTTAACTTCAATTATTCTGAACTTGAATAAAAGTTTCTAAATTCCTTCTCCTCTTCCCAGTCTTGGCAGAGAAACAGAAGGGAGAATGAATGAACCAAGCTTGGCTGCAGTTTGTTGCTATATGAATAATACATAATTTATCATATATGAATAGGACCATGTTCTAAGCAATAAAGTAAATGAATACTTCAGTACTATTTACCCATCAACATACCTGAGACGGAATTTTAGTCATTTTCTACTCCTTCATAACATGAGAATTACTACCATTAGGTTTCTGAGATGCAAAAATTTACATTCTCCAAGAAAACATACCCAAAAGTCAAAACTACCTAATTCCAAGGATCTGATTATTTTGTGTTTTTGCTTTCTGATTATTTTGTCTTTTGCCTTTTTAACATGACTGTAAAGTAGCCAAACAGTTATAACATTCTGGCTACTAAACATAAATGTTAGAATTACTAATGTTTTTAATGCTGATCTGTATTTCAAGATACAAAAACAGTGCAGAAACTGTTTTGCTTAAAATTCAAAATCCATGTTTTTTGCTGTTCTCCAAAGAGGCAATATTATGGTACTACAGATCCTAAGTACTTGGAACTGATTTGCCTTAGAATTCCTGGTTTTGAAAAATATGCTGAGAAGTATGATTTTGTTAGTAATATATATTGAGTATATATGCATTTAATAACACTAAAATATTCTACCTGTCTTTTATCCTTGCAGCTATATGCTTTTGGAGTTTCCAAGCAGTGCATAAAAATTTGTAGCACAAATGCAGAAGATTTTCAATTTCTCATCCAGGATTTTTTCAGTAGAAAATATTTTCTAGAAAACCATGGAATACAATTGGCTGATGGGGGATATATCATTCCTAATGATGAGGGAAAGGCAGGAAAAGAAGAATTCTATAGGTATGATGTTCAAAATACTTATCTTTGAAGTATGTAATATGTTATTAAATGTTAGAATTACTAATGTTTTTAATGCTGATCTGTATTTCAAGATACAAAAACAGTGCAGAAACTGTTTTGCTTAAAATTCAAAATCCATGTTTTTTGCTGTTCTCTCTGAAAAACTATAAGATCAAGATGCTGTTTACATTTAATAATAAATCCAGAACAACAGCCATTCATCTAACATTTCTACAGAAAATCCTGGTTGAAGAGAAAGATCTTTATCAGGCACCTGAAAGATGTATCAGCAGGCACCTTGCAAACTTAAAAAAGAGAATATTTCAAAGTGTAATCACCACCTGCAAGAAAAGCCTGTCCAGAAATGACTGCAAGATGGCATTCTGTGGTTCTCATCGCACACAGCAGGACCTCTCCTGATTATCTTTTTTTTAAATATTGTTATTAAAGTTTATATATATAAAAACTAATACAAAACTAAAAACCTACAAAGAAAAAGAAAGAAAGAAAGAGAAAAGAGAAAGAAAGAATTGTAAAAGATGACTTCCCCTCCCTCCAAACAAGTAGATGTATTAACAGTAACTTAACAGCTTCTCTATTATTACTAAAAAACCCAAAACCCTCTTTATCCCCTTTCTCATCCCTAAATAATAATGGAATTATAAAAAATGTTCAACAATCAATCTAATTAGCGAAAGGATTAAGAGTGCCAGTAATAATAAACTGTATATTTTAAGCTTAAACAGATAGGTCAATTTTGCATTTTAGCTTCTAAGTTTTTTCTGAGAAGTGAAATCTAAAAGATCTCTCCCCTTAAACATACAAAAGACCAATAATAATATGTGCTTTAAACTAAATAAATCACTGTTAGAGGTATAAATCATCATCTTACAGTCCTGGTTAGATAAAGAAAAATCAATATTAACAATCCAAGATCAAAACATGGACAATTTAACCTTGATCTGATAAATCCACTTTGAATTCCTTTCTCTCCTTTTTGAAAGGCTCAGTCTTCAGTCTCTTCTCCAAATAAAACCCCAGATAACAATCTCTTATCATTATCTTCCTATCTAATTTCAGAAAAGGTTTCAGAGATTTGGTATTTCCCTTCACTATGTCCCAAATAGGATAGTTCTCAAAGTCACTCTTCCAGTCCATTACAACTTCTTTCTCCATATCATTCTCATAATCAAGCAACTTTGACTCCATCTTCAGATCCACAGCATCTTTTTCCATATCTTCACCTCTGTCAGCCCCAGTTTTACAAATAATTTCTGGACACACTGATTCCAAACAGCTAAAAATTCTTCTTTGGAAGAAGGATACTCCTCCATTATGTTAAAAGAGATATATTGTTAGTGTCCGCTCCTTCTGACCTTGAAGGCTCTGTCTTATCTTTATTTCTAAAAGCCAAACTTTCCCAGGGCAGATTTTCTTGCAATTAAATCCAAATTCATTTACTGTATTTTCTTAAACATTTAAAACAATCCTTTAAAAGGCTGTTTCAAATCCATCTAACCTCTTAATTCTCCCCAGTCAACATTCTTAATTCCATGGCTGGTGTGGGTCTTCCGGGCTGTGTGGCCGTGTTCTGGAAGTTTTGTTTCCTAATATTTCTCCAGCATCTGTGACTGGCATCTTCAGAGGGCAGGAGCACAGACAGGAGCAGTCCTCTCTGTGCCCAGGATGATGTGATCCTTTTGTGGGTATTTATAGAGATCAGCGAGGGTGCCTGAAGGGGGTGGTGGGGGGATTTGGGTTAACGAGTGGCTGCTTGTTTTGGTGTCAGAATATGTGTGTATCTTCCTGGGGGTTAGGCAGGGTATTTTCTTCTATTGAGTTGTTAACAAGTGGCTGCTGAGGGTGATTAGCATGTTCATTGTGTGAATTGTTCACGCGTCCTGGTGGTTGAGCTGAGTTCGTTTTTTGCAGGCTGTATTTTTCAGGATTGGTAGCCAGGTTTTGTTGATTTTTAGACTTTCCTCTTTTTTATTGAAACTGTGCTGGTGTTTGTGAATCTCAATGGCTTCCTGGTATAGCCTGGTATAGTGGCTGTTGGTGTTGTCCAGTATCTCTGCGTTTTCAGATAGGATTTTGTGTCCAGTGTGCTTGAGAGCATGTTCAGCTACTGCAGATTTTTCTGGTTGCTGTAGTCTGCAATGTCTTTCGTATTCTTTTATCCTGGTATGGATGCTGCGTTTTGTGGTCCCGATGTATACTTGCCCGCAGCTGCATGGTATGCGGTATACTCCTGCGGCAATGAGGGGATCCCTTTTGTCTTTTGCTGATTTTAGCATTTGTTGTATTTTTCTGGTGGGTCTGAAGATTGTTTGGAAGTTGTGTTTTTCATCAGTTTTCCCATGCGGTCCATGACCCCTTTGATGTAGGGCAGAAATACTTTGTTGGTGGGAATTCTTAATTCCCTTTCACTGTTTCCAAACGTTAAGATACTTCTTTTTGATCTTTAAACTTATTTTGGTCTTCTTTCTCCCGGGATAGTAGAAAATTCTCCCAGTATACAGCAACTTGTCTTTCAGGAGGTTTTTAATTGCCAAATAAATCACAAATAGACAGTTTATGATGTTAGTTAAAAGAGGAGCAAATCTAGTGTCCATTTGAAGGCTCTACACCACAACTTGGGCTTGATGTTTCCCTCGACTCCCAGAGCACTCCATCCACTAGAGATTGCTAGATTGCAATCTCTGTAAGGAATACCTGTGGGTGATCCTGTTGATCATCTTTATCTGGACATGACTCTGAAAGGCTGGACCGAGGCCAATTTTTTTAACCGCCATGGGCGTCAGCTCCATAAAGAATGGAGCTGTATTCAGTTGGCCATTTCTTCCTCGGAAGTAACTTCTGATTATCTCAGTGACTGACCAGGTTACTAATGGTGAAAATAATCAGTTAAAAACACTGGTCCCAAGTTGTTTAGGATCTTATATATCATAAGCAAAATCTTGATCCAGCTTGGTCTCTAATTGGCAGCTACCAGTTGAATAGTTTATTCAATAATGCTATTGAGCTACTGTAGTATCCATACTTTGGCTCAGTATAAAGTAGGTTCTTATGCTTACTTATTATTAGATTTATGTTCTGCCTTTATTTTGTAGAAATTAAGCCTGGATGCATAATGCTCTCTCCTATTTTCCCCACAACAGTTCTGTGAGGTGGGTTGGAATGAGCTAAGAGGGAGTGACTGGTCCAAAGTCACCCAGTTGGCTTTCATGCCTAAGGGAGGACTAGAACTCATTATCTCTTCTTGGAAAAAAGATATCCTTAATCTCCAAATAAATGCTCCTTGTTGTTTACGAATTTGAATAGATCATTAATGTTGCTAGAACCAATTACAAGTTATTGCTGCAGGTCACTCTTTCTTACTAAAATAATTTACAAAACTTATTTTTTCATTGAAATTTATGCAAAATATGCTTCAGGTGTGTGTACAAGAGAATATAATATTAAGCACACTTCTTTGAGCATGCTTTTTTCACATGCAGAATCCTTTTTCCCTAGCCACCCCCCTCTTCCCTCCCCTCCCCCCCCCAATGTATAAAATCCATTAATCCTAACTCTTTCTTTTTGGACCAGCTTTCTCACACAGATTCTGTCTTTCACAGAATTTGCAGTTTACCTCCAAAACACACTTCTGCTTTCTTCCATCTCCCCCATTCCACTTGGGTTAGAGTTCTCTCAAGTACCTCTCATTTACCTTCATAGCCTTCTGCATCTTAACTGTACTTTTTCCACATCCTCCTCTCTCTTAATCTAATCATATCCAATTCTTTCTCAAATTCCTCATTGTGTTTTGACTAAATATGGACCTTTATAAACATAAATATGCATAATTGCTTATAGTGATTTGGAGCTTAAGTATGGAAAGTATTAATGCAGGAGGTAACAGAGAAAGAAACTCCACATGAATACACAGGATATTCCTTAGCTTCTAATACAATTAGGAAACCAGGCTGTGTTTTTATTTATCACTGTCTTCAAAACAAGCATTTAAAAAGTTGAATTATGATCTTTATTATTGGCTTTTCTATGTTGAAACTCAAGTTTTATCTTCTAATAGCTTGATAAATTTTCTGATAATTTTGTGCAGGGCTTTGTGTGACACACCTGGTGTAGATCCCAATCTAATTTCAAAAGCCTGGGTGTATAACCATTATAAGTGGATTGTATGGAAACTGGCAGCTATGGAGGTTGCATTTCCACAAGTATTTGCCAGTAAATGTTTGACACCAGAAGGAGTACTACTTCAGCTAAAATACAGGTAAAGATTAAGATTTAGCTATATCTAGCCTCAATTACCTCTCTACTTTTAAATGAGTCCGTTCTTTAAGTTAAGTGCTACTATTTAGCAAAAAATTGCTTCTCAGAAACATTCAAATTCAGTTTGAAGTAATTAATCAATTTTTTAAAAGGTATGATATAGAAGTGGATAAAAGTCAACGATCAGCCATCAAAAGAATAACAGAAAGAGATGACGTTGCTGGAAAAACAATCATACTGTGCATCTCTAAAATTATATCATTTAGCACAAACATGCCTCACATCGCTGACAGTAAAAGCACCACTGAGGACAACAAAAAAGAAGTGGCAGTCATTGAAGTTACAGATGGTTGGTATGGAATTAAGGCTGTCTTGGATCCTCCTCTTCAGTCGCTTTTGTATAGACAAAAACTGACTGTTGGCCAGAAGATTGTTGTGCATGGAGCAGAACTTGTGGGATCTCAGGATGCAAGCACTCCTTTAGAAGCACCAGAATCTTTGATGCTAAAGGTACATTTATAAAATGTGCTCAAGCTATATGATTGTATTTCAAGATGTTTTTTATATATTGCTGTAGGAATGGGTGATGATAATCATTCTGCAGTTTTCTCTCCTTTTTGTACTTGCCTTTCAGAGTTTTAGATCTCCAGGTCAGGTCTCTTTCTCTCTTTTTCAAGTGCAATATCTGTAAATAACCCTTTTATTTATTTATTTTTATTTTATTTAATGGATTTATAGGGCCACTCTGCTCAAACAATGTGAATTGTGTAGAATAAAAGTAAACAATAAAAGGGGGGGGGAACCATATAGTGTTAAAAAATAACCCAAAATATAAAATGTCAACCAAATATGATAACTGAACAACCAAAAGGGAACTCCACTCAACTAGATCCAAATGCCTAGGGAAAAAACAGATGTTAACAGCTTTTCTAAAGGCAAGCAGAGTTGCTGGCAGTTGTATATCAGGGCAAGATCATTCCAGAGAACAGGGACAGCCATTGAGAAGGCACACTTTCTAGGTGCCATAAGATGGCCATATTTAAAAGAGGGAAACTGGTGCATGCCCTCCCTATGGGAGCATGTGGAGCAGACAGATATTCTTGGGAGAAGGTGGTCCAGAAAGTAACCAGGTCCTATGCCATGTAGGGCTTTAAAGGTGATAACCAATACCTTGAATTGCACCCGGAAACTTATTAGGAGCCAGTGCCAGTTATGGCACATGGACATTACAAGTTGCGCCCATAAAAACCCATGGTGCTGCATTCTGGGCCACCTGAAGCTTCCAGACAGTCTTCAAGGGCAGCTCCACATAGAGCACATTGCAATAATCCAGTTGGGAGGTGACCAAAGCATCAGTAACCATAAGCAAGCCCTCCTGGCCCAGGAATGGGTGAAGCTGGTGCACAGGGAACCGTTGTTTGAGCAGGAGCTGTGAGGCTAGTCTGAATGGGCAGCACCAGAACCAAACATGGAAACACTCCAGATCCAAGAGACCAAGAACCCATAGCCATTGGGTCTTGGCAGGCTGAGTTGCAACCGGTTCTTCCCCATCCAGACCCTCACAGCCTCCAGACACTGGGACAGAACCTTGACAGCTTTGCTTGGACAGCTGAGGGCAGAGATGTAAACTGGGTGTCATCAGCATATTGATGATACTTCACTGTAATGGTATGTGTGAAAAATCTTGGGAAACTGGGCCAAGAGATGCTGCCTAGGGAACAGTCAAATAAGAGAGAGCATAGCCTGCAGCTGAATAGTGGGCAGGGCAAGAGGCTCAGAGGAGACCCTCCCTAGTTTCTCGGGCTGTAAAGGAGATGGGGGGAGAACTGTACTTTCAGACTTGCAAGATCCTGTTAATGTAGCTTTATAATAAAGTAGAATTAGCTCATCTGGTTATGTGTCCTGTCTAGTCTACCTAGTAAGGCTGATATTCACCCATACTGACAGATGATCTCACACAGCAGCTTCATGTAGATATTAAAAATGAGGAGGGAATGGGTAGAGTCCTGAGGCACCCTGCAAAAGAGGCCTAGGGCTCAACTATTCTCCTTTCCCCTAGGAGAATAGAACTGGTCCCACACTCCCAGCCTCCTAAGCTGGTCCAGAAGAATATCATGGTTGATGGTATTGAAAACTCCTGAGACATCAAGAGCCAGGATGGATGCACTACCCCGTCCTGAGTTTGTCATTGGTCACCAACAAGTGCAACAAAAGTCACCTCTGTACTTTATCCTGGTCTAAAAGACTCTCTACTGAAAAGAGTCCAGATAATCTGTTTCCTCTAGGGTCCTCTGAAACTGGAGGCCGACCACTACCTCATCAACCTTCCCTGAAAGTTGGAGACTGGATAAAAGTTGTCCAGATTGGCTGGACCCAAGGATGGTCTTTTGAATACGTGGTGCGCTACCATTTTTCAGAACTTGCAGAACTACCTCTTCTCTCAAACAGGCATTTTACCACCACTTGGATTCACCTACATTCACCCTCCCTGGAGGGCTTAACCAACCAGGGGCCTTGGTTGAATTGTGTATCCAAACCCTGGGGAAAAACCCAAGCTCATCCAAAACCAATAAGGCTCAGTTCCCTGAAAAGAAGGGAGTCAACTCCAGGGTCACCCAGTAGGACTCTGTCCATGACAAGGGACAGATGGCAACATCCCCTCTCCAGATCACATAGCCACCGCCCTGAGACCAAAACCAGTATCTTCAGTAAAACGTACACAATTTGAAAATGACTGTTATAGATTACCCTTATTGCACTTAGAGTTGACAGATCTAATTTATTCACTTGTACACTTTGTCTAACTTTTGCTCTATACTTAGGTGGTAGATCTTGTACTATACTTGTAAAAATCTAGATGGTTACTGGGCTACTTTACACCAGCTGCATCTGAAATATATATTTGTTTTATTTTAGATTACAGCTAACAGTACTCGACGTGCTCGATGGTATGCCAAATTAGGATATTATCGGGATCCTCGGCCATTCTCCTTGCCTTTATCCTCATTGTTTAGTGATGGTGGGACTGTTGGTTGCATTGATGTCATTGTTCAGAAGATTTACCCTATACAGGTAGAGTAATTTAGTATATTAAATAGCCTTTTCTCCCTCCCTCCCTCCCTCCCCTCCCTTTCTCTCTCTCTCTCTCTCTCTAAAAAAAAAATTCCCTTCTCACCCCCCCATGGGTGGTATGTGTCTTCCTCAATCTCCGGTCCTCAACCAGAGGCCTGGGAGTTTGAGGGTTCTGCGCAGTATCTTAGCTGTTCCTAGCACTGCACTCTTCTGCACAGACAGCTCTGATGTTGTTCCTGGGATCTGTTGGAGCCACTCTCCCAGCTTAGGGGTCACGGCCCCGATTGCTCCTACCACCACTGGGACCACTTTGGCCTTGACTTTCCACATCCTCTCTATTTCCTCCTTCAGGCCCTGGTACTTCTCCAACTTCTCATGCTCCTTCCTGATGTTGCTGTCACTTGGCACTGCTACATCTATCGCTACTGCTGTCTTCTGGTCTTTGTCTACTACCATGATGTCTGGTTGATTGGCCACTACCTGCCTGTCCATCTGGATCTGGAAGTCCCACAGGATCTTAGCCCTTTTATTCTCCACAACCTTCTGTGGAATCTCCCATCTGGACTTGGGAGGGTCTAGCTCATACGCTGTGCAGATGTTCCTGTACACAATGCCAGCTACTTGGTTGTGCCATTCAGTGTACGCTGTTCCTGCCTGCATCTCACACCCTGCCACTATGTGTTGGACTGTCTCTGAGGCCTCTTAGCACAATCTGCACCTTGTGTCCTGTCTAGTGTGGTAGACCCCTGCTTCTATGGATCTGGTGCTTAGTGCCCATTTTTGTGCTGCTATGATCAGTGCCTCAGTGCTGTCTTTTAGTCTGGCCCTTTCCAGCCACTGATAGGATTTCCCAATGTCAGCCACCTCAGCTATCTGTCGATGGTACATCCCATGCAGGGGCTTGTCTTGCCATGGCACTTCCTCTGCTTGAACCTCCTGCCTTGTCTGCTGCTGCCTGAGGCATTCTCTCAGCAGCTCATCTTTGGTGGTACTTGGATGTTGCTGTCTTCCTTGCCTCCTCCTCATGGTTCCCATGTGACTGTGGGACACCAAGGTATTTATAGCTGGTTTCTATGTCTGCTATATGGCCCACTGGTAGTTCCACTCCATCGGTCTTAACTACCTTCCCTCTCTTTACTATCATCCTGCCACACTTCTCCAGTCCGAATGACATCCCAATGTCCTCGCTGTAGATCCGTGTCAGGTGGATCAGTGAGTCGATGTCTCGTTCACTCTTAGCATACAGCTTGATGTCATCCATGTAGAGGAGGTGGCTGATGGTGATTCCACTCTTGAACTTGTACCCATATCCAGACCTTGTGATTATCTGGCTGAGGGGGTTTAAGCCTATACAGAACAGCAGTGGGGAGAGTGCATCACCTTGGTATATGCTGCATTTGATGGCCACTTGTGCAAGCTGTCTTGAGTTCACTTCCAGTGTTGTCTTCCACAGTCCCATTGAGTTCTTGAGGAAGGTCCTTAGTGTCCTGTTGACTTTGTATAGTGCCAGGCATTCACAGATCCATGTGTGTGGCATTGAGTCATAGGCTTTCCTGTAGTCAATCCAGGCTGTGCTCAGATTGGTCTGCCTAGACCTTGAGTCTCGGGCAACTGCTCTATCTATGAGTAACTGGTGTTTTGAGCCTCTGGTGTTGTTCCCAATGCCCTTCTGAGCTGTGCTCATGTATTGGCCCATATGGTCTTGTAGCTTGTCAGCTAGGATGCCTGATAGAACTTTCCATGTTGTGGGAAGGCAGGTTATTGGCCGGTAGTTGGATGGTGCTGTTCCCTTGTGGGGGTCTTTCATGATCAGCACTGTCCTTCCTTGTGTTAGCCAGTCCGGGTGGGAGCCTGCTGCTAGCAGTTGGTTCATCTGTGCTGCTAGGCGTTCATGCACTGCTGTTAGTTTCTTTAGCCAGTAGGTGTGGATCATGTCCGGGCCAGGTGCTGTCCAGCTTTTCATGTTCTTGACCCGCTGTTGGATGTCTGCTACTGTGATAGTGACTGGTTCCTGTTCTGGGAGATTGCTGTGGTCTGCTTTCAGGTCCTGCAGCCACTTTGCACTGGTGTTATGTGTCTTCTCTTTCTCCCATATGTTCTTCCAGTACTGTATATATAATTAATTATATATAATTATTCAGTACTGTATATATAATAATTATATATAATTATTAAGATTTGAGAAGCAAATCTTAATTGAAACAGTGACCTAATTTTCAGCCAATATTTATTTCAGTGGATGGAAAAAATATCAACAGGGTCCTGTGTGTTTCGTAACAATCGAGCAGAAGAAAGAGAAGCTGCAAAATTTGCTGAAAATCGACAGAAAACCTTAGAAGCATTGCTGGCAAAAATACAAGCTAAATTTGAAAAGAATTATGGTAAAATATAACTCTATACTTTTAATTGTTTTTAGAATGTTATTTTGCATGTAATAAAAGAAAAAATGCCTGTTTGTAGAGAAATATGAAAGCTACTGTAGAACTTATCTGTTCCCTATTTAACCTTTGTGTGTGACACAGCTGTTTAGATAACTGAATTTATAGCTATTTTTCTTCCCAATTATACTTGATTCCAGCCCTATAAACAGAATTGAGTTACTCTGAAGTTTTTAAGCTTTGAAAGATTTGTATGTTTGCTTTAGTATAGAAACACCTTGGAATGTAACTGTCTAGAACAATTACTTTGTATTCATCCTTAGTATATGCCTGAATATTATAAAGTAGTACAGTAATGTTTACTCAACTCATATATTAATGTTTAAATGGCACTAACAGGTAAGGAAGTATCAGGTTTCAAGAAAGTAACTCTTGCAGTTATATAAACAGAATGACTATTACAACTTCTCCTTTAGAGATGGTTCCCCCTGGGTATTTCTTACTCTAAAATAATGTATTCTGTCCTAATTATAAACCAGACTTACAATTCATTGCATTAAGTAATGTTCAGAAACACTGGCAGATGACACACTATATACATTACTGTTTAAATAAGAATCATCCCCTACGCTCAATAAACAACCTGCTGATTGCCTTATCTATGATAAAATATGAGGCAATATCAGAAGGGTTCATTTATTTTCTATTTAATAAGGAGACAAGCCTACTAAAGCACAACATCTTTGTTCCTGCAATATGCACTGCGTTCAAACCAAGTTTCCATAGATAGGGTTTAATGCTGTGCTATAGTTTGAGAGCACAGTAATCTGCCACCATAATGGTGTTATTTGAAATTAGATTGAAAATTGTGTGTCACTGTTTAAATTGATTTTGATGCAGAAATGTGTTCATCAGCATTCTGATTAGTGTGAATTGAAGTACTACATAACACAGGCTTGTAGGATACAAATGAGGGGATCAGAGTTTCTGTTTTTTCAGGGAGCAAGGGTGAGCCAGAAATGGAATGAACACTGGAGTTTGGGCTGGGGTGTCTGGTTCCTTGTCTGAGCAGTGGCCATCCTGCCAAAGAAAATAGCTTGTTGTTTTGACTGAATTGATATCAAGAGTTACAGAGGATGGTTACTGATGCCTAATGCAAGGCTAAGATGATTTAGATCCAAAAGACAGTGGAGAGAATGTTCCCAATACTGCTACTGTATTCAGAATTGGAGCTCCTGCTCCCAATTCTTAATATTTAAATAGTATTTTTAAAAATAAGGTGATCCTATTTTGTTCTTCTCTGGTTGTCTTTCAAAATGAGAGGATATAAACATAAGTATGCTACCTTTTTATTGTTTTCAGAAACAACCAAAATGCTATTCTGAATTTAATTTTAAATTAATTGCTGGCACCTCCTTTGTAACATATCATGACTTGTTACAATTTCCTTTCAAAAGCTTACTATTCACCTTAAGCTCAGTTGTTTGATTCGATTACACTTAACTGGGTATTCACAGTGGTAGTTATTTGAGATATGTTAATTTTTAAAAACAGATAAAGACAAAAGATTATTGCGATCTCATACATTAACAAGGCAACAGATACGTGGTCTACAAGATGGTGCAGAGCTTTATGAAGCTATTATTAATTCTGCTGATCCATCTCATATGGAGGTAAGTTTTTTTTTCTTGACAGTGCTAGAAATATTTAGTCATTCTATAAACTTCTGGTTTCTGAATCCAGAGGACTCTCCTTCAAAAAGAAAATAAGTAAAAGGGGTAAAGCAAAGGAGGCAGAGTTAGAGGGAAGCAGGAAGACAGAATGGCTAAAAAAAGAGATGAGGAAAATCCTATGAGAGAAATTTCACTTAATATTTTAAAGGAACTGCACCCCCAACCGTTCTCACAAAGATTGGGAAACTGAATGAGGACAAGTGTATAACTGGGTTCATTTGCTACACCAAAATAATGGTGAGGTGTTTTTTTTGGCTTAGATTCATAGTTTGAAGTAGCCATTTAAGCTCGACCCCCTGCTCAGTGCAGGAATCCACACTAAAGCATCCCAGATACTCCTTTTTCCAATTTTTGAACATAGGGACATTTTCTCTCCTCCACATCTGGCACTTTGCGATTTTTTAAAAGTAACCCATAGTAATTTAGCAAGACCATTAGCTAGTTCCTTCAGTACCCTAGGATGCAATTAGCTGGTTTCACTACTGCAAAGTAAAGAAGTGTTCCCTGGCCATGTCAATCTCAAGTTTCTCTCTTCTCTCTTCATCACAATGTCACAATTTCCTGGAGGAATAAGCATATTTTTGGAAAAGACTGAACCAAAATAGGAATTGTTCGTGTTTCTTCGTTGAGCAGTTCATGCTCTAATTATTCTCATTTCCTTTTCTCTTCAGTATATTTAAAGAAGCCCTTTTTGTTATTCTTACCATCCTTTGCTAACCTTAGATCATTCTGAGGTTTCAGTTTCCTAATATTAATTATATAGATTGGAGTTATTTGTCTGTACTCTACTCTTCCTTTGTGACTTACATGCCCCTATTTTCACTTCCTGTATGTGTCCTTTATTTTAAGATATCACTGGCTTCTTTTGCTGCTGTCCATTTTTGCCTCATTGGAACGGTTTGCAATTGTGCTTTCAATATCCTCTTCTTTAGGAACCCCCACCCATCTAGATCTCCTCCCAAGAGATCCTACTTTACCATTGTTCTAAGTTTATTAATATGATTTTAAAGTCCAAGTCCAAAACAGATCACTTTCCTTTAAATCGAGAACTTCATTATTACATAGTCATTTTCCTTCTACATTTTTGCTATTAATGATTTGTGTTCTGTGCACCCTAACATTATAGTTTATAAGCCATGATTTATGGTTGACTGCAACATGTGAATCCAAGTGTTGTAGATTGTTCAGTAGCAGTTAAAATAAAGCTTAGCGTGATATATGAACCCAGTGTATATGTCCTTGTGAATGATGGCTTTTGCAGGCATATAGGATTGATGTATATATGAGAATGGTAGAAGAATATTGCATGAATGCATCAACAAAGCCTTCTATGTAAAAAATGTTGTCCACTTCACAAATTCTTTGCAGTTGAAATGCAGATATTACATTTTTATCTATAAAATATAATTTGTGGATCTAGCGTTTAGATTAATAGTGCTTTGCATTTTAACACCAAAAGAGAAAAAAGAAAAGGCAGGAATCATTGTGTTGCTTACCACAATGATGTATGAGCTTGATTGTACTAATCTAATGCCCATAACAAATTCAAGCCTGTGTTCTTGTAGCCATGACTGGATATAATGTCAGTCTTGATTTAAGAGTAAAGTCCATTAAATTCAGTACCAGATATTGGTATTATCGAACCTTGTAGGTTTTGGGCCACATCTCACAGTGACTTGGGCTTGATTTTCCCTAAAACTACTCCGGGTTTTGGAATATACTACTCACTGAGTTGAGGTGATTTACCTCTTTGTCAGGTTTTTAAAATGCCCCCAAACTATGGCTTTTTAAACAGGCTGCTACATTTTGATGATTCTGATTTTAATATCTTTGACTTTCATTCTGTTTGTACAGCTTCACAGTAAGCCAGCAAGAGACTTCAATAGCTGGTAATATAACTAGTTTAATAAATAAATGCTACAGTAGCAGCAATAGTTTGTGCAAGTCATACCATTTGTGTAAATCAGTGTTACTTCAAGAGCATAGGGCTGGTAGACCAAGTAGAGTTAAAAATGTACTGTGCTTTTAAATCAGATTATGTATGACATTTTCTACCAAAAAAAGTTCAAAATTCCTGTACAAGGATTACAGGTGAAACTCGAAAAATTAGAATATCGTGCCAATGTTCATTTATGTCAGTATGGCAACTCAAAAGGTGAAACCAATATATGAGATAGACGCATGACATGCAAAGCGAGATAGGTCAAGCCTTATTTTGGTATAATTCTGATGATTATGGCGTACAGCTTACGAAAACCCCAAATTCACAATTTCAGAAAATTAGAATAGTGTGAAAAGGTTCAATATTCTAGGCTCAAAGTGTCCCACTCTAATCAGCTAATGAATCCATAACACCTGCAAAGGGTTCCTGAGCCTTTCAATGGTCTCTCAGGCTGGTTCAGTAGGAATCACAAGCATGGGAAAGACTGCTGACCTGACAGTTGTGCAGAAAACCATCATTGACACCCTCCATAAGGAGGGAAAGCCCCAAAAGGTAATTGCAAAAGAAGTTGGATGTTCCCAAAGTGCTGTATCAAAGCACATCAATAGAAGGTTTTGTGGAAGGGAAAAGTGTGGTAGAAAAAGGTGCACAAGCAGCAGGGATGACCGCAGCCTGGAGAGGATTGTCAGGAAAAGGCCATTCAAAAGTGTTGGGGACTTTCACAAGGAGTGGACTGAGGCTGGAGTTAGTGCATCAAGAGCCACCACACACAGATGGATCCCGGACATGGGCTTCAAATGTCGTATTCCTCTTGTCAAGCCGCTCCTGAACAACAAACAATGTCAGAAGCGTCTTACCTGGGCTACAGAAAAAAAGAACTGGTCTGTTGCCCAGTGGTCCAAAGTCCTCTTTTCTGATGAGAGCAACTTTTGCATCTCATTTGGGAACCAAGTACCCAGAGTCTGGAGGAAGAATGGAGAGGCACACAATGCACGATGCTTGAAGTCCAGTGTGAAGTTTCCACAGTCTGTGTTGATTTGGGGAGCCATGTCATCTGCTGGTGCTGGTCCACTGTGCTTCATTAAGTCCAGGGTCAACGCAGCCGTCTACCAGGAGATTTTGGAGCACTTCATGCTTCCTTCCGCTGACTTCATTTTCCAGCAGGACTTGGCACCTGCCCACACTGCCCAAAGTACCAACACCTGGTTCAATGACCATGGGATTACTGTGCTTGATTGGCCAGCAAACTCACCTGACCTGAACCCCATAGAGAATCTATGGGGCCTTGCCAAGAGAAAGATGAGGGACATGAGACCGAACAATGCAGCAGAGCTGAAGGCCGTTATTGAAGCATCCTGGTCTTCCATAACACCTCAGCAGTGCCACAGGCTGATAGCATCCATGCCACACCGCATTGCAGCAGTCATTGCTGCAAAAGGGGCCCAAACCAAGTACTGAGTACATATGCATGCTTATACTTTGCAGAGGTCCGATATTGTTCTATTTCCAATCCTTGTGTTATTGATGTCATGTAATATTCTAATTTTCTGAGATTGTGAATTTGGGGTTTTCATAAGCTGTACGCCATAATCATCACAATTATAGCAAAGTAAGGCTTGACATATCTCGCTTTGCATGTAATGCGTCTATCTCATATATTGGTTTCACCTTTTGAGTTGCCATACTGACATAAATGAACATTTGCACGATATTCTAATTTTTCCAGTTTCACCTGTATAAAATAAACCTGTCTTAACAACAAAAATTTAAAGTGTGATCACTTTATTCTTTGATGAGGCTTTTAGACACAGAAGGTTAACCTGAATTGGTTAACAATAGGAAGATAAAAAAAATAGAAAGGCAAGTTAACTGTAAAAGCAACATAGGAAGTCTAAAAACAGTCCTTTTTCCACATTAAGAGGGCTATTGGAAAAACTAATTCTTTTAATTATGAGAATAGGAAGCATTTATTGCACATTTTGGTATTGCCTTACATGCATAATGACATTGAAAGTAATAATGATGGCTCCTTCTAATGGAAGAGGGTACAGAGTTAATAAATCCAGAGTAAAACACTTGTGTTCTCCTAGGCACAAGTAATTTACTTGCTCTCTAGGCAGTTTCTTTTTTAACAGCAGAAAAATAAGCTTTTTGGGGGGGGGGGGATTTAGAAAAGGTAAAAGAGCAACTAGGGGTAAAAGTTAACCAATTTTGTTGCCTCCCTGCTCCATATGTCTCCAGCAAATTTCAGACCCATCTTTAAGTACCTTGTCCAGTTTTGCCATGAGTCTTTTGATAAGGATTTAGAGAAACTGGCAGTGAAGAGTAATGTCAATGCTCAGAGGACTGGAAATTAAGTTCTACATGAAGACTTGATGAGCTGTGCATGTTGGCCCTGCAAAAAGATGACATATGTGGGGGATATGATGTTTCTCACATCCTTGAAAATATGTCACACAAGAAAGCCATGATCATCCAAAAGTGTGGGACACATACCGTATTTTTCCGACTATAAGACGATACTTTTTTCTAAAATCCTTACCCTAAAAATTGAAGGGCATCTTATTCAAGGAAGTCAGCCGAAAATCGCGCGGTTGCAAAACTGCCCATACTTTGTTTCTGCAGAGAGGCTTCCTCCTATTGCTAGCCTCCAATCATGAGTGAAATAGCTTGTCTCCCAAACAGACTTCCTCCAATCACGAGCCTGATGTAAATGATGTCAGCTGATGCTGAACAAACCAATTAGAGGAAGTCTGCAGAGACAAGCTATCGGCAGTTTCACTCGTGCTTGAATGTAATCAGTTATGCAAAAGAGTCTGGAAACAGCTGCAGAGAGACGGTTTGGACCTCCTCCCACCGAGTGTATCAGGTAAATGTTAACTAATTACTAAATAAAAATGTGTTCTGCACTATCTTTAAAATATTGATTTCTTAATTTGGGGTTGGAAAAATGGGGGTTGTCTTGTACATGGGGGTGTCTTATTGTCGGAAAAATACGGTAACAATGGTCTAGTTGCAGAAAGGTGAGTTTTGGTTGAAGGTTAAGCAAAACTTCCTGATAGCAAGAGTGGTTTGACAGTGGAATCAACTACCCAGAGAAGTGGTGGGCTCCTGTTTGCATGCAACCAAAGGCTCAACAGCAATCTCTCAAGGATGTTTTAATTTGGATTCCTTCACTGAGTAGGAAGTTGAAACTGCTGGCTGGATAGCTGTTTCCAATTCTGATTCAACCTATATCTGTATAGACATGTATAGGATTTAGCTGAAAAAAAATTACATATGGTAGCCAATTCATTTAATATTCCATGGAATAATGAAATTGAGGCTTATTTTGTAAGTTTCATTTTCATTAAGACATATGTAGTTGTTCCAGTATTACCATTGTTTGTTGCAGGGCTTTTTCAGTGAAGAGCAATTAAAAGCCTTGAATAGTCACAGGCAGATGGTCAATGATAAAAAGCAAGCACAGATAGAAGCAGAATTCAGGAAGGCAGTGGAATCTGCTGAGCAAGAGAAAAACAGCTCCTGCAGAAGGGATGTATCCTCCATAATCAAATTACGAATTGTAGATTATGGAACAGAAGAAAGCACAAAAGGTAAATACAATCCTAATCCATTCTGAATGGCATATTGGCAGTAAATATATGTAATAATAATGCATCTAAGCAATACTTTACTCATATAACCTGTTTATTTGAATTCACTGTATGTCACCCCTTGATGTCTTGTTTAACTGCATTACTATGCAAATAGTAATATTTCTAAAGCAAATTTAACTCTTAAGTTCTTCTATAGCACAGATATGTATGTATATTATATATTTTTCTTTATTAATTATTAATAATAAAATATGGTCAATGACCAGCAAGAGTATATTCTATTTAAAGATGCTCCATATTGTTGTCAAAATGTAATCTGTATTTTTAATTCTAATCTTAGAAGTTATACTGAACATCTGGCGTCCATCCTCACATGTTTGTAGCCTCTTAAAAGAAGGAGGACGATATAGAATTTTACAGTTATCTGCATCTCACTCCAAAGGCAAGTTGGAGACTGCCAGTATACAGTTAACAGCTACCAAGAAAACACAGTATCTACAACTGCCAGTAGGTGTTGTGACATAAATGTGATCTTTAAACTTAAAATGGTTTTAAGTAACTGTCCTAATGTTATTATCCATAACACCATTAGGTTTCTCAAGAGAGTCTATTACAAGCTTACAGACCAAGGGAATGTCTGGTATATGGTAAGCTACTGGAGCCCTCCTTCCGACCAACTTGTTCTGAAGTGGATTTGGTGGGATATATAGCTTATTTCACAAAAAGAACAGGTACATTATATATCGTAATCACATTTATTATTTATGTAAAAATATTTATATATAAGTTCCAAAGCGGTATCTTTATTCAGGTGGATAAAAATTAAATATGCTTTTAAAATTAAAAATGAAACTTTATTAAAATAAACTCTGTACTTTAGTTATAATATCTGCTTTTGGTTTGCAATTAAATCTAAATTTAATATGAACTGCTAAAGTCATATTTTTTTCCCAAACTGAAATTTAGAAGTTGTGACATTCCTTTGAAGTTTCATGTAAGTGACTGAATAGCTCCTAGATTATATTTATTATTGTGGAATTTTATAGGAATCATGAAATGTACCAATCTATATACTGTACTGGTAACCTCATTTGGATACTCTTTTTTATTTACTTGCCTATTTCAAGTATACTTTTAGGGGAAAAAACAGATTTGATTGTGTGTGTGTGCATGTGCATGCGTGTAGTTTCCTGAAAAAGCATATTTGAGAATTGAGAGTTGCAGGGCTTAACAAATTTAATGATTAAATATTTTAATATGGGAACTAAGTTCTTGATATTATTTTCATTTTTATTCCAACAGTTTTGCCTACTCATAAAAGTACTGCCATCTAAACATAAGCATTCAGTACAAACTGTGATGGTAAAATATTGAAGCATATGTTGCAATGCAAACTCCATGCTTTCATACTTGCCTTCTGATACATGTTTTGTCATTTGCACCCCACCCCATCACCTATATATCTGGGTAAAATAAGATACATTTTTTCTAGGTTTGTTTACATAATATATAGTGAAATATAACTTTAAAGTTTCATTTAAAGTTTTAAATGAATTACAAAATATATTTATTGTATATTAAAACTGTCTAGATCTAGTTAAAAACAGGAATCTTAAGTGCACCATATAAACCAAGCATTTCCATCTACAAATCAAAGCATTTTAATGGTGTATCAGGAGAGGGTTGATCTTTAATATTTTTCCTTCTCCTTTTTTAGTACATACAACTCCATCTGACAAATATGTAATGTTCCATTTACCTGAGTTTACTTCCTTTAAACTGGGTTGCATAATTTCTGAAAACTCAAGTCACGGTAGGGTTACGCATAAAAAAAGAGTGGGGTTACTTTTTAAATTTCTGGTGTTTGTTATTTTATTGCTTTTCATAATTGTTTCTGCTTAAATTGTATTAGCTTTTCATTAGTGGAATTGTGGTATTGAGCTTTTTTCAGTTCTGTAGGTACCTCTAGAAATAAAGATACTAATTTGATGGATTTTGGGGGGAACACGCAGAAGCAATTTGCTTCTTTTGTCCATTCCTGAACAAATAAGGTGAGCCTTGGTGAACAGATGAGTAAAAGGCCAGGTTGGCTGGGAAACTGGGTAGTGATGACAGGATGCAGTGTAGGGGAAAGGAAAGAGTTGGCATCACAGACCTTATTGGTTACCCTTTTTTTTCTTGCATTCCTGCTGCAAATACATTATAATTTTCTATTAGTTGTAGTTGGGAGTGGAGGAATTTTTTTATTTTGAATTTCAAACATGGCCAAAATGGAAAGTTTAAATATTAAATTCAACAAGTTGTATGTTTCATTTTTTACATAGGTTTTTCTACATTGGTATACCTGTCAGATAAACATCATAATATAATAGCAGTCCAGATCTGTACAGATCTCAAGCAGCTTGCTATTGAAGATATAATCATCCCTTCTGCATTGATCGCTGCAACCAATCTTCAGTGGCGACCTGAATTCAAATCAGACATTCCCACCCTATTTGCTGGAGAACTTTCTGCATTCTCCTCAAACCCAAAGGAAAACCATCTCCAAGAAATATTTAAAGAACTTAAAAATACTATTGAGGTAAAGTTAGTTATTTCTAATAGAGCAATTAGGTACAGTCAGTGGATATATGACATGCACACATTACTTTTTTTGTGATGCAGATTAAAACAAGACATTCCACATTTGATTCAGCAAGTGTCCACATCAACACTGTTCAATATTTATGAGAGATGTTTAGTTCAGTATTTATGAGAAATCCCAGGAAAAGGCATGGTTGCTTTAAGAAACTGCTCCAGGTCCTATATCCACAACCTTACACATTCCCAAAACACCTTTGCGGAAATGAATCCAAATGTTGCACAGTCTTACAGGCAGCCCCATTTAATGACCACTCATTCAGCGACTGTTCACTCTTATGACAGTGCTGAACAGGTGGTAGTTATGACCAGTCCTCGTACTTACGTCAGTTGCAGTGTCACTGTGGTCACATGATCACAATCTGGGCACTTGGTGCCCAGCTTGCAGTTACGATGTTGCAGTGTCACTCAGTCATGTGATCACCATTTGTGACCACCTTTGTTGGCTTCCCACAACCAAAGTCAATGGGGAAGCTGGCAGGAGGTCACAAATGGTGAACACGTGAGGTCCTCTCTTAAAGACCCACACTGATTTGCTTAACAATGGCAACTGGAAGTGCCAGAATGTCTGTCACTAAGCAGTGCAATCACATGATGTTGTATTTTACAACCACGTTGCTTAGTGACAGAAATTCCAGTCCCAATTGCCATCCTTAAGCGAGAATTACCTGTACTTATTTCATTATAAAAAATCAGTGAATAATATAATTATTATGTTCTCCTGGCAACTTCTCTGACATTCAGAAATAAGATATTAGTTGCATACTTCAAATAATTTCTCAAAATATTTATTCATAAAATATACTATACTTGAATTATGTGTTGTTTTGTTTTTAAGTTGTTGTTCACTCCCTGGAGTTGTATGTCAGGTGGATGGCCATAAAGAATTAAATAACAATTTTACTATGTTATTGTCCATCTTTTACCAGGATGTAGTTATTATAATAATACAAAAATATTGTTTTTGTTTTGTAGAATGATAGCTGCTTTAGCAAAGATGCACAATGCAAAGTCATGAATTTGCTAAAATCAGATCGCTTACAATTACTTAATTTGTCCAGAGAATGTGGTAGCTTGGATCCTTTTTCTTCTCCTTGGAAATCTGATGCAGGAAATAAGCAAGCAGTAAGTTTATTAAAAGAACAATTTTATAAATGCTGTTTAAAAGTAAATTATTCTATGTTCATTGGACTTCCTATCAAGAATTTCAATTAAAATGTTTTAAGGCAATATTCCTAACCTGTATATAGTCACTGCTGTGAATTCTAGTTTAGACACACATCTGCAAGGCATAGAGACTGGGGAAGGCTGTCTTATAAACTGTTTACATATCTGGTAGTGACATTTCCTAAGTTTAAAATAAGAAGGAACTTATTTTAAAAACATACAAATCTAAAAAGTAGGGCATTATTTAGTTCAGATGTTTTTACTGTGTAAAAGTAACTGAAAGAACCCAATTAGATTTTTTGTTGTCTTTTTAAGATGACAATTCCCAACAGTGAACTAAGGCATCAAAGTCCTTTGACCATTGGAAAATCAGACACAAAACCATCATTTACTCTTGGATCTGCAAAAGTGACAACAGACCTTCAAGAAACTCCAAAGAACTATAAGAAAAGAAAAGCAATGGACCTGCTCAGTCAAGTACCTTCCCCTCCACCTGTGAAACCAATCTGTACATTTATTTCACCATCTCTAAAAAAAGCATTTCAGCCTCCTCGAAGCTCCTGTACCCAGAGTGAAAAAACATCAGTGAAAAAAACAGAAAGTAAGATTAACAAAACTCCCCTGCTAAAGTTAAGTGGAATTGCTCCTGAAAGCAATTTTGTTGCTGATGAGGAACTTGCAATGATAAATACGCAAGCCCTCTTAAGTAATTTTCCAGAAGAGAAAGGAATTGGATCTATGGGTGAGATTGCACATGTGTATCCAGCACAACATACAGCAGTTTTTTTACAGACTGATCACTCTGTCCAGTCCACTAGCAAAAAAAACACACATCAGGATAATACTAAGGGAAATGAATTTCCTACAAAAGAAAAACAAAAACAGTTCATTAGTTGCATAGGGAAAGTTACAGATGCAAAGAAAACAAAATAATAAATGTCACTGTTAATACATTGTATTTTAATATTTGAATTACCATCTTTTAAAACTGTGAATGTTTGTATAGGTTTGTTTATCTATTACACATTTAAGTTCAAAACAAGCACTTCAAGACATTTCAGTAAGAATAACAATGTTGCAAATTCCTGAAATATAAGCCAGAGGTACATTTCTGGGTCAGAAGTTATGAGTTTCACATTTTTATCTCAAATTTCATAATATTTATTTAATGTTTTCCAAATATTCAATGCAGCTTGTAGCAAAATTAGCTTTTGAACAAATGGTTTAACACAAGAGTAGGTAAAAAGGTTACAGAAAAGGATTTTTCTTGTTTTTCTTTCCATTCATCTTTAAAGAAGCTCTATAAAGGGCTGTTCTAAACAGTGTAATATGTATCAGAGGTGGCTGAAGGGACAAGTGCCCAAAATTGTACAAACAGGCCTATGGTTGTTTTATCAAATTTGACTATTAAAATACTATCAAATGATTTTCCTTCCCCAAAGAAGGAAGCAAAAAGAAAATTATCTCTCATTCTTTAATATTGCAAATGAGGACAATATGACCTGATCTATAACTTACAAGTATTATTTTCAGGGGTCCTGCTACCTGCACACTGGGGAAATAAATGCATGTAAATAAATTCTTTATTGTAAGGAATTGAATTTGGCAAAGAAACATGATTGATTGATTGACTGCAGTGATCTCTACTAGAATCCTAATGAATATGCCCCCGAACACTAAACTATCTTTAAACTAGTAGAAAACTATTACAGTAGGCAGTATCCAAGTATAAATACAGTGATCATTATCTCTATACATTTATGTTTCCTTAGGGTAGCCAAAATTCTAAAATAAAACTACATAATGTCCATGATAAAAGAATTAAATGCATTGCAGACTATATATTGAACTCCTGGGCATACTTAATTATATCATCTTAATAGTGGGATAGGTTGATGCTGTGGCCCTTAAGCATCACAAATTTCGGTGGGCTTAGGAGTGCCTAAAACCTAGTAATAGGTTAGTCTCCTTAAAATACAATGAACATTTTAAAAAAAAATTAAAAAATTATTTTAATTTAAAAATAATTTTTGAAGGATTAATAGAAATTGGTTCAAGAGGGAAAAAATTCAGTTTATGCTAAAAACAAAGTTAAAAACCAACTTTTCACAAGTAAAACATTTTTATTCTATCAAAAGGAATGAAAATACAGTGGTTCAATCTGTCAAAGAGAAATCCAGTTTAAGACAACTGAAGTGAACATCACTATAATGAAAGAAAACACAAGACATTGGTCTGTTTACATTTCTTGAAACTTCCACCACCTGAACATTGAATTCAGGCAGCACAGTCATCAAGGGTATGGGTACAAAAATATCTGGTAGGCTAATATGTAGAGGCTACTACTGTGGCACATAAGGATAAGCAAAAGAAGAGGATAGGCTAAATGAGTAGACAGGACGGCATAAACCTCATGTAAGCTGAGTACATATTACATTACGTCACAAAGTGGCTAGTTTTAGTTTGGCGTATTGGTCTAACCCAATCATTATAGTTAGTACACTATGGAACGTTAACCCAGCTGTAGTTGAACAAACCACGGTCTAGCATAATATGTAAACCCAGTTTTGGCATTGAATATTAACAAAGCTGCTGAAACAATTTCAGTTAACAATTTGTTAACATTCATGCTGGTTTCTGACTCACATCTAAGTACTTATTACTTAATAGGAAAGTTGAGATGCATCTTGCTTGTTTCATAGAGAAAAGATCATACAATTTTTGTGGAGTAAAAATAAAAAATTGAGGCTGTGCTTTGCTCTGTAGAGTTTAATGTTGGCAAATTATTAGCAGATTTATAAAATCATCACAGCCGGGAATTCAAAAATAGGCTGAGCAAATAGGGATCCTAATGAGGCACCTGATCTCTTTGGACAATGAAGTGTACTGAATAGGATTTTTTAAAAGTGAAAATCAAGAAAGAGAAAAGTAAAAAAAGCTAAATATCATGGATGCACATTTTTAAAATGTATATGGAACATAGAATCTATAGGACTTAGGAAACAAGATCTTATCATTTGTACAAAACTTAACAATCATTATAATTTATCTGTACTCGTTCTGGGGATGTCCACAGATCTAGTTTTGGGGGCAGCAGAAGGTTGCCTGATCCTGAAGATCAAAAGCTTGGCCCTCACCCATCCGTAGAATGCCTGGTTCTGGTCCTTTTGAAGGCTCAGACTTCTGACACACTGAACACAGACTTGGACGCTGGTAAAGTGACAAGAGGAAAAGGTTTCTGCCATTGGCTTGCATGCTCCAAGACTGGAGTCCTATCTCTGGCCCTAGTGAGAAATCCAACACATTTATGGCTGCTGCTAGAGAGTATCACAGAATTGCTGTTCTTAATGTATCAGGAGTTGGGAAATGCTATCTCATATACCGTAGCTGCCATTTTAAGGCTAACAGTTAATATGGTCCTTGGTTCACATACATAGTCCTAAATAGGAGCCACCTGGTAAATTTTTTTGTGAATATAAAGCCTACTATGAAAATGGCCGGTTAAGAATAAACTAAAAATGTGAAAAAGCAACAGTGAGATTATGGTTTATGCTTAAACCACTTCTATAATTTTCTTAAAAGTCTGCAAGAATTATGGGGCATCAGCAAGTTTAAATGGCTTAAGACCTACTTTAGTTCAGTAGAAAAATAGAAAATTGCTAAGAATACAAAACAAAATATACAAATTGATAAAAACTCTGTAAAGTCCCACTAAAACCTCCCACTAAAATTTCTTCAATTTCGTGACCTATTAGTTCTGTTGTTGGCAAAACTTGAATTCAGATGGGAATAGTCTCCAGAATTCCAGTATCTGGCTGGTTCTTCAGAATGAAGCACTGTATGGAAGGTAACATCATGCTCATACTGGTCTTTCATCCATTGTATCTTCTCACGTGGGACACCATGATGGTTACGTCTATAAAACAAATGTAAAAGTATGTCAAGGAGAGTGAGAATATTAGTTCTCTGTCACTGATCCATACATTACAGGTTTCTATGTGCAAGGTACATGTTTTTAGAAAAAAAACAGTAATCGTACAACCTGATACTCATAGATTCAGAAGCTATTTGTATATTGCTATATTTACAAGATATTTTTAAACACTGAAAGAATACATTATGTTTAAATAGGGATGTATACTCAATTTATTTATTCCTGACCCATGAGGTACTGACATAGTAATCTGTTTTCATCACAGTTTCAAGGCCACAATTTTTACAACATATCCGAGAAAGTTTAATACTAATGATCAGATGACATGTAAGTAAAAATGAGCAGGGTGAAAATTTAGATACCTCCAACTAGACTAGTAGAAGCCAACTTTCCTACATGCTGTTTCTCAGGACAATCCTCCTAGCTCTTGTCTATCAGGATTCAAATCAATGGTTACAATGGTCTGTTTTTTCTAAAGCATGGTTGCAAAATGTATACCTGGCTAGTTCCTGAACGTAGAACTTCCAACGTGTATCTGGCTCTCGAAATATAACTTCATATCTGTTTTCAAGTGCCTGATTTAAAAAAAACCAAATTGTTATCATGCTACAATTGAAAACAATACTGTCATGTTTAATCTATTAAGCAGTGTTTTCCATATTTTTCTCCACCACAAAACCACAGGGAGAAAAAAATACCAAAGGTTGGATTTGCACAACACATTTAACTTGGGTACTGAATAAACCCAATACACTGAATAATAAACTGCATATAACACACTAGACCACAAAAAAATAAATGAAAGTTGAAAATAGTATGTTATGTGAATGTAGCTCATAGAGCTGCACCTGACCTGGTTAAGTGGGTTATGCTTACTTCTCAAGCATGTTAACCTATGGCCTATATATTCATGCTGTAGCTGTTCACTATCCAAAATTTAACCATTAGAAAAGAGTAAAGGTACGTTACCCACATTTCATGAGAGCCTAAAAAGAAACATTTCTATTTGGCATGAATCCAGAACATACAGAAAGGTTCCCTAATTTCTTTTCTGGGAATGATTAGTTCAAGCTGAACTCCTACACCCTATGCCTGTCCTGACTATCTCCCACCCATAACTATCCATGAAATAATCATTTTGAGAGCACTCAGTACAAAACAAAATGAGCACTTTCACAAAATTTGATAGTTTTAAGAGGCATTGCTTCACGCATTACAGCGGTTTCAAGCATAGAAACTAAATTTTGGTGGCTTATAAATCAGGATTTATTTCAGGCTAGTAAGTCAGGTTTACTAGCTGATCTAATCATATACCTACTGCTATTGGCTTTGACCAGATGGAATGATGATAGGAGTACTGGAGCAAATATACAGTTACCTAAGCACATTGTTCAGGACTGCAGAGCCATGGCGAACTCTGCTGCTGGAAGACAGGACAAGGAATACTACAGCCAGTCAACTCCCAGTGTTGTTGGGAGCTTAGGCTGTAAATGCAGAGATCACTACGAATGCTATATTGGGTGTATGTGTGAATGTACTTCGGTGAATACGGATATTCTGTGCTTTGTTGACGTTGAGCCTCAAGTTATATTTAAATGCAGATTTTATTAAGGTTTTATTTATTTTTCCCATGTCAATGTTACTGTTCATGCAAGAGTTAAGCAGCAGCATTTTTTGGAGCAACGTAACAGAGACAGGCACAGAAACCCAGCAAAAAGCAACCTGAATGGCAGACTGACTGTCTTAAAAAAAAAAACAAAAACCCTTTTGCTTCAACTTGCTTAGCATTAGAGTGGTAATCTATAAAAAATAACTACAAGGAATGATTCTTTCCATGTCTCCCTATGAAGCTTCTTTTAATGTTTTGAAAAATAATCTGCCCAATTCTTTTGTAGGTTGGTATTTTTGTTTTTGTGGATTATTGTAGAGTAGCACCCCATCTAATCTTACAGCCCTGGGATGAAAAACAAGGGAAATTCCCACTTTTTTCAATGACCAGAATACTTGAAACATTTAATCAAAATACAACGAATTATGTTCTGCCAGACAAAGTGGGACTGTTTTGTTGGAAGCTTGAACAAAATACATTTCATAGTCCACACACATCTCCTAAGATAGCCACGCTCAGAGTTATTTATACAAGCATGACTTATAGTATTCATACTTATCCTAATGTTTCAGTAAATTTCAGAATGATTTTTCATGATTTTGCTAATTACTCACCATTAACTATATAGGACTTTTCATCATCAATACATTAAGAGAGCAGACAAAAAAAATCCAACATTGCTACTCAGTTATATCAAGGACTTAAAATGTTGCTTCTCAAGAAAAGAAGCAAAGCTTGTTAGACATGCAGTAATCGCTAAATTGCTCTCAAAACAGAATATTGTGAGCTATGAATATTGAAACAGTTACCTGTTGATACTGTAGGTGCTGTCAAAACTATATTAAGAAAAATGAGTGGAAACTCGAATTAGCAGATGGATTGACTTTTTTTGAGAATCACATTCATAAGTGATTTTTATAACTAACAAGGGCAGAGATAATATTTCATTAGTGTGCTAGGCAGCATCTAATTTTTAACAGTCACCAAGGGTCACCAATATAATTGATTGGAAAGAGATTTAAAACAGACAAAAGAAAGTACTTCTTCACACAGAATAATTAAGAATTCATCACCACAAAACACAGTGATGGCTACTTATTTGGATGGCTTTAAAAGGGAAATTGATAAATCCATGGAGGACAGGTCTACTGAGGGCACACTTCCAAATATAACTGCAAAGAAACACTGGCAGGCATCTGGCTGGCCACTGTGAGAAATGCAAGACTAAGAGGGGCCTAGGCTATGCTTATGTTCTTAAGCACCTTCAACCATTAACTGATATAAGCACTTCAGTCAAGTTTTCTGAGTGCCAGATTAGCAGCAATGGTAATACAACCAGAAGGAGAGTGTAACATTTTTCCCGTACAACTTGCTTTAAATTGAAAGATGGCCATTGAAAGGACATACTTTTGCCTTCATAAGGTCCTTGGCATCTCCCTTAAAAGAGTTTAGAGTGCCAGAAAGACCTGTATTTTAGAAGAACAGCTGCCAATCAGAAAGTATCTGACAAGCTAATGATCTGGCTCAATATAAGGCAATTTCACATTTTAATTTAAAAAATGATTGTGCTGATTGCAAGGCTGATATTGGCCTAGGTATAAATATTCCAAAGGCTGGAACTATGGTTTCATAATCTCCATGTAGTTACATTCTTTTAAGACTGTACATGATTTCTGAGAATGTTCTCAATTAAAAAAAACAAACTAACTAATTGTAACCTAAAGAAAGAAGCTTGATTTATACTGGATGGCATAAAAACCTATTGTCCTCCAGGTGCCCATAAATCCCAGCCAATGTATTATAGCTGCAATACTGCCAAGTTGAAGAATGCAGTTCGAGGACTTGGACAAGAACTTGGACACAACAGAATTCAAGCAGAAGAAAAATGGTTTTTGAAAACATTACGCACATTACAGATTCTTGCAAATTTTCTCCCTAATTTGATAACTAATTATAAGGTTATCAGCTTGCTTTTGAGCCCACAATTATTAAGAATTACAAACAGGTTACAATATTCCCTACCATTATCACATATGGCTTCATTTCCCAAGCGTGGATGTTGGTATTATCAATAATAACTGGAGATTTCCCATTCTTCATTGCTTTACGTGCTGTAACATAATAATGTACATGTTTTTAGTAGGTAAAACTAATTATCGCCTATCTAGATAATTATATTAAATCCCTCAGGTAACTTTCAAAGCAGACTAAGGAACTTGAGATTTCCAGGGCTCATACCACAATTGCAAATCACCAGGCTAGGAGAACCTGTTTGGGGAATTTACTGCAACAGAAGTATTGGTGATTTACCATTACAAATAAGTATCAGATATAATTAGCAAAGGACTTTCAAGAGGAGGGTTTTATTCATTTCATTTTTTTTCTGCATTATATTTTCAGATTGTTATTTCCCATATAATGCCATTTATGGAGAAAAAATACTGCAAAATTAGGGCAGAAAAGGAAGAACACATTAAGATTAGATATAATAATTAGTGTTCCATTACAATTGAGCTTTCTTGAATGGAAGGACAGCCAACTACTGTCATCTCACTAGTTACTCTACTGAGGAGCTGCAAGGACAGGAAGCGTATTTACAACTCGAAGATTCCCAACCCCTTAGCGGTGCCCTATGATACTTGCCAAAAGTGGAAGACCATACTAATAAGACAGCTCCCAGACACTTAGCAGTAGGCCTGGCTTCCAACACATGGCAAAGTGGGTCACCAAGACTGGATATATTGTAAGAAGTGCTTCCATTGAGTAGTGATGAAGTTTCTAAATTATTGAGGCCTCTTCAAGGAAATTTATTTTTTATGTATTAATCGCATTAATATGGCCACCCATCTCGCACAAAGTGACTCTGGGCGGTGTACAACAATTGAATAAAACAGCAAACAGATAAAAACAATCATTATAAAAGGATAAAAAGGCATTATCAAAATAAGATTATTAAAAAAATTAAAATATACAAACCCCATGGAGAGAGCAAGAGTATTGATCACAGTGGGGCCACCTAAGAATGTCTCCAGTTCCCAAAGATCTCCAGGCCTGATGGCATAACCAGATCTTGAAGGACTTCCTAAATAATAGCAGGGAAGGAGCGAGCCTAACTTCAGGGGGGAGAATGTTCCACAAGAAGGGCGCCACAGCAGAGAAGGCCCACCTCCTGGGACTCGCAAATGCAAGTCCCTGGCTGATGGAACCCGTAACATGCCTTCCCTGCCAGATCTAATGGGACGGGCTAATGTAATCAGAAAAGAATGAAAGGATAATGTATACAGGTGGTCAAAGTACAAATGGATTGAACTAAAAAAATTACAATCAAAACAGGTCATTAGACTCAGGTAAGCCTTCAAACCCTAAATATAACAATTATTTTTCGCATCAGTTCTAGGCTCAGGTTTCCAGATGGCCATTTCTGTCCTACAGTTTATCGAAATGATAGGGAAAGAGGATTTCCAAATTATTTTTCACCTATTTTTGTCCAACATTTCCCAATATCCTCCTAAGAGCCAATTGGAAGTTATCATAGAATTGGCAGACCAAATCAATCTCCCAGAGCCATGCCAGAAAATGTTAAGTTCTTCCAAGAAATGATACAGAGAAGAAAACCCATGGGAGGATTCAGCATTAGAAAAGTGATATGCAAATAAACTGTTGTTGGTTTAATAGCAATGGGCATGCTTATTTCCAGAATAACTTTTCCCTTCAAGGCATATATTTATTTTCTAGATTCCTAATAACAGCAGCAAAGAACAGACATGATATTGATGTTACAAAACATCATAATGCAATGTAGTTTTTAGCTTCCATATATCAGAAAGTCTTTAAACAGTAAGTATATCAATTTTCACTTCAGGATTAGAATTATTCTGTTCTTAATTCTATTAAATGAGCCTTGTTCTAATCAACTTTTGAAAGTTACTTTGATAGAGTAGATAAAGAGGAATGTTAAGAAGAGCCATACATGCCTCTTTCCTGGTTCCACTTATGTGCCTCTCCCAAACAATCAGGATTAAACTCATAGGTGCCATCCTTTGTGATGAAGTACTCGTCAGTGCTAAAAATGGCTGCATTAGGAAATTCACGTTTCAGTTGCCTGACCAAAAAACAAACAAACAAACAACTAAGCGCAGATTAGTTATCATCACTGAACCTAACAATGTGATGCCACAAGAGAAAAACTTCCACCACTTTGAAAATGCCATTTTGTGCAACTATCAAATGCAATACTTTGATTTTTGCAAGTTCTTGAGCCAACCATATGCATTTTTATAATTAACCTCAGCTATATTACAATAGGGCAGAGGTATACAATCTGAGGCTCTTTTCCCCAAAGTCTTCAGCGTTGCCATCAGAGTTTGTCCAATTTGCTACATGATGATCATATTTAAGGGGAGAAATCATTCTGGTGGTTGAAAATAACCATGTTAACAATATTTATCTCATTTAATTCCCCTTAAATCAGATGTTGTTTTGGCCCTGGCCTCACCTACTTTTGGGACTCCAACTCCTGGCAATCTGCACTCGGTAGTGAAGCACATGCTTTATATGTAGAAGATCCAAGGTTCAACTCATGGCATCTTCACAAAGGCTGAAGTTCTAGCCTAAAAGCAGAAAGACCTGCTTTTAGTCCTTGTCAACAGACTAGCTAGAAGGACCACATCTCCCCACTAGAGTTAGCCCAATCACTTTGATAGTGTTAGGAGAAGCAGCTGCTAGTCCCCCATTTCTGGGAGGGGGGGCAAAGCCCAGAAGCACTGTTTTTCATTGATGGGGCCAGCCTCTGGAATGGTCTTCTATTGGAGGTTTGTTTGCTTACAACATTATCTGCCTCCTGGAAAAAGTTGAAGACAGAGCTTTTCAGCCCTGATGCCATGAATTGTTCGGGTGTTTTAAAAGTCTTATGTTCCGATACTGTTATCACGTATGCTTATCTTTTTGAGGCACTGAGAGTCCTTGTAATTGCAGTAGGATATATATTTGATACATAAATAAACTTCTGAGCCACAGGGTGCTTGTTCTGTGCACAATAAGAGTAAACATGCACTCTCTCCTTAACTTGGATGATTGAGTATGATCTAAAATACACAGTGCTTTTCATTTATTCCTTACCACTGATTTCTGCTCATAAAAATGTCAGCAGACTATCTCTGAGCAGCAACAGCTCAAAATTAAACAAAAGAAGTAACTTCTTTCACATATACAGCAACATAAAGTACATAACCTCAGTATATTGGGTAGCAGCCACATAAGGGTACAGTATAATATTGCCACGATTCCTGGCATATCCAGAAACAGTGAAAAGCAAAATACATTTGCAAACTAAACTGACTGATAGAACAAAAGTAGATGTTTCCCCCATTTCAGGACAAACACGCATTCAAAACAACTATACTGAGTATGTAATTCCTTTTTGGAAGTGAAAAAAGGTGTGCAATGCAATTTTCACATGTCTACTCAAAAGCAGAGTTGAAATCAAACACTTTTGGAAAGTGCCAAGTTGGAAGGTTGAAGCCTCACAATTCCTAAGTCATAATACTAGAACAAATAAGACAATCAGCATGCATAAGCGACTTGGTGAAATGAAAATAATGGCCCCACATAGGCAATACTAGGAATACCAACATCCAGTGGTTAAGTTCACATGTTATGCCAAGTCAAAGTGCTGTCTGTTCTGGTCATATATTTGTGAGCCCAGACAACTGTGGTTTAGTTAAACCGTTCTTAAACAATGTCTGCCTTGTCTGAATACCAAGCTTTCAGGAATTCCCTCACATTTTTGGATTTAGCTTGGTCTAAGATGCTGACAGTTTCCCAACTGAAACTATGGTTAAGTACGTCCATGTGTTGTGAGATTAAGGAATTTTCATCGTATCTTCTGACTGCTAGTTAGAGTTCATGGATGTGCTGACAAGTCAGCCATCAACAGGCACACAGAGATAAACAACATCTACACACTATTCAAAAGAGACAATAAAAAGGAACACAAAAGACCAGAACATCTCCTCACCAGCAATTGTCACCCAGATAAGCAGAGATTAACACCAAGATTATCACCAGACATACAATCAAGCAGTAAACAATACCCTAATCAAGGAACTACCAAAAAAAGGGGAAAAAATAAAACCCACACACACACACCCCCAACACTGGCAGGGCATGCCACACTATATAAACAGAGAGCAAAGCCCATCCCATCTAGCACTGAAGACGTTACCTAGCTGGGGAACAAAACGTTTGCAAGCAAACAACCAAGCTCAGAGAACCCCAAGGACTCCACAGTTCAACCCTGAGCTACACATACTCTCTTCTCTTGGTAGCTGACCTTGGCTGATCTCAAAAAAGCTAGGTTAGTCCATGAATAGGAGAAAACTAGGAAATCCCAGGGCAGTAGATCAAACCAGAAAGATTAAAATAAAAAACAAAAGGCCATGGGAAACTATTCTCATATTGTTGCCAAGAAACTACATGGGTATGTCCATGTACTGATTCCAACCAAACTTTATTTGTAGATTTTTTCTTTATACTTTCCATCTTTAAATGGAAATAGTTAGGGACAAATCTCTCCTGATTGGCAAGTTTAATTCAAGGTTAGGGCTGACTTAATTCTGACTATTTCAGTTGAATTCAAGTCCAGACTTAATCTTGATTTGTCCCACTAAATTCAGCTAGCTTTAGATAAAACTCCACCATGTCTTGGTCAGCAAGACAAGAACACATCAGGGTATTATTTATTTCCTTTCTTAGTTAAGCAGCAGTACAGGTAGTCCCTGGGTTAAGAATGCCCGGTTTAAGGACAATCCATAGTTAAGAACAGAGCCTACTGTAGCAAATTTCAAGTTAAATACACAATGGTTCCAGTTAAATACACAATACTACTTATACAGTATTACACAATAATACTGTTCCAGCTTACATACAAATTCGACTTAAGGACAGACCTTGGGAACAGAACTCATCCTTAAACTGGGGACTACCTGAGCATGAAATTGAGCAAACTCAGGGAGGCAGTGAAAGACAGGAAGGCCTGGCGCAATATGGTTCATGGGGTCACGAAGAGTCGGACACGACTTAACGACTAAACAACAACCTGTATATAACGGAAGAAATAAATATTCCATTTTCACTATGTACTTGTACAACCCAATTACTTCTTCTCCAAACCATAGCAGGCAAAAACAGGCATAATTTCTAACAGAGACATAGTCGGGTGGGAAGTGTTCCTTCCAATAGTGCTGATAAGGCAGAAGTCTGAGTAAGAGTCACACACACTGGGGCAGCCAATACACAGCAGCGGAAGTCTGCCAAATAAGCACCAGAATTTGAAGAGCAGGTGGCATACAAATTATGGCTAGAAAGATGGTGTTCCCAGTGACCAACCGAGCTACGGCTGCTTCTATATATGTACTGGCTTCTGATCCCATCAGGTTTAGGCTTTCTGATGGGTTTACCAGTGTGGACTTAAGAAGGACTGAGAATAAAAGGGACAAGGGCACTCTTGTGTGTTTGTACAAGGGAAGGACCTCCGAGGGCAAAGTACCCTTTGTAGTATACTCTCTCAATTATTCTCTGGTTTCCCTGATTGGCTTCGGAGTTCTCTCTTGACCACCGGCAATGCCACTCCCCACCCAGAGCATTCCTGTTCCTTTAAGACAATAAACTCCACCAGATTAAGCTAGGGGAAAACAAAAAACAAAAACGAAACCGGAGCAACAGCTCCTCCTTGTCGCACCCCCCCAACTCACCAACCGCCCGCCCCGTTGTCAACACAGGCCAGGAAGGCTTCTGCTGAGACGGCACTTCCTGCAAAGTCTTGAACGCCAGATGGCTCCGGGAGACGTCCAAAGTGCCCTCCGTGCCCGGCGTCCCTCCGCTGACCCGCGCGGGGTTACCCCACGGACCTGAACCGGCACGACCTATCAGAGGATGCGGGAATGGCCGCGGCTGGGGGTTGTTTACCTGGCCAGAGTACTTTTCCCGGACCCGGGCAGGCCGCGGAGCAAGAAGAGGCTTTTGCTGAAGCGGCGAGCGGGGCGCCTGCCTTGGGCACGGCGGGGCTGCTGGAGGCTCAGGCCCCCGAAGGCGCGGGCCAGACTATCTTCCATAGCGGCGCAGCAGCCTGCTCATCGCCGGTGGCGGAGCCTGTGTGAGTCACCTGGTGTTTACACTGCCGCCCTCCGCGTGACTGAGACGGGCAGCGCCAGCTCACTCCGCCCCCCCCGCCCCGCCCCGCCAGCAGGGCCTCCGGTCCTGCCCACCCAAGGGCCGCGCAAGAGGAGCCGGGCTGACGGCGAAAGCGGCGCGTTGGACGGCCCCTCCGAGCACGGCTCTTCGGGGGAAGAGCGGAGCGGGGCATCTCTGCCGGAGAACCAGAGTCAGTCCCGCTACTAACGTGTGAACCCCGTGCTAAGGAGAGCGCTGCCTAGGCTGACCTCAGTTGGTCAGGAACGGCCCAAACCGATAGGCTTATGTGGAAGTCAGTTCGGTCACGATCCGTGGGATCACGCAGTTGAGTGGGTTTGGCGTTTCCCCAGCTAATTATGCAGTAACCAGGCGGCAGTTGGCTTACAACAGGTTGGGCGAGGCGGGGGGATAGGATTGCAGCCTCCGATAATCGGACGTTAGAGCTGCCAGCTCTGGCTGCAGAAATCCGACAACCGTTACGTGGCAAAGAGAGTTCTCTGTGCGTTTGCTGAGACGAAAGCTCTTCTTCATGGGGAGCGAAGGGCCGCTCCGGAGCCTGGCAGTGGCAATAAGGTGAACTATTAAGCAGCCGCCGAAGAACGCAGCCACACTGACAAGTGCTGTCCCATATCCCTAATAATTGTGTACATGTCGCCATCCAAAATGCTGGTGTCATTCATTGACTTAGCTTAGCAATGCTAATTTGAATGTGTTATTGGCAATTATTATTACGAAAAGTCACCCTGCTTGTTTCCGTTTACTATACATTTCAGCTTGCACAACTAATCTGTAGTTTGTATCATTTAATCCTAAAGTTTATTTTTTCCCATGCCGATCAATTAGAATCTTTATCTCCAAAAATCTTACACATACAGTGTTTTTAAATAAGGCACACCGCTGGTTATTTTGCAGTTGATGAGCACAGTCTCTATCAAATGTTTGGAACTGGGTAATTTTGAGTGAGTGAATAGAAAGGGCTTCGTGGGACCCTAAGGACTAGTGAACTTGCTAGCATTTAAGACACTTTGTTATTTTTGCTGTAATAGACAAAATAGTTGATGCTGTAGTAAAACAATGCTCATTTAGCCAGAATTGGTAATTTCTTCTAATTATTTTGGGGATGAAAAATTATTTAAAATATTACTATCCCACCTCAAAATGATAATCTTAAGAGTTCTTATATAGTAGTTATATCCTCTCATATTGGCTTTTTTCTTGAGAGTGTAGTATTTTAGACATGGGGGTTTATTTGTTTCTCATATATTCAGACGACTAGTTGATTGTGGACAATTAAAAAAACAATTACAATGTAAGAATAGTAGGATATAAGTTATTTTTAAACAGATACATCAACAAACTTCTGTATTTATTTACAGAATAATTGTTTAGTTTGCCTATCTGTCTTTTATCTTTCTATACTATATATTGGTTCATTCGTTCTTTCTTTCTGTCCAGTTGTTAACAACAACCATTACTACTACCTCTTCCCCTTCTCCTCCTCCCTGCCTCCCTCTCTCTGTTCCTTTAGGGTTCTCTTTCCATTTCTTATAATGAAGTGGCTGGTTATCTCTTTACAGACTTGCACTGTACCAGAATAAACTACTATGTAGCCTGAAAGTAAACTACAACTAAATGCACATTGAGTCAAGTTGCAATTCTGTTTGGATGTGTACACAAGTCTCACTTTTTATTGTAGGAGTTGGAATTTACCACTTTTCATACTCACAACCTATACTAAATTAATGGAAATATAGTTCTGAAACAACAGAAATAAACAGTTCCACTCTGTTCTACCTTCAGCATGGTGTCCAGTTCTGGATACCACACTTTAAGGATTCAGACAAACCAAAGGAGATGGAAAGGTAGGCAATAAGGATAATCAGAGGATTAGAAACTAAGTTTTATGAGGATATGACTGTATAGCTTTGCGAAATGCTTATTAATGGGCATTGTATAGCACTCTCTTAGTATCTAAGGGGTGTCACACAGAAGAGTATCATAACTGGTTTTCTTGTTGCAGGGTGCAGGACATAGAATAATGGTCTTAATATACAGGCAAGCAGATCCTAGTTGAATGTTAGCAGAAATTTTCTAGTGGTATGAGGAGTTCCACGGTAATTCCTAAGGAGGAGTTGGGCTCCCTTTCACTGGATATGTTCAGGAAGAGGCTAGATAGACATTAGTCTGGGTATGGCTTTCATCTGGAGGATGGAGTTAAGGGCCTACGTGTCCCTTTCCAAATCTATGATATTGTATCCCTTAATTTTTTGTGTCATACATACAGGACGTAAACAGCTAAAGCCACAATTATTTCACTTTGTCCCTTAAACTAACAATGACAATCACTCTTCAAAGTTTTATTTCAAAATGAAATTCAAAAGCAGCAGATGACTATGATATGGATTCAAAAACTTTGGTGCTTTGTATTTTTGCTTATTCTTGTGGTTTACTTTTTTCTACAGATGGTTGTTAATTTGAGTCCACCCATAGGAAAGCCGAAAAGCAAGCACATTCTGTAATATAACAAAAAAAATCTAGTGAAAGATCAAACCTAAGTGTTAGTTTTACAACTATCTCATCTACCCAAAGTATAATCCACATATTAACAATTAAAATTAGCTAAAATTGATATCTCTTTTTTACTGGGACTTTTGTATAATTTTATGTTTCAGTTGGAAAGAAAAATGTTAGCTATTTTTAACCTACCAATTAATGCATTTCTCCACATTATTATAATGGTAAATGTGGTAAATTTTGTTAAATGACCTTTCACTCTGGGCAATTACCTTTCTCATACCTGTTTTGCACAGAACAGCTTAGCCCATAGCCAAATATTATGCTCTGATCATAAATAACTGTAAGTATTTATATAGTGTTAATGAGACATTTTAAAGTTATGCAAGAAGTTGCCATTTAAAATTCAACACAAAATAGGAGACAGGGAGAAACAAAAAATGTGGTTGTTTCAGTGTCACTAGCTGAGGTTTATATACAGTATGGCATGAGAATTTAGGGCCTGTCCCAAGGGTTTAAAGAAAAGGTTGGCTCTGAAATAGAAAATAAAAGAGGGATCATAGTGGCAGTTCCAAGAAGCAGTTTTGAACGTACAGGATAACAAAAACAGAGTCTGAGGGAACAAGCTTCTGTCAATGGAGGATAGTGGAAGCAGAGAAACAGAGTTCGTGGACAGGGATGCATCCAGATACAAGTGAAGAGATGAGGGAGATGGCCATGGAAGAGTTTGAAGGTAAGGAAAGACATCTGTGTGAGATCTTGAAGGACACTAGAAACTATTGTAGTTGCCTAAGGAGGGCATATTGGGGTCAGAGAACCAAGAAAGGTAACCAATTTTGTCAGCAAAACTTTGGATAAATATGAGAGCTCAAAACAAGGAAACAGTAGAAGAAAGAAATTTGAAGTAGATGACACAAACAATACCTTTTGTTTAGGAGAGAGATAAGAAGGACTGCATTTTTGTTATGCTGTAAAGCAAAGGTACACAATTTCAGGCCCTAGATTGCATATGGTCCCTGAAGGCTTTAGGGTACGGCTGCCCAAACCTCTCTGGTAGTTACTGCAAAATTGCATTTTTAAATGGGATGGAAGAAATTATTAAATACATGGGGAATAATCATTAATCGCATAGTAATTAATTCAAATTACAATAAAATGTAAATTAAATTAATCCAATTTAGATTTCATCCCAGATTCATCTATTCTTTTTCACACTACCTACTTTTTGAGTACAGCCTCTGTTGTGCCACTGATAAGACAAAGGTGCCCTTGGCCTGGAAAAGGTTGCACACTGCTGTTGTAAAGGGAGTTGTGACACAATTTGGTTGCAGAGAGCCTACAGAGAACAAATGGGATGGAGGAGTCAAAGACTAGGGCAATACTATATTCCCCTATAGTGGTAAGATGCTGAAGAATTTTCACCCTCAGCTGTGGGTTATCAACTGAATAGTAAACATCTTCAGCTGTTATGGCTTTTTAAAAATATATGGCAGTCTGCTACTGCCACAATCTTCCATATTAAATAATAATCTACTCATGGTTAAAGCCACTTTTTATTCTTGCTAATATTTTAAAACAAATCATTCCATTCCTTTTCTTTTTTCTTTATCCCCTGTCATTTCTTCTACAATGCAAAGTTCACCTCATCAACTAAGGATGAAGCAAACCCAGAAGCAACCGTTTTGACTCAATGGGGTCCAGTCTGTGAACTTCATATTCAGAACTGGTCGAAGCTCAGAGCTAACCAAATCAAAACATAGGAAGAAATTCCATATTTATGTTACCTTTCTGCAAAAAAAGTTGATTGTTTTTTAAATAACATTTCAGAAAGGCCAGCATTGTTGCTTGGATTATGTATCTTGAAACAATTTGTCAGAGCAATGATGGTTCTTCCAAAGGCATTTTTGGGTTTATTTCTGAAGGTTTTCTTTCTTGAGCATCCTTATTTGAACCCTGTAGAGCAGCTGCACCAACTACAGATAAACAGACAACATGAACAGCATAAGCAAGGGATTTTACACAGCCTTTCCTTTCTGTGCTGGTCAGGATCTTTCACCAGAAGGAGCATTACTTGTTCCTAGTTCCCAAGCTTCCAGCATCAGCCTATGGTTGCATGCTTACCTGGCTATGTGCACATTGGTGCAGTATCTCCCCTTTAACCTATTACAATGATGTATTCTGACAAATATTTTGTTGCTGGTCATAAATCAGGTAGAGGCGCAAAATTGTACTCACTGAGCAAGGAATTTTCTTTCAATGGGTTATTTTCCTGTTTGTTCTGAAATAAAATATAAAGGAAAATGTTATGTGTCTCTTGTATTTCTTCTGTCCATAGGAAAACATAACCAATCTTCAACAAAGTAGGACCTGACAGAAGGAACAAGCAATGCATGTTCCAGCATCACATCAATTTTGTCTAATAACTGCTGTGTATCTATCATTGCATAAATTACTAGGTATAATTTACAGAGGACTAACATCCATCAATTATTTTGTATAACGCACAGGGGAGTAATGTCCATACCTCCACAGATGTCTTCCACTGTAGGTAGATCTCCTTTGACGTTGCCCAGTCAAGAGGAACTACATAATCATCTGGTAATAAAGTATCTACAAAACAAGATAACACAAAGTGTTTTCAATCTACACATAAGTTTTAAAGTTTGCATTAAATAGGTGTGACAGTCATTTGATTGCAGGTGGCACAAGTCTGAAAGTATGCTAGTTATTTAATTATGATGCTAGAATTAATGGCACAAATTGAATGTGCAAGATAACAGAGCTATTCAAGCTTGATTCACACTTGCACATATCACTTTATTATTTTTAGATTTTTTAAAATCCTGCCTTTATTATTTTTATAAATAACTCGAGGCAGCAAACATACCTAATACTCCTTCCTCCTCCTATTTTCCCCACAATAACAACCCTGTGACATGGGCTGGGCTGAGAGAGAGTGACTGGCCCAGAGTCACCCAGCTTACTTAAGACTTGCTAACTTATAATTGTGTCTGGTACTGAATGAAGTAAAAACTAAAGCAAGTTTTAAAAATTAAAAATGATTTGAGAGATTATATTGGGAGCGATGAAAATAAAATATGCAGAGTAACTTCATTTATTGTTTATTGAAGTTGAAGTCATTAATTTATATACCTGGCCTGTTGGAGCAACTGCATAAATGAAGATACACTACACAGGATAGAAAAAGTTTGTTACAATATAGATGCAGCAGTCAAATATGAAATGATATAATGTATACAATAGGACAGGAGAAAATCCTCCATTCTTTATGAACATCTGGGATGGCTTTATCCTGATACGTATCCTTAACTCCATCAACAGCAGCTCTCCAAACAGAAGAGGCCTTTCTATATAGCCAATGACTAAGATTCACTCAAAGTAGACGGAATCCAGCTTCTGAACTATGGCCTGTTTGTTCTTTACCACATCATTACCACATATTAAATTCACTGCAACAGATATGGCCATGATGTAAGGAGAAGGTGTAATTAAAGAAAAAAATTGGAAAATAAATTATGAACAATTAGGAACCATAATTTCTAAATGGACCTTACAAAATAATAGGGGAAAGACAATTGGGATGAGTAAGCTAGATCTAAATTTAACAAGCAATTCTTGGTAGATTTAGGCAAAGAGAGGGTAAAAAAAAAAGATGCATTCTTCATGGGGCTCCCCAAACATGGGCTGGAAATTGTAGCTGGTCCAGAATGTATAAGTGAAGATGAGTGGCCCCGCTCTAAGGGGCCACATGACCCCCATGTTGCAACTGGTTACCACTTTTTCCTAAACCTAAAGGAAGACCTTCTGTTTAGTGTGCACAGCCTTATAAAATTCAGGTCCCTGTTGGACTGCCTAATTCAGCACACTTCACCCTGCACATTCTGGTCTGCCAGGGGCACCTTTTCCTTTTACCATGGCAGGGCCTATATTGTAGAACAAATTGCTGTTGGCTTGCCTCTTTCCTTACTATGCTTTTAGGAGAAAGTTGGAAATATAAAATTTTCCCAGGCCTTATCAAGTTGTTTATGATGTGTGTGTGTGTGTGTGTGTGTAATGTTTACATTTTTTTTGTAAGCCACCAGAACCATCTGGAAGTGGGCAGCATATTCCATTCTAAAATAAATAAACAAAATAGTTGGGGTTCCTCTGGCAGTTTCCTATGGGCAGAGATAATTGGTTTTTGAGGGTCAGTGAGCCCTTTCATCTCTGGCAATGTATTGGGAGGAGCAAACAAGCCCAAGCCAGGCTTCCACAGTTGCTGCCATTGCCGTTCCACTTTGAATGAAATTATGAACACATCTGGGCACTGGTTTTAAGTAGATTTAAAATGGGGATTGTTGTCAGAGAGAATGGCCTGCAGCTAGACTGGAGCTCGGCTGCAGCTTTGAATGTTGCTGCTCGCTGGGTCAAGAAAGCTGAGTTAGGCAACTGTGAGTTAGCATCACAGTGGCAGCACCAGGTTAGGGTGGGTTTGCACCCTCCATCCAGCCAAGGAGCAGTTGATCCAGTTGTAGTAAACTGAATTTTAAAGAAGTTGGTTCAATACAATGGGTTGGTTTTCACAGTCTACATCTTGTGGTAACATGACATGAGGTTGGTCATAGTATTTACCATGTTATTATAGAAAGACTAATAAACTATAGATGATGTTGTGTAGTGTCCTTTGTAAGGCTGAAAAAAAAATCTAAATGTAGAGAGTCTCCTTTAAAGTCCTAGCATCGTTAACTGGCAAAATTTACCTGTTGTCTGCATGATGAGCACCCACTCAACAGTTTGAACTGTACCATCATTTGAACAGAGTAATTAAAACCTGTAAACAAGACTGTGCAAACTATTTGTAGTAGTGCTTTGCTCATGTTGTTCCTATAAGCAAAACACACCCAGAATGGTCTGAACAATCCTACCTATAAAACATTCCCCAAAGAGAAAAGGCATCAGGTTGAAGGCTGGAATACTTCTCAGGTGCTTCTCACCTGAACTAATAGTCTGAAACTGAAAGCTATAGCATTGCTTAAGCAAATGTGGAACTGAGGCACCTCGTATACCGTATATGGTAAAAAAACCATACATGCAAGATAATTAAATACATAGAAAATAATTTAAATTGAAAATAGGCAGGCATAAAATCCAAAAATTAAATTTACCACATGATTTTTATGAGGTGACTCTTAGTTCATAAAGGCATATTCTAATAATTTGCATCGAAAATGGAATTTTCAGTTTTTTAACTTGGCGCTATTACTTCACGGCAAGCAATAAGACCAAGCTTCTATATAAAAAAGACAATCCAAGCAAGGAAAGTTAAAAAAATGCATATGTAAACTACTCAATTAATGTTTAAAATTCAACTACATGAAATTCTACATTTTTCTCTTCTTTATTTTAGGTAATAATTACCTAATGGAACTCCTGGAAAACCAAAAAGTTCTACTAGTTGAAGTACAAATCCTAGTGATAATGGAAGCTCCAAATTACTGGATTTTGCACATGAGGAATCTTGAACATCTTTGATCTGAGAATACACTGTTTGTTCACTTTCATTAATCTGTTCTATATTTTCAAAATTTTCAGCCATGGTGTTTGTGAGGTATCCAGTAATTAGTTGAACTGAATGCAAAATATCTGGCTGGGTAGTTGAAACAACTGGAGATATCTTTTTCTTTGTTTTAATTTCTACAGTTTCATCAAACTCAAAAAATTCTTGTTCACTTGGTAAGGAAGCTTTACAAGAAGCAGAAGCACATACATGAGTTGGAATATCAGATTCTTTTGTTGAAAGAGTCACAGATTCCTCTGCAAGTTGATTGGAACCATTATGTAAGAGATGTTCTACATCAAAATGAGAAGATTCAGGTACTACATTGTAATTAGATGTTAGACATTCACAGTATTGTTTGTTCTTTTCTTCAATCTCTTCATTTGAAATGTCGTCTTTCTCTGTTTCTGTATTTATATCGTTTAGCACTTTCTGATTCTTTTTAGGAGGAATCTGCCGTGGTAAATCAAAGTTTGGGGCCAATTTGAAGATCCTTTTGTATTTCTTTTTTTTCTTTGGTAAAGCTAATATACATTCATCACTTGTGAAACTGGCTTTCTTTCCACCTTCTCTGGCAAATTTACCCGCATTATCACATATCTTAGAGTTACCTTCCATCAGCAATGATAGAGGACAATTTCTTGTATCATTATTTTCATGCAGCAATATCCCACTGCTTTCTTTCACTAATTCTTCATTAGAATTATAATCAGTTATTTCTGTTGTTGCATCTGAAAACATCTTCTTAGGCCTCTTTATCTTCTTTGGTCTTTGCTCAAACATGATCTTAGATACATCCTCACACCACGTCAAACAGGATTCACTTTTATCTATCTTAGTCTGAAACTGTTCATTAGCCAAATCAAAGGAAAAGAAAGCCCAGTTATTAATTTCATTTCTTTTTGAAGTCCCATGTGGATGTGCAAGAATTGTTTCCTCTTCATTGCTTAACATTTGGCTTTCTTGGACCAAGTCATATGCATCTTCAGCAGATGTATTTTTGTTTTCTTTATCAGTCAAAACAGTATTTTTTCCTGCATCATTCTGATCTGATTGAGATGAATTTTGATTGTTATAATCTAAATTGTTACTATCATTTTCTACAAACGATATGCTTTTGATCTGATTTGATATATGACAACTGGGTAATTGGTCAGCTATATTTTCATTTAGAGAAATTGATGATGACGTATCTTCGGTAACATCTGCTTTTAGTGACTTCTCTAAAGACACTGGATTTACCACACCAGAAACAAGGAAACCGTTTTGTTGCAATTCAGAAAGCTGTAAATAATTATAGTTCACTGAGCCATTCTCAATGTCAGCTTCAGCTTCATTTAGATGGCTAGTCACTAATTCTGATTCTCCATTGCCTTCTGAATTTTCCTGCCCATTTTGTAATAAATCCCCGTCATTTGGAATTAAGTGTCCATCTGATTTTATGTCCACTGATGTAATATCAGCATTTTTCATCTTTCTGTTCTTCTTTTGTTTCTTTCTTTGTTTCATCTTGTGCAATCTGCGTTTCTTCTTTACAACCAATTCCCTAAATAGAATAAAGAACTAAATATGAACAAATTATTAAGAATGCTCTTAAAATAGGCATGAATTTAATGACCCATTATATATCCCATATTTATATAGAGCATCCCCTTAAGACAGGTATGGAATGATCCAACTTTAGTCATGTTGAGTTCTACAGCATTTTTTTAAATATTCAAAAATTCCACAGAAAATATCTTGTACTTAAATCCTAGAGAACAAGAACCGAATGTACTGATAACCAAATTTAACACAGAACGGGATGTTGTGCTGCCATGATACGCATACAGTTCACTAGCATGAAGCATTTGTATGATAGTTTTTTTGTTACATGACAAGCATTTATAACCAGAAAATAAAATTAGTACAAGAAGATGTATTCAGCTTGTAAAATTTGTGACTTAATTATATAGAATTCATGACTTTTTTCTGGTTAGTTATGGAAGACATAAGAAACGAGCCCTTTCTGTTTATGGTCTTATCATGGAACTTCTACAAGATGTGTGTTTGGATCCTTTTTAAAATAGGTATTGAAGGCCAAACTGCTCGAGTCTGGTTTTAACTGAAATATGATGCTTGTCTGTATTTTAGGCTGTAGTAATATCCATAGAATATCATTTACAGTTATGGTGGATTTCTGTCTGGAGAAAAATAAATTTGTTACTTTCAGTTACATAGCTTATTTTATAGTAGGATCTTGAAATGACATTTTGCCCTGAAAAGAGACATACAATACAAACTATAAATTACTACTGGGAGGATATAATCAAGTTGGTTTTAAAGCTGTAAGAGTTGTAATCATTTTCTTCCTCTATCTCATTAACATGAATGTACATGTTATAAGGACTATCCAAACATATCACGGTACTTTCTAAATGTTATTTAACCTCACCTCATCTTATTCTCAAATTGTTTATGGATAATCCCTAAATGAAGAACAAAGCACATAAAATATGTTAGCTGACAACACTTGCTAATTTATGCATCCATTTATACAGAATTCTGTAACTGAACTTATGCACGGACACTGTGGAAACAGAATGCTGAAACAGATTGGCTTTACGTCTCATCTAGCATGGTTCTTCTTGGGTTCCTCATTTGGAAATTCTCTGTTTATGCCCACTTTCACTTCTCTACATGATTTCCTGTGATAGATTTTTGATTGCAAGTTTGTCAGAGTAGGAATTTCTTGTACATTGTAACAAGCTACTGTATGTATGCTAAACTATCACACATATATAGACACAGAGTGTGTGTGTGTGTGTATAGTCTTTCTGGGGAAAAAAATCAAGATTCTAACCAGCTGTTCAGCTCCCTCATACGAACAGAACTATTCGTCTATTTGCAGTCATATGAAAATATATACCAAGGATAGATGTAAACATGCAATTGAAGAGAAGGTAAAACATTGGAAATAAAAGTTTAAAAGCTGTTCTAGGCCGTTTCTTCCTTATCTGTCATTTTTCTCTTTGTGTGTAGGGAGTCATTCAAAACTAGCATTTTCTATTTTTAATCTTATGATAGAGAGGTTTTGTTCTAGCACCTTATTCTGCCACATAGAAATCTGTTGACCTAGTTGCATTTTCTCTCACTCCACTCAAAATCCAAAACATTGTATCACACATGGTGGATAGTGGCAATATTAAGGCCCAATATTTATGATGTAAATTTATAAGGGGATTAACCTCCTTTCGTTGAGTACCATGTGACTTATTTCTGAGTTCTGTATAGGACTACATTATTAATCAGTTAATTTAGCATCTACAATCAATTTAGGTTTGTTCTGCTTTATTATTATTATTTGTTTATTTATTTATTTATTTATTTGACTTGTCCCCGCCCATCTCCCCACAATGGGGGACTCTGGGCGGCTTACAACAAACTTTGTTGTATATAAGTATATAGGTCAAAATATACTTCAAATAAAAAATTCTTAAAATTATTTTGTCTCCTTCTATGCAACATTAATAGGCAAAAAGAGATGCAATATCTGGTTCAAGTATTAGGAAAAGACAGCTGAGATTTCTGAAAGCTACAATGAAAAATGTTTGTGTTACTTGAAGAGACTAATGTCTTCAACAGCTTTATCCTTTAGCTATTTAGTTAGTTATCCTTATGATGGTGTTCTGGAGGGCCTGAAAGATCTGGCTATTCTCCCAGGCAGCTAAACAAGCTTAACAAATCGAGCCAATAATCAAGTGCATGACCTAGTGTAGGAATCCAAACTAAAACATCCACAACCACAACCCTGGGCAGCTCACAAAACAGTAAAAATAGCAAACCCCTCTCAACCTAAACAATCAGAATAAAAACTGAACAAAAGCTCAATAAAAACTCATGGTAACCTTAGGCAACACATCTCCCACACATCAACAGGTGATCTTGCTGGGATCCAGCCTCATGCTACCCCAGTGCTTGTGGAAAGAGTCAGCTCTTCAAGGCCTTTCAGAAGGCAAGGAGGGTGGGGGGCTACTGGATCTCTTGGGGAAGGGTATTCCACAGGGCAGGGGCAGCTATGGAGTAGGCATGCTTCCTAGGTCATACTACATGACAACATTTAAGGAAAGAGACCTGATGAAATCAACATATACCCTCAGGGAGAGGATATATGCAAGCTGGTCTCATAAGTAACCTGGTCCCATGTTATTTATGGTTTTAAAGGTGATAACCAGCATCTTGAATTGTACCTGGAAAGAAATTGGAAGCCAATGCAACTAACACAGCAGTGGTGTAATATGGATAAACCATGGAGTGCCACATTCTGAACTAGTTGTGAGTTCCAGATGGTCTTCAAGGGCAGCCCCATGTAGAGTGAATTACAGTAATCCATCAGGAAGTCACTGGGACATGAGTGTCTATGAGCGAGTGCAAGGCCTCCTGATCCATGAGTGGGCACAAATGGCACACAAGATGGATCTGTGCAAAGGCCCTCCCAGCCATGGCTGTCACCTGCTCCTCAAACAGTAGCCACAAGTCCAGGAGGATCCCCAAGTTGTGCACCAGCTCTGTTCAGATGAGGGCTATCCTAGCAAGATTTAAAGAGGACTAAAAACATAGCACTACTCTCTCTTGCTAGGGTTGAGGCAAAGCCAGTTCCTCCCCATCCAAACCTTTACAGCCTCCAGCCACTGGGCCAACACTGGATAATGTCACTTGGCCAGTCAGGGGTGGAGATGTATAGCTGGACATCATCAGCATACTGATACTGCACCCTGTGCCACTGGATGACTTCCCCCAGCAGTGTCATGTATTGAGGGGCGAGAGACTCAAACCCTGAGGCACCCCACATTGCAGGGGCCTAGGGCTCAATCTATCCCACCCCACCAACACTGACAGGAACTGGCTACAGAGGAAGGAGAACCATAAAACAGTGCCTCCCACTCTCAGCCCCTGGAATCTATACAGAAGGATACCACAGTCAATAGTACAGGTAGTCCCCAGTTTAAGAACGAGTTCTGTTCCCAAGGTCTGTCGTTAAGTCAAATTTGTATGTAAGCCAGAATAGTATTATTGTATAATACTGTATAAGTAGTATTGTGTAATGAACTTGAATGATTGTGTATTTAACTTGAATCACTTGTATTTAACTCTAATTTTGCTACAATAGCATCTGTTCTTAACTATGGGTCATCTGGAACCTGGGTGTTCTCAATCCTGGGGACTGCCTGTATCAAAAGCCAGTGAGAGGTCCAGGAGAGTCAGAAAGGAGGCATCACCCCATCCCGAGCCCTCCACAGGTCATCCACCAGTGCCACCAATGCCTTCTCAATGCTGTAACCCAGCCTGAATCCTGACTGAAAAGGGTCCAGATAATCTGCTTCATCCAGGGCCCTTTGAAGCTCAGTGCCTACCACCCACTCAATAACCTTTCCTAAAAAGGAAAGCTTGGAGATCAGACAGAAGTTATCTAACATTGTTTCTTAAAGTGCTCCCTGCAAAATAAATAAAAATGAAAAGTGGCTTCTTCCTGCCTTAGGAGGTCGGCCTGCCCCATTCCACCTTTTTAAAAATATGTATTGATTCCAGCAAAGTTTATTTTATCTATTGCTCTCTTTTATTTTACTTGTTAATGTTCCATTTTTAGAGTTTCTACACTAGTTGATTTCTAAATTATACAGCATATTTTAGAGAGGCAGGATTGAAATAAATTTAAATTAAAATAAAGTTTAACTTTAAAATATATTAAACTTTAATTGTATTATATGGTTAAGTATCTCAATCTGCAAAAATATATCTTATTGTTACCTGTAGGATTAGGATATGGAATACTGGAAATAAATGAAGTGCATATTATTTTTATATATACACACACGCACACAACTGTTTTTCCTTACTGTAAATCTTAAAAGCAGTATACAATAAAACAATTTGAATACAATAATGCAGCCACTAAGCTGAAACAATATAAAAGTAACATTAATTATAAAGAGAAGAAAAACAAAAAAAGAATCATTAATACAGCATTAATTCAGTGAAATCTTGGAAGAAAAGGTGAATTTTCAACAGGTATAAAAATATATATAATAGTAGGTGCCTCATAAATTTGCAGGGAAGGTCCACCTGTAAAGTAACTGCAAGAGAACACTTCTTTGTTCTCAGCACATGCCAGATCTTCCTGGACAACCTTAACAAACAACGTAAGTCTGTCAGATATGTGGTTCCAACTAGCTTATGTTAGAAACAAAACCTTTAACCTGGCTCAATAACTAACTGGAGACCACTGTAGATTCTTTAGAAACAATGCATGGCCAGGTGTTCTGCTAAACACACTAGCTAACTGTTGCTTCTGGAACAAGATCCATGACAGCACCTTACATAGAACATGACAGTAATCTACCAGCATGTGAACAATTGTGGCCAAACTAACCTATCCAGGAAACGGAGCAGTTGATATACAACTAAAGTTACAAGCTCCCCATATTGCATAGGTTATTGTGCCTCAACTGCTGATGATGGCCCTAGAAAAACTTCCAAACTATGTGCATGTTCTTCTTAAATGAGGGCAACCCCACAGGTAAGTTCCTAATTCCCTTATTTGGGAATCACCCACAAGGTCTTGTCAAGATTCAGCCTCAATTAATTGGCCCTCATCTATTCCCTAAATGCACCCAAACACCGGTTTCAAATCATACTCAGTTTCTCCTGGTTCTGATGTTATGGAGAAGGAGAATTCAAGTGTTATCAGCATATTGATGATATCCAGTCCCCAAACATCTAATAACCACAGATAGTATTGTTAAACAATATTGAGAACCAAATTGCGCCCTGTGAGTTTCCTCAGTCCAGCTCCCTCTTCATGTACTGGGATATACACATTTATATATTCCTGATTTTTTTTTCCAGATAAGAGCTGGAATCCAGTCCATCCAAACTGACATCACACCAATAAGGTGCACACTTGCCTTGTTTGTTCATATGCAAGTTATTTCTTGTTTCACCTTTTTGGGAGCAAGATGATGAATTACTACAAAGATGTACTGTATTCAAAAGAAGAAAAAAATGGAGCTCCCTGTCCTTTATAAGGAACAAGTACAAATTAGTTTGTGACAAATAATGTCTACTTTTGAAAGGAAAAGCCACCCACATATCAGCCTTCTGAGGTAGACCAGATCAGGAAACCAACTCCACAGTAAGACTAGAACTATACTTTATTGAGATAGACTACAGCAGCAGAATCTTGCAAGTTTGATAGTGTTTCTCTTCCCCACCCTCTTATACCCAGTTGAGTCAGGGAGGAGCCAATCTGAGTCTCTTCCTAATATTACCTTCTTTCCCAGGGCTTAAGAAATGCTTTTGCCCTTTTTGTTTATGTAACCATTTCTGAATATTTGTTTAGGTAACCATTTCTGAATATTTGCCTCAAGGTTATCTCCATAGCTCTCTATATATCATGACACAGCTACATCCTTATACTGAGTAAGATGAGCAAAGGTAATATTCTCATATTACTTTCTAATGACAAAATATGTATTATTAATTTACAAAATACTGATGCACTGATTAATAGTTATAAGGACACATTGTTAAATGCAACAAACCATTTCCTAGTGAGATGGCCAGTGATCAAATTTGAAATATAAATAAAATAAACATTTAATATATTAAAGTTACTCAATTTTCACAGCAACCTCTGCTACTTAAAAAAAGGAAATTGCAATGGAGCAAACAAATTAAGCAGTAAATTATCCAAAATGTCTATTTAATGAACTTTCTATTTAGTAGTATTTACATGCATATTTTACAATACATTAAAAATTAAGACACACAAAAGTTAAAAACAAATATCCAGAATTCAATCTGGATTTTGAGTCTCATTTGCATGATGGTTTCAACCTGCTATATGTTTATCTTTTAAACGAAAAAGAAACACATGAAACAGAAAGCCATGCTTGTACAAACCTTAAATAATCAAAATTAGACAAAAGTAGAGTTGTAGGGGAAAAAACTAATCAAAACTGCACTTCTGTAAATAATATTGCTAGATATAACCATATAGCCATGTTGAAGAGATTTGGGGTCTTAGAATATGACTATGTTGAAAAGAATCACCCTTAGCTATTCTGACCAGTAAATATCCCACCTATATTATGTGGTAACTTTCCTCAATCTGGATGCCCTGCAGATGTGTTGATTTCAATTCCCTTCCCAGCCAGCATGGTCCTTGGTGAACATTTGGAAGTTTGAGCCCACATACCCGAGAATGAAGTTGTCATAAGAGTCCTTTATGAGTAGAATGATCTACCCACCCTACACTTGAATTCACTGTTAAGGGGCAAAGAATAATGGAACCACCATTCCATCATGTGGACATCCAGGTCGTTGCTGAAGGTTTAGCGCAAAATCATACAATAAAAGTAAAGTTATCTATACGGTTGAGTCAGTACATTCATAAACATGTCAGCCTGGACATGAGAGATGAAATGAAAGTGTCCATTAATAATTTGATTATCTGAGAAATATTCAGTATTATAGAAGAGTATTTTCCAAATGAGCATTTCAGGCTGCTGCTTTAAAAAATGTCTTTACTTTTTCAGATTTCATCACTGAGCATGGATATTAGCCACTGTATAAGTTTACTTTTAAAAAATCCAGCCATGTATGAGAGGCCAAATGATTTCTGCCAATAGTTCTTAATACCTTATAGAAACTTTTTCTACAGGGCATACTACTCTTTAATGAGAAAGCCAAAAGACTTCCATGGAGAAATGGAGCCAAGGGCAATACTAGTTATAGAAGTTAAGATCTTATAATACAGTAGAAAAGCCTTCTGATTAAATCAGATGTAAATTAAGTTACTCTTAAGTTCCATACAAGAAAATACTCATTAAATACTCCAATGTTTAGATAACATTGCTTTTTATTTTAAACCCTGCAGAAGTGTAATTAAACAAGTTTTCAGAAATGTGCCTGCCAATCAAGTCATCGCATTATGCAACATAAATAGGCAGTCAGGAAGATGGAAGTCTGCCTGCATCCCTCAGATAAGCAGTACAAGCTCCCAGATAAATAGATGAATTCTTGACCCTCACCCACCTCTATCCTAACAGGCCAAGAGAAAGCACAAGCACAGTTACTGTAGAACTACCAATGTACTTTCTCAGATTCAATTTACATAAGCTTTGAACCTGAAAAAAGAAGGAATAACAACAGGTGTTGTGCTTTGAAGAAGTTCTTCCCAATAATTTTTTAGCATGCAAACATGTATCGTTAATATTAGTTTGAAAAGTAGCATTTTATGAAATATTTTATTATCTATTTAAAAGAGTGGATAAGTAAGGTTACAGGTAGTTCCTGACTTATGACCACAATTGGGACTGGTACTTCTGTCACTAAGCGATGTGGTTATTAAGTGAGTCACACCCAATTTTACAACGTTTTCTGCTGTGGTCGTTAAGCGAATCTGGCTTCCCCCATTGACTTTGCTTGTTGGAAGCTCCCTGGGAAGGTTGCAAATGGCATCATGTGACCCCGGTATGCTGCAACTGTCATAAATACACACCGGTTGCCAAGCATCCAAATTTTGATCACGTAACCATGGGGATGCTATGATGGTTGTAAGTGGGAGGTCAGGCCGTAAGTTACTTTTTTCAGTGTTGTCATAATTTCAAATGGTCATTAAATGAATGGTCGTAAGTCAAGGACTACCTGTATTTTAAAGTTAACAAGTTGTTGACATGTATTCCCCACAGCTATCTATTAACCAAAAACAGAAGATCCCTAAAAAAAATCACTTTGTTATTTGTAAGATTTCATTGAGACTGGATTGCTGAAGCAATAGCACAAGATCCATGCAAGAAGAAAAGCAGCATCCAGTGAGTTTACTACACGGTATTAGCACAAACGCCTTTTTTGAATTCAGCCATGAACTGGATATTGTGTATATCATATTCCTAACCAAATGTAATATGGTGTAACTAATGTCAGTTCCAGCTTTTTCAACATATTTAAATGTATTAATTCTTTTGTAAGAAAGCTATGTACCCATACCAAAAGGTACAACATTTAACATACAAATATAAGATGATTCCATGTAAGAACTGATTTCACACAAAACTACATGCTGCATGCTGATATGTCAAAGACACAGATTTTAGTTGTAGAATCTTGCTACCACTTTTGCAACTTACTACTTGCACAAACTTCTGAACATATCAGAAAATGGAAACATAAGAACTTCAGCTGAATGTCCATGTTTGATTTATAAGTTTCATTATTAAATAACTATTATCAGTAGATTGGCAGAACTTGAAATGCTACTAAAAGCAGTCAAAAGAAATAGTTCAAATGTAACTCCTATATTAAAAGTTACTCTTTTGTTATTTGCTTATTAAAAATCCATGATGTTCTACTGAGAAAAAGAAACTGCTCAGCAGTTTGCAATATAAGTGAAATGTCATATTAAAAACCAGTGACTAATGTATCTGCATTATCACAAGTGTCAGTAAAATCAAGATTAGTACAAATATAAAATGTGAAAGTATTTAACATTTTAATATTAAACATTCATATTTGCATAAACAATCTCCAAGAGATTTAATCTGCATTAAATCTATTTTAGTCACAAAAGAAATTGAATATTTAAAACAGTTCAACAAATAATTAAATCTTTTCAGTAGATTTAACTCTACTAATTGTATAGTAAATTGCAACCTATCATTTGTAAAGAAAATTGACCTTAAATGTATCCTCAGTTATGTGATACACTAAAAGTATTCCAAGAGACTGAACAGCCTCCCCACCTCTGTCTTCTTTGTGTATATGGTCTTTGTGAAGTTTTATGAAAAGGAAGCACTGAATTCATGACAATAGGTATTGAGATTTGATATTCATATCTTTCCAGCATTTGCACAATCTTCTCACGACTGACCCCATGTTTATTCCTCCTATAAAAAAGAATAATTTAAACAGATTCAAATCTGATCATCTTGAAGTACTTCCTAGAATGCCTTCAGACTGCAAGGGCCAATATATACTTCAGTGGAAAAATAGCAATTGAGCTGTGATATTGAACATAAATGATGTTCAAGAAAGCAGCAGCATTTCGTTTGCCTTAAATATACAGCTTATTCGTGGATATTTTTCATTTAAAACAAATACATTAAAACCTCACAATTTCCTGCATATTTATAATTATCCTGAGGAAACAAATAGGCAGGTACCAACAAGGATTTTTACATAGACACAATGAAGAGGTCAAGAGGGGCACAATTAGTATTTTTTGTTGGAGGTTGCTGCTTAATAGTTTCTTGAACAGTCTGACATATATTCCTTTATTTACTGGTCTTCATTTCCTTTGCCTAACTGCTACCAAGTATCCTGGCACAGGGTACCACTGAAGTATTGGACTTGTATTATTTGAAATGAACCACTGAGCAAGTTACTGATAGGACTTGCATGTAGCCTTCAAGTCCTAGGGAGTTTGTGGATCAGGATAACTGAATAACAAAGGGGGATTTTTAGGTGTGGGTGAACTTTCAGAGGAATCAAAAAGGTAGAACAGGCTTGTGAATGGAACTCTATAAGCATGAAAGGGAACCCTAATTACAAGACTGATTATATGCCATGAAGTTGGTGCTGACTCTGAAAAGACCATATAGGTGTTGTGTGGGTTGGGGAGGGTGTGCGAGAGGTGCTGTGCAAACCAGAGAGGGTGCAAGGGGGTGCGCAAGTAGCCGCCACAGCATGAGTACGGAGGCCTGGGGGAGGGGGGACGGTCTAGCACCCAGATCGTGATCACATGACTGCAGGGGTGCTGGGACAGCTGGAACTCCAAGGACCAGTCGTAACCACCATTCATTCAGTGCTGTTGTGACTTTGAACAGTCACTGAACAAATGGTCATAAGTTGAAGACTATCTGTATTAGATGGAAGTCGCATACATTTTTTCAAAAGAGTAAAGTGTAATGCAAATCTTACTTTTCTAGTTCTTCAGGATTAAACTTCCACCATGTATCGGGTTCATGGAATTCCACATCGTAACCTTTTTCTAGAGCCTAAGTAAACAAAAACTACAGTTATAAAAAGAACATCAAATATTAGCTTTTCTGATCTTGTTTGCAATCCTGTATACACTTACTTGGGAGTAAGTCCTATTAAACTCAGTGGGATTTATTTTAAGAAGATATGTATAAGATCGTACTTCAATTTCAGCACATTTAACGCAATACTTTTTTTATTCCAATAAAAGTTTAAAGATTTACTGAGATTTATATAGATCATAATAAGACAAAGGT